>CM038343.1:37345035-37945035 GCA_021464625.1 Proterorhinus semilunaris
TGGAAACCCATCCTTGTGATTCTGTGTAGAGGTAATGCAAAATGAGAGGAGAGGTATGGGAAACCATGGAAACAATATACTGTACTCACCACATAAAGAGCGGACATCGCTTCTGCTCACTATGTGGTGAGATACAAATGAGTGCTATTAGGACTATAGAGTATATAGATATATATAGAACTAAAGGGCTATCAGTCGCACTGTGTTAAAATGAGTTCAAATGTTGTGCATAAATATTACATTGCTGTTTGTGTTTTTTTATATGACATTAAATATATAGAGATGGCTATGGCACCCTGTTTGTCTTTGTCTAAGGCATTTTACATGATGCATTTTTATCTAGGCACTAAACTTGAAATATTAAACAGGGTGTATGAAGGTGCAGCATGATTACCCCTAAGTGGACCAGCATCATCACTTAAAGATATTTAAATGGTGCTAAGCTTTTATAAAGAGCTAAATGTTTACTTAACTACAACAATGTAAAACTAATATCCATAGTTGTCGTGGCATGCATATTTAGAAACAGTGAATAGTGTGCCACCCACTTATGCATTTAGAGCTGTTTGATGCGCTTTCAGACATAATTCTAGCCTTTTGATCTGACATGAATGTATGTAGTTCATCTTGACACTTTGAGGGCAGTTGCATCTCTTAAAGCTCAAATGGAAATGTCAGGGCTTGTCATACATGTCTCCTCCCACTCTCCGGGGCTCTTGTAAAACATGTGATTTCTGTAAACTTTAGCATGTGTGAGTGAGCATGCACACAAAGGCACAATCTCACACCAGCTGAGGCTCCGTGCCACTGCTGTGCAGGGACACATGGCAGCACATGACACAACAGCTTGAAGAGTGCAACTCAAGTACTGCTGAAACCAATAGCAACCATGTCTCCGGTTACATGCTGAGGCAGGCTTTTTCAAGTGAGGGGTTTGTTTGTATTTTTCAAGGAAGAATGCAGCTTGTGTTATGGGGGACGTGCTTTAGCCTGAAACATACATTAATCCTACTGTCAGCGTTCACAGTGAAAAAGGAAGAAGTAATCAGAAACTTTCTTTTAGCCTGACTCAACTTCTGTCTGTGTCCTATTCACAGAGCATGACTGGCAATAACTCAACTGCATCTCACGTCTGTTCTATCTGCCTGCCCCCCTCAATCTAACAATAGCTCAACATGCAATGTCAGCACTTCTTTTTGTTCAGGAAGTCGTAGCACCTGCATCAAATGCTTGGATCATTTTCATCATGTAAGTTATGCTTTCACTGGGGCAACCTAAACTGCACCAAACAGCTTTTTAGGTATTTTACACAAAGAAGAAACTCATCTGAGGTAAAATGTGTGAGGCAGGTCTTTCTCTCTGAGAGGTGTTGGCTGTGTAAGTAAACACCTTCGCTATAAATAGTTTTCGCCAACTCTTTGTTGTTCTGCTGTAATAATGTAGATACATTATTTGTAAGCCTGGTGTCAGAAACTTTTGAAGACACTGTAATAGAATTTTGACTCAAAAAGGGAATACATCTGTGGCCTGTGTCAATTTGAAATGATCTGAAATAAATGGAAATAACAATAGAAAGAATAATGCATAGGAAAAGTATTTTTCTATCGTAATGTGTTTTAGCAATAATACAACTGTGCAATACATATGTCTATTAGATGACAAAAATTGCCGTTTAAAAAAATAAAAAAGAACTAAAAAAACAAATGATGCATATAAATTTCCTGAGAGCAAACGTGCATTCTCTATCATGGAAAACACACACAACACTATGGCAGAAAAGAACAAATAGAAAACCTACTTTAACTAAAGATTTGCCACACGTTTTCTGTGGAGGAGACTGGTGAAAAGGGGAGCAGTAATAGATCCTGTGCACCAGTAGTTTAAAATACTGAGCAGGATTGTTCTTAAGAGAATGGAGTAATGTTCCAGTTCAGAGGGCTTTGCTTGTGTGTCCTGACTACTATAAACGTATTCACTGGTAATTTAATGCCCTCATTCAAGTAATGCACTTGATTGCCCCAATGTATTAAGTAATGATTATTTTGCAAAATTGTGGCCACACAATGGTCAATTAATCTTTAATGAAAGTGCAACTTATGACGCGGAGCGTGGCTCTGCAATAAGCAGGCACCTGCTTGCCAAAGCAGTTACAAGCCTCTGATGTGGTCTCTGCCCACCCATATTTCACTGTGTGGAAACAGAACACTTTTAAAAAGGACATCATAAAGAGGGCAAAGTAACAGCAGCAGTTTTCATCTTTTAGTATTCATGTTGTGTTTAAACGCCTGTGTTCTTCAAGGAATAAAATGTATTTGCTGCTGATGTGTGCAATGAGATTAAGTGCCATTTCGAGTTATTTATTTAGAGCTGGCTCGGCATATGGGGTTGCAGGGAATTATGTGCACTGACAGAGCATGAAGTTGGGGGTTATCAAACAGCTGCATGAGAATTCCAATATGCTCCATTTTCATCAGAACTCCTTAATGATGTGTTTACCTCCCTATTCTAATTTCAGTGTTTTTCACCACATCTGCATCCGTGTCACCATAACATTCTCTCCTAATTATTGTGAATCAGTGGTCTTGATGAAAGAAAAAAAAATCACTGAGGTCCAAATTTCGCTTATATGGGAATAATACTTATTTATTATTTGAAGTCAAACAGTAATAACTAGCTCTTTTAATTCATCAAATGGTAATTATGTCACACAATGTTGCCAGTGCAGTCCTGTGTTATCAGTGTCAGTAGATGAGTCTGAGCTGAGTGGCTAAATACACAGCAAAGCCAAAAGTTGAAGCACAATGTGATTGATTAGGCGAATAGGAGCTACACATGAGGAGTTAGAACAAAGAAACCCTGGAAACTTTCTAGAATCGTTCTCTTCATCCTTCATCCTACATAAGCTAATTGGGCATTTGACTAAATTAATGATTGCAATTAGAAAATGTAATGTATTGGTTCATTTGGTCGGGACAGTACATGTTAATGAACATACATGGGTCTCATGCATGTAAACAAGCCACAGTAATTGGCAATAATAAAAAAAAACTGCTACTAGAATCTTGCAGCAATGTATTGTGTCCATTTAATCTAAACCTGCCAAGGCAAGTCATCTGTGTATATTTAACCAGTGAGTACAGATACACGTGCAATACATTTCTTCAAAGTAAAAGTATCCACTTTCAGATATACTTTGTAAGTAAAAAGTATTTCACACAGATTTGTTTAAACTATTGAAAGAATTAAATGCGTGTTTTTATGAAGGATTGTGTTGCTTTTACCAAACTGGTTATACAACTTTATTATTGTGATGCTGCTGCTATATACAGTGCCTCTCGAAAGTACTAATACACCTTGAACCTTTGCACATTTTGTCATGTTTACAACCCTAAACATAAAGATTTTATTTTGAATTTTTCAGTGAAAGTTCACACACAAGTAACAGACAACTGTGAAGTGAAAGCAAAATGATACATGATTATGTTATTTTTCAAAAAATAGAAAAGGGAAAAGTGGGGTGTGCATAAGTATTCATACAGCATTTTCTGAGTGCATTAAATTGCCTTTATAACATTCCTAATGACTGCAGAAAATTCACACCTTGCCCTAACCATTAAATAGAGGCCACCTGTGTGTAATCTACTCTCAGTATAATTCCAGCTGTTCTGTGAGGGCCTCAGAGCTATGGTCAGAGTGTATTAGTCACTAAACAACATCATGAAGGCCAAGGAGCTCACCAGAGAGGTCAGGGACAAAGCTGTGGAGAAGTTTAAAGCAGCGTTAAGTTATACAAAGATTTCCCAAGATTTGAACATCTCACGGAGCACTGTTCAATCCATCATTCAGAAATGGAAAGAGTATAGCACCACTGTGAACTTACCAAGACACGGGCGTCTACCTAAACTAACAGACCGAACAAGGAGAGCACTGGTCAGAAATGTAACCAAGTGCCCCAAGATAACTCTGGAGGAGCTGCGACGTACTGCCGCTGAGCTGGGGGAATCTGTACATGGGACAACTATAAGTTGTACTCTACAAAAATCTGGCCTTCATGGACGAGTGGCAAGAAGAAAGCCATTATTGAAAGAAGGCCATAAGAAATCCTGTTTGAAGTTTGCTAGAAGTCATATGGAGGACACAGCTACCATGTGGAAGAAGGTGCTTTGGTCAGATGAGATAAAAATTTAACTTTTTGGCCCAAATGCAAAACGTTATGTATGGCACAAACCTAACACTGCTCATCGTCCTGAGTGCACCATCCCCAGTGTCAAATATGGGGGGGGGGGGGAGCATCATGCTATGGGGCTGCTTTTCCTCAGCGGGGACTGGGAAGATTGTAAGAATAGTTGGGAAGATGGATGGAGCCAAATACAGAGACATTTTGGAGGAAAACCTGCTGGAGTCAGCAAGAGAATTGAAGCTGGGGCGGAGATTCACCTTCCAGCAGGACAATGACCCTAAACACAAAGCTAAATCTACAATGGAATGGTTTAAAAACAAACATATGAATATGTTAGAATGGCCCAGTCAAAGTCCTGACCTAAATCCTATTGAAAATCTGTGGAAAGACCTGAAAACTGCTGTTCACAAACGCTCTCCTTCTAATTTGACAGAGCTTGAGTTGTTTTGTAAAGAGGAATGGGCTAAAATGTCAGTGTCTAGATGTGCAAACCTTGTAGTCATACCCCAGAAGACTTGCTGCTGTTATTGCAGCAAAAGGGGGTTCCACAAAGTATTAAGTCATGCTGTATAAATACTTATGCACGCCCCACTTTTCACTTTTCAATTTTTTGTAAAATAACAGAATCATGTATCATTTTGCTTTCACTTCACAGTTGTCTGTTACTTGTGTGTGAACTTTCAGTAAAAAAATCAAAATAAAATCGATGGTTGTAAACATGACAAAATGTGCAAAGGTTCAAGGTGTATTATAGGCGGCTGCATTTATGAAAAAAAAACACCTAACCCCAAAAAAATTGCTACAAAAGGTTTTTCAATGGTTTTCTGTAGTGGCAGGTGTGCTTATTAACATACTAAAAGTCTACCAAAATCTGACCACTGGAAAGGTGTAATTTCCAAGATGGCGTCCAAGATGGGCGCCAAATCCTTAAAATGCCCATTACTCCTTTATTATTCGTCCTAGACAAGTCATTTCTGTGTCTAACCCCATGTTTTGGGTGTCTAGGAATCCAATAAGCTTGTTCAAATTGTAGTGACATGATTGCATAATTGTTAAATAGAAATGGTGGACAAATACTCTATTCATTAATATTAGTGAGGTTGTCACGGCAACGGTACACATTTTCCAAGAGGCTTAGAGGGACATGGATGGGCTCATTTTAAAGCCCCGACCCTGTTCTTCCCAACACAATAAAGAATAAGTCTGTACGACATTTACTCCCAGAGATATTTGCTAAAGTCTGCGAGGTGAGCGACCATGTCGGCCCTGACATGGTAGACCTGGATGGGTTTTAACCTCTCTGTCATCTCAGCATATTAGCAATTTGCTATTGCAATCATTTCACTATAATGTAAATATGCTAAGTGATTACAAATCTCTTATTTATTTTTGAAAAGAATGCCTTTGATCTGCACTAGATTTAGAAATAGTAATTGTCACACTCGTCCTCCCGTAAAGGTTGATTATGTGGATTGTCACAATTTTCCACTTGACATGGTCCACAAGCAGGTGTGCGTGGTGGTCCATATCCTCTGTAACTACACCGTGGTTTTCGGCAGTTGTGCTATTACAGTGGAACATCTGCAGGAGACTTATCAGGGCAGCAGTTTTATCGGACAGAACTGGCACAAATCGACTGTCCTCCAGTTTCCATCCCCAATCCACTGCATTCATGTCACTCCCCTTTCCAATCCACATTATCAATACGCTCTGAGCAAATGATATTAAGTTGAGAACTCGGTATGAGGGATACGTTGCTAAAAAGGTTATAGCACAAAGAGGCTAGTGAATCAGTACTGTTGCCACCAAACACAGATTGAGAACCATATGTTTACATACACTTCTTAGGTCAAAATTATTTATCATTTCTATTCATCAAACTCCAGAGGAATGAGAGATAGAATGTTCTCACTATTTTTTTTATCACTTTTTACAGTCAGACGTTTATATACACTAAGATTATTAAACCTTTAAACAGTTTAAACCCAGATGATGATGTCATGACCTGAAGCACAAGTCTGGTTCATCCTTGGGTGTAATTTACAGACACTTGAAGGTTCAGGTTCATTGGTTCAAACAATGATGGAAATGTCCAGTCATCATACAGATCAGAAAGAAGGCGGGTTCTGTTTCCCAGAGATGAACGTGCTGTGTCTGAAATGTAAATATCAACCCAAGAACAAATGCAAAAGACCTGGTGAAGATGCCGAACCTGGTAAGAGTTTGTCATTATCCAGAGTGAAACAAGTCCATGGGCTGAGATGGAACTCTGCCAGGAAGAAGCTCTGACTCCAAAAGAAACATCAAAAAGCCAGATTGGAGTTTGCAAATAAAAAAAGGATAAAGATTTACATTTTTTGAGACATATCCTGTGGTCTGACGGAAAAAAATAAAGTACATTTTGGCCATAATAACCATGGTCACGTTTGGAGGAAAAAGGGGGAATCTTGCAGCCTGACAACACCGTCCCAACTGTGAAATACGGGGGTGTCAGTATCAGGCTTGTTTTGGGGTTGTTTTGCTGCGGGAGGAACTGGTGCACCTCACAAAATAGATTATGAAGAAAGGACTCACATTAATGTTACGTGTTTAGAAATATTTTTAAGCAAAATGTATTGCTACGTTATGCTTAAAAATCACATTGGTCACATGTTGGTCTGGCCCCTGAATGCATGGAATGTCAGGAATATTATGTTTTAATTGTGGGTCCCTGTCCTTAAGCTTTGCGCTTCTCGGGATTCCCTTTTGCAAAACGAACCTCAATATCAACAAAACTGAATGATATAAATTGTCACGTTTTGTAAATATTATAAAAACTATGTGGAAAAATTGTACGAACATCTCAAGAGCCAGGAAGTTAAAGCTTGGACAGATGGGTCTTTCAACTAGACAATGACCCAAAGCCAAACTGCCAATACTGGTTACAAAGTGGCTTAAGGAAAACAAAGTCAATGTTTTCAAGTGGTCATCACAAAGTCCTGATCTCAGTCCAGTTGAAAATGTATGGGCAGAGCTGAAAAGGCATAGGCACGCAAGGCGGCCTACACATGTTTCTCAGTTACACCAGTTCTGTTTGGAGGAATGGACCAAAACTCATCTAACTATTGTGGGAAGCTTGTGGAGGGAAAACCAAAACGTTTGACCCAAGTCAAAGTCACAGTTTAAAGGCAATTCTACCAAATATTAATGAAATCTATGTAAACGTTTGGTTTTGTAATAAGTAATAAAAAAAATTTTTAGAAAATTCTATCGCTCATTCTTCTGGAACACTATAAATCTGGGAAGTTGTGTCACAACCTGTGAAAGCAACAGCAACTGAGAACACAAGTCACTCCCCAGGACTTGTTACATCTCGCTGATGTTGTATATCTCAGGAACTGTGGATTTGTCCGAACGAAAATAGAGACCCTAATTGTTCATCTCAGCATAGTAGAGAAGAAGAATGAGTAAGTCTGTATCTTCGCCTATCAAGGTCGTGGGCTGATGTTGTGACATCTTGTTTGCAGCCTTCACAAGGTCCACGTCTGCATCTCCTGATGCACTGATAACACTGCAGTCTTTCTTTTGCAGTTCCTCAGTCACAAGATCAATAAGTCCTTGTTTGTTAGAAGGTGTGGAAAGGTAATCTTATTTTTCCACAAACTCAGTTTTTGCATTGAAAACCTTCACTGTAGCCATCACAAACTACGGTTGCTTTACCATAATGACGTATCAAGCAAAGAATATCATAAATGCCATTTGCTCAAAGTGTATTAGCAGATCATGGTGTGGACATGAATGTGGTGGATTGGGGATGGAAATTTGAGGACAAGTGGTCCATGTCTAGCCTGGTCTCACCATACCCTCGTACCCATTTAATACAAAGGGTCTTCTTCTTGTGGATCTTCACAATTGAGCTCCGTTTTCAGGTGGGAGGGGTGAACTCCTTTTAAACGATTGGATCTGATTTTACCCAATCGCTAGCATTTTTACCCGCTCACTAAATGGCAGGTTGAAATTCAACCGATGTAACGCGGTCACTGAGATCATACCCAGACGGACATGTATGGAAATGATAATTGACCGGACTTTGCGCATGGCTAAGGCCAGGCTAGTTCATGCCAGTTCTTACCAATAAAACTGCTGCCCTGATAAGTCTCCTGCAGATAGCCCACTGTAATAGCACAACTGCCGAACACCACGGTGTAGTTACAGAGGATATGGACCACCACGCACACCTGCTTGTGGACCATGTCAAGTGGAAAATTGTGACAATCCACATAATCAACCTTTACGGGAGGACGAGTGTGACAATTACTATTTCTAAATCTAGTGCAGATCAAAGGCATTCTTTTCAAAAATAAATAAGAGATTTGTAATCACTTAGCATATTTACATTATAGTGAAATGATTGCAATAGCAAATTGCTAATATGCTAACAGAGAGGTTAAAACCCATCCAGGTCTACCATGTCAGGGCCGACATGGTCGCTCACCTCGCAGACTTTAGCAAATATCTCTGGGAGTAAATGTCGTACAGACTTATTCTTTATTGCGTTGGGAAGAACAGGGTCGGGGCTTTAAAATGAGCCCATCCATGTCCCTCTAAGCCTCTGGGAAAATGTGTACCGTTGCCGTGACAACCTCGCTAATATTAATGCATAGAGTATTTGTCCACCATTTCTATTTAACAATTATGCAATCATGTCACTACAATTTGAACAAGCCTATTGGATTCCTAGACACCCAAAACATGGGGTTAGACACAGAAATGACTTGTCTAGGACGAATAATAAAGGAGTAATGGGCATTTTAAGGATTTGGCGCCCATCTTGGACGCCATCTTGGAAATTACACCTTTCCAGTGGTCAGATTTTGGTAGACTTTTAGTATGTTAATAAGCACACCTGACACTACAGAAAACCATTGAAAAACCTTTTGTAGCAATTTTTTTGGGGTCAAACCATATTTGCAGCCGACTATTAGTACTTTCGAGAGGCACTGTAGATTCACCGACTGAGGTCACAAAACCGTTACTGTGAAAATAAATGTGTCTAAACCTCCATGTAAAGTAGCCTACTTTTGCTTTGAGTTCAATGAAAAAATAAAGCGAAATAGAAATTGCAGAATTTTTCGTCATATTTACTTAAGTTAAGTAAAAGTAAAATATTGAATTTTCACTTGTACTTCCCACCACTTAACAAGCAGATAGATTATGTTGTTCCTAAGCAATTTGACGTGGCAGGTTCCTCAGTTCACATAAGTTGAAAATACAAACTTTTCAATGTTGACATCACAATGCAAGTGTGTGTGTGTGTGTGTGTGTGTGTGCATGTTGATCTTGGTGTTATTCGGGATGTGAGCTATCCAGTGCAGGAGGGAGGGCTGTTATGTGCACCCGGCCGCTGGCACAGACTCTGTCAGCGAGCCGCGTTGATCCGTGAACTTGCCATCTGGATTCTCCCACAAATCACATTAAAGTTTCAGGCCCAGGAATACATCAGGCTAAATGAATATTGTATCCGGGGGTCGCAGACAGGCCTGATGGAGAAAGCGCCCCGTGTGCACCCTTCTCACCCGCTGTGGTCAGATATGATCCATGGACACTTCTTCTTCTGTCTGGACCCTGGTACACTGGGCGTGCTCTTGATGAGCTGTGGAGGGAATGGCATCATTAGTTTTGGCTTTGTTTCTAGAGGGCCTGTAGTACTGCAACAGACCAAGAATGCTGATACTTACATCATTCGTAAAACTGTACAAGACTTTTTAAATGAAATGTATGTTTGATTCCTATGAAGGTTAATTTGTGTTTTTATTATCAAAGTGTTTTTTTTATACACTGAATTTATGTAACTGAATTGTTTGCATCTGTATTTCACCAACCATAGACAAAATGTTGTTGCTGCTAAAACAAAATTCAGTGAGTACAAATAGGACACATGTAACTATACAGTTGAGATTAGGATCATTAAATATTTAAGAATTTTTAGGAGAAAACACGGCTCAATGTCCAATGCAAACTGTTCCATGTAAACCAATGGACGCCGCTAGGCTAGGCTAACCGATACTGGAAAAAATACGATATCGGGTATTGGCTAGAAATATCCGATACTGAACCGATACAATTTTTTGCTCTCAACACGGGTGGCAGTTAAGTGGTTAATGATCCAATCACTTCATGTAAGTTGTTTATATTAATGTAACCTAGAGCCTTTCATATACCCAAGGAAAAGCCTAGTGTAGAAAAGTCCAGTGATCCTCGTTTATCCATTAGTTTATCAATAGATATAGTTGATAATTGATCTGTAACATCATGACAATAAAATATGAGGGGGTGACGGTGGCGCAGATCGTAGAGCGGGTCATCTCATGACCAGAAGGTCGGGGGTTCGAATCCCACCTCCTGAAGGCGCATGCTGTCGTTGTGACCTTGGGCAAGACACTTCACCCTCCAGTGTCTGCGTACACTGGTGTATGAATGAGAGAGTGAATGGCCCCCCTATGAGAGACCAACAGGCCCGTTTGGAACCATGAGGCCTCCTTCCGTGGACCCACCACCTGCAGGAGGAGCCATAGGGGACTGGTGCAATGTGACTTGGGCAGCTCCAACAGCTGCCCCCACGACCCGGCAACGGACGAGTGGGAGAAAATGGATGGATGGATGGATAATTGATCTGTAACATAATGACAATAAAATATGACCTTATTGGTCTTAAAATGGAGACAAGAGTGAATTAAATTGTTCACTCAGAGAAAGACACTTTTAAGAAAGAGGTATCGGTAAATATCGGATATCGGCAGATACCCCAGTATCGGTATCGGTAGCAAAAAAGATGGATCTGTTTTAATAAGAATAATGGTTAGTTCATTCACTTTTATTAAGACTGCACTATGTTGATTTTGCGTAAATGGGGGTTTTCCCATGTTCACCTTTTCCCTGAAAATAAGTGGAAAATAATGACATCGTTCATCATTCAATAACATGTTCCGTTCTGGTTTGTGGTTGCATATTTTCTGCTGGAGCACTATTTGCGCTCCAGTAAAAGCTATTAGAATAATATTGCCTCACCAAGACACTGTTTCATATAAGAAGGAAAAATCTATTTAGCTCTTTTCCAGTCCAGTGGCTTGTGGAGCCCGGGTTTATTCTGCGGGCTTGAACTGAAAAAAGGGCCTTCATGTTAGCCATCCAATCTTCACTTCTGTTCTGTGTGATCCCCAGGGTGAAATATGGATTTGTACGGCGGTAGGCTAAAAGCCATACATGCAAATGAAACTAGACCCTTATACATTATACATCTGTGTGCATGTGTGATTAATGTTCAAACATGCACATCTCATCTGGATTCTATGCGGCTCAGGTGGGGGACATCTACTTTTGTGTATACTACGCCACCTCCAATTTTCCATCCAGAGGTGATGCTTCCAGGGCCTTTGTGCTTAATGCGGTTCAGTCGGTTGTTTGTTCAGGGAAGGAGCGGGTCAATGTGTGCTGTAGGTGTTAAAACAAGGACATACACTATAGTGGAAATTTGTACGTTTCCATTACTGCAAACAACTCATGCTCATTTCTTCCTTAGCTTTGAGTTGTTAGTGGTTTGTTTGCAGTTACTATCACTTGATTGCACATTTCCTGTCTATTGTGTACCCCCTGAGTGTTTCTTGAGAGCAGACGGAACAAGTAAATGTCTCCATTGTGAGATCCATAAACTCTTATCTTATCTTAATAGTCTTCATCTCGATTCTCGCTCCTCCTGTGGCGCCTATGTGCTCCTCGTGTATCCATACAAAACTGAAACGTTGACGTTATTGACATATTGCACAGAGAACAGGCGTCTAAAGCAGTGGGTACCATAGGGTCGGGACCCTCTAGGGGGTTGAGGGCAGGTGGGGACCGCCAGATGACTTAAAGACAATATTGTTCAAATGTGTACAGCACAGAGTTTTTGATGCATTTATTAAGATGGAAAAAATACAATATTTTAGTGAAATTATGCTGAATATCCAAATATAGAACACTAACAACTATTCATAAGTCAGCCTGAAATTATTATGAATGCTTATTACTTATTGTTCGGGTGATTACAAATTGTTCTTTTTGGGGTTCAGTTTACTCAGTCATCTGTGTTAGCAAAGTGGGTGACTAGGATGTGGTTAAATATGGAATGATTGAAATAATGAAGCAAGTAGTCTGACTTTTTCAGTGAAACTAGTGAATGAATCGTGTTTTGTTTCTGTCTTTCAGGTCTCCAGGTCATTTTCCCAGATTATCTACAGGAGAAGTTTGTCCAGTCGGCTCTGAGCTACATCATGTGCAATGGCGAGGGCGAGTACCTGTGCCGGAACAGCCAGTGCATCTGCCAGTGTGCTGACGAGTACCCACAATGCAACTGTCCCATAACTGACATCCAGATCATGGAGAACACTCTGCTGGCCATGTCCGAGACCTGGGCCTCCTCATACAAAGACTTTGAATACTCCGGTAAGTTTCGAGACCATTAGTAAACTTAACATAACGCTTGTGAGGAAGCGGCAGAACTGTTCATCAGGGCTGTACTTGGTAAGAAGACACCTGCACCTGCACAGGTTTCCTCCGGGTGTTCCGTATTCCACTAAAGACATACCATAGGCCATTGTGACGATGAGTGAGTCGTGTTTGTGGGTGTGACTGTGGAACACTGAGGCTAAAAAGGCTAAAACACTGGTGTACACTTCTCTATAAGTCTCTGATGAAGCAAATAATGTAGCGCTCTATTGCACAAAGCCCATGAGGAAAGGCGAGGTTACACTGTGAGACCTCCAATCTCCAGATAAGGTGTTCAGCTGACGAGAGATAAGGCCTATTTAACAGCCTAGCTCTGGACTTAAAGCTGTTCTGGGGACAAAAAAAACTATGCCCAATCTTTAAAAGACACCACAATGATCTGTGATTATGAGAGACAAACTGTGGAGTGGAATTTTTGCAAAGGATGCTGCGATAAAACAGCAGGAAGGTTTAAGGATTTATCTGCCATCTGTGACTGTCTTGGGTGGGAAAAATCTCTTAAATTCAAAACACGAGGAGATGGAATCTGGCTCCTTTGAAGCAGAATAAAAAGGGGAAGGGTCTGACATGTTGTGGAGGAGATGGAAACAGTTCTGACATTTCTTTGCCACGGCTGGAAAGAGCTTTTTGCTGCCTGGCTCATTCATGGCTGGCAGTTGTACACAGCAAATGGATAGCCCAGTGACAAAGCTTTAGTTTATTTTTTTTATCAAAGTAGTGATTGTAACTCTTTATGAGAGGAGATGAATAAAATACATGGGAGACAATGCGTAAGAATATTGTTCATTACAGTGGTTCAGTTCATCAAGTTAATCCAAAATGGTGGATCACATGAGTGGTTTGGATTGGTGGGGCCACCTGCACTAGTTTCAGAGGTTTTATGACTGAACCTGTCAAGACCACTGTACGCATGGTCTTGTATTGGGCTAAAATGAAACAATGGATACATTATATTATGTTCACCTCCCTGCCCCACTGTTCTGCATTTTAGCAACCCATCATTTAATTAAACCCCCGCCTTAACCGAGCACATTTACCCGCCATACGCACCCATCTAAAAGCAAAAGAGTGGTAAAAGAGCGACAATAACACAATTAAAAAGTGATAAAACACACGGCTGAAGAGAGATGAGAAAGCAACTAAAGTGTGACAAAAATGACATGAAAAGGTGACAGAAATGCAAATTAAAAAAGCGACAAAAACACAACTAAAGAGTGATGAAAAAGCAGCATATAATCAGCAAGAAAGCCACGAAAGAGCAACAAAAAGGTGACAAAGGTGACCAAAACATGACAAAAAAATTATGAAAACATGTCAGAAAACATCAAAAATGCGGCAAAACAGTTATGATCAGTTTTGTAGGCCTTAGCTTTCAAATGAGATGTTACACTGACCTATAAGATGTAAGCTCTAACTGGAGAAAATGCGCTCGGTTAAGGAGCGGGTTAAGAGGTTAATGGATTTAACTAGGGTTCGCTTGCTTTTCAAATGCTTTCCAAACTAGTCTCAACAGGAACACTTTTAGGTGTGTGTCGTATTTGTTCAAGTGTGCAATCTTCCTCCTCTAATCAATGCATATCAACATATAGCACCTTGTTTGGACCCAATTTCTAGTCAGCAGTGAAAACCTTCCAAACAATTGTTCCTAGAGCGTCCTAGAGACAAGTGTGGTGGTGCTGGGTCACTACAAGGTCAAAAATGCACACATATCAACTTTTGTTCCACATAAAAAGTTGCATAATGCACCTTTAAGACACACCATCACACCTTATGCACGTACATCATCCTTGTAATTTCATCAAAGTTAGTATTCTTAGTATCTTCTTTACCCCCTTTTCTCCTTTGACTTTTGTGACACAGATGAGTTCAAGTCCTTTCTGAAGAGGCTGCCCTCCACTCATTTTCTGCCTATCAGTAGCGTGCATCTGCTCTGGGGCAGTGACTGGGACCTGCAGGCTCGCTACAGGCTACTTCAGAGCTCCCTGGAGATCCAGCGGCTCAAAATCCACCGAACTGCCCGCAAGCTGTTTAGCCTGAGCATCCGCTGTCACCACAATCCCAACCACCAGATGCCTAGGGAGAGGTGAGTGGGACAACTAACTTCATCTCTGACACAGAAAATACCAAATGTAAAGTAAGGCCAGGCTTTAGTATACACAGATATGAAGTAAAACAGACAGGGACAGACAGAATTGACCAATCAACCGCAGTGGTTAAATCATTCATCTCTTTCAACACAAAATAGTCAAAGGGTACTCAAAATTCACATATTTCTAATCCATTGATTAATTTTGGCATGTGATTGTGTTACTAATTTCTTTTCTTTTTGCCTGTCCTATATGCTTGTGTAAAGAGAAGACACAAAAATATATTTAATGCTCTGAAATGTTTGACAACTTAAGTAGCATTTTGACTCTGTTAAACAATGGTGTTTTGGATGGTGATCACGGAGGAGCTGTCCGTGGTCCTGAACCTAGTGCGTGACTTATAGTTACATTATTACGTTGGTCCTTATTAGCCATGAACTCTTTTTTTTAAACGCCTCAACATAAGGACAATGTCAGGATAGAGTCAGGAAGCTCTGCCCAAAATCCTTACATTTCCAGGAGACTGTCCTGCTAAAGGGCGCATGTGTGAATTTGGCTTAAATAATGTATTATATTTCTATTCAGTCAGTTGGACATCGCTGCTAAATGTTGATTCATGTCATTCTTGATTTGTTGAAATTATATAAATAAATAAATGTATAATAAAGAAAGAAAGAAAATGTAAATAATATATAAATAAATTGTGCCGTCGCGCTGAAACAAGTCAATAAAGTACTTTATTAAAGTACTAAATTAGCTGCAAATACATGATTTATTTGGGTTATTCCTTTGGATTAATTTATTTTAATTTTCATTCTTATTAGAGGTCATATCTCTGCAATTACAGATCATTGACTGAAACCAACCTTGGACATTTCCTCTCCTAGCACAAAAAACACGAAAGACACTAAACTGGTAGAATACAATGAAACATATTTCATATGTACAAATATCATAAATTCATATGTTTGGACTGACATGGGTATTTTCTTTGCTTTGTCACTTGGAGCCTGAGCTAAAACAATTTCATCCATTATAAATTTGAACGTATGGCGGCATTCTTCCTGTCTATCATGTCGACTTAGTGTCTTGTCTTGCCCAAAGCACTCTGGCTCTCTCCAGTGTTCCACTCTCTGAAAAGTGAAGCGGTGGGAGTTTTCTTGATAGGTCATTGCACACGTCTTGTCCCCACCTACTGGAGAGGCAGCTTAAGAGCCTTGCTGCCAACGTGTGTCGTAATGTCAGCCTTACCTGGAAAGAAACAAATATGCAAAGTTCTTTGCTGCCACTTGAAAGACTTTAAAATCTTTTTCTGAATAGCTGCCACAATATGGATGGAGACATAAATCCATAAAGTATTTATATAAAAGCTCTAAAATGAGAAGTTGTCAACTGTCTCAGTTGGAAGGAAGCGGGCATGTGTTTGTGCGTGAGCTGGCAAGGGTTCGTACTGAAGTGTTATCAAAGAGCTGCAGTGTGTGCTGCTCTTCCAACAAGTATGCATCAAGGGCGTCTGATGGCGCCGGAAATAATGGTGCCCTGTTTGCTTGTTTGCTTGTGTGCAAGAGCCTCACGTGAAATGAAGGGCCTATTTGTTTTCATTCATTCTTAAGTGGCTTGAGGTAACAGCCCTATAAATAAATACCATCACCTTGTTTGTGTGTGTGCTGTAAATCTTTCCGTTATGTTTAGTCTTTCTTGGACAAGGGAATAGGGTGTGCGCATGACTTCACACCGTTCTAAAAAGGCAACAGATGAAAATTAAAATGGTGGGCAGCACAGAAGAAGAGGTGAAAAGAAGAAGTGGAATTTGCCTTTTTATTGTCAGACAGTGAATGGGTTATGGATGTAATCTCTAGAATTGGGACTGAAGGCAATGTGGAGTAAATGTACCCAATAGCACCGAAAAGCAAGTGATCAAAATATGCCTTCTTTTGAGCTCACACTCATTCAGATTTAGGACTGGCACAAAGAGGCTGTATTTTATATGTAGATCATGCAGTAGAAGCTTTTCAACATTTATCTGCCCTGAAAAGCTTCCCGTAGCACAAAGTTACTTTCCAAACCTTGCAACAATTCTTCTGACATGCAAAGCCCGCTGGACAGGAGACTGGAGATTTGGGGCATACACCATCAATGTTTCTGGCCAGCTTCAGCGGTGAGGACCCCGGGGGAGGCCTGGCAGCACATCTTCAGCCTGTCACTGAGACCACACACAGCCATGATGAGAAGAGTCCCGTCTGCCAGGCACACAGGTTCAGCAGGGCCCATCCCAGGAGGGGGAATGTTTGGATTCATTTCAGTCCTTTCGTGGGGCATCCCTTAGATGATGGAATACAAGGCTGCCATAATTGAGATACAGCATGAAATATTGAAATGTATATCATTCTGTTTACTTTTGACATGTGCCTCAAATCGCTTGACTGCTACAAAACATTGTTATATGGCATTGGTTATTCTGAATTAGCGTCAGTTTAATAATGTCAATGAAAAATCAACAGCAATTAAACAAAAGAAATGTAGTCATGTGTAGACGGATGTGTCCTGTCCAAGGCAAATTAGTCCTCGTCTTCTTTTTTCTTTTAGTAGCAGTAGTAGTAGTAGTAGTAGTAGTAGTAGTAGTAGTAGTAGTAGAAGTGTATTTTGAAATCTGTAGAATATGACTTGTTTTCCACAGAGTCACAAAGGGGATCGTATGTTTTTTGACATTTTGGCCTACTCTGTCAGAACAAGAAACAGCAAAACCACCACAATCCTCCAGGGACAGCTCCGTCTTACTTTCTAATTAACCTTTAGCTCATAGTTGAGCAAATACCACGATCTGGCGCTCTATAAAGGTTTCCTGAAGAAGTAGCTCTGTCAAGCAGACCGTACATTCCTCACGATGAGAAGAGGAAAGCTTTTATTTTCTTGCCTGTTTTATTTTAGTTTTATTCCAATCCCCTTTATAGCACAGTTTATAAACAAGCGTTTCCAAAGTGCTGCACATAAGATCAACAGTAGGAATCAAAAATAAAATCAAGTGAAACTAAGCCAATCAATTGATTTTTTTTTTCTTCTAAAACGTCACTTTATAATGTACGGAGCCCGCCAGGGGACATGAAAGGAAAAAAAAAGGGGAGGAGAAATTTTTTTTATATCAAAATCCCGTCTTATTATCTCGGGATCCCGGGATAATAAGACGGGATCCCGAGATAATTAAGTCAGGATCCCGTGAAAGTTAATAAAACATTTTTTTAATGGCATTAATTACCTATGTTCATCATTTGTTTGTCAGTTCAACATGGAGGGCGCTAGTCGGAATGTACCGTTGCCTCAACGCCCCGGGACCATAATAGGTCCATGCCCGGGACATTGAGACCACTCGATCGGTACATTGAGACCAGGGTGCGGTACATTCAGACTAGGGGTGGAGCATTGGCGCAGTGGTCCCTGCGCATTGGAGCACCAGCAGGCTCTGCGTAGAGGCCAATGCAAGTCTCCCAGCACGGAGTGCGGCTTGTTTTGAGGAAAATACGATTGTAGGCAGTAGTCCACCTTGCCGTGATCGCACTGAAGTGTCGTTTTTGTGAAAGCAATGTTACGATGATGAGTTATTGATCCGGAAAAGCCGAATCTGTGAATATCTTTCTAACTTTACCGAAGTATCATACTTCTGGTGTTTGCGTGCCATCTACAGTTTCAACCAGAATTCCATGAAACTTTTTCGGGATCTCGACATAATTATCTCGGGATCCCGACTTATTATCCCGGGATCCCGAGATAATAAGTAGGGATTTTGATATAAAAAAAATTTCTCCTCCCCTTTTTTTTTTTCCTTTCATGTCCCCTGGCGGGCTCCGTAATAATGCACCATCAAGTGCTATGTATACATTTGTTTTCAGAAAGGTTCATATTTTCATCATGCTGTAGTGGGGTCATTGGACGGCAATACACTTGATAAAACCAGGACAGAAATGAGATGGAACATAATTTTTTTGCAAAATAAAGGGAGAACAAACATGAAGGAAAAAGGTATCAGACATTTGACACATGCTTTTAGAGGTCCTAGTGATGAGGAGATGTAAAATAAAGGTTGTATCTATAGTAGAAATATTAATTATTAATCAAAATATCTTAAATGTAGAATGTTTCTACAGTCTTGAGTAGGTTACCTGAAACAAGCTGACTGATGGTACATGGCTAACCAAAGAGGCTGCCACATTGACACAAGAGAAGTGTCTTGCCCAAGGACTGTACACACTGATCAGACTGGGGATAGAACTGTGAAACCGTTCGGACAAGTCATTCCTTTTTTTTTTTTGTGGTAACTACTTGTGCTAACCTGGACACAGGAGGCTGACAGTGCAAGAGCTTGTCATCACCTCATCATTCACTTCACTATAGGCATCTGTTTATTGCCACCACAGTAAATTACAGCTGTGGACGCAGGCTTTAAAGCCTGGGGAACCTTTATGACTCTACTATATTGGATTTGCTATTGCATTTTCTGTAATGGCACAGGCAGCTAGTTTTAAGTAGAATGAACGTAGCATTTTGTCTTGAGTTTAAATGATTAATAGTGACAGATCTGAAGTAACACCACTCACAGCCAGCTCATTTACATAGGAGCTATGCATTGCCTTCATTATACATGTCCCACTCCCAGGCATATTTACAAATAGGGCTGTTGGCACCATTTGATTAATTACCACTCTCTAATTCCTATGGTTTTTGACAGACTATTTTTTACACTCCAAAATGTATTGAAGGAATCTATAAAAATTATGCAGTCTTATGGTGTCTTATTAACTTGAGTTTACAAACACACGAGAATCCATCTTGAACCGCACCCGCTTTCACCGTTCGGACAGAAACAACGCTTGATGTCAGTGCAAATGTTATTGGCACTGTAAAATCAATATGGCTCTTGATATCAATACGGCTATAGGTTAACCCACACATGAACACGTTTAATATAAAACTGCATTACCTTTTGACCTTATTCCAATCTTGGAACAAAAGAGTTTTGTTTCAAAAATGTGATTCCCATGCCAGGTGGGACCTTTCTGTGTGTTTGTTATTGTGCATGTTCCCCCCGTGCTTACTTGGTTTCCTCCACATGCTCCGGCTTTCACTAACACTAAACATTTACAACCGTCCAGAATGAACAACAGATGCAAATCGGAGCAAAGAAAAAAAATCCCTTTTCGTGGAGATTCTCACCCTGCGAGACAGCACTGCATAATTCGATCTTACATTAAACTAATACACTCAATTATATTACCGCCTATCAACAAACATGTTTGATTAAGTTCCAATTAAATTATATCAATTTCAGTGCAATTTTATGTTATATCTCCCCACAGACCAGAATACTCTGTAATAGAAAAACAGGGCATTCAGTTTATTTCTCTTGAGTTAAGTTGTTCATGCCTCAAAGACATTATTGAACTTGAATTAGCCTCTCTCTTTTTCTCTCTCTCTCTCCCTGTCTCTCTCTCTCTCTCGCTCCCTTTCTCTCTCTCTCCCTTTCTCTCTCTTTCTCTCACTCTCTTTCTCTCTCCCCATCTCTTTCTCTCTCCCTTTCTTTCTCTCTATCTATCTTGCTCTCTCTTCCTCTCTCTTTCCCTTTCTTTCTCTCACTCTCTCTCTCCCTTTCTCTCTTTCTCCCTCTCTCCCTCCCTTTCTCTCTCTCTCCCTCTCTCTCTCTTTCTTTTGGTTTGGTTATTTGTTTACCAGCAGGATTTATTTAAACCAAATCAGTGTTGACACTAATGAAAAATCCAAAGTACCATCAAGTTGCACATGTTTGAGTCTCTGGTTCAGAATATATTCTTTGATCAAAGATATATTTTTCCTAGTCGATATGTACTAGGTTTTATTTAAAAGTAAGGTTCATTAACATGTCAGCCTAACCTTGACCAGTGTGCTGCTCTGAAATCACGATTCAGAATTCACCTTCACAGTCACAAAAGGAAGTTCCAATACTGTCAAGATGACAAGGAAAGAAGCAGGCCTGAGGGTAAAACAGGAGACCAGAGCAGAATAACAACGAACACTTCTCTGCTTGAAGAAAACTGCCCAACTCCCCTTTGTGCTTCAAAGAAAAAAAATACCCATTTTGTGAATAGCCTGTTTAATCATCACATAAGAATACTGATTTATTGATTTTACAGATAGCACCAATGTGTATAATTTATATTTCTAGATCTTTCATCAGTCTCAGTATAGACCTGCCTATGATCAGTTATTAACTTGGTGCTAGTTTTCTAGTTGTAATAATCAGTGTATCATCTATAAACCTTTCATTCATCCATCGTTTCTCTCTCTCTCTCTCTTTCTCTCTCTGCCGTAGGTCTGTGATCCAATGGCTAAACAGGGTGCAGTCGTTCCTCTATTGCAATGAGAATGGTTTTTGGGGAACATTCCTGGAGAGCCAGAGGACATGTGTGTGCCACACAGGTGTCACTCTGTGCCAGCGGCCCATTCCTTGTGTCATCGGAGGCAACAACAGCTGTGCCATGTGCAGCCTGGCCAACATCTCCCAGTGTGGCTCCTGTAACAAGGGCTATAAGCTGTACCGTGGCCGCTGCGAGCCTCAGAATGTGGACTCCGAACGAAGTGAACAATTCATCAGCTTTGAAACAGATCTGGATTTTCAGGACTTGGAGCTCAAGTACCTGCTACAAAAGATGGATTCCCGCCTCTACATACACACTACCTTTATCAGCAATGAGATTCGTCTCGAGACTTTCTTTGACCCTCGGTGGCGTAAACGCATGTCCCTTACTCTCAAAAGTAACAAAAACCGCATGGACTACCTCCATATGATTATTGGGCTATCAATGAAGATCTGTCAGATGCGAAACAGCACCATTGACCCCACGTTCTTTGTGTACGTCAACCCTTTCAGTGGCAGCCACTCTGAGGGCTGGAGCATGCCATTTGGAGAACATGGATATCCTCGATGGGAGAAAGTGCGTCTGCAAAACTCCCAGTGTTTCAACTGGACCCTGCTGTTGGGGAACCGCTGGAAGACTTTCTTTGAGACTGTCCACATTTACCTGCGTAGTCGAGCCAAGATCCCCTCTGGTCTCCGCAATGATACAGGCCAGGGCCCAGTTGACCTGGCAGACCCAAACAAACGACAGATTTACATTAAAATATCTGACATCCAAGTGTTTGGCTACAGTCTGCACTTCAATGGAGACCTGCTCCGCAGTGCTGTGCAGCAGGTGAACCAATCGTACACACAAGGAACTCAGTTCTACTCCTCCTCCTCGGTCATGCTCTTGTTACTAGACATCAGAGATCGCATTAACCGTCTTGCCCCTCCATCTGCACCTGGGAAACCCCAGTTGGACCTTTTCTCATGTATGCTCAAGCATAGGCTGAAGCTCAACAACAGTGAGATGATCCGTGTGAACCATGCCTTGGACATGTATAGCACAGAGATTCTCAAACAGTCAGATCACCTAACAACTAAACTCTGTTAAACCTTCGCAGCATAATGAACAAAAGAATCTAAGGGAATATAAATCTGAATTTTGTTTCACTTTTGGACTTTTTCTGCCTTTTGATGTAGTATTAAATTTGTAAGAATAATTCTTAAAACAAAAAGGACATGCAGTGATGGAAAGTAGTTCAGGCAGACAATGGAGATTAATGGATCCACTTTGAAGACTGTACCATATTTTTTCCCAGCATGTCTGTCACTCCCCTAACTAAAGCTAAAAAGAGAGACAAAAAAAAAATCTTCTATTTACTTGTGAGAAGAGGCCTTGATTTTACTCTGAGGGATCAAAGGTTTTATCTGAAACTGCCATTCTTATGAAACACAAACATTTTTAAAATAAAAAAAAAGAAACCAGGGCAGACCAGATATCCTTTATTTCAAGTCAACAGTTTCACAACTGATGGTTTGATATTGAAGATGTTTATATAATGTAAGGATCCATATCCCAAATTATTACAGTAGAAACTCTGTTGCAAACTGAATCCATATTGCCCTTTGTAAGTTACCAAACACACATGGCACACAGCAAGGCAGTAATGCATAATCATGTCAAATATCAAAGCCAGCTGTTTATATTCATATATATATATGTGTGTGTGTGAGAGTGCGGCTGTGTTTTCTTTTGGCTTGACGCTTCTCGCAGTTCTTAATTTAATGTGTCCTTTTCAGATTGACATTGTCTGAGTTTAACCTTTTCAGTTTGGAGTGCTTCTTCTCGTGTTTGAGATACAAGTTGTGTTTCTCACAAAGCAGTACCTCCTGGTGCGCGAGTGCAATATTGTGGTCTGAAGAATTTAACAATCAATGCTATTTTGAACAGCTTTGCAAAATGTACATGTTGTGACTGCTGATTTGTGGAGCTTTCCCGCACCAAGAGCAAAATGTAAACCTTCATCATTCAGGCACGTTACAAGATGAGTGAAAGCCATATCCCCTGACGTCCATCGAGAGAGGCAAGCACCCCCCAGTATTACACTACATGCTTACTTCATAACATACATGTTGGATACAAGCTTCCTGTAATAATCTCTTTATATCAGACAAGAGCACAACACAAATTAAAGAATAAATAAATGGGTTAGATTTATAAATTATTAAAGATGTATGTTTTGCCAGTGGCACAGAAAAATCTTAAGCCTCAATGTATTATAGCAGTAAACAGTGGAACGTTATTTACTTAAAGCTTCATTTCCAATTTTAAGATTGGTGCTTGATGTTTCAGTTGCATGTGGCCGGGGAAGTCATATTGACTAACCACAAGGATACAGCACTACCTATCTGATATGTCCATGAAAGAATTCAAAGACACATTGTTGGATGAGGTGAAACCAAACATCACTGAAGATTGCCGAAAGCCTGTCAAATTGTTATGCTCTAACCAGAGTCACAATGGATTCGTTTTTTTCTATTTTACAATCTTTCTAAGCCCTTGTTCTTTGGAAAAACACCCAGTCACCATTCAGCAAATACATTTCCAACATTATTCTTGTTCTTATTAAGTGCCTGTTATCTATCCCTTTAACATGATTTAAACCAGAGGAGGTTTTGGCTGTTACACCATGTGACACGGAAATTCCTTTGGCATCGGGTCATTGTTTGTCCAAAACACACTCATTTTGTTTTGTGCATGCGGGGCGATCTGCCGTTGAAATGACGAAGGGTGACTTTATGTAACAGGGGATAATGTTCAGGTCCGCTGTTGTACAATATGTCTGTATATACTGATTCAATGCTCTGCTACATTATGATACTATAAAAATATAAAATAAAAGGGAATACAGTAAAGACTTAATATAAAAGCACCCCATTTCTGATGAATTGACATAAAATAGTGGATTCTAATCTCATTCATAATTCCCCATTGTTTTTTACAATGTTGAATCACAATGTACTTTCTAATTTGAATCCACTGCAAGCACGTCTCGTCATATGGTGTTACGCTATCACAGTGTTGCTTACATGTATCCATGGATATGTCTGATGGAAGATTTTTACACATAATGCATTGCTTATGTACTTTTTGCTGTTCTGTTGAGATATTATATCAGCTTATTTCAAATGAATGTTTCATATAATCTATTTCTCATTAAAAAGCTATATTTAATACAGAGATCATGTGTCATTTTTACATTGTAGTGACATTGCAGCGTGGTTTGTCCTCTGCATTTGACCCATCCTCGGGCAACCTGTAAGGAGCATCACACATACAGCCAACTGTTAGAAAATATAATGAAAACACCACAACAAATATAGGCTAGTGATTCTTGACAGGTTATTTCCAGTAGACCACGGGACTTTGCTTTAAGTCACTGTTCATATTATTGCTTTCATAGTATTTGATAGTTGGCTTTTAGATCAATGAGTGAATCAAGATCTCTGTGATTAGATTATGTATTTTGATAGTATGTTATAAACTAAAATAAGGCTAAACTGAAATCAAAAGGGGAGAAAGGGGGTGTCTTTCTTCTATAGCACTTTTCACATGTCACAATTCACCAGAAGAGCTTCACAAGGAACTATTTTCTGAGCACTCCATATTCCATGGTAAGATACGCATTTTGCCACAGTTACCAGATTGAAAGACGTACGGCTGCACACATCTGCGCCAACCATCACAACTACTCACTCACAGGTAGGTAGGTAGTATAACGAAATCAAAACCAGTCACAAGTTGCTATTAATGTTTTCTCTTGGGTCACAGTTTGTCATGATAGGCTGAAGGTGGGTCCCAATACAAAGCTACACCAGTGGAGAACCACTCAAACCTTGTTGCCATAAGATGGTTGGTTATAGTTTTGGTTCTCTTCATACCATATTTTAAAATTCATTGTCATGCAGTATGTCTGCGTACACTGGTGTATGAATGAGAGTGCAGAGTGGGTGGTTGCTGTAAAGCGCTTTGGGGCTAGAACGAAGGTAGGAAAGTGCTATATAAATGGAGACCATTTATGTGAAGCTAATACTGGACTTACATTTATTATTAATCTTCAAGAACATTATATTGGAGAAATGAAACAAGTTTTACAGAAGAGACTTTATCAACACCGAAGAGAAAGCACAAGCGGCCCTCAGTCGGCTGTGCACCTCCACCTCAAAGCTTCCAACCACGCCTTTGAGGACGGGGAGGTCAACATTTTAGCTAAAGAAGAACGTTGGTTTGAAAGAGGAGTAAAATAAGCTATTTTTGTCAGGAAAGAAAATCCCTCCAAGAACCGGAATGGTGGGCTCAGATTTGATCTCCCGTCTCTTTATTCAAATCTCCTTCAAGGAAAACCGACAAGGCACACCCAGTCCAAGGAGACGGCACCTCAGCCAACAAAAGAACAATAGGACAGATAATGGGCAGTGATCATCTATGAATAGGACAGGACTGACCGATACTGGGGTGAGCAGATCGTTAGAGACGCTCTGCTTCAAAGGTGTTTACCCACAGGTGAGAGTAGCTGTGATTAGAGAGGAGGAGCCAGGCCAACCCCAACTCCTCCCTGTTGGTCTATATCTAAAGCTGGCGGGACTTTAGTCCGCTGATGAAGCCTTTTGGATGAGAGGCGAAACGTTCGAAGACTTCAACTACTGAGTACAGTACCTTCATTGAATTTGGACAACTCCTGTACGACTGAGAACTTACATTTATTATTAATGTTAATCTCTTAACCCATTACCTGAACCAAACTTACTGTATATGGCCAGTTTGGCTTTATCCACATTTAAAAGCTTTTTTATAATGTAATAATGTTTATTGCGTTATTGTTGCCGGAAAAGCAACAATAACGCAATATAACAGCGACGAAAACATGACAGAAAAGCGTCAATAAAGCAATGAAAAAGCAACAAAAAACTACACAAACATGACAAAAAAAACTACGAATACACAGCAACAAAAAGTGACAAAACACGACAAAAATACTTCAAAATGTGACATGAATTCAGTGACAGCACAACAAATGAGGCGTTACTCTGGCCTAGAGGCTGTAAACTCTCCAGTCGAGAACCTTGTAAGTTTGGGTGAAGCTGAACTGGAGAAAATGCGCTTGGTTAAGGTGGGGGGTAAGAGGATAAGAAACTAACAAACTAATCAAAAGAGGCCTATTTTGGATCCAAAGAAAATCACCCCATTTGATGTAAAAGACAAAAGCAAAACAAACATATTGGTGTATAAGCCTTATACAGCACTTCCCAAATGTTCAAAGTGACTCTACAACTTCTTGTTTTTCTCATTCACCAGCGTTTTTTTACAGAAGAGGTGAAATGTTGGAAGTGTACCTCTCAATCTTTGTCCAACACAAAGAAGTATTCCGTCTAATGATAAAATTACTGCACCAAAAATACAAAGAAAAAGTTCTAACCACTGAGCCACTGCTTCCTTACACCTTGTCTCCCATCAACCATCAGGTGAAAAAAGGATAAACACAAGTGTATTATCACAAATCAGTGCAGCCTCTAGGCAGTGCAAAAGCAGTAATGACAGGAGGTAACAGAGTTGTTAGTGAGCAGCCTTTTGCCTTGGTACGAGACACAACCTGGCAGGTAGCTCTCCTGATAATTGAAGACAGTGCCACATAACACCTCAAAGCTGTTGTTATTCCAGACTCTTGATACCTGCTGCTGAAGTGGGAGTGCAGTAATGTTAATAGCATAAAGCACTCACATATCTGACACATCGTGCCGACATTTAACAAAAGAAGAGTTTTAGGTGCAGAAAGTCAGCTTCATGCCTCGCAGCAAAAATCTCTCAAAATAGACAAGTTTTATGCATGCGAATTCAAAGCACTTTACTCTAAAGATCCTTCATGATTTGACGTGAGTATTATCATAATTAGCGCCATCTACAGAGTTCACAACCATTATAATTTCGAACAGCCAGTCTGAATCCAAGGTACCGGAGAAAGAAATGAAAGCAAGGTTCATTATAACCATGATCATAACCATAATTTCATATAAGATAGTCATCTGGACTGGATAGTTTTGTCATACCAGTGTCTGCACACATTAGTGTATGAATGAAGGTGTGAATGGTTGAGTGGTTCCTTGCCGTGAAGCGCTTTGAGTGCCTAATGTGGAACAGTGCTATACGGGAATGAGCCACTTCTGCCAAATGTAAAACACTGTCACTGCATTTGGCGGCAAACGGCTCAAGTTTGTTCATTAACACAGGATCTTTCTTCCGGCTGGCCTACTTTTCCCACCTGACTGACAGAATGGGGCAGTTTATTTGCATAGCGATGACCGACAGCGTCACCTTTGCCATTTCTGCAGTTCTCCTACAGTGAGATCCTCTGGTGGGTGTTTGTCTGGGAAGGCTGAGAATAGCAGACAATAACACATTTCTTCTGTGAACACTAACAAACTAGCTCCGTTGGCTGCTTGATCTCGACAGCCACTGGTGAGATTGATGGCTCCGAGTTGAAAGCTGTATTTCAGAAACTGCCTGAGCTCCCCAGACAATATTCTATAAACTACTTCCTCTGGTAAATCTGGTGACTCCCACTCCATCTGTCTATGTCAAGAAGGACACACGCACACACACACACACACAGACACACACACACACACACACACACACACACACGCGCACACACAACAAGCTGGCTTTGAAAACACAAGAAACACCTCTCTACTTTCCAAGGATCACTGAGTGTTAGAGAAGGCCTGAGTAGTACGATTTAATTCTATATATTTATGTGTAGTCTTGCAGGCATGTATTCAGGTAGTGGCGGGATAGAGGGGTCACTGAGCTACTTTTAACAGCGGGACCTCTTTCTGTTATGGGACACTCTCCTCCTGGGTGCCGAGGGCCACACCGAGAGCTAAATGCCCAATTAACCTTGACTGGCTCAGGCACATTTTACAAATTTGGATTATTCCCAAATGGCAAAAGGTAGTTCATTCATTTAACAGGATTATGTGGCCTCCTCAGTGTTTAAAGGTTGAGTTCAGGTGACAGTAATCAATGAGATTTCAGACTTATTTTGCATGCTGTAGGGACGTGTCTTCATGGGCAATGAAATGGGCACAGGGTCGGTTTGTATTTGCATGGAGTGAATATTATGTGGTAAAGAAGTTGATGCTATAGGCTCCATTTGTGGACAACTATATTTTCTATGTATTTGCCATACATTTCACTGCATGGGCAACATTATACATCCAATATATTGTTATTATCTTTCAGGGCAATACCAAAAGTGTATAAAGCCTGCTGTCTGCTTTTAATGGTTGACATGTTCTGGATAGTTGGAATTCTTTTATTGAGGGAATGGACCCGAGGTAGAATAGTCTCTACTTCGGTAAAGAATACGGATAATTATTGGTTCACCTCAATTTGTTTAATCCTTAAATAAAGAAATAAAGAAGCAGAATTCACAAAATCCAAATGTTTTGACATAAAAGTTAGATTTGATTTCTCACGCTTATCCATAACTGAATGTTGCTTCTGTGTAAATTAGCCCAAATGATGTTTTATCTTCTCTCTGATGTACATTAAGGCGATTCTCCTCCTCATCCCGTTGTGGGAGCACAGAGAGGCCAGCTGGCAGCCCCCTCTCGGGAGAGCACACAGTTTTACCATCTGCTACCAAAATTTAGCTCCTAATATGTGCCTCGTCCTGTGCATGAACTGTCAGAGCCTTACCAATCATGCTGCCAATCACTGATAGGATGATGTATGGCACTGTGTGCGCCTGCAGAGGAGGATAATATGTTTAACTTTAGACTATTAAATCGTCAATTTTACAAAACAGCCATCCACACTATTCAAATGAGTCACATAAATAAATAAATAAAATATACGATGCTTGAGGAAAGTTGATTATCAATGCAAATCAATATCAACACTACTTTTTACTCTATTGCATGTATGCGATGCAATTTACCATTGGTGGGGGGGGGGGGAAATGCTTGCTCCTTCAAGTATCACTTTGCTATTATTGGTCAAAATTAAGGCGGATACTTTCAAGTAAAGTCTGCACTCTCCGTAGGAATCAATCAACAGATTCATCTACATCATACAAGCAGCACTGAAGGTGAAAATCAATGCAAGACTGTCAAACGTGGATAAACTGAGAACGTGACTTCTCCCTAATTTGCTGTCTTCCAATAAACATGATTTGCTGATTAAATTGATGAGCTTATTGTTCTGAGTATATGCAGCCCCCACCGGAACCAGCAGCCTATTAAAAACACTGACCTTTTGTCTTTCCCAAACTGACAGCCATGAACTAATGAATCACTGTGAGCATTACAACATCTTCATCTTAGCCCCTGTGTAGTCGGCCCGTGTTTGGAGCGCGCTCATTTTACGTTCTTACCATCTATCTAAAATTTTAATCATCTGCAGTCCTCCTCTTGGTGCCTCTCGATTTGTTTTGATCCCGTTTTTAAGAGCCGTGTTCACTGTGAATCACCCAAGGGGCTCTCATCAAAGGACTGTCAGGAAGACAAAGCGTTTGGGCAGCTCTTTGCTAACTGCCAATGTGCTTAAAGGGGACTTGCTCGTGATGCCACTTTTGATCAGACCACCATAGCTACATATCTCTCAGCACTGTCAGGCAGCTTTCTTTGTCACATTGTGCGGCGTTCAGACTAATGTTGTCTGCGCTTGCTAGGTTTTCATGCTCTAGTTTTCTTCTGAAACTACTTAAAAGATGAATAAAAACTGCCATAGATATCATCGAAAACAAATAAAAGGCTGGCTGTTGGACTGAATTTTGATTTGCTGTGGTGAGGCTTGAGTTTAGTTTTTTTGTTTAGCTCCACAGCTTTAGACAGTCCTAAAAAGTTCAGCTTTATTTTATGACAAGTTGGACCCTTGTGCAAATGCAATTGATGACAATTGGCCATTGACACTAGTGAGTTCAGACCAGTATTTCTCATGTCTTTTCTTGTGTCATCCCCTCCTTTTACACTCTTTGTTCTGTGGTGTATGCTAAATTGCTGATGAACTCTCCATGGGGAACTCTGGGCTGGACCGTGAGTACCTAAGCTTCACAAGCGTGCCAAGGTTTGTGATGTGGCATCGTGGGCAGAGTTGAAGCCACCCGCTGCCGGTGCACAAGGACGTATGTAGGGCAGCTGAGCTACTTTGGTTCAATCAGGGGCCGCTGCCTTTCCTTAGCTGTACCCTCAACTTCAGGATTCCTGGCCCCCTGCACAAAGGACAAGCAGAGTGTGGAATGGGTGCAGTGTACCCTCCCCTCCATCTGGTGCAGCGAGGCTCTGTCAGGATGTCAGCAGGCACACTGTAATGAAGGGTGTCATCAAGGTTACCACGGGCTGGAGCGGTGCCTGCGCCTCCTCTCCCCTTTGCCTTCACCACTTATTCTTGTTTCTGTTGTGTAAATTATGAGCAATCTGCGGATCTGAGGAGGAACATACGGACTGACATGGTTTTATGTACTTTTAATAGATGGGGAAACATGCACATCCCGTACTGAAGTGCCGTGCAGGATCAACAACGTAACACAGAGTCTGATGAAGGGCTAAACGTCCGAAACTTTACACTTGTGGTGCCAAATAAACTGGTGAGCAGCAGCCTGTGCGGATCTTTATGTACTTTTAAGCCACTTGTGTCTGCTCTCTGACAGAGAGAATGATGAATCACATGCGCAAAGGCATGTGATTGTTAATATGTTTTCAACAAGGTCTGTTATGGGTACACAACCTACAGTGGGAAACAGATGTTTACATACACTATATAAAAAGACACGTTTGCATTTTTTTTTTTATCACTGTTAGACATGAAACCACAATTAACATTTCATTTTTCAGGCCAATTAGAATTTTTAAAATATTTCTATTTGCTAAATGGCAGAAGACTGAAAGAATGTGATTGTGATAGAATTTTCCACATGGTTTTATATTACTTTTTTAAAAGCCAAAAGCTTCTCACAATAGTTGGCAGGAATTTTGGCCCATTCCTCCAAACAGAACTGGTGTAACTGAGCCAAACCATGACAAACTCTCACCAGTTTCAGCATCTTCACCAGGTTTGTTCTTGGGTTTTTATTCACACTTCAGACCACGGCACGTTCATCTCTGAGACACAGAACCCGCCTTCTTTCTGATCTGTATGATGGCTGGACATTTCCATTGTTTTTATAATTGTTTGAACCAATGAACGTGGCACCTTCAGGCGTCTTGAAATTGCACCCAAGGATGAACCAGACTTGTGCCTCCAAGGTCATGACATCGACATCTGGGCTTTCACAAATTGTTTAAAGGTATAGTTTTCTTAGTGTATGTAAATGTCTGACTTTGTTGAACGTAACAAAACAATTTCTAAAAAAACATATCTCTCATTCTTCTGGCATTTAGCAAAAATAATACATCTTGAAAATTCTATTTAAGCTAACACAGTCAAAGTTAATTCTGGTTTCATGTCAGACAGTGAGAACAAAATGCATATGTGTCTTTTTATATTGTGTATGAAAAAAACATCTGGTTTAAAACCTAGCATTCCTATTACCTAATGTTAAACAGGTGTTGTCCACATTGCAAGCTTTTGGAAACCCAGTTACTACTCAATTAAACAATTGTGTGACGACATGTTGTGTTTCAATTATAACCAATGTACAATGGGTACATTTATCGGGCCTGATTCTTGTACATCTTTATACATTTGCATTTACAGTTTAAAACTGCTGCTGATGTGGGTCGGGAGCGGTCAGTGTCACGAGAAACAGCATCAAATGAACACGGAAAATTCTCTCGCCACAGGGCCGAGTATAGCTGCCGTCTCCACGGTGTGCTAAGTGCTAATGACACACACTCCGGCTGCTTTGTGAACGCATTACAGAAAACCAACACTTCCTCTTTCGCACAGCGATCTGATTAATTATCCGTTAATCAGATCGCCGTGTGCTCATGACCTGACGTTCTACAAAACAGTGGAGGTTCACAAGATCAAAAATCCATATATGTTTTAGAGGGGGGTTTTAGATTATTTTAGCCCATATAAGTGCAAAATATACAGTTAATCGGCAGAAGAAAGTTTGGCCTTTAGCTGCTCTTTAAGAAGGCGATGTCAGAAAACCGCGGCAGATTCATGACACATTCTTCAGTAGGGAAAATCATTCACGTCTGTGTTCTGAGGTTGGTGAATGCCACATTGGAAGCGCATACGTGTGAGGACTAATTAGCATAATGTCATCGCCATGTTCACCATAAAAGGACAAAAAGTGCAGTGTGCAACAGGCAGGAGGATGCGAATGACAAAATGTGAATCCAAAACGAATAACCAAAGAACATTAACTCGACCATGGGCACTGATCCCGTGGTGCTGCAGGACTTGTAAATCACTAAAGTGTTTTCCTTCTCTTCACACATACGAGCGCAGTCCGCCCTTTATACTAAATAGCTAGCAGCAGAGGAGAGCGTCCGACTTGTAAACACAAGTTCACGAGATCGAGGCCAACGTTTGTCTATATTAAATAATGTCAATGTAGTGCGTATTTATTTTTATCAGGAACATGATTGTGTACAAGAAGAAGAAGAAGAAGAAGAAAAAGAGCGCCTTCCACAGGCAAGCGTTTTCCATGAGACAATGTTACATTCACTCCATACTCGGTGTTGGTAAGCTACGTTTTTTTTTTTTTTTCCTGTAGTAACACTAGACTTTCCATCTATCTAATCGGGACCTCATTCATTTATAGCCACGTTGTAAGTTTCCCTCTCTTTCAGGAATGAAGAAATACGTAGCCAGCTGTTGGTTGTTGATTTTTAGTGTGTTGGAAAAAATTGTACAACACTTCTATTTACACTTTTACAAGATTGGCCATTGCATTCTGCTTTGACTGTTTGACTGGTGAGCTGTGTTTACAAGTGACCCAACTGGAATTGCTTTTAAGGAAAAGGTTGAGGAGAAAGACACCGTGCTGTACTGTGCTCTTTTTGAATTACACGCTGTCATCCTATCCCCTTCCCCGAACCACTGTATTTTCTTATTACAATAAATAAAACATTTCCTAGAGTAGCCTGCCAAATTAAAAAAGAAAAAATTGACTGGCTCATCACACCACGGGGCACGCAGAATCTGATTATTTCCAACCGTTTGCCGTGATCATTAGCAGATCATTAGCTTTTAATCACTCCTTAATGTTAACATGATGGACGGTTCCTTAGCAAGAATCATAATGTGTTATTAATGATTGTATAAATTACAGATAGGTCTATCCACTCAGAGCTTACAGTCAACACAAGCCCAGGCGCACTCATGTTTGCAGAAGAATCTTTGGGGTTTAAGCTCAGCTGCAGTGACATCCATTTTGCCTGTGTCATAGCTGATGTATGGGTTACTGCTCCGCCATGGTACAAAGAGCCGAGTAACCTTGTAGGGAAGCTGTTAGGGGTCAAACCTTGTCACTGTTAAACTGTACACGAGGATCCAATTCAATACCCCCCTTCTACCAATTGAACAAGAGTTTCCTATCCTTTAAAAATTACCATACTCTACCATAAAGTTATGCCCGTGGATATTTGGTTCAAGAAATGTGAGAAAATGCTGTAAATTGTAGTGTTTTATGACAGCCAAGTATAAATAATGAATATAATTATTAGAGATGGTGATTTTGGAAGTTTTAGTCCACCACGGATACTAAGTAAGTAAGTAAGTGCTTTATTGTCATTGTACAAGCGTATAACGAAATAGTGTTCAGCTGTTAGTCCTGAGCTGCTGCGGCTGAGCCGTGCTGCCACTGTGTGTCAACCTGACCCGCATGACCTTGGAGGTCGGGGAAACTGTAGCACTCGGAAGAAACCTGGCTGGCTGCCCTCTGTCTCCTCTGATCTGAAATGGTGCACCGCCTTCTGGGTTTGTCTGTGTTTCAGAGCGTGGTGTCCTGCACTAGTCAGCTTCCCTACCGCCTCCTTCCTCTTCCTCCCTCCGCTTCACAACAGTCTTTCACCATCTCCTCGTTTGTCCCTTTTTGTTTCCTGTAGCACCTCTTGTGACGCCTCCACTGTGCTGCAGGTGTGGGGGCTCTTGGTGCCTCTTCAGTGTCTCAGAAGAAGAAATGTGTAGGTCTGAAATGGGTTTAGCTGGAAAGCTAGCATTTTGTTTACCTTTAACAAGCTGCTTTCTTCAGGACCATTTTAGACTCTCAAAGTAAACAAATCCACCAAACCTCCACAAAACACGGCAAAGGCGTACAAAAGTATCCAGAAAAACAATGTGAAACACATAAACCACAAATGCAGTTCGCAGAAAACGGTAACAAATTAAGCTGTACCAGGAGTCAGGAAGGTTGCCTACTGTTTTCACATCACCATGACAACATGCTGCGCTGTTTTCTATTGGCAGACAAATTTGATATTTTTTCTTTTTGTGAGGTAAAATTATTTTATCCCCATAAAAGTATGTTGTTAAAGTAGTAATTTGTGAGAAAAAAAAAAAAATCAGCCTTGTGCGTGAAATGTGTGCTGTATTATAATTGTTTTGATATTGTGTATGGTTAACCCAAATCAATATGTGACAAAAAGGGGTTTACCTTTTTCGTCACATTATTGTCTCCAACGGACGGTTGTAAAAAATACCCATTTCATCACATTTTGACTAAAAAGGTTCAAAATTAGGTATAGTCCCTTTAAGTACTCATAATAAAGTGTTCATAGAGAAGAAATGATTGTCACTTGCAGAAACGAGGTCTACTGCTTTACCATGCCATATTATCTGTATGCCTCTTGGCCCTGTACCTCCCAACACAAGACAGTTTAAAGAAAAAGGAAGCACTCTCAAAGTGTTCACTGTAGTCCTTTAAATGAGGCCATGACACTGCAGCCATGAATTTCATTGTGAAACAAAATGTCACTTTGAATCAAGATAGACTCTATTTCCCCCATCTAAGGCAAACGCAAGTCCGACTGTTCTGATCCTATAGGAGTCAGAAAGAGAAGGGAATACACCTCAGCCAAGCTTTTAAAGGACGATTACTGCCATGAGGAGTCGTCCGACACATGCAATGAACGAGGCTGCAGGGAGAAATCACTTTATAACCTTGGCTGCGGTGGCATATAGAGGCACAGTTCTGCTCTAATGGTGCCTGAAAATACCAGGAGTCTTGTCACTAATCTCTTTTAAATTGCATGAAAGGTAGTGCAACCAGCAAGAAGCTATCGCTGTTTGCGCATGTTTATGCAATGTTTTTTCTTCGCCTAAAATGATTTATCCAGCTAAAAATTATTTTATTTTATGTTTTGAAACAGTTTAACTACTTGTAAAGTGTTTCATTTATGAATTATTTTATTGTCAGTTGCTAAGCCTCTAGAGGATCCTTATAAACGGTCCATCACACACACCAAGTTAAATAAATATTTATATAGGATATTTTTAATGTGGGGAAAAAAACCTAAATCTAAGCAAGTTAGATATGCCAATGTGTGACGATCCAATATCTCCCTCCCACCATGCTTAGCTTCTCTAAGAGGCTCGACAATTTGGGCCTGGTAAGATGGAAGAGGAGAGTGAAGAAATAATGGGTGGCATCTCAAATGTGAGTGAGAGTAGAAAAAAAAAAGAAGTAATATGCTACTTAAAGGGGCTCTGTGGAGTTTGCCAGTTTTGTACTCGCAATTGCCCCCTCAGGCCAAATGCGTAACTGCAGCCTCGATGATAAGCTCGTGCATGAGACGCTCAGGCTTTACGAGCAACAGAAATAACAGTCCCGTCCTGGTCAATTTACAGATTTGCAGGCGTGACTTCAACTGAGGTAAGAAATATTACTGTTTTGTAAGATTTTTAGACCAAATCAGTTTAAGCGTATAAGATGTGATACTTGAGCAAATGCAGCAAAGTGAATCGAGTGAAGAAGCTAAGTAATACAGACGAATAATTTATGTTTGAAGGAGAAAAAAACAAAACTTGTATACTTTGTATGCATAAACGCAGGCCTAATTGTAATAATAAAATAATTCCACTGGTAGAAATGCTACTAGGAAAAGCCTAAATCATCTCTTCAATTCCCTGGGCAGAATTGCCGTTTAGCGTAGCTAACTGGTGAACTAAATGCTACGATACCTGCAGTGGCGCTTTTGGCCGCTAGGGGCATAAGTTACTTAGTACTGCTTTAAGTTTGACACTTGTTTTCAATTAATTATTGCACTCACATGTACAGTAGTAGCTTCTGTTGTTCTATTTAAAGCCATTGGTGATTTAAGCAGCTAATCAGAAACTCCAGTTAAAGATGGAAAGTACTTTTTTGGTAATTAATTAATTATTTTTCTTTTTTACATTTTACAGTCTGCAAATTCACCAAAGACAACCCTGTAATACTGAGATATAGTTCCCAAAACCTTTCAACACAATAAATAGCTTTTCCTTGCTTTTTTTAAAATGTTCTTATAGCTTAAAATAATCATTGATAACGGTAATTATTCAAAAATAATCATGAATGCAATCTCTGTTCTGTCGTCATCGGAGTTTGTTTGTTGTTTTAATGTCTTATGGTAATTTATCACACTTGTATTTGCTATGAATTAAAAAAAAATAAAAATCCCCGGTGCCATAGCTTTGACCAATGAAATAAGCTTTCCTGTGAACCGGCCTCTCAATCACATGCACTGAGAACAAGGAGTGGCTTCAGGTCCAATCAGGAATCCATCTCTCTCTCTTCCTCCTTCCCTCTGCGGCCCGTCTCTTTTTTCCCTCCAAGCTCGGCTCCTCTTCCAGCTCTTCTCTGAGCCCCTGGTATTTCTCCAGTTTCTCGGGTTCCTTTTTCCTGATGTTGCAGTCACTTGGTATTGAAATGTCAATCACAACGGCTTTCCTCTGCTCTTTGTCCACCACCACAATGTCCGGCTGGTTCGCCATTACCATTCTGTTCGTCTGTATCTGGAAGATCAGGATCTTGGCTTGGCCTTTCTCTCTATGGAGGTGTTTCCCACCTTTTGAGTATCGATACCAGGCAAAAAGGATCCATACTCATTAGCATATGTGAAACTGAAGGCAAAGCAGCAAGTGCTCTGTACCAAAACACCCTAGGGCAGAAGAGCATTGAACTGAGCTATCCATATGAGGGACATGAGCTGCAAGTGCGTGTGTAAAAAAAAAATACATGTGAAATCCTTGACATCGGAGTAAAAACTTCAGGAGGGGTAGAGGAGCAAGAAGAAGGAAAGAGACATGCAGGAGGTGCAGAGGAGGAGAGGGAGAGTAGGAGACTCAGGAGGGCGAAGGAGAGTGAACTGTGCTCTCCATCGCTGACTTTACTCTTACGACATGAATTATTTTCATTATTATGAAGTATGTTCAGTGAAAAAAGCCAAAGCATAAATGAACTCACATTTCTGCAGCTTTCACATTTTGGTCAACTCCAGCTGTGACCGCACACAGCATTTTAGTCTTTCAGTTTAAGCTGTCCACTGCTAAAAAGAAAATGTGTCCTTAATTCAAGTAACACATTTCAAGACATCTGTCCGTGGGGAAAGATTTTTACCCTTAAATTAAGTTTAAGGGTAAATCGCTTTTATTCGCTCTCAATATTAATTAAAGAAAAGCTAAGTTACTTGAAATAAAACTGTTGTCTTTTTTAAATTTGTTACGAGTAAATATTGTTAATCAAATGAAAAATATATTTAAAGAAAATGTTACTGATTTCAAGATTACTTTTTGTTCATGTATAGTAGATAATAAAATACACCCTTATTCTGTTCTGCAATGTGGAAGCAAACACATATATTTGCCTGTCTATCTAGGACACACAAAAGGACATAACTAACTAAAACAACACAACTAACATCCAGATTTCACAATTCGATCGGATACATGTAACCATGGAAGTGAAAGGAAATGAGCTCAAATGCACATATTTCCATTTAAAGCTATGTCAATGGCATTAACCTTGTAACCGCATTAAGGGAGCCAGTATTGATTTCGCGGTATTATATTAAATGTCCTGGAAATGCATTGTGGTTACTTACCGTATGTATAAAATGGGGAAGCCGTCTTTGCTCACAAGACCAACTTGATAAGTGAAAAATGCCTAATAAATCATGGAACACTCACGTCCGTATGCATAAAAGTGTGCATTTAAAAAGAGCAGCCCACGGTGAACCACAAATGGATACTACCAATTAATAAATGATAGTGCTTAGATTATGCAGTATTTATTTATTTATTTCTACCCAAAATAAATTAGATAAGCATTAAGTCACGACTGCTTTTGGATGCTGATGCTCGGAAAGCCATTGTCTCCACACAAAAAAATAAGATTATAGAGGGTCAGAGGGAAATACTAATGGAAGTGGAAGAACTCTGTGGCTTTTAAATCCCCGACCTAATGGACTGTATTGACCACATTAATAAAACAGGATATGTGTTTCTAATGTCCTCTCCACGGCGCATTTGGTGCGCCTCGGACTTTAGAGCTGGATTTGTTTGTCTGGAAAGAGAGGAAAGAAGAGCAAACTTACTTGATTTTTGCAAGATCCAGGTGTAATTTCTATGTATTTCAAATTCTGGCAAGTGTATCCAGGGCCGGGACGCGAGGTGGATAGTGAGTAACAATAGGAAATGACAGAGGCAGCTTTCTTGTGGTCCACTTCTCTTTTTTTTGCAAGTGCAAAAATACAACAAAAAACAAAGTGCCATAAAGTGTATGCGAGGATTAAAAACAGGAGAAGAAGAGTGAATGATGGAAAACAAGCTCCTTACATTTATTTAACCAAATAGGATAACAACTCCAACATAACAACTCCAAAGGTGTGACATTGTAACATTAGCCAAGTACAACTAAGTTACAATCCACCAATAGACGGGAGCAACATTCAGGACAGTCCCCGCCCTGTCTGGGTAAAAACAGCTAAACAGCTTCATCCAAACCTTCTCAATGATGCTAGTGTTACTCCCATGTATACAAAACCATATACATAAACTAAAGAAAAGATAAAACCCATAACAGAATAAACACTAAACAAGACAACCTAAATAATAAATGAAATAAACCCTTTTAACCCAGCTAAATGGGCTTCTCTATCCTTAATGCGGGGAGCTGACATTGCTGTAATACCACCCCCTTGTGGCCGGGGCGACCCCAAAAGACACGTGGTAGACAGGATTCTAATGGGACTTCAAACCTCCGAAGAGTGGCTTAAAAGCCATGGCTCCAAAGAGTTTTTTTTTACCCACATGACAACGCCGGGGTAGGTGAAATATTTTTAACCACGCTGGTTTCTGTACATCCGCCCGAAATAGTGGAAGCATTTTCAGTGCATTGACTGGCTCCAGACTGTCAGTCAAGCTCTGGAGCTCTGTGGAAGCTCCGCCTGCTCTGCGAGACCAGGGCTTCCCGCCTTTTTTCCCTTTTAAGGAACAAGCTGCCACATACGTTTCACAGAGGATTCATGACCATTACCGTGAATGGGGCTGAACTGGACCCACTCATCTGTATTATATTATATCTATGTGCGGGACCCTCCGATGAGCCCTGTTGGAGCCGCTGTTGATGCCCCTCCTCCACCCCACAATGCCACTGCCACCTTGGGTCTTGAGGGCTCTCAGCTAATCACCGCCACTGCTTCTTCTCCAACCCCCCTCCTCCACCCCCATCCCACTTCAAACTACTACCTCACCGAGGCCAAGGACAGCGACTACACAATTACCGCAACCACTATCCCCTCCGTCTACCATGATAAAAGGTGACTCTATTATCAGAAATGTCTGTTTCCCTGACATCATAAATTAACTTCCGGACATACACAGTCATTTCAAGAATCTGAACACCTCATGCATGTGGTTCAATGGTACTGAACCCCTAGGGCTTGGGCAGAAGCCTAAATCACTTGCCCACCAGCAAGTGGTTTACTATGACTCCTGTAGTGCAAGTACACATAGTGGTGTGTCAGTGAACCCTAACCACAATAACTACAATATATAATACAGTATATAATACATGTTTTAATTTAGTTTTCTTTGGTTTTCAAATATCAACATCATAAAAATGCCTCACCAAACCACAACAGTCACATGCATCCGGCATTTGCGTCTGTGTTGAGCAGACATTCATTTTAGAATGTCTTGCATTGCGTTAAGTGATGAGAACTTGATTTTGTGATTTAATGAAGTCTTTCAAGTAAAATGATGCCAGGTGCTGATACACTTGAAAGCACATGAGCTTTCAATCCTTGCTGCAAAGCTCCTTAGCATGCAGCCGATATAAATTATTTATATAACTTGAGTCTTAATCCATACACTCCATTGACAGTGTGGCGCTTGACATGAGTATAAATATCCATTACTGTAGTGGGAGTGATCTTAAATGTGCCTACAATGCAGATTCATCCCCAACATTCATAAAATCTCAATGAGGACATTTCTCAGAGTGATGAGAGCGCTCAATATTCAACATGGATGAATGTGCTGTGCAGGAGATATATAATTTATGTAGAATGTATTAAAAATGCAAACGACCACCGCACCACATTGGTTAGTATAATTGCTGACTAATAGAAGAAGGACTATTAAACCTCAGCAATGTTTTTTTCAGTTACAATAATCTTTCCAATTACACACTGGGATGAGCCTTTGAAGGTTGCCCTTTGAGGCTGATATCTTCTGCTTTAGCATCAATCTCCAAGATCAGAACAGACCTTTCACAGGACGTTAACAGAATCAGCAGCAGATATCACCTCTTTCAGCTTCAAAGAGATTGAAGATGTTCCTGATGATTTATTTTTATCTTTCTGGGATAAACACTTAACCCAGGTATTCCAAAAAGAAATCAATGTATTTTTTGTTCTCTCATTTTTTAATCTTTGTTTGTTTTTTTGTTTTTACCAAGTGACTTGGGGTCTATCTCTGATAAGATCCACTGATGTACCACTTGGTTTGTCTAAAAAAAATCTCTGCACATAATGTAGAGACATGTCCTGTAACATTTTCCAAACAGATAGTGGGTGGTTTGCAATATCTTGGCGCACATTTATCTTGATTTAGAAGCTCAAGCAGCGCTCTCTTCTATCCTCCATGAAATTAAATTTTGTTTTGCCTTGCCAAAAGGCCATAACATAATTTGAGATAACTCTGTGCCAGTCTGATATTGGTGTGACCTTTTTGTCCAGAAGCCCCGTTGAATCCTTTTCCGACCCTGGCTTAAGGAGTGGACTGGTTTGGGACTCGGTAAGAAACACTCGGATTAACGGTTAATGCCGCCATTGGATAAGTTTAAAATGTGCTCTGCGGGACTCTGCAGTAATTAGACTGTGGAGCACTATTTGCTCTGATTTTGGGATATCTACAAAAATGTCACATACTGATTGACATTGTATTCTGCTCTTATTACCTATTGCTCTTGAATGTAAGTTGAATATGTATTTTTATGTATAGAATAATACTCAAAGTGTTCAACTAAATTCTTACTAATGAACAAAGACGGAGGCACTCAAAGGAAAACACACACATCTGTTTTATTTCATTAAAGCGGAATAGAAATAATTCAAAAGGTTTTTTGTTTCTCTATTTTTGCTTATCGACTAATTCTCCAACCATCACAACTACTACATTCATCCTCACCCAAGAGTATGAAAAGGACCACACCTGCTACAAAAAAGTCAACAAAAAAAACAAAGCCGACAGCTCATACAGCCATGGCCAAGTCAAATTGCATGAATCATTCCAAAAATTCCCCAAATCCTACCTCAAACCCATATTTTGATTGCTAAAGTTGACTACACAATAACTATTTAAAAACATATTTTGAAAATAAAAAGGATAACGTGTCTCCAGGATAATGTTTGACACAGTGAGGTTGACGCTTTTGCAGACTGCTGCTTCACTGTCAATATTTATATCTATATATAATGTGTGAGTGGGAACATGTCAGGACATTGCTGTCTGGGAAATGTTTTAGTGGAGCAGTTTTATGAATATTATAGAAAGAAGCATCAAGGCATCACAAAAGATGCTGATTATGAACCGTATGAATACAAATATAACAATGTACAGGATAATAACCATGTGAAATTGTTGGATTCTCACATAAAAATAACGTAATAGTTACAAAGAATATTTGGTGTTAATCCATTGAAAAAAGACACATAAAGTTCAAAACATGCATAAACAAGGGAGAAAGAGTGCAAGTTGGGACATACAGTATTTCCCAGCATTTTAAGCTCCCTTAAACACCACATCAGCGGCAGATGCACTATTATAAATCTCACAGGCTAACGGCTAGTGATGGGATTTATGACTCTTTACTGGGAGCCGGGTCTTTGGGATCCATTCATTTCAAAGAGCCAATCAAAAGACAGGCTCTTTTTAATATAACATATTAATAATGCCAGCCAGATAACTCACAATATCTAAAATGGCACACTTTTTTTATTTAAATCATCTAACATTACAATGGGACTGATATTTATGCTTTGAAAAACGTGTTTGTGAGTAAAATTACAACTGTATGGGAGAAAAACTGTTTTTGTAACAAATCTCTAAAACGAAAATGTCCAAATGTCATGTTCTTAATCAGTATTTGACAGTGATTGCATTCACAAACCTGACATATTCTTATGGCCGAAAGTCCTTTCTACTGGACAACATCTCATACATTCCAATATTGTCTCCTCTTTTGTACGCCTTTTGATAAAATAATTGGACATTAGTTTATATGTGCTGACAGAGGGAACAATGAACTTTGAGACAGTTTTTGTTTCATGTGGATTCTCCCAGTAGTGACTGAGATATTAACCAAAAACGAAGACCAAACAATCTTCATTTCGCCCATTACCATAGTTACGCCATAGAATTTTCAGTTGTCCTCCACCTCAGTTTTAAACTATAGGCTCTTAGAATATTGTGATGTCACGTGAACGCTACCTATTGAGATCCGGTTCAAAGCGTTCACCTTAAAGAGCCGGTCGGTCATGAACGTCACATCACTACTAACCACCTAACGCCAGGTGTCGCTCATTAGTGCCATACCAATTCTTGCAAGACTGTGGCTTGATGCCTATTTGGCCACACCCATGCCGTACCTAGGAACCTTTTGCAAGCCCTAATTTCTCGTAGGACCAGTTAGAGAAGGAACCACATTCGGGTCATGTTAGCTACTTAGGAGAAATAGCATTTCTGCAAATCGAGGCTGCAACTTAAATTAAATGTTCAAATGCAAGTTGAGTTGTGCTAATATAAAATTATGTAGCTGCTCATCATTTCCATCTTTAGATTATTTATTGGAAATAACTTCGTGTGATGGATATTTTTTTGGTTATTTGACGATTCAGGTACGTCGCGAATTAGCGACGTCAGGCCATAATGGAAAACTGCAATAGACATCTGGTGGCATGCATACGGCCACAGTGACCGCATTTGAGTAGTATTTAGATCTATTACAGTGCTACAGTGTCACGTAGAACATGCCATTCTAGTGAATTGCTATAATCATTGTAACAATAACATACAAGGATATATATAAAAATATGTATCCCTTATTTTACACAGAACAACATAAAACTGTTGTATGCAAAGCAGCCACAAGGTGGACCTATTGGACCACAAACAAGAGTTCCACCATCGGAAAATAATGTGCAATTATAATATAATTTGCAAATAAGTAATGGTAAATGTAGATATCTTGTGTAAATGAATAATACAACCTCAGAAAAGGGAGTAAAATTTGATAATTAGTAATACAAATGGTGACATGTCTATGTTATGTAGATAAATTGTCTGCACCTTTCTAAAGCATTTTTTTTTCCTACATCAGGTGATGAAAGCAGCAGCAGCAACAATGAGCTGCTAATTAGCGACTTAAAACTATATCTGTACTATGTGCTACCGTCTCCACTTAATTTAGCATCAGCTTGAAAGCAAAAACACTGATCATATATCAGTGTTACTTCAAAGGTGTTTACCCACAGGTGAGAGTAGCTGTTATTAGAGGGGAGGAGCCGGGCCAAGCTGCGGCCTGAGTGGCACTTTTGTCGCTGACGAAGCCTTTTGGATGAGAGGCGAAACGTTCGAAGACTTCTACTACTGAGTACAGAAGATGAATCAAGTACCTTCATTGAAGACTGATCATATAGGTTTTTCTATAATTGGAAATAAATTCAGGCATTAAGGGGCTAAAAGCCCTCCCATTTCTATTGTATTACTTTGAAGTCACACCCAGAGCACATGCCTGCGTACATCAACAAAAGATTGTTTAGCGCTCCTGATTACAGCTTTTGGACTACCAGAGTTCTGACTGCACTAAAGGCTACATGGGAGCACTGCAATGGTAATTCTTTTCTTGCAATAATTATGTTTTTAGCAGATGAAGATCCTTCTCAATGAGTGTATTATAAGCTGTTGTGGATGTTAGCACTAGCCACGTTAGTATTAGCGAGTGTGTTGCGATTAGCTTATTTATTTATTATGAACCAAGGTTATGACTGTACTACAGAGATCGTATGGCCTCACAGCTCGACCCAATATGATAAATAGTCATTTAAATGAGTGATCAGGTGACTGAGTAATACTGACACAGTCACAGGGACTAATAGCACCAACAAACAGGGCTGTCTTTACTTGTTCTTCACTTTGTGGTAGTGTTCCTCTGTATACTTTTATCTGTTTACATACTAATAGGCCATTAATAACACGCTTATTCATAGCCAACCCTTAACCTAACCCTACAATGATTACCAATGTTTATCAATACTTAATTAACACACTAACCTAAAGTGATACCTTGAATTCCGAGTTAAAGTTGCAATAAGGTCAAGATACAAACTCTGAAGCTGTGAGCTTAGGTCTCTTAATAAGGACTGTAACCTTTTTTGCTAATTAGTGATATCCCATTACACAGTGGCGAGCGATGGGTTTTTGAAGGGGCCAGACACCTTATTTCCTGTATTCTGGTGTTTTGTAAATGATACAAAGTATTGTAAACATTTGTCCTTTTGCCTTTGCCAAACATGCCATTTGTACTTAAAATTAAAATTGGCGAATGTAGTGAGTGAGTGGTTGGTGGTGGTCGGAGGGGCCGATGGCACGGACTGGTTGCCTCGCTTCCGTTGGTCTACCCCAGGACAGCTGTGGCTACAACAGTAGCTTACCACTACCGAGTATGGAGTGAATGAATAATGACGACAATGTAGCGCTTTGAGAAACTTGGTAATACAAGCTTATAAGCGCAATACACGTGTAAGGCATTATTATTATTAATTAATGTCTGTTATTAGGGGTTGGCAATAAGATTACTGTGCTAGTCTTTATCAAATGTTACTTGCCGCTTAATGTTTTTACTCACCAAAATTGCTTAAATATTTTTACTTAATAAAACCCCATTAATGAGAAGTAATTACTCTATAAATTAAAAATGGTGTATTGCTTGTTAGATTCAAGACATAGCCTACAATTTGGTAATTGCGAACCAACCGGACATTGTGTTGGTGAACAAAGAGCAGAGGAAAGCTGTTGTGGTTGACATAGCAATACCAAGTGATTTTAACATCAGGAAAAATAGCAGCGACCCAGAGAAGAGCTGGAAAAGGCCTGGAGGGTAAAGGCAACAGTGGTGCTCGTGGTCGTTGGAGCACTCGGGGCAGTGACCATCAAACTGGAGGAGTGGGTACAGCAGAGGAAATACATCAGACATCTCAGTCCAGAAAAGTGCAGTTCTAGGAACATTTTATAATGTTAATGTTAAGTGTTGTGCACTTTACGCAACAGTTCACTCACTACAATTACAATTTAGAACTTTAACAGCCAATACTCACCTCTCAGTTATGGATGAATACTGAAGGCTGTCATTTCCTGCTAAACCCGGCATCTCAAATGCCCATTCATCAGTGTAATATCTGCTAATCCCAGTCCATTGACTCTGTGTCCTGGGCTTCTCTCTGCTCCAACCACAGCACTGACCATCACAAACCTTCTTTAGTAAATTCTTTATAATTATTTATGACATGTATTTTTATCACAGAACATTTACTAAAAGAAAAACGTTTATTATAACAAGAGGATGATTAGCCACTTGTGTTTGCCGCTGTGAGGCCTGTCACCTGTTTCTTTCCCGCGCAGAACGGGCGTGGTCGGAGGAATCCTCAGACCATACTGTACATGTAAATATGATTGTATGATGAGGCCTGAGCATGACATGGTCCTCAGAGCACATGCACAACCCTCCAATTTTGGTTGCTCTAGGCCGCCGCCAAAAATGTTCCCTAAGTGGCCACTAGAGTGTAGTAAAGGTCATGGGGTCTTCAAGAAGGTTTTTGAGCCGATTGAACGCCATATTAATGCTTATTTTGTACGGTTTTGACACGAAAGTGACTTTTTTTCTTCTACCATTTAATTGGATAACCACTGCTTGTATGGGCGGCACACCACAGCCATCACATCTTTGTAAAACAAGATTTACAGTAAATTTGGAAGCAGGACCACACCTCACTTACGCCCTTTCCGGTATATCTCCTATAAATACCTTCCAGTCCCTCTCCTCAGAGTCTCCTCAGCGCTCTCGTTGACATGCCCCTAACCTCCCACCTACCTATGTTTTACTACTTTTTCATTCCTATCTTTTAAGTCAAGAGGGATGAGAGCCTGAGAGTTTGTCGGCTCCTCAGAAGCCGAGCCATCGTGACATCACCTTCAGTCATCATCTTTGCTTGTTTATTTCACTCTGTTTTTAGGTGGTCCTTGCTGGTGAATGTGTTTGTGTGTGCCTCTAAACCTTTGACTCGAAAATAATTGTTCCACGTACTGAAGTGTTAGATTGCCGAATGATACATCGGGTGGAGAGAAAATCAATCCGTGCTGCCAGAGCTCTCCTTTTAATTGCCTAATAGCTTTACCTAAATGAGTTAGAAATGTGGAGGAATGGGAGATAAGCCACAAGTATTGACACTTTGAGAGGGAAAAGACACACATAAGTAAATTACATACAACAGGATTGGTGCATGATTCTAAGCGTTGTTTTTGTTTTGTATTTTCCTGCATAATTCTGTGGAATTTTCTGATGTTTTTTGGTGTGGATTCTAAATGAAAATTCAATGGTCTACTGTTCTGTATGATACTGATACCTGATCCTTTTTTAATTATTATAATCTTTGTTTATACAGGGGGGGCCCAATGAGAGTACGAAACTCTCTTTTTCATGAGCGCCCTGTTTCATAGCAGAGAATAACAATACAATATCTACAAGAAGATGTATCAATTAAAACAAATACAAATGTTTTATACTAAGGATTTAAGATGTGAAAGAGGCACTAAAGAGTTCAATTGTAAATGAACTCTTTAGTGAAAAATAGCTCTTTCCATTTGTGGGTGGTGTAGTGAGACAACCCTCTTTTCCCTCTGTAACTCTTTACAAGTCCATATTTCAGAACTAAACAGTCATGCAACCTGGCGTAACTACTTGAGCTGTAGTTTAGTTCACATGTGAGATAATCAAGAGGCCTTCCAAGTCCCAATCCTCTGCTACAACAACAACAGCGTTGCTCAAGGCAAATTTGGTATCTTCACAAATAACGGTGTGCCAGGGCTTTCACCAGTTGCCCGGGTCGCTTGGAATGCGACCCGTCGCCTCAGGAATGTAAGTAGACACTGGTTGTCCAAGTCTGCTGCAGTTTAGAGCTGGTGTCTGTAATAAATGTCAACTACTAGCAGACCCGTCTGATAAAATGTAGGTGTATGTCGATTTAGAGGCCACATGCTATGAGCTGGAAATGTTACAGTTCAACAAATAACATGTGAGAAAACATGTCACTCAACATTTGACACACACCAGGGTGAACGGTATTCAGTTCAACTGTATAGCTTTTGCTGCATACATTGCATTGATACAATAGTATTTTGTGCTCTGTGTTTTAAGGGCATATTATACACAGACAAAAAGTACACAAGTGAGCTAGTCAGGGAAGGATGATGATGATGATGAAACAAAGTCAGAGTCACAATCAAGCTTGTGAGGTGAGGTTGGACTAAATTACATTCTTCCTCAAAGTGACATGATTTACTCTCAAACGTTGGTGGTCAGGCTTCCCTGCAGTTATAGTTTTGGTTTAATTTAGAAACCATTTTATAATCTTTTTGGGTCCTCTTTTTACGTTAACCCCTGTTTCATCCTTTTTATAAACCTGCTTTGTATGAAAAACAGCCTTTCTTAGCCCGAAATTTCTTAACATTCACACAAAGTATCAAGTTTGTCCTTGCGCTTCCCCAACTTGAAAGGGTGACCTTTCTACATGAGGGTTTTCACTCCGATCTCTATTTCTTTCCACTTTTTTTTTATAGAAGACTTTGCACTGATGCAGGTGATAAACCTTAAACACAAGAAAATAAAATGTAAATGTTAAGCAAATGTAGAGATAAAGCATTTATCAGACAGGCCTGCTAGTCGTTGACATTTACTACAGACACCAGCTCTCAACTGCTGCAGCAGACTTGGACAATCAGTGTCTACTTACATTCCTGGGGACTGACTCCTGTCCAGGAGTCACAGTTGTCTGTGAACTCCTATCCAGGTGGAAGACTGCCGTAAAGCAGGTAAAGAGGTTCTTCTCGATGATTGGGGTTTGTTGGCGTCACGGTAGCAAAAACAAATAATATACAATATGCATTGTACAGTACGAGATTGTACGCAGCATATAAGCTTCATTATGTTCACTCACTTGAGCAACAGGTCAATCTTTCAGCTGCTCCTGATGAAGAACCTTGATATCTGAAGATGGGCTCCTGGATGCAGCAGTCACCTACAGGATCATCCATGCTGGGGCTTGTTGATTACCATGGCAGATTTTGCTATGTAGCAGTTATTAAACTGAATATGGAACATCATTAAATCTGTTATATTGTGGTCATTCTTTGCCAAGTACTGTTATTTATTTATTTTCCTTTTATAATTCAGCTTTAATATCTTCAATATTTTAAAACATTCAAAATAAAATCTTTATGTTTATGGTTGTAAACATGACAAAATGTGTAAAAGTTCAAGGTGTATTAGTACTTTCGCAAGGCACTGTATGTGGGAACAACATAATATGGTGTGGAAAAAGAAAAAAAAAACTCTTATAAATCAATATTGCATAATACCCACCACACCCCGAGAATATATTTTGTAATTAAGAATACTATAAAATGAATAAAGCAATTATAATCTAAATAAACAATCTTTAGTAATGATTCCAAATTATGTTTAATAAGAAAGGAGTGGGTAGAGGATAACCCCATCTTTCATCAACAACACAAACAAAATCCTTTACATTGTATGACCTGAACAATATTTATTCAATAATAAGGTCAATCTCAGCACAAAATGAAACATATTTAAAGCAATGTACTCTATAGTTTGAGGAAGCTAATAAAGTTGATTACGCACTTTCAAGTGGAAATTTGCAGGAAACTAAATCTGATTGATGGCACATCCTAATGATGCACTCCACCAGCTGCTACGCCTTTTGTTGTATCACATACTATTAACTCACTGGCACAAAGTTGCTCCCCATATGTCTCTTTGATTTCTGCTTAGAAGTGGCCAGTATACGCAGCCCCATTTGCATTCATGCCATCCACATTGGAATGTTGTGTGACTGTCAATAAAAATTATGCTTTTGTGTCAAGGCTTTGGCCCTGCAATAATTCACAGCCAAGGAAAAGTATGAGCCGAGAAATAGATGTAAGCTCCCTATAGGCACTATAACGAAATGGAACCAGCAGGTGGATAATTTAGCAATATTCTGACGTGACATGCATAAGTACACTCGTGTGACTTAAACAAAAAAAAAAGATTATACTGAAAATGATATAAGTAAAATTCTTTATGAAAAGTGCCAGGATGTCTTTTTTATGAGTCTTAGACATATTTTTTAATCATTGCAGCATTTTCCAATGGAATCCCCTGATTTGACTTTGATGACAATGTGACTCCTGCATGTGGTCTCAGCCTCTATATAGCATAAACAGAGAGTGCTTTAAAAGGATTTTCTGCTGGGGGACAAGAGCGGACAATAATCCACTTTGTAACCGTGCCTAATATGACGAGCAGAATTCTCAAATAGCTCTAAGTGGTAGAGGAGGTGACACTTTGCTTCGGTTGCATTTTAATTCTGTACACGATTACACTGCTGTGAGGCCTGAGTTTGCATGTTCTCCCTGTATCTGCATCGGTTTCCACTGAGTGCTCCGGTTTACACTTCCACTAAAAACAGGTTACTCCTCCTGCCACGTGATTCTGACTATTAGCTTGGAACACCATCTGGGCCCAGTTTTTTAATCATAATCCATCAGGATTTATCCTGGTAGATATGATTATTTCCAGCTTTGCTCCAAAATTGGGTATTTCAAACCAGATTTATATATAAGTTGAGACCATTTACCATTTATAGTGAGAAGCAGATATTTACATACACTACATAAAAAAATACATTTGCATTTTTTTTTCTCAGTGAAACATGAAACCAGAATAAACTATAACTGTATTACCTTTTTAGGTCAATTAGAATTTTCTAAGTTATTTGTTTGCTAAATGCTAGAAGAATGAGACTAGACATTAGAAATGATTTTGTTACTTTCTAGAAAGTCAGACGTTTACTTGTCATCAGGGTTCGAAATTAACTTTTTTGATCACCAGCCAAAGTGGCTGGTAACTTTCTGAAGTTACCAGCCAATCAGAATTTCCATTAGACAAATTTTTACGTTGCGAAAATAAGAGATTATGAATGCCACTGGATGAAAATGTGATAATAGGTATCTAAAACGTCACCAGTAGTGTAGTGTTCATGGGAAATGTAGGACAGAGGGGACAAACCACCCAGAGCGTCTCTGACATGATTTGCATGATTGGCTCATGCTAGTGATGGGATTTTCAGCTATTTTTGGTGAACCGGATCATTTGGATCGGCTCACCAAAAAGAGCCGACTCTTTTGGCCCCCAAATGGCTCTTTATGTTTTTTTAATATATACACTTTAAATTTAGGAGAGATTTGGATTAATGGCTCGTTAAATGAGCCTCTCTACTGCTCCCTGCACAAAACAACTATAATCAAGAAAGCAATTAAAAAGAAAAGAGGAATTAATTTTATTAGTTGCTATAATAATGTGATATTGGCTTATAGTGGTCTGTGTTGTCTTCAGGAATCAAAGTACATTTTTTGAGGTGGTAGAGCCATTGTTTATTATAGCAACATACACTTTTAAAGCTGCCATTAGTTTCATGTATGTACTCTTTTATTTACAGTCAAAATGCTTCTCCCATAGCTTCTCCCCAGTCCCTCTGCGGCCTCAGCTCCGCCTCCGTGAGCTGCTGGAGCCTCGCGCTGAGAGAGAGTTACAGACTCCAGACATAACTGAAGTTATTACTTAAGCCAGGACTCCTGTACGTTTGTAATGCGCTCATACACATGAGAGGAAAAGGCCGACATCGCGTCGTTTCGCCGCTCCGCGCGTCATCGCATTGTTTTCACTCCACAAACCCAGCGTAACTTTTTCTAACCATAAAACCGAAAATATTAAGCGGATCTCTCTCAAATATAAAGTGACTGAAAGCTATGGATGCGCTGACTACATTTATGGAGTAGTTTAAGTTTATAGAGATCTTGATTTTGTGTAAATAGCAGGTTCATTCCTCGCGAACGGGCTGCGCCTGCAGAGTTCTCCTTTCTCCCTCTCTCCCCGATCCCATTCTCTTTACTCGTTTACTCTTTGCCTTTCTCTATTTTTCTTGAATGTAGCAGAAAGCGGGGCACGGTGAGCTTGATAAACATGCAACATGCAAAAAATAAATAAATAAATAAAACGGCTCGCGGGTGAGGCTCGGCTCTCATCTTTCACTTAAAAGAGCCGGCTCTTTGTACCGACTCGTTCGCGACCGACCCATCACTAGCTCATGCATCACCGGCCAAACTGGCTGGTAGGTTTTTTATCGGTACCCGCCAAAATGATTTTTAACCCGCATTTGGCGGGTTGGCGGGTGTTAATTTCGAACCCTGCTTGTCATGTCCTTGAAAGCACAAGTCAGGTTCATCCTTGGGTGCAATTTCAAGACGCCTGAAGGTGCCAGGTTCATTGGTTCAAACAATTATACACAAGTATAAAAAAGATGGAAATGTCCAGCCATCATACAGATCAGAAAGAAGGCGGGTTCTGTGTCCCAGAGGTGAACGTGCTGTGGTCTGAAGTGTGATTGTGAATATCAAATTTGGCTCAGTTACACCAGTTCTGTTTGGAGGAATCCAAAATGTTTGACCCAAGTTTTACAATTTAAAGGCAATGCTACCAGATATTAATGAAATGTATGTAAACCTTTGTCGTACAGACAATCACTTTAATTTAAATGCCCAAAATGTAATGTTTAGTAGTCTTAAGTAATTGACAAAGCTAATTTAGGAACGTTTTCTCCATATGTGTTAACTGCTGTATGGCTTTTTTGGGATAAATATGAGGCAGATCTTATTTTTTTTAAAAGCAGCATTTTTCTGCTTGTGATCCAGACAACACTTTTATGGAGCCTATATTGCGAGTGTCATTGATCTGTGCATGAGTTTGTTACCTCAGCTCTCTGCCCTGACAGTCTGCCTGCTCCTATGTGCTGCTCTGACAGAGAGAGAGAGTGAGGGCATGAGACACTCCAGCCCCTTTCATTTTTTTCCTGATAACTCCTTAAAGGGACTATACAGAAGTTTAACCACATATAAATGTATACAAATTTAAAATGTCTTCCTCATACATGCTCCAGCAATGCCCTGGTGATGCCCTGTTGATGCTTCAAAACAACGGTGTCCAACTGTCCGTGCATGTTGTACAAACTTCACTGAAACAAGCCATAAAATAATCATATCTGGAAGTTACCAAAATAGTTGATCTAATAGTTTTATACCTACAGAAAAGTTGTGCAGTATTCGTAGCAGACTAGTAGTGTCAGTAATAACAGTAATTGTGCTGTACCTACAAAACCTTTGAGTAGTAACGGTGGTAATGAGGCTGTATTTACAATGGCAAAAATAATGCTGCTAATGTTAGCTTTTCTTAGCCGCAAAATAAGCATGACTGTTCACGGATTTATAAGTGGACATGTGCCGTTTACCATATAGTTTACGAGTTAGCTACGCTAACTTTCTGCCCAGGGAATTGAAAAGATGATTTAGGCTTTTCCTAGTAGCATTTCTACCAGTGGAATTATTTTATTATTACAATTAGGCCTACGTTTATGCATACAAATATCCGTTCTACCAACCAGCCAGAACTCTGCGCTCCTCTGAACACACCTCCCTGGTCACTCCTAAGTTCAAATACAAAAAGTTTGGAGGCCAGTCTTTTGATTTGCATGTTGTTGCTATAGTTTTAGGCAACTTTCCAGCACCCTTTTGGGCAGCATTAAGCTCTGGTCTATTCACAGGCTTTCTGTGGGGCTTTAAAAAGCATTAAAAGTCATTCAATTAATTTTGTTGAAATTCAGGCCTTAAATGTCATTAGAAAGCAATACATTGGATTCAAACTAGCATTAAATCACATTAACAACATTGGTTGACTAATTTTGCTGCATAAATTCATCAGAACTGCAGAAATGATGGTCCACAAAACATTCAGCTGTTATTTTTCCCTTTTGCTTTTGAATCTACAAAATTTCTCCTCACTCTAATTAATTTTACAGAATGTTCGCTAATGTTGAGAAAAGAAATAAGCACACGTGTTTTTGCATTTATGTGGCATCAAACCTATATTACTTGGGCATTAAAAAACTCTGATTTCGCAAAAGTTACGTATAAATGGGTGTGCAAGCTGTAAAAGGAAGCAAAAAGAAATGTAATGAATCATAAAAGCTTCAGGCCAGAGCAGAGAAGCACTATCACATTTTTCATCTTCACCTCTTTCATTTCTCCTCTCTGCCTCCTTCTGTCGCTATGTCCCCTCCTCTCCAGTGTCACAAATCCTTCCTCCTTTTATTCGATCCTTGCCATGCCATGTCTCCCTCTTGGCTCTTCTTTATTCCAGGTCCAGAAAGCACAATGCCCCGCTTGCGTACCTCCTCAGCAGGGCGTCAGAAGCATTGATTTTTTTTATCTGGCTTGTACGCTGCTCTGGACAACAGTCTGAGGCTCGCTGGGGAGATCCCACTGTGTGTTCACAAAGGTTATTTTTGGTCCACCCCAACAGGTGATTCACACACTGGCCAGGAGCAACACATGTGGATGTGCAGAAATGCATATATTTCAGGCTAAATAACAATTTCAAAAGTCATCTGGATTTGGTTACGTATACGAAAATATATGACACATCGTTATTTTGTCCTATTCCAGTGACTATACAATCAGCAATGTTAACGTCACCACCATTCTGCTGATCCCAAGGCAAGGAACAAAAACTCTTTAACCTTCTCTTTAATAATTACAAATACCCATCACTGCCAATAACAACTAGTCACCGATCTTTTAGTTTGATCATTTGTTCCTTAATGTTATGGATTGAATGCTTTTAATGGACACAATATTATTGATTGTATTGTGTTATTAATGACCATATTATATGATTTATTAATATTGTATCTATTTCATAATATTTACTATTATATTATCATTATTGATTAACTAATTTATTATAATACTCTTACATTATTATTATTATTATTATTATTATTGTTGTTGTTGTTGTTGTTATTAATTCATATTCAGTCACTTCATTGTCACTATAGCTACAGCAGACTCTGATAGTGTGAGCCCTATTCTGTGAGGTGCATTCAAAAGCACGTCACTTGACTTTACAAGTGATGTTGGTAACCTGTGCTGTATGATGGGTCGCATGACGAGTTTAATGATAATATCGCACTTTGCATGGAATGAGCCTGTCATATATTAATTTCACAGTTCAATCCGAACTATTGAAACCAATGCACTTTTTTAACGATATGCTAATTTTCCGAGTTTCACTTGTATGTACATTGTAAACTTTTGCAATGGAACACAAAAGCTTACATTGACCAAAATGTTGGATACTCTTTTGCTACTCACATACTAGCATATGAGCAGATTATTTACCTGTCAGATGATTGTATGTCTTTTGCCAGTTTACTTATTCCAACAGAAACAAAAAGTAATGTTTGTTGTTGTTTTTTACAGTGGTTCTTCGAAAATATGCAGAGATCAATTTCTCCAGGGAAATTGCAAAGAAACTAAGTCCTGCTTTAAAGGCGATACTGTGGAGAAAAATGAACTTGGTCTTCCAACTACACTGCAGTTTAATCACATTTTTCATATGATAGTGGTAAGTATTAGCCGAAGGTGCAGAGAGGAAGATTTCTCAAGGACAAAGGTGTGATGCATGCTCGGCCGCGTGATGACTGCAGATAGGGCCGATCCTGTGGATATCTTTTATTGCTTTTATATTTGCCTCTGTCCTTGGGTTCTTCATGAATTGGAAAATGTTGTCTTGAAGTGCATTCCTCCCGGCAGGCAGAAAAACAGGACCCTTCACATGCCAGACAAGATGGTTTCGTCTGGGAGGGCGGGGTTGGGTCCAAATGCTCCTAGCTCTTATGCAGTAACTCAAGAGATTCAGAATATAAATATGATAATGAAAACTGTTTTAAATACAACATATTGTGCTGTAACTTTAGGATTTGTAATAGTTTTCTTTACTTTGAGATTTGAAATTGTTTCACCAACGTAAATAAAAAAAATAAAAAGAAGATATAGATAAACAAAATGCATGTTTTCTCTCCATCTCTGACAGGTAATGTTTTGGGACATAATGGTTTGGCCTCTCCGTCAGCAGCAGTCACCCACACTATATAGAGAGAGGTGCTCAGAGGTGTGCAGTCGCTGTTTTTACTGCTGCTCGGGCACTTTGATGAATGGCTATCTTGCGCGGGGGATAGATTCTTTCGCCCTCAAGATTTGTTGCATGTTGTGGCTAGTTCCCAATAACATGCTCTGAACAAATTGTTTCAATAAACAATCAATCACTTATGGCCAGAACCAGTGTTTTCAAGTGTTTTCAATTAAACGGCAGACATAGTTTTAGAGAGAAATGTTTTTCTCTCTTCTCTTATTACTCAAATTCCATTCAAGAGTAAATTATAGTATAGTTCGTCATCTCAGGTGGCTAATTTATGCTAATGTATCAATATGTGCCAATTTGAGTTGTGTACCTCTATGAGATGATTTTGTACAACATAAGATCAGATAAGATAGCCTTAATTGATCTCACAATGGAGAAATTGACTAACATAAAAGTGAGCTTTACTCAAAGCAGGCCATGTTTCGTTAAATCTGCAGATTAATAGGGTAAATGTATTATCATTTAGCAGCATGTTTATTTTCTCATTGAGCCAAGTTTGTATCTCCATATTCGATTTCAGTGTCCAAAGAAAAAAATGTGACCCGTCTGTCTGTTTTCCTACCTAAACACCTAATGTCTTTCTATTACTGCATGTGGTTAAACTGTATTACTAGCAAGGGATTAGCGGCAGGGGAAACCATGACACCATGAGTCCCACATCTTTGTTCAGATTTTGGAACGTGTTCCCCTCCTATGACTGTCCCTGACTGCAAATTTGCATGTCCCTTCCTTTTATCAATTTGATTAATTCATCTGTAAGTTTTGATTTGTGCATGAGAAATTAGTTATGTTTATGACTCCCTAAGATTTATGTTCCAGTGCCATTAAGCTAAATTCAGGCTAATTATCATATTCCACGGACATTTTTCTTTTTCTTTGAATCAATTATTGAAAAGTGCTGAAAGCAACACACTGATTTCTATTGCTTCAAGAGGAGTTAGGCTTACTGCTACACACAAAGTAAATTCCAATGGCGTGCATCTGTCTGTCCTTTAACAGAGGTGTTCAAGGTCACATTATTTGATGTTATTTCTTATATTTGCCTTATGTCACCGATATTTAAGGACCTCCATGCACGTTCCAGACGGCAAGGTTAATTCCTCCCATCCTGACAGATCTTAATGAGAATTGCAGAGCCTTTCAAATTATGGCTCTGAAAGTTGAATCTTGGGCAGGACAATGTGCTGTTGATGAGTGGCAAGTCGCGGCATTCATGGACTTGAGTCTTCAGAGCCTGTGCTCCAAGGGACACCACAGTTAGCATTGCTTACAGTGATTTAGAGTGCATGGGCTCTTTCTGGCAAGTGAATTCATTATGGCTAAATTCAAGTTCATAATTCAGTAGCAGCATGCATCATTAACTACTTTGGGACATGATCCATTCAAAGGTGAAGGGATTAAGTAATAAAATACAGAGTCAAATGACAAATAAAACACTTGTTGCAAGTGAAAAATGTGAAAGAAATGTAAACCCTAAATCACACAAGATTAATTTTAGTCAGAAAATGAGTGAGTAGTGTCATTATATGTGACAAACAAAATGTTTATTAAATAAGCAATGTGACCTTGTGTTCTTGGATTTCACTTTTAATTTAAGATCATTTGTTAATTTGAAGATTAAACAAAGGAATTAATCTTTACGTCTGAACCAGGAGACCAGGAGATGGTTGTAATAAAATATACGAGAAAAGAGAAGCAATGCACACTAGAAGTAGTCTCCGAGGTGCAGATGTTGAGGAAAATCTTCATAAATCGCATTGCACACTCATTAGCTGATGTCCAATTTTTAATGATAGTAAATATGTTTCGGCATTAGCCTTCATTAGATCATTCTTTTTTTCTTCTTTGAACCAAAGTGTACACTTTGGCTCTTTGAACTCATCGGCTAATGAGTGTGCAATGCTGTTTTTTGATTTATGTAATAAAATATACAGCAAAAGCAAGGAAGATCTGCAGCCAAGAAGTGCAAAAAATCATCGACAACAGACACACTGAATACATTAATACAATGCATTATTATTGACATTGTAGCAAAATATGGATGATAATATGTCCTGATCCATTAGGGTTTAAGTCCAATTAAAATATTTATGATTGTCGGAAATGTCAAGATTTGTCTGTATTTACAGTTGCGTCATATACTTAGAATATCATGAAAAAGTGCATTTACTTCTGTTATTCAACTTAAACTGTGAAAGTAATTTATGATAGACTCATTACATGCAAAGTCAAATATGTAGCCTTTATTTGTTATCATTTTGATTATTATGGCTCACAGCTTAAATATCATAATTAGAATATTTTCAAAATGGACTGTAAGCCATATTCATCAAAATGATAACAAAGGCTTGACATAATGTCACTTTGCATGTAATGAGTCAATAACATATATTAGTTTTACATTTTAAGTTGAATAACAGAAGTAAAATTTACTTCTGTTATTCAACTTAAAATGTGCACTTTTTCATGATAATCTAATTATATGACGAGCACCTGTATTTATTTACGTATGCCTTTTATCCACATTTCCTCCATGTGGTCGCAATTTAAATTGACCAAAGATTTCATGAGCAATGTCACTTGAGATAAATGAATATGATGCTTTAAACATTATTTAGTCCTGTTCAAAGTACTGCTTGTGAATTAAATGTCCGGGAGAAACCCACTAGAGCTCACTGTCATCCAAATTATACGTTTTTCTATTCAGAGAAACACTGGTCAGAGGAAAAGGTCAAACGTTCCCAGATGAGACAGACATTTTTGGAGAATAAACAACCAATTGACGGTTGAACTGGGACCCGAGGACAATGTCTGCCATTAACGCTACGAACAGCGGACAGTGTGTCAAGCGGCCGTACAGATGGACAGACGAGAGGAAGAAGCAAAGGGAGAGCACTGGGAGGCACTGGAGGCTCAGACAGCTGAGTGACAGACAGGCATGAACAGACTGATGCGAGATGGCACACACACACACACAAATCAAATATGTTGCTAACTTTTGTTGAACTTGCTGCGAGCCATCATCGACCATAAAGTCATTTGGTGCAGTTAAATAAATTGGCAACTGTTGCAATACAAATCAAGACACTTTGGACTGCAGGACAATCCTACTGTGCTCACTCGTTCTCTTTTCCTCATCATATTCTTTACCATTATGTTAAATTAGGCTGTATCCAATACACAAGATGTCTACAAAAGCATTATCTCCGTTAGCTTGGGGCATGACAGACAGTAACTAATGAACTAATCAGAGAAATGCATAATCCGTCTGTGCCGAAACTAACATGGTAGTTTACCCAAGACATGAAAATTAACAAATAAAAATCACACAAAAGATTGAAAAACAGCGTTATCTTATGTTAAACCAAAAGGTGAACCACTCATTTCTGTTAATTACGTGTGAGAGAACTATAAGTTAATTCTAAATATGATACAATACAGGTTTCGAGAGTTATCAAAGTCTCTTCTTCAAAGGGCCAAAGATGTCAAGTCCCATCAGATGTTAGATCGGGGGTGGTGACGTACTCCAAGTGCACAGGTGTTACACTGGCTGTTTCTCAATTGCCAGGATCCATCCTCCGTTTGTCCACTTCGTTGACGTCCTCGGTGGTGGGCTCCTCCCAAACGGAGCCGAGTGTCCTCTCACCGCCACATTTGAGCTCAGTTGGAACGGCCTTCGGAGTGAGCGGCTGCATCATGTCACGTTGTCAAATCATATAATAAAATGTCAATCTATGCTTACTAAAACATCTGTTTCATGAATAAAAAAGGCCAGGAAGCTGTTTATAAACTGTTTTTTGGTTGTATGTCTTACTGTTTGATATATATTTAGCAGGTCCAGTTTATCGCTCATAGCTATAATTGCAGACTTACGTTAACAACCTTTGGCCTAATTCCTCAATAATTAGAATAATTTATTGTTCATTAACTGTATAAACCTCGTTTTTTACATCTTTACTTGCTTACAACACTTCTAGCAATGATTTCAATTCAATACAATTATTTTTCTGCACAAATGCAGAACAAAACTTCAAACTAATAATGTTTTGTGAGAAAAGGGAAGGAAAAAAAACAATGTTGCAGTGCATCATGGGTAATTTCAGCTCTCCGAGGAAGCGGAGGATCCACAGGTGCATCCTTCGTAAATGAGCCAGACGGAGAAGTCGAGCTGCGAGGGGGCGAGTGGTCTGAGGGAATTGGAACACCACTTGGCGGCGCTGTGATGAAGTGAATTACGTCTAAAGTGGTCGAGACGCCGAGGATCCTGGCAATCGGGAAACAGCCATAGATTACAGTCACCAGGCAAGACTTGCCAAACTCTGATTAAATCCAACAAAGGTTGATCTCATCCAAGTAGATATGGGATCATGTTCCTTATCAGTGATTCGGTTGATAAAATAAATACACTAATGTAGCTATCTTTTGAACAGAGGCTGGCTGGACCATGCTAAAATAGTCGTTAAATGACTAAGAATATCCATGGATTCATAAATTGCCTCAAAAAAGAGGTAATATTGGAACAATTGAAACTTGGAACAATCTGAAGTTGTCGCTTTGAGCACCTCTCCTCAAACCCAAATGGCAAGCTGTCAGTTATGTGAATGAATAATGACAGTGAGTGTGTGACACAGTGATAAGAGATGTGGCTTTGATGTTGGCAGTGAGAGGGAAACAAATATGCTACACACTTCATCAAACACACAATCAAGGAAACATTCTTTTTTATGTTATTTATAAATGCATGTGGTATTGTAAGGATTTAAACTCATGACAATGAGTTCATTTTGTTTGTTTTTTCCTTTCATTTACCAAATGTTTTTGCTGTCAATCACACATATGTTGGTTACTTTTGAATGAGATTAATTAGATTATTACACTCATGTACGTATGTGGTCAAGGGAAAAGAGAAAGAAAATAATCATGGTTCCTAACTAGGTGAGTGTGATATGGTCATTTCTGATGTGACCTTTAATAGTAGCTGCATTATTTGGTCTGTTCTACTTGGTGATTGTCTTACTCATTTCTATGACTTTAATCTGTTGCTTTTATGGTCAACTAATTTTGCGTCCAAGATAACTTTCTCTTCTATATGATGTTTTCATACAAATCATGTGGTCTTTATTTGGTCATTTGTGTAAACTAGTTTATTTTGCTGGGTGTTCAATGCCCCTCATGACAAAAAAGTAAATGGAATTTGGCTTTGCTGATTACAAAGTGAAATATTGATCGAAAGTAGAACAAAATATCCAGTAGTTTCACTTCCTGAAATCTCAAGCGATCTCACTGTAAGCCCCACCCTTATCCCCTCCTGCTCCCCTTTGCTGTGAAGCTGTTTCAATAAAGAGAAAAAAGAAACAGACCTTGCTTTTGTTGAACCTTGTGGAGCAATCACCAATTCCTCCATATAACCCACCTAACTCCTCGAAAAGAAAACTTCATCTGGTCCTGCGGAAGGTAATAAAAAAGGCTGCAACCTGAGGCACTTTTCTTACAAGTGCTAATCTCCAGTAGTTAAAAGCACCTTGATATAAAAAGACAGCATTAATTCAAGATCATTCTCTGTTCTTCACTTTTTATGGTTTATTTTTGCAGCTTCATCTGCTGTTAATGTAACCCAGTACTATAACCAAAGAGAAAATCAGAAAGGGCGTAATTTGCCCATCTTCTTATAAAAATGTGTATTAATTATTCAGCACACAATGTACTTTGGCGCTCAGCTTCCATTTTGTTCACCTCGGGAGAAATGTGTGAATGGCTTTGGTGTGAGGCCAGCCTAATAAAATGATTGGGATTCTCAGGATAATGTTTGCTACTGTTAACTCCTTGTAAGGGTCAGTGAGTGTCACTCTCCTGAGGTAATGGACACCATGGAGAAGCAGAGGATTTGCCATCTCTTCAGTTTGTCATCGTACACTTCAAATATTCTGTCTGTACTTTGATCCTCTCCCCACTGTCTTACCTAGACAGTCAACCAATCGATTGAGGTGATCGAGCGGATATTAACCCATCTTTATGTTTGAGGATTTCTGTTTTTGAAGATCTCTTCAGTTTTATCCATGCATTTTACAAATTATTGTAACGTTTCACTTTGTCTTTTTTCCCACAATGATCTCTTTCTCATAAATGTAGCGTTAACATTTCCACGCTCTCTAAAGGAAGACAATATGATTTGTCAGACAGAATCATACATTATGCATTAGCAAAGACAGGACTTTAGATTACCGTGTGAAGTAAATTAATTGTGACAATTCTAATTTTAGACATGTTTTTCTAAGATAGTTATTGTTTATCATCTTTAAAAATGGGCTTATAGGACTTTAATCTTGTACATTTGTTTTTTTTTTCACCTGAAGTACAAAGAATACTAAGAATATTTTTGAGCTGATGACAGATTTTACACTTTTGTTGTGAGAACTTGATTCTTGAACAGCATTGGGGAGAATAAACAAAACCCACAGAACACGTGATGGTTCAGTGCCAAAGACATTTGTTGAACTTTTTAATAAAGTTGTGTTTAGAGGGAATTTTCTCTCTGACACGTTTATATATAATTCTATTTTCAACTCCAAGTAAAGCTGAAATTCACACCGAAGTTAGGTCATTCCAGTTTTCTCATGTACCATTTACAATTAGATTTGGTCTAAAAATGAGAAAGAAATCAGAGAAAATATAAAGTGCTCAAATAGAAACTCATTGTCGAGTAAAAGCCCAATAAAATCATCAGTAATGACCCTTTCTTTCTTGCTTGCTTTCTTTTATTTAAGTACTGTATTTTCCGGACTATAAGTCACTCCGGAGTATAAGACGCACTAATCAAACATTGCCTAATGAAAAAAAGAACAACCGGCTGAATAGGCGTACAGTATGCTAACGTAACACATTGATGATTAGCTACATGAAGCATAAGCAACAAACTAAATAGGTGTCTGGTATGTTAACGTCACATAAACAGATCAGATAACTATAGAATAGGCGCATTGAGTTGCCTTGTGTACGAAATGCGCGGTATAAATAAAGTTGCCTTGCCTTGCCTAGAATAAAGAACATACCAAACTCTCAATCTTGCTCCAAATCACTAAATCCATTGAAATCTTCATCCTCTGTGTCACTTCTGAACAATTGCCATGACACGGAGGACACCTGGACACGGAGGTGTCACAAGCCTACAGCACGTTGTTTAAGCACCCATTTGTAATCTCATTCCTCTAGCTGTGGCCATCGAGCTTTTAGCCCGTGATTAGTTTTTTTCTGTTTACTTCATTGTAGTAACCTCCGCTTCTCACTCACTCCAAACTTTCAAACTTTGCTGCTCGATTAGCCTGCAGTGCCCTCTAGTGGCATATATTTGGATTAAAAAAGCCAAACTACGAAAAGAAGTGCGACTTATAGTTATAAATAATGTGCCAAGACAACGTTACCCATGGAGACTGTGAAAATTGTAGCAGTGTATATGACCATACGGCAGGTACAAGGAGTCGGGCATACGGAGATAACTGCACAATTGCCATGTGCTTGTATCTGCAGTTCAAATCACTTGAACCTGGATCGCAATTGGGGGCATCTACCTAATAATCAGTAATCAAGCTACAAGCACAGGTTGAGGCGAAAAAGACCAGTGACTTGTGCTGTAGGAAACTTGTTCTGAGTTACATCCAGCATATTTACAGCCCAATGGTTTGTTCATATGCATTATAATGATATGATACACTTTTTAAGCTTGACAGGCTTCTGAAAGTGCTACTCTGTCTATTCTTTGAGAGGTACACTATAGCCACTTCTTCCCTACAATAGACTGGTGGAAACAAGGCTGCCAATCTGTACCATTGACTGGATGAAAAAATAAATACAAATACAAAATATTCCGGTCAGGATAATTATCACTTGTGACATGGCGCCTGTTGCATCTCCTCCTGCCAGCTGGCAGCGCCGCCCGGGGGTATACAAGCATTCACTCCTACATTCTCTGACATCACTCACTTCCTGATCCAGCCGGTGTCTCCGAAGGACAGGTAGCCTTCATTCTAGATTTTTATTGCATTTAACTACTTACTACATCCATAGAGGTTTTGTAATGTAGCTCCGTGTTGTGCTAACGGGTCCACGATGTAGATGGTGGGCGTCTCGCTGTCATGGCCCCACATCCGCGTGTTGTGCCCAGCGTCCGATGGTATGTTTGGGACGAAGTATCGCTATAATCCTGCCAGTCTCATTATTTCACAGCTGATCTGGCCCGTGCCTATGCGATGACGGTGCTGTCCGTATGTTGTTGCCTTGCCTTTTACCTTGGTTCACTCATAGACTCTGTTTTTATTTCCAAATTAAATATAGTTGTGCTCAAAAGTTTACATACCCTGTCAGAAATTTTGATTTGTTTGACTATTTTTCAGAGAATATAAATGACAATGCTATACTTTTTTTTTTTTTTTTACTTACAGTTAGTGATTGTGCAAAGTCAAACAACTGACTCTTTTTTAGATCATAATGATAATTAAAACAGCCAAAATGACTCTGATCACAAGTTTACATACCCCAGTTCTTAATACTGTGTATTCCCTCTTTAACATCAGTGACAGCTTGGTAAATCAAATTAATATTTTTGCTAAGTATGGACTTGTCTGCCTGTCAATCAAAAACAAACCTGCGCGCCTTAGAGCTCCGGCGCCTTAACTCTGGTAGTGCCTTTATTTTATTTTAGAAATGCCATACTGCTCCACCTTGCCACCATGGCCGGCCCTGGGCATTATGCGACCATATGCTGAAGGGGGAGCCACATTGTGCTTTAATTTTTTAACCCCATGAAGTCCATGATCCGGCCATCTACAAAATCGCCGATTTTAGGACATAATTTAGGATTAACTTTCAAACGACACCACCTTGGTCCTTCTTGAATGCACATTTTCGGATTCTTTTTAAATGAATAGATAATCATAATACAATAAAACTAGCCTTTTCTATATCCAAAGTGTGAGGATTGGGATGGCAAACATTAACATTAATATTATTGATTGTTGATTAGGAGGCGCATAAGTTCAATCTTGCTGGGGCCGGCTGTGCTCATGTATTTATTGTGGATTTTCCAAAGGGAAAATAAACTTTATTTATTCATTAAAAAATTAAAACATCATTTTGCTTCAGGTGTTTAGACTCACACAATCTAAATACAAGCGAGTGTCACGGCGAAAGCTTCTTTAGGCCTTAAGTATTTAAAAAGTACAGTTTGGAGAAACACAGTTTGTTCAATGTGCCATAACCAGCAAAGCATAGCGTCTATTTGTGTCAAAATGAAGACGTCTTTTGATGGCATTTTCTTGCTGTGAGCATTTGTAAATACGGTGCTACCCAGACAGCAGGACTGCTGGGAGGACAGTTACATTTTTAGTGGAATAACGCAAATTGCTGCAGATGCTGATGATGTGATGGGCTATCAGGCATCGGGCAGCAATTCTTTGTGCCCTCTTGTTCACCTTGGCATCAGCTGACTGACGAGTACAAGCCTTCACCCACTCAGGGCTGCTGCTGTGTTGGTTAAGGCTCAGTGTGAGAGCAGAGGAGGAAGCATCTAATGCACTGATCACAACAGCAGCACATTGAGCGAACATTGAATCTGGGTTATTCGGCATTCTATGGAGACTTAAATGGGCATGGGCCATGGTACTCCACTCAGTGTCTCTCACTCCAGTTATTGGGCACAGACTTAAGGCCAACGCACGGCGAGACGCTTTGACGCACAGCCAAAAAGTCGCCTCTATCATTTTCTATGGGAGAATGCACATCGAAGTTGTGGTAACGCTCGACCCCGCGCCACGATTCGGATCTGCTGAATTCAGACGCGGCGCCATGGAGGAAAACACCAGCTTTTTACCCTTCTGCAGAGGCACAGACTGTCTCTGGCCTGTGACTGACAGGGAGACACCTGTAAAGCATTGTCAGAACTCTTGCAACTGTCTATGCAGGTAAACTTGCATCTGTTGCCAATCGCTGTTAACCTCCAAAAAAGACGGACATATGTGTTTTACTTAATCTATGATAAATGGCTAAATCACACTAAAGTCATCCACAGTTGATTAATGAAAAGATGTCCCAGAAACCGACATGCTATGTGCTACACAGAGGTAGGTAGAAATCACATGTTGAACTGTCAGACACCATCTGCAGCCACACAGGCTCATAATCAGCACCAGTTATTGCACATATGATTACGGCGTTGCTCATATATTTATTTAACACACCATCTGTGCAGGAGAGGTGAGAAGGGAATGGTGAAAGTGAAATAAATTGTAGCATATTGATTCTCTGCTTTAACACATACATATCCATTCTCAGCAGTGTAAATGGTTTATGGCAAATAAGAGCTGTTTAAACTCTCCTCTTGACAGAGTGTAATTAAAAGTAATTAATTCGGATTAGAAAAGGCTGGTCAATAGACTGTTTCTTGGTTGTTTATATTGTGAGTGCAACAATAGATCCGGGGCTGAAGCTGTTCAGCACATTTCTTTCCAAGGGTATTCCAGGTAAACTCATTGGCCTCAACAACATTCTAGCCATTTTTGCTTGAATGTTAAGTGATTCACAAGATGAACAAATAGATAATTTGTCCATCTTGTATCCAGGTACACAATGAATGTGATATGTGTGAATGGACAGAGCATTTACCCACAAACATTTAGATGTAGACTGTTTGAGACATATACGTCATTAACACCATGCTATATTTATTTCATAGAGCATGGACGAAAGGGAATATTTTTTGCACAGAGCCTCTTAACCTTCCACATTTAGATTTCATAACGTTCTGGTCTGGCCGCTTCTCAGATGAATTTCCCCTCTGAGGTGAGCGAGGGGAGCATACTTGTAGGCTCTTGTTATGTTGTTTGTGAAGCATGTGGCCCCTGACATTTGACTCATTTGGTAACAAAACCTTGGAGTGAATTCTAACAAGTCCGGGAGGCGCGTCTGCCAGCTGTGCTTCTGAGGCTGTAGTGCACACAGCACAGGCCCGGTAATCTTCCAATTTTCTGATTTTGGACACCAGAAATTTGATTGATTGCAGTAAAATTCTTTTTAGTTAATTCCCTTAACCTTACCCTATACCAAATATAAATATATGTGTGTGTATATATATATATATATATATATATATATATATATATATATATATATATATATATATAAAATGGCCAGTTTGGTATAGACCTGATGGACACTGTGACACAACCATGACTTATATTATTGGTCTTTAGAATTTCCGTAAAGTAACCAAAACAGTAACAAATTAGTCATATACTGCTCTATAACAGTCTATCCATCTGTTTTCTCCCTCTCATCAAGGGTGGCATTGTGGACGCAGCAGTCTTTGCAGCAGTCTTTGCAGCAGTCTTTGGCTTCTCGCTACCCAGACATCCTCCTGCTGTTCCAGGGAGATCCCAATGCGTTCCCCACGCCCGCTGAGAAACACAGTCCCGCCAGCCTGTCCATAGGTCTCAGAGAAGCTTTACAACTCAATGGATTGTTCATTCTCTCTCCACGCTGAGGCGTGTGGCTGCACATCTATGACCACCACCATTCATAATTTTACATACCAAGATGGGTGGAGTGTTTTGCCCAAGGACGCAGCAACAGAATGCTCTGGTTGGAGCTGGAGTAAGTAATTAGAGAAGTTTGCTTTACACCTTATGTTCCTCATCCTCTAGGTGCTAGCAGGGGAAAGAAAGGCAAGTCATCAGATCTTATTTGCTAATTCACTCTGTCGCTAATATCCCTTCTTCCTCTGGTTGCAGTCTTGTTCTGACTGTTTAGCAATGTCAAAATTACTTGTGCATCACAGAGAGTCACGGTAATCCAAACAGAAGGCGACATAAATGCTCAGTACAAAATGCAGGATTAGGTTGAGATTGCTCTGAGGTTGGCAGAACAGTTTGTCAATCCCTTCCTTTCCTTTTTTTGTTTGTTTTTATTTATTCATTTTTACATATTTTACAAATAGAGGCTAAAAGCTTAGGCCAAAGTATTTTCCAAAATAGAGTCAAGAACAGGAAGTTAGTTGTCCCATTCTGCTCAATTCTCCAACGTGTTCATTCTGGCTCTATAGGAGCTCTATGAGCCAGAGATCAATGGCTGACTTTGTAGGCTGTCTCATTAGAACAGAAGGTTCTGTGTCCTGGGTGAAGAGAAGGGCTGAGCTGTCAACTCATCACCACCTGCTGGAGATTTGATACCAATGTCCAAATGGGGGAAAATGTACCAAAATTTGGAATGGCAGTTTGTCTCATAATATGTTGTACAATTTGAAGACTCTGGAACATTGTTCAAACCCCCGTGGTGTTGACATCCTCAGCACAGTCAGAAAGGTCCATCCAATTGTGATGGCCATGCACTGGTGCAGAGTTAGAGGTGAGGTTTCCACTGGCCAATGAACCTATGTTGGATAGAGGAGTGAGAGAACTGGGTGACTGTCAAATGACCCTGTATAAGTCCACGGCAGTCATTACTCACAATGGAGTGAGGCTGCATAGTTTCAGTGCTACAGAGGGCACAGTACGGCTATGGACACAATTTGAAAATAGCCTCTGTGTTTCCAAGTTATTTTAATTTGTAAAGTTGTACCAGACACCACAGATAAAAAAAAAACATTGATGCTTAAATTTGTTGTGATAAATTTATTTTCTTGTCGTCAGTTTATTTGGCCACCATAGATATGGTGAAAATATGGCATTTGTCAAAGAAAAACACACCCAGAGTCTAAAGTAACGCAATGTTTTCTTTGGCTAAATCACTTCTCAACACTGTGCTAGTCTGAACCTCTGACTGAATAAAGCATCTAATTTACTAAGCTAAGACATTTTACTCAACTACCTCTGACTTTCATGGTTCAAAAAGCTGTAATTCGAGTGGTAAATAAAATGATGCCGCACATGCCAATAAATTAGTCAGCTTGGTTGAGTTCTTTAAGGGAGTGATATTGAGACAAGATTGTATGTTTATCAACTAAAAGTTTGGTTGATTCAACTCAATTCAATGTTGCGCTAGTTGACCATAATGATTTTTGATAAGATAGAATTATTGCTCATTTTAAGTATAGCTTTTTTCACCTCCCACACATCATTGGTTAGTCTAGTGAGACCAGAATGATTCCCCTCTGTATTTTTTGTATACTTTGGAAAATCAGTCTGAGCCCTGGATGAGCACCAGGCTACATCATGGTGCTTATCTACCTTCTGTTGTTGTTGTTGTTTTCTGCAGTATTTTTTTCTGTATGAGGTCAATTCAAATTGAGCGCGGAGCAGCATTGTCAAAAACACCCCTTCACGTTATCAAATACAGAGAGGCACATTGGCGCCCCTGCTAAAAGAATAACTCAATCAAAAGCTCAATAATAATAATCCGTAATATTACATTCCAAAATCCAAAAACTAAGACCCCTCAAAATAACAACAACATAAAGACAGTAGCAATAATACCGTAATCTAAGACTGAGGGAGACAAAGAGGGACAATAATTTCCTCTTTGGGCCTATTATTGATTATTATTATTATTATTATTACAAAATTATTATGTAACCCACATATAAACTGTTTTTCCATTAATCCAACTATGATTTGTGCATGTTTTAATTTCACAATATACTGATTCCTTTTTTGACAGAATACATTACACTTTTTTCTTGGCAACCGGTTTGTGTATACTGAAACTACAGCCACATATAGTGTCAGCTGAAATTGTATGCACGTTTGTGTTTTTTTCTATCCAAAAACGTCCAACAATTGCTTACACCATAGACATTTGTTAAGCCCCAGCACTTCCTGCACCATCTAATTGCACATTGTTTGCAGCAATAAACATTACTCAGGCTTTTGACAGCAACAGCATTTCTTCAGACGGGGCACTTAAGTCATGCGCATCATTAGCCGAAATGTAGCCACTGACTTGTACAATAACCAGTCACATTTAAACAAGTCACTGAGACAGCCCTAATAATCTAACAAGCTGTCCCTTTCACTCATGGGCTCCAGGATAATTTACGTTGCATTGACTTCCACTGGTTATTCTTATTTATGTAGTTCACGTGCAGATTTCAACCACTCAATCTCCTGTTGCCGCATCCTATCAAGTTATTACATCTGCTTTGCTTGTTTACTTATGGCATGATAACACAATGCGCCAATTTCTCATGAAATGGTCTGTAATGGGCCCAGGAATTAGAACTTGATGTGAAACTGGAACGTGGTACATTTAGTTACAAAGAGTTGATCTGTAACAATCAGAAAATATAAATAATCCGCTGTGAGCCTCGATCTGGTGGACTCATATTTGGTATTTTAAAGGATAGGGGCGATGCTTTTGTGTGGCGCTTCTAGATGATCATTTAATGTGGGCTTAAGCAAAGTGTTCCAGGTCGGGGTATGAAATCGAAACATAGTATCTTGCCAATACATATAATGTGTATTTTATACAGGTGCTGAAAGTGCCGGTATGTAAATTCATGGAAAAGAATGTCAGACCATTTGAGAGAATCTTTGCTGCAGAGGTGACGTGTGCTTGTGTTCGCCTATCTTTCAATCTGCCACATCTGCTGCACTCACTGATGGGTTAATGAGGGCCACACATGTCCTGTCCTATTTCCTGCAATCAGCTCATTCAGACACTTTTGACAGGAGGCAATTATGGCCCAAAATACGGAGGCGGCTTGTAAAAAATTGCCAAGACACATACACACATGCAGAAACTATCGCTATCTCCAAGGGTCACGAATGCATTAAGGAATCCCCCTAAAAGCCACTGATTGGCATTTACTCTTGACGTGAAATAGCTCCAGACTATGTAAACCTCCACCTCAATCAGGTTTGTATTGGGTGCTGATTTTTCTCTTTGCATGCGAGTCAAGGTCAGGCATTGATAGGCAATTCATACATCTCTCATTTATTTTCTGTTAAAAGGAAGAGCTTAATAGCAGCTATCGAAGGGAAAAGTCATTGTCATACTCAACACTTTCTTCTTTAATGATCTTAGAAATGTTCTGTCATTCAATCTTACATTCTGGCATCTCACAATAAAAGCCACACTTTGGCGTGACGTAGGAATTGTGATGGTAGCTTTGTAAACTGATTTGGCCTAAAATAGCTAAATGTTACACTTTTCTCGTAGAGTGCATTTTGTAAACAATTTAAGAAGCAACATTTCTCCAAATAGCTGTCAAGCATTTGGGTTTAGCATGTTGGTGTTTTGATCAAGCTTCTGCCGCGCTCTTCAATACCAGTGCCAATACTTAACTCACAGTGAGATATAGTTTGTAGTATGTCCTGTGAGAGCACACAAAGGATGTAGCCTAAATGCTGAATGAAGTACATGAGGCTGTGTGCGATGTACAAGGAGAGCGAAAGGGGAAAGTTAGGAAGCCACACAAGCACTGGTGATGTCACTCTTATCTGCACAACGCTGTTGTTGCGTTGATGAGAATATCGGGCCCATACTGCTTGACATTTCAACCAATTGATGAAATTCAAGCCTTTTTTTTCTCTCAGGTGTTTACATTGGTGATATGTACCTAAGACACATATATCTTGAACCCGATGTCACCAGCTCGTCTTCATGAAGATACTGCTGCTTGGTAACCGAAAAGTACATTAACACAAATCATCCGGCTAAATGCTTCATTATTTATATGTTTAGCTGATTATAATAGTCCAATTAACTATGTAATTTTGCCGGATTTGTGTGAGTATCAAAACTATACATTTTTGAAAAGTTTATTAAATAAGCAATCAAAAAAACAATGTTTGCATTTGCTCTGGTAAAAAATTTGGCTGAAAATTACACTTGGTCGTTCCAGTCATAAAGGTCAGTGCAACCCTTGTTTCGTGGAGTTACCGTAGCGATGACCAGAACTCCCCATTTACTCTAATGGAAAAATTGTAGAGTTACAAAATACAATTTTAGCAAATGACAAGGGCGAATGGAAACATTGTCTTTCTCATTGTTTATACCACAGGCTTTCAAAATGTATATAGTTTTCATACTCTCCACGAAAATCCCACAACAGTGGAATTCTAAACATAGTGAACCGAAATAAAGGAGCACATTTGGTATCGCTGGCATGTTTGTATGTTTTGTGTTTCACAGTTCCGCTGACGTGGTAAATAAAACATTTCCACAATGTGCATTTAATAGGTGGATCAATGAACGAGGCAGGTGGTTTATCAAGAGGTAAACCAACATTGCAAAGAACAGTGCTTTAAAATGCCCATTTATAGGTAAGCTACATGTCCAAGAACTACTGTATGCATGGAGAGCTGCTTTCATGGTGCACACAGCAGAGGCAAAAGTTCCGATCATTAAAACATTCTCCCAGAGCATCTCCATCTGGCTGAGTGATTGAACGATATGGCAATCACATGGGATGCAGTCCAGTCATATATCAACCAAATACGTCATAGTGCCACCTCTGCACCCCTGCTTTCTCAAGGTGATATCGACTAAAGCCTGATAGAAAAGGGCGTGTGAAAAATGTCTACCCTCGGCATGCTGCCACTGAGTTATAATCAATCTGATCCCCGTCACAAGCTGTCTGTGTTTTCTTTCATGGTTAAAAAGACACATTAATTTATGAGTTATGCCTGCACACATGCTGCAAGATGGCTAAGGTCATTAGAGGGCCTTTATCAAACTGTTCTGCTTTTTTGTTTTTGCAATGTTTAAAGTGTTTCTATAAAAATAAATATTTACCTGAACCTCTGATTCAATCACTTATTCATGTGTCACTGACGAAGCCTTTTGGATGAGAGGCAAAACGTCCTCCGACACTTCAACTATAAAGTACAGAAGATGACTCAAGAACCTTCATTTATACTGCTAAGTATGTTTTAATATGCAGTTCAAGATTCAATAGGAATTAATAGCTGCAATCAGATAGTGGTTATAATTATAACCACTATTATCTATTATAACCAGATAAGCAAACTTGTCCCAGTGGAAAGTTTGCTTATCAATCCTTATAAAAGGTTTACAGGAAAATCCTTCAGAAAAAAAAAATCTTAATTCTAATCCACATACAGTATGCTTAGGGCTGATTGGAAATTGTCTCCTAATCTGCCCTTCCACCTTGGCCAATCCGACTTGATTGACAATGTGCCCGGAGGCAGCAGCACAAACAATCACGTTGGCTTGCGTAGGGTCCCAGAAGAAGACATTTCCTCTGGTGGGACAGTCTGTGATTACAGGTGCAGCCCTTCTGAAGGCTCAATCTGGCAGGACGCCTCTCCCACGTGATTCAGACACATTAGCATCCAGGGCTCTAGGTGATGATTTGCATGCATTGTCAGCCCTTTTTCAGACATCACACTAAGCAGTTGAACATCTTGCCACTGCTGGGGCCAGAAAGGCTCACACCGGCCTGCTGCTAAAGATTTGTTCACTCACCGCTCTAATCGTGGAGCCGCACAGAGGAGGGTTTGCATCTTATCTGGAGAAGGACTGTTGACTAATTTGTTTTTCATATATGGACTTATCGGTGATAGTCTTGCCTGAGTGCTCTATGTTTCTATGTATTTAATCGAAAGGACACTGTCTGCAAATCTGTTCTCAATGCAGCTCATTACCATGAAACTCACTCTATTGTTGAAGACCTCAAGAGGCCCTAATTACCATTGAGATTAAAATGGAGATGAAATCAGATACGTAAATCCCAAATTGTTTTTGAGAGTTGGGATTTAAAGATAGATTTTTGGAAATGTTGACACACATTTTGTTCATGGCCTGTTCATGGCATTTGGCTGACAAATGCTCAGTAACAGAATTCATTCACCAGTGAGTCGAATCCCAGCTACAAAGACTGGCCAAAGAGCAAGCCACTTCATCCACCGCTCCTATGTATGGATGGTTTGAGGTGGTTTGAAGGAGCCGCTGGTCCAGATTCGGCACCCTCGCTTACATCGACGGTTGCAAACAGTTTATGCCAAAGTACATCACACACTGATACTGTGACCCAACTGCTGCAACAGGGCAGCTGGCACGGTCGGTCCCTTTCTGACAATGGGCTCACACCTTTTACATGGACTTATATTGTGCGTAGTCTGTAAACAAGACAAGACATAAACATGTGTGTTGTTGCTGTATTTTGTGCAGTATTCCCCATTGAGCCAGCTGACAGTGTGAGAAAGAGTGAGAGAATTGAGATAGTTGTGTAGAGATAGTCCTTTGTTTACATTAGCGACCAACATTAATATGGCGGCTGTTTTTTGTGATGTGAAGGATAGTAGTTTACCACCAGTGTGCATTATATTTGTTTTATTCATCATTATTATTGAGTACATTCAAAAGTGTAGTATGTTTCTGCCCTCTACCCCATACCCCCTTGTAATTGTGCCCCACCTACAGAAAAGCTCTATCTATTTCTGCACCGTATCGTTATCCACATAAACAGAAAACCAGTGTTGTCAGGAAAAACTGCAGCCGACAGTGTTTCCAGATGGAGTGAATATGGTGTGAGCCCGTGCCACAGAATGGGGCGCGATAAGCCTCAGATACGTACAAACAGGCATGAAAATGAGCAAACCCACGATTTCAAACACTGTGAGATAGCAGACACAGCCAGCACAGATAGCACTAAAGAGCTGCCAGCACTCGTAGCAAAAGATCAAATATTGTTTGTGTTTTTCAATTCAGATAATTTGAAACAGATTGTTCTCGTGAATACGTCTGTGCCTGAGAGTGCATTGCTATTTCCTGGTTCCAGACGTGACGCCCTGAATAAAAAAGCTCTTTGAGAAATATATATTTATATTTTACACAAATTCAGAGCGACGTGACCCAGTATTACACACTATTAAAGGTGAATTATCATCTTTTGTCACAGGGTGAATTTTAAATTAAAGTAGTTACATATTTAGGAAACATAGGCAAGTAATTTACATGGACGAGTGCATGTTTCAAATGTACATTGTTGTTCATATTGTACGTTTTTTGTTCATCTATTTATTTTATTAGTGGTCTATGCTAATGTCTAGTGTTTATTTTGTGCTCCTTGCCCTTAAATATTTGGTTAGCATTCTTTTTTTCAAATCATATTATTTAATTGATTTAGTGAGGTTTGCATTGTATTCAAAACCACTGGCGCTCTTTTCATATGATTTTTTTTAAGTATGCAGAAATATTATTGCAGTGTGTGTTTCGTCTGTATAATGCAATGCTCATATCCTGGATGAACCTTGTCAAAGCAAAGTAACAGAAGTCACTCCGCTGACAGCAGTCTTGTTGTTGCTGTCGGCCCTGTTGTCTCTTTCAGAGTCTGAGCTGCAGGTACAAGTCTGCTCCCGTTTGTCACAGCCATCAAAATTCACACAGTGCTGCCATCCAGAACAAAAGCCAACAGTCAGACCATTCGCTGACCCACCTTATCTTCCATCAACCAACACCTGCCATAGCCTCATGTCTGTGCGAATTATGTCAGCCAAATGCACTGATTTTAGAAAATCGAGACAAAGGGACCAACACAGAATAAGCCTTTATTCTAATTGACCAAACTGCATAAATTGAATTTACAGACTGACTGCTAACAGACAAAATATTAGGAAGCAGTCAAGACAGCCACCCAAACAAGTGAGTCACAGTCCAAAAGTAATTGCTTCCAAACAATCAATGTGTTGCAATTTGTTCCCTTGCAGCCTTACACTGTGAAATTGGAGACGGCGAGCCTCGGATCTTTGGAATTTCTTATTTAACCATAAAAGCTTTAAAAAAAAGTTATTCCAAGATTAAAGACTTGCATAAACATCTCTGTGTTGCATCAAGATTGGAAAAAAGTTAATTGGAAAAGCAATTGCTTCTCACAATGTGTAACCTTTTCAGGATTAGGAATATGTTTGCTTCGTTTTGTTCTCTCCGTTTTGTTCTGATATCATGTGGTTTAATTTTGTTTTTTAAAACATCACATTTGAATTTCTTTTTCCAACTCTCTATTCAGACTCAGCTATTGTTTTGAGGTATTGCCTTGTGTATCTTGCAGAATGTCACTGTTTCTGGAAAAAGTGCCAGTTGTTCCGTGTCATTTGTCACCGTTCGCCGGTAGATAAACACAAAAACCCTGTTCTCAGTATGCATCGGTATGACATGAATTGTTTTTCCAATTGTAATGTTTCAGAATCCTCTTAGAGCAAAGAGAATTACTAAATGATCACAAGCAAATACTAATATGGCTTTATTGTCTGTTAACTGTTACTTAACTGCTTGTCCATCCAGCATGAAAACACACAAGCACATAAAAAACAGCATAATCCTGTTATTTTCATTTGTATTCTACTGTGATAGTGAACGTACCTAGCCTGCTCAGGTGTTCTGCTGGAGACTAATGCCACATAAAGCTGTTTGTGCATGCTGCATAGCTCCACAAATCTTGTTTGCTTCACTGAATATGTCCGTGAGATTGCCAAAGCAAAGGAACTAGCTCTAATCCATCAGGACATCTGCTAGATCCGACTGTGTCTCGGAAACAGAGCTGCTTCCTTATCAACAAAAACAAAAAACTCTGCAATACAAGAGGCGGATACATGCAAAAAAATGTAGTGTGACCGGTTACCTCACCTGCCCTAACAGACCAACTGATGACCCAAAATTGACCTGAGGGAAGGTATTTACTTAAGAGAGTTCCTCTGAGTTTGGCGACACAACTAGAGCAACTGACTTTGTTATCTGCCAGATTAGCGTTAGATGGGGTTAGCAATTATGCACATCCAAATCTCAAAGTGCACTGACATGAGAGTTTACTGCCTATATGCCTGTGTGATACCTCATTTGAAAGCCAAAACATTACATTTGCCGTTCCTTACCCTAATCCCTGATCCTAAACCTAACCCATCTTTCTAATCTCTCAGTTGCTCACGTCTTTTATCCCTTCCCGATTGCACCGCTGATCTCCGTCCTCAGCTGAGTGATTCCTGAGTGCCCATGTAACTTTGGCCACTCTGTGTCACTGTTGGATTCCTGCTTCCTTTGCCGCTGATGCTTCCACTCCGCGGGGGCTCTATGTGTTAGTTTTCGCTCCTAATTGGCTCGTTACACAATGTGGCTACGCTAGTTCCGCTAAGTTTTGACTGCCAGTACTTCCTGTCCTAAGACATTTTCTGTTATTGAGATTAAGATTATGTAAATGCTTCAGTTGAGGAGATGGCTATTTATTAGGGGTGTAACGGGGCACAAAAGTATAATTTAGTTTCAACTGCTTCAACTGCTGGTTCAGTTTGGTATTTTTTCGGTACAAAAAAAACCCCCACAGAAAATAAACTTGCAAAATGTAATTGTTCAAAAACATTTCAAATCATTCTAAAAATACCCATTTAGATCTCCTATGATTTATTTTATTAACAAATCTTTATTTTTCCAAACTATATTAATCAAAAACGATGCTTTTGCTCAGTGACTTGTAACCGAGTGCAATGGAAGGAGATGGAAATTTTAAGGTTACCACCTTAAAATGTAGTTGTTGCCACAACGCCACTGGACTACTAAAATCCAGAAGTTTTAATATAAAAGGACACAGGTGCGACCCATTGAGGAGAGGCATGATCAGTTAATAATTTATTCCATATTTCTTTGTTTTAGTTTCTTAAACTCATTTGTTTTGTAAACATAAATACTTTTTTAAAAGGGCAAATGTCCATGTTATGAGCACAGAAAACAGTCAATTTTATACAGTTCAAATCCAATTTTGTTGACATGGTGTAAGCAACAGACATCGCCCATGAGCAAGGTGTAAAAGCAAGGCGGCTGCATACTGCCAGGTCGCTGCATCCATGAGGCTAGAAAAATATTTATGATGTTAGTAACATATTTTTGAACCATTCGGAAGCACGGCGCTACCGTGACCTACCACTTTAGGCGATAGGAGATCACGCAGTTCTAACAAGCAACCGTGCACCGTCGGGCCCAGACGACACATAGCGACTCCAGGACAGCTGCAGGACAGCGGACTACCAGCCAAACCAAAGCCACCGCACACCAGGGCGCAACAGGGAAACATCAGCGCGTTGCAATGCTCAGCCACACCGCAGCGACACTAAGACAGTTTAAATTAGCTGTATATTGGAGGTGAATTATCTGAATAAGAGTTATCATTTCTACCTGACAGACAGATGAAGAGCCGAACACCCCCAGGAACAGAACCGGAAGTGCGCAACCGAGGAAAAGAATCAAGAGAAACCTTGGGCTTTTATAATCTACGGGTGGCGCCACCTGCTGACAACTCCACCCTACTACAGACTCATACCAAACTGGATCATTAGATTGGAACGATGACAGACCGCGCAGTCAGGGCAATAACAAAACCATGTGAGGGAAGCAGTGTGAGACACGGCTTTAGCCACGTAGCTAAAGTTTACCTGGAGGCTCCGGGAGGACGACAGGTCCGTGCGTCACTGGAATACAGACGAGTGCTTTTCCCTTTTCCACAGACGAGTAAACAGTGACGCGACAAAGGGCTGAAGTTTTACTGACATAAGTTGTTTGTGAGTGCATGCCTGCAATGTCTTGAATATCTCATTGCGGCTCGTGTTCTGCGTAGCTCCGGTGAGTCGAATCCTCCACCTACGTGCTTGCATTTTTAACAGTTTGAACTTAACCATGTAAAGTTTAGATAGTTAAACATGTGTTGTTTTTCTGTGAAATGCATTTGTAATTTCTGTGTTCCACATTGTTTTACTGGATACATTTGTACACCTTTGCTGTGTTTTTGTGAGGTTCAGTGGATTTTTTTTTTACTGCACATGCAGAGAGTATAGCAATGGAGGACGCAGGATTTTTAAGTAAACAAACAGCTAGCTTATGAGCTACAGACATGTGAGACCTACACATGTTCTTCTTCTGAAACACTGAAGAGGCACCAAGAGCCCCCCACACCTGCAGCACAGTGGAGGCATCACAAGAGGAGCTACAGGAAACAAAAAAGGGACAAACGAGGAGAAGATGTTGAAGGACTATTGTGGAGCAGAGGGAGCTGCGCAGAAGTAAGAGGAAAGAGGAGGTGCAGGAGCTGAGCCCTGCAGGACACCACACTCTGAAACAGGAACAACCCCAGAAGGCACTGCACCGTTTCGGGGGAGCATGCGGATATCATTTGTCACCTTGATCAGAGCTGTCTCAGTGCTGTGGTGGGGCCTAAATCCTGACTGGAAAATATCAAACACATTGTTCAATAGGAGAAAGTAAGTGAGCTGTTGATATATTACTTTCTCCAGGACTTTTCCTAAGAATGGCAGGTTTGATATGGGCCGGTAGTTATTTAGTATCTTGGGATAAAGGCTGCTCTTAAGAGGCTTAATGACCGCGGTTTTCAAGGCTCCTGTCTCAAATGAGATGTTAACTAACTGAACAAGTTGTGGTAACAAGCTGGTCAGCACAGACTTCAGAAATCTAGTGGGCAATTCATCAAGGCAGCATGTGCATGGACTCAGACCGGAGATAACCTCTTCGATTGTTTTGTCAGTAACAGGTGTAAAATGTGTCAGCTCAAGGTGTTTATCTGGTGGCAGGGTTGCTATTTGTGTTGTTGAAGTTATGGCATTTTTAATGCCTTGGACTTTGTCATAAAAAAATATTGCAAACTCATTGCACTTAGATGTAGAGATTAGTTCTAAGGGCAGTGAAACTGGAGGGTTAGTTAATCTGTTCACTGGGGAAAACACTACACGAGAATTGTTTCTGCAGTTTGCGATGATTTTAGAGAAGTACTTCTCCCTTTCTCCACGCAAAATCTGGTTGAACTCACAAAGCACTTCTTTGTATATCTCAAAATGAACCTGGAGCTTTGACTTGCGCCATTTCCGTTTGGCTTTTCGGCACTCCCTTTTCTGTGCCCTGACCGAATCTTCACTTCTCCAAGGTGCCTTTTGTCTATTGTTAACCATTTTAACCTTGACAGGAGCAATAGTATCCAAAACATTTAAGCTTGATGTGTAAGAGTCCAACAGATTATCAGCATTAGAACATGGAGGATTTTCAAATCTGATCATTTCCATAAACTGTGTCCTTGTTGTATCATTTATGTGTCTTCTTTGAATAACTCCAGGCCCAGCCTCTAGTTTGGGTGTAACAGACAGGTCAAAGAAGACACACAAATGATCAGATAAAGCAGCATCAACAATATTCAAACTTGATATATTAATACCTTTTGTAATAACTAGATCTAGAGTGTGGCCTTTGTTGTGAGTCGCTTCACTCACGTGCTGAGTTAAACCAAACATTTCAAGAACAGCACAAGTTCTTTTGCATGCCTGTCATTGGTCACATCCACATGCACATTAAAATCACCTGAAATGACTAAACAATCAAAATCAGTCAATATGAATGAAAGTAATTCAATAAAATCTTTGATAAAACAATTCTGTGGTGGTTTGTAAATAGTCATATAATGTATGGAAGATTGTTTTATCTCCATTTTGAAAGACACATACTCAAATGATAGAAAAACCACAAATGACAATTTGTGGATGACTATATTGTTCCTGAATATTGCAGACACCCTCTGAACACCCTTTGGTTTTGGCGTGTTTCAGACACAACATTGAAATTTGATGGAGTACACTCAATCAAAACTGTGTTACCAGTGTTTTTGTAAAGCCATGATTCAGTTAAAAACATAAAATCTATATTATAAGAGGAAATAAAACAATTTTATTAAAAAGGACTTGTTTTTTAATGACATTGAGTACAACATGTTTGAGATTTATCTGTGTTTGAGTAGATGTAATCTTTTTGCAAGGGATATGGATTAGAGTTCTTTGATTGGACGGTCTGACTGTCCCTCTCTTATCTAATCTATGTTGTTTGACAGTACTGATTGTTTCAGAAGAACACACTCCCTCTATGGACCTCTGGTTGGTTTTGAGTTTGCTATGCATGGTAGCAACGCAGAGGCCTCTAATGTCCTAGACAGCAGCAGTGAAGCTGCTGGAGATAACAGCTGTGGGCACCGGTGGTGGGGGCCGAGCTGGGGAGACCTTGGTTGGTGAAAAAGGCGGAGGTGGGGGAGGGGCATGATACCACTTTGGGGATAAAAGCCTTGGTCTTGACTTGACTGGAGTGAGGGGAGTCATTTTAATCCCTTGTTTTATCAAGGGTTCAAAATGGTTGGGGAATCCCATAGTCAATATTATTTGTAATTTCCTTTACGGGTTCCATTAACGCGAGAGCGGGAGATCTGCTTTTGCGAAAGCCATGTTGACTGTCATTTAAAATATTGTATTTATCTATAAATGCGTCTAGTCAAGTTGTATAGAGCTTTTCTAATATTTTTTGAGAATTGAGGTAGTATTGAGATAGGTCTGTAATTAGAGAATTGAGTTTTGTCACAATTTTTATAGATGGGAATAACTTTAGCCATTTTCATTAAATTTGGAAATGTACCAGTTCTGAAGGACAAATTAAAAATATGGGATAGCGGTATGACGATTTGATCGATGACCTGTTGTAACAATACTCATATCTACCACATCACAGTCCAAGGATTTCTTTTTTTATGAAATTTCTAACTATATCAGTTATTTCGTGTCCTGTTGTTGGCGTAAGAAACATTGTATTTGAGTTTTCCTGGACACAATCATTATAATTTGTGCATGGTGGAGTTATTGAGGAGGATAACTGAGGTCCTATGCTTATGAAGTACTTATAGAATGGTAAGTTGGATACCAGTCTAAAATTGTTAAAATTATTACAGTCCAAATTGCTCTTCTTCAGCAGGGGCTTCACCACCGACCCCTTAAAGGAAGCAGGGAAGACCCCCGTCTGAAGAGAGCAATTCATCATGTATAAAAGTTCGTCTTTAAAGGATCCATAAATAAATGAGGTCTGTTAAAATCAGGATTTAAAACATTTTCTATTGTTGAGAATAGGACTTTTGGGTTATTTTTGTGGTTGGTGATTATTGTGGAAAATAATGTATTTCTTGCATTTCTTATTGCTGTATTGTAGGTCTTTTGTTGAGCTGTTATTTGAAAATGTATTGTTATTTTGAATTTCCTCCATCTCCTCTCGGCCTTCCTGCAATTTCTCTTGAGTTGCTTTAGCTCCTCGTTTCTCCAAGGGGGAAGGAGTTTGGGATTAATCTTTTTAAGTTTGAATGGTGCAACTGCATTGAGGGCGATGAGTAGTTTACTGTTAAAATTGTCAACAATAAAATCGCAGTTAGCAGATAAAATCACAGGAGGCATTTGTTGTAAAGCATCAATACATTTTGCAGCCACTTCAGGGGTGAAATTACGATTCCTCACAGTTTTTGCCGAGGATTCTCGCTGGATAAAACTGGTGACATTAAAAAATGGACCAAAATGATTCCGAAACGGTTCACAAATGGACCGAACCAAACGTGCTGAACCGAAACATTATTTTCTGTGTACCATTACGCCCGTATTTTCTATACCTTACAAAATTACCAACCAAAATCTGGAAAAAAAAAGATTATATATGTCTGTCTTTTGTAACAATCGTTTTTGTGATCATTCACTTTGAGTAACGAAAAACACACTTCTTGAAAAGCAGGGTTATTTTCTGACAAATATATTCAATATTTTGTCAAACAAACTGAAATTATGTAAAACTCTAATCTTATTCTATAATCTTACCTGAAAATTAAAAAAAATAATTTCCTAAAATGGTGGATCAACTTCCCTCACTCACCCCTACTCTATTTGTTTTTATGTTACTCTGTTTTACCCTTCTGAACTCTGACTTCACTGAATTCACCTGCTCTGTCTCCTCAGGATTACTCTAAACTGCATGTGGACTGCCCTTCAATGGGAAGCTGTGAAAAATTGTTAAATCGTAAACTGAACTATGGATGTAAATCAATATCTTTGTCAAAGACCCTAAAAACAGTTAGTTCTGAAGCATCATAGAGGCCAACGTGATGGAAAGTAAACTGCTATCCGCAGATCTGACATCCTCCTTCGGTTTATGACAGAGTGCCAAAATATCATGTCTTTGTTACAAATTGACATTTCAACGGATTTACAGTGAAAATTAAGTCATAGGTCCTGACTCTGCTGATAATCAGAGGTTTGGCTACCTTGTAGGTATTCTGGCCTGTTTTGGCCTAGGACCATTAAATGGTCCTAGGCCAAAATTTATCACCTGAGGTATACTCTGGTCTGATCCAAATTATAAACAGATTTAATCCAGGCAGGGGTAAAATTGGCCTGCCACACCTGTCAATGGAAACCACCATACCACTCCCACACATCCATATTTCACTACTTTCTCATTCCTTCTATCTTTCAGGAACGGGGAAGTGAAAGAAGAAGAATAGCTTTAATTGTATAGTGCCTTTCATAGACATGGTCACAAAGCGCTTTACATGAGACAATTTTACATTCACTCCATCCACGGTGGTGGTAAGATACGTGTGTAGCTTTAGTTTCCTCTGGGGGAGACTGACAGAAGCGCTGTTGCGACTGCACCAACATCATTCATTCACACACATCAATCACCTACGCAAACACGCGGTGAACATGCAAACTACACACAGAAAGGCCCCGTCTGGGAGTGAATCGAACCCGGACCTTCTAGCTGTGAAGCACGAGGGCTAACCGTTGTACTACCGTGCCACCCGTCTCCTCTGAAGCCCCACAGCAGCCATTATCACTATAGGTTCATCTTCATTTTTGCTTAATTAATAAATACGCATTTCACTCATGCTTTCACAATGCTCTTCTTTAATCAAATCAGATATGAGAACTTTAAAATAGTAAAGGAGCTGGGTAGTAATTCCAAGCACAAATAAAAAGACCGGGTTAAAAACAATGTGACCTTTACAATGATTGCTTATGAGTTTTAATTATCGTGTGGCCTGCTTTGGTCAGGGTCTACTACCTCTGAGCGCACCAAGCAGAACAGGCTACAGCTCTCATCCTTTTAAAAGCACTGCTCCCTCAGTGTGACACTCAGACAGTTTTGGTAATGGACCAGAGACTTCAAGGCAGCTTCCCTTAAGAGAAAAGTAATATTTTTCATAGGACACAGGGGGCTGATGACGCTGCAAGCACAGAGAGGTAGACAAGCTTTAATAAACTCACACCTCGCAATAGTTTCATGAAGAAGGTAAACAAGATTAAAACCTGATTTTTGTTTTTTGCACACAGAACAATCTCTGTCAACAGGGCATTCACTGAGTTTAAAACTTCTGTACATCATTACTGTTTCATACAATTTCACACTCAGGAACAGTATGGACATTTTTTATTTTATTTTTCTCTTAAAAAGGTTAATTGATTGATCATAGCAGTGGATTCTTTAAAGGAACAGGCCACTGTTTTTCCATACAGTCATGCAAAAAGACCAAGGATGTTGTTAGCATTTGGCCTCTCCCAGCATATTCCTAAGGCACCAAACGGGGTGAAGTTAGAAGCGACCAAGCTCTTCCACGGGCACGCACAAAGACCAGACATTCACGTATCAACTCGCCTAAGCTCAGGTAAGAACATATCTCAGTATGGAAAAACTGTGGCCTGTTCCTTTAATTAAAATATAGGCCTTTCACCACAATTAAGCTATTGCACTTGTGTAATACTAGTCAGTTTTCTTTTGTTTGAACACAATATTTAAATATCTTAGATTTTAACCTCATGTTTAGGTGATGTTCAGAGTTTATACATTTACTACTGAAAATCGATAAATACTTTCCCTTAACATTATTTGGAAGTGATTGGATTCACAAACCTGCCATATTCATTATGTCTGAAAGTCCTTTCATCTGGCCAACATCAGGCACATCATATTGAACATTGTCTCCACTTTTGGACGCCTTTATTAGGCAGTCATTTGACCCTAAAGTTCATATGTGCTGAGAGAAAAGCTGTTGAACAGTTTTTGTTTCATGTGGATTGATCCATCCTTTACAGAAATGTTAACCATAAACCAAATCAAAGATTTTGCATTTTGGCGGTCACCATAGTCACCACAATAGAATTCTGTTTACTAATTGTTTAGAATGTTGTGATATCATTTGTTCACGTTCTAGAAATTGATGGTGTCATAATCTCAGATGGTGAGCAGGCACAATTACAACTTTAAGGTAGAGAAACCGTTTTTGAAAGAAATCTCCAAAAATAAAATTGACAGTGTTGAAACTGATCATTATTTGGAAGTGTTTGGATTCACAAACTTGCCATATTAATAGAAGGCTCTGAACATTGTGATGATCTTTGTTTCACGTGGGTTGTCTCAGTAATGACAGCGATAGGCCATACCAGGCCATACCGCCTTTACTCTGCCCAATCCCGTCAGACCTTGGAAGCTAAGCAGGGAAGGGCCTGGTTGGTACTTGGATGGGAGACCGTTTGGGAACACCAGGAAGCCTAGCGAATGTAGAAAGTGAGTGAGTGGTTGGTGGTGATCGGAGGGGCCAATAACACAGACCGTCAGTCTACCCCAGGGCAGCTGTGGCTACAATAATAGCTTACCACCACCAAGAATGGAGTGAATGAATAGTGCAATGTAAAGAGTCTTAGAGTGTCCAAAAAAGCGCTATATAAAACCGATGCATTATTATTATTATATTAGCCAAGACATAAAATATGCATTTTGACAGTTACCATAGTTACTACCATGGAATGGTAGTAACCCCCACCACCTGTTGTGAATCACAGGGATGCAACCTATTCAGAAACTGCAGGTTGCTTAGTAACCAGGGTTATGCATTGACCGTTTTCTGTATATTTATCTGCTCACAATGATGTCCCTGAGCTGTACACTGGCTTAGCTACTCCACCAGTTAAAACGCTCTGTCCTTGCACACACATCAACAGAGAACATTTTCGAATTACTGTGTCCCCACAGAGGAGCAGGGAGCTGCGAGTGGAGAGCTACGTGAGCCGAATGGCAGCCACACAATTTTACCTTTAGGCGCTGGCTGTCAACAGCTCGACCGCAGGATTACAAATGGTAAAGTCGCTCCTAGAAGCACCACCAGAAGATGGCAGTCATACACACAGGTCTGGATTTAGACAGATTAATCAAGAGGTGAGAGTGTGATGGCCAATGAGGCCCAGGTTTGATATTTCATGTGCACAAAATTAAAAACATGTCATGGGTCGAGTACGTTTTAGATTGGCCTTAAGGCATTTCATCTTATCCAATCCAGCTTTATACAATGCACTTTAAAAACAACACATTCAATGCTATTTGGGTAGCACTGTTCATTCAATTATTTAGAGGGATGATGCACAAATGAAAACAAACAATGAAATAAACAATAAAAAAATGAACAAATCAAATCGTTTAGCTTACATACATAAACACACATTACACATTCACAAACATTGTTAATGAATCCTAAATTTGAAAACAAAATTTAATTCATTGTAATCTTTGAATTGAGGAACAAAAAAGAGTACACTGATTACTTAAAGGGCAATTTATTCATTGCTTTTATTCTAATTTAAAAAAGTATCTTTTACAAATCATAGTTTAAAAGACATTGGAATCTAGTAACCGTTGTGTTACACAATCAAGCTGAAGGTCAAGGGAAGCATGCAGGTAATGTAAAAGGAATGCAGCCATGATATATGTGACAGCATGAATATTGAGAGCCCATTGTATGGCCCAATCTCAATCTCCGTTTAGCCCTTTCTCTCCGTTTTGCACGTTCACGAGAGACAAAGGGGTGTCCCAATTCTATTTTGTGGTGAGGGGTGGGGGTGAAGGCCACATAGTCCTCAAAGCGAGGGTTTTTCAGATGCACACTACAGACAAGGGCTAGGAGGAGTTTGACAAAACACAGAAATAAGCTGCGAAATAAATTCACAAATATCATCAATAAGCACTTTTACAACATTTATAAAGTTGCAGAACGCTTTGTTCATGACTTTATTCGCTTTGTGCAACACTTAGAACAGTTCACTGCTTTAAACGTGTCAGTTCTACGTTCTTCGCTTTTCTGCTGCGAACGCTCCATTTATTTCCGCTGTATTGCCTGACTTTGGAGTTTCTTTCCAAACTTTTGATACGTTGCTATTGTCATGACAAACGGGGTTCAGTGCCTCGCTGCTGCGCCCGCTGTCTCCCCGTGCCGCTGTGCTCTGAGCCCGGGTCCAAGGCTGTCTGTCCCTGGTCTGAGCGCTCAGGCCCGGGGCCGCCTGTCTCCGTCCTGAGTGCACTGTGAGCGGGTCTACCTCTACCCGTCCCGCTATAAGTGCGCTATGAGCAGATCGACTGATCTCTCGCTAACGGGCTACAGCCACAGCGACCCGGCGGTAGAAGCAGCAACACACGAACAGGGGGAAGGAGAATGTAGCGCCAGATGAAGCAGAAATAGAGGAAAATCTGTTGGGTTTGGGCTGAGACCGAGTCCTGTTGTTTAGATGTTACAAAACAGCATCAGTCTGTTACAGGTTACTGACAAACTGGTTCAGAAACATGCTATAGAGACAAGTAGGGGCTTGCTTTTTTACATTTCCTTTCATATAAATGTGTTCTAATTGATAAACAAAAATATATACAAATAAGATTTCATTCCAACCTCACCTAACCTTAATCATCTGTGTCTGTATTTTACAGCTATTTGTGATGCATAAAAACCCCTTTGAGGTCAGTGTAAGACAGTTGAAAAAGGTTTGATGTAACTTGGCTTCGAGACTAAAAAAGAACCTGTTCAAATGGGCAAGATCCTATTTTAGTTTATTTTTATTCACAAATATTATGTTTCTTTACTTTGACAAAAGATTGTATCTGCCACTGTGATAAAGAATGTAAGCTGTATATTAAGTCCAAGTCACAAGAAATCTAAATTATATATTTTTTCCTCACAGCAGCTATTTGTTCCCACTGACTCAATTTTCAATGTGCAGACTGCATATAAGTGGCAGCAAAGGTAGTTGAGCACAGAAGTCAATTTTCAGATACTTTTTGTTGGAAAAGGAAGTCATATTGAATGGCAAAGAATCTGAATGAAAACTTCACAACCATTCTCAAAGTTTGAACAGGCCCGGGGCAAAAACGCTTACAGATTCTGGTGTGGTCAGCCAGAAGCAGAAGTAAAAAGGTTTTGGTTAATATAAATACATTTAGGCTGGACCAGTGGCACTGACGAGGTGGGAGAAGAGCCGCTCCAAGAGGAGAGTCGCACAAGTCAAACAGGAGTTGTGTAGAACTTAAAGTTTGTCCTTACAGAAACTCTAACACCAACATGAACATCCCTGTAACAAACAAATAAAAAAAATAATTGTTATTTGAACAGTTGTTCAAATAATCCATTCATCTGAAGCTTCAAAGGTTTCTGTAATAAGAAAACATTTCGCGTACACTTCCCACTCACTGCCCTGCATGGACCCTCTGCCAGGAAAGTTATTCTGACGTTTGTGGGCAGCCTGTAGTGTTCTCTGCACGCGTCTCTGTCAATACATCTGCATCTTTGGGTTAAAAATAGGTTTGCCACAATGGATCAATGATCACCTTGATTCCGATCCGCACCGGTCACAAACAGCGCTGTGGGATAAGGCGCAGGTCGGGGACACAGTTTGGAGCAGAGCACATGCAGCACTCTGCTGCACAGCCAGGTGTGCGCGCTAGGTCCTGCAGCTGCCCCTGTCCTGGGAGAGGCAGTGAACACTGAATGATGTGGATTGTAGGGTGGGACACGTACAACAGGCCTACCCGTGGCGGCGCGTATGCTCGTGAGGAGTGTGTTTATTTATTGGTTTTACCGCGCTCGTTGTGTGTCTGTCCGGGCGCGCGCCTCTTTCGCACCGCTCTGCTTGAGCCTTACGTCGGTGGTGTTTCCGACTGTCATTAAACAGCTACAGTTTGCCGAGAAAGTTTAGATTTGTGTCTCCCACTGTCCAGGAGAACGAGTCGAACGGGCAGGATGCTGAAGTATTGATCCTGCCTGCGCTGTGCCATTTAGTGACCACACGCAAGTATTTGACAATTTTCACCAAATAAACATTAATTCAAAGCACACGAGTAGCAGCGCAGCACTGTGGGATCTCTTAACAGTTACCCCCGGCTCACACTGAATCCGGTTAAGGTCCGGTACAGCGTCCGCCAACTTAGAAAGTCATTAAAACCAATGTAGCACACTCACACCGCTCCGCGAAGTCCGACTTCGGCTACCGAGGCCATCCGGCGGCCTTCCGGCGGCAACGGAAAGAATCCGCAAGAAGTCTATTTTTGCCGGATACCGGAGCCCCAACGGATCAAGCTGACAGAAAAACACGAGCCAAACAGGAAGTCAGGTCTCGTGAGAAAGGAAGATCCGGTGTATTTCAAAATAAAATCTGTCTGCTTACTACTTATTTGGTCTCGTTTACGACCTGTAAACGTGTGTAACGTCGTAAATGTAAACATTTCTCCATTACCAGTGACACAGGGGCATTAGTGTGTTGCAAAGCATCCACTTCACTGAGTCGTTGTACTGGCAAATATGGCTTTTGTTTACAAAAACTACCTATATATGGGGCTATGTATGACGTGACCTCGCACCAGGAGGGAAACTCACGTGCGCTTCTGTTCTCGCGAGGGCCGTTTCTGTGCCTGGCGCAGCTTCTGGCGCCGGAGCTGGCGGAGCTGGCCAAAGTGTCAGCCGGACTCAATGTGAGTGGTAGTTTGGGGCAAACCCGGACCGGATCAGGACCGAAACCGGACCGGATTCAGTGTGAGCCGGGGGTTAATGTGCATTATTTCCCCTAAATGACCGGGGATCCCCTCGACTTTTAGGTGCGGGCTGCAGCTGCACTGACGCCAGTGCGCACACTAACGCCCGGCTCACACTAACGCCCGGCTCACACTGAATCCGGTCCAGTTCTGGTCCTGATCCAGTCCGGTTTCCCCCAAAACTACCACTCACATTGAGTCCGGCTGACACTGTGGCCAGCTCCGCCAGCTCCGGCGCCAGATGTTGCCCCAGATGCTGCGCCAGGCACAGAAACGGCCCTCACGAGAACAGAAGCACATGTGGGGTTCCCTCTTGGTGCGAGGTCACGTCATAAATAGCCCGTAGCCGTACTGGCAAATACTGGCCGTATTTGCCAGTACAACGACTCAGTGAAGTGGATGCTTTGCAACACACGAATGCCCCTGTGTCACTGGTAATGGAGAAATGTTTACATTTACGACGTTACACACGTTTACAGGTCGTAAACGAGACCAAATAAGTAGTAAGCGGACAGATTTTATTTTCAAATACACCGGTTTTTCCTCTCTCATGAGACCTGACTTCCTGTTTGGCTCGTGTTTTTCGTCAGCTTGATCCGTTGGGGCTCCGGTATCCGGCAAAAATAGACTTCTTGCGGATTCTTTCCGTTGCCGCCAGATGGCCTCGGTAGCCGGAGCCGGACTTCGCGGAGCAGTGTGAGTGTGCTACATTGGTTTTAATGACTTTCTAAGATTGCGGACGCCGTCCCGGACCTTAACCGGATTCAGTGTGACCTCAAAGTCGAGGGGATCCCCGGTCATTTAGGGGAAATAATGCACATTAACTGTTAAGAGATCCCACAGTGCAGATACAAAACCAGCTAGCTTTCTCCTCAGATGTACAGGAACAGAGAAAGGGGAAGAGGCGGAGCCTACCCTATATACCGGCAAACCGGAAGTGCCAAACGTTGGGACAGACAACCAAAATAAAGGACGTACATGGGATACAAACACACTGCCAGGTACACTAACCATCACAAGACAACAAATAGGGACAACATACATATGTGACCCGCCGTGGAATCCAACGACACAAGTCGGCAGCTTGCGTTTGGAGAAAAACGTAAACAAAGTTTTTATTTTGAAAATTGGTGATTTTCACTTTTTTGCAGAATCGTTCAGTTGAAGTCACGAAGAAGCCTCTCCACGTTTAAGCTAGCAGTATTGGTATATTTAAAAGCGTAAACTTTTGGATTCAAACCTGCTTGTTTTGGGAGATTTTGGAGCGCGCTGTAGGGGCGTGACTTTGTCTGTGTGTATTTACATACACACAGACACGTACACACCTCCTCCGAGGAGGCACAGGCTTCCCCTGTGTCTCACGCAGGCTATCGCTACTTGCACTGGAAAATGGATTTACTACGAGTTTGCTGAGCAGAAGGCAAAGTATACTTCAGACGGGTGAGTGAAAGTTAGTTTTTTTATCGCTTGTGGCTGCTGTGCACTCGTTTTTGACGAGTCTATTGTGCTGTTGGAAGCTAACGGCTAACATCTAAGCTAACGGCTAACGTCTAAGCTAACGTGCAGCTGAACCTGCTATTTACACAAAATCAAGATATCTCCCAACTTAAACTACTCCATAAATGTAGTCAGCGCATCCCTAGCTTTCAGCCACTTCTTATTTGAGAGAGATCCGCTTCATATTTTCGGTTTTATGGCCAGAAAATGTTACGCTAGATTGAGGCAGAGCTGACACAGGCAACCTGGGGAGAATCACGCAGGATTTTGTCTGTAAAGAGTAGGCTACACTATGTCCATCACTATGGCCTAGTAAACATCAAAGTTTTGTGTTCATTCTAAAAACACAATACGTTCTCATGTTTAGACTTTCGCATACCTATTGTTATTAGCTAGCACAGGACACTCGTTCTGTGCTAGCTATCATGTTTAGACTTTCTCATACCTAATGTTGTTACGAGTCACTCGGGACCCTAGTTAGCATCACCACAGGCTTTCGCTTCCACCCAAACACACTTATTATATATCAAAATGTCAAGCAGAGACTCCTCAACAAAAGTATCCAGTCCAAACTCAAATCAATCTAACAGCTCAAACCCCTGTCAGCATTCTTGAATTGAATGTGATGCTAATAATTTTAGCCAGTGGTGGAGGAAGAATTACTTACGTTTCTTACCACGGATTTAATAACGTTAAAGTAATTCCTACTCTTTTTTTTTTTCAGCATTGGCAACAACACACTGGCGGAGATAGTTCAACACTATGAGGAGAATGGAGCAAAACCACGTTTGAGGAAGAGGCTCTCACTGCGTCCACCAGCCAGGTTCATCAGTCCTGTGGAGTTCAATAGAGTTGTGGACTTCATAAAAAAACTATGCAGAAGACAATGCAATCATGTTGCCGACAGCCTGGGCATAAACTTTGGCATGTGAAGCTGCTGCCAACTCATGTGTTCAAGGCCTCAGTGTGGCGTCTCTACGTGGCGACTGCTAAAGAGCTTGGTATGTGTAAACATTTATTTAGACGTTAGTGCAGTATTAATGCAGTATTAGCAATTACAATACAATTAATCATAAGCAATATCTGTTTTTAGGTTAGCGTGCAGTTGGTAAAACCAGCTTCAAAGCTCTGTGGAACCAACTTCTCCCACACATCAAAAGTTGCCGGCCGCGCACAGATCTCCGCTGGCAGTGCCAAAGCAATAACGAGCAGCTGATACGAAGTGCAGTTTTGATTTTGCCCAGCAGGTAATATTTCACACACATTCACCTTACTTTATTAATGTCCCTTAAATGGCGATGTATGCATGAGAATAAGACACATGATAGTAGCGCAAATTAATGCAGAATAGTGTGAAAAGACACATTTCATTTAATCTAATCCAATTTCCCTCTCTTCCCTGTCTCCTACAGTTACACTTTCCCTCAAACCCTCTCCTGCCAGGACCAATGTACTTCCTGACCCCACGGAAATGTTGAGGTACATTCACTTTACTGACTTCAGTGCTGTTTTCTGATTTGCTTCAGTAAAACATTTAACTAAAGATATATTTTTCTTCTTCCTGTCTCTTTTTTTGTCATCAGGTTGTAGAAAACAGCTCTCCTGTGAGTCACCTCAATATACCACAGCTTGTTGGAACAGCAGAGGGCAAAGTTTTAGTCCAGATCTACGACTGGCAGCAGCATTTGACTCGCCATTTCCGTAGACTCTCACAGATCAAGAGTTATCAGCACTTCAGGTACTTGTATTCAAACTTTCACATTGTGTACATTATTAAAGCATAGCAACTACATACATTATGACAGTTTTATATGATAAAATACTTTGCCATGTTTTAAGTGTCTTATGTGCTTATTCTGTCACAGCTTTGACGCCAAGAGACCAGGTTTGGTTATTGCAAAAACTCACTGTGATGCGCAACCTGTCAAAAATCTACTGTTGCGCGACGGAGCAGATCTTCCCCCTATGGACGGTCTTCCTGTCCTGGCCCCACCTGGACTAAACATGGACAGACAGACCTATCTGTATGGAAACATCAGGCCATTCTGTGCTGACGAGGCTGGAGACGTCACATGCCCAGCACCAAGAGTCACAACACAGAAGAGGATGCGAATGTGATCTCATTGGACTGTGTCACAAAGACCACATCTAAAAGTGGTCAGGACGTTGTGGAGGAGGAGAGTTCAGCTCTGTTTAAAACACCTGCAATGTAACTTGTGTAAACAGATTGAAGCAAAATAAACTTGTGCATTATTTTGACATGATTTTTTGAGTTTTCATGAAGTGCACATGACACTGTGCATACTATTTGGAGGAAAATATTGTTTAAGAACAGATGGTGTTGAGTGTAAAAAAAGCAGTAAGGTTAAAGCACTGAATAAAAATCAACCTCCATTCGGCGACAGTACAAACCTCATGCAGCAAATGTGATGTAGTAAATGGGGTAAATATTAGGTATTGATCCTTTATTACAGAAAAATTTAATCATATTCACTCAATTGGCTTTTTTCTATGGCTTAAAGTAAAGTTGTAACTCAAAGTATTCACATTATGTGTAAATTATGCATTTTTGGGGGGGGATGTGTAGAAACAGTGTACTGAATCAGAGCACTGCAATAACATTAAAATACCCAAACACCAGATCTCTTCTGTTGTTTTTTAAATATATTGTAAACTTATCTTGTCATTCTGGTATGAAAAGCACTCTCTAAGCAATGTTTGAGGGATTTGCCTTATTGGTTGATATCCTTTTTATTTCCCCTAGTTTATTGATTATTTATCATTAGCAAAAAACGACAATGGCAATAAAATCGATACTGATTCATACTTGGATCCATACTAATACTGTATATAATATATCACTTTTTTATTTGAGTATAAACGTTACAGATGTTGAACAACACATTCTCAAGCCAGTGACAGTTTATCAGTTGATATTAAAAAATGTAAAAGAACAATAACAACCTTCTGCTGTGAGGTGAGATCAATAAATAAAACCGATACACATAATAAAACTGGTAAACAATGGTTTGTTGTGGAAGCAATAACCTTTGTGCTCCCTCTCTGTGCTTTACTGCTTTGAGGGGGAGTTTGACAGGGGGTATGGCTTATCCAAATGAGATGTAAATGAGCCCTATTGTCCCTCCCAACAGCAGAGAGGTGAGAATGGCCCAAAACTTCAGAGGCCGTTTAATCCCCTTTGGCATTTTGGGAATTGTTAACTTCAAATCACCGCTACGCCTCCAAATATTATCAGATTTCCATGTGTTACACATCATTGGAAAGCTTGGAGACTACACTTTCACAATCTGTTATTATCTCATAATGTCCCAAAACGACTTGTGTCTTTGGTTTCTGTGACTGGTCACATATAGTCACGCAAAGGTTACTTCAGATGGGTGAGTGAAGGTTTGTTTCTTTTGTCGCTTGTGGCTGCTGTGCTATGTGTTTGCTTTTTCATGAGGTTATTGTTGTGCTGTAAGCTAACACGGTGTGTTCAGTTGATTGGATTTGTTTGCGTTTTGTTTTTGGTCGTAATCAAGATTGCTACAAACTTAAACTAATCCATAAATGTAGTCAGCACATCCCTAGCTTTAAGTCACTTCTTATTTGAAAGCGATCCGCTTCATATTTTCGGTTTTATAGTTAGATAAAGTTACGCTGGGTGTGTGGATTGAAAACCGTGGTGAAGTTGGTTTCACGTTGGACGTTGGATATTCGCCTCCAGCACTAAGATCGTTCGAACTTAGGGACCGTCTATGAATTACTGTCTGTGTAAAAAATGTAGTTTAGGTGTAAATCAATAATATGATACAAATAAACAATTTTAATGAAAAGAGATAGAAAATACACCTAAAGATTACATTTAGTCTACCACATTTAATATTTTATTGTATTTCATGGTTTTTTCAAAGACTTTTGATGGAAAAGTATGGGTTTTTCCTCAATAGCTTTTAGAGCATTTGACCCAGTCACCCTAGAATACTTTACAAAATTAGTACTTCCTCTAGGCTATGGGGCTCAGGCAATGAAATTATGCTTAATAGATTTGGTGTATTTTTCAAGGATTTTTTTATATAAAGTATGTTTTTTTCCTCAATAGCTTTTAGGGCATTTGACCCAGTCACCCCAAAACACTTTACAAAATTAGTACTACCTCTAGGCTATGGGGCTCAGGCCATGAAATTATGCTTAATAGATTTGGTGTATTTATTCAAGGATTTTTGATTGAAAGTATGGGTTTTTCCTCAATAGCTTTTAAGGCATTTGACCCAGTCACCCCAGAACACTTTACAAAATTAGTACTACCTCTAGGCTATGGGGCTCAGGCCATGAAATTATGCTTAATAGATTTGGTGTATTTATTCAAGGATTTTTGATTGAAAGTATGGGTTTTTCCTCAATAGCTTTTAAGGCATTTGACCCAGTCACCCCAGAACACTTTACAAAATTAGTACTACCTCTAGGCTATGGGGCTCAGGCCATGAAATTATGCTTAATAGATTTGATGTATTTTTCAAGGATTTTTTTTATATAAATTATGGGTTTTTCCTCAATACCTTTTAGAGCATTTGACCCAGTCACCCCAGAATACTTTACAGAATTAGTACTTCCTCTAGGCTATGGGGCTCAGGCCATAAAATTATGCTTAATAGATTTGGTGTATTTTTCAAGGATTTTTTTATATAAAGTATGGGGTTTTCCTCAATACCTTTTAGAGCATTTGACCCAGTCACCCCAGAATACTTTACAAAATTAGTACTTCCTCTAGGCTATGGGGCTCAGGCCATGAAATTATGCTGAATAGATTTGGTGTATTTTTCAATGATTTTTAATGGAAAGTATGGGTTTTTCCTCAATAGCTTTTAGGGCATTTGACCCAGTCACCCCAAAACACTTTACAAAATTAGTACTACCTCTAGGCTAAGGGGCTCAGGCAATGAAATTATGCTGAATAGATTTGGTGTATTTTTCAAGGATTTTTAATGGAAAGTATGGGTTTTTCCTCAATAGCTTTTAGGGCATTTGACCCAGTCACCCCAAAACACTTTACAAAATTAGTACTACCTCTAGGCTATGGGGCTCAGGCAATGAAATTATGCTTAATAGATTTGGTGTATTTTTCAAGGATTTTTTTATATAAAGTATGGGTTTTTCCTCAATAGGGTTAGAACCCATACTTTCAATCAAAAATCCTTGAAAAATACACCAAGTCTAATAAGCATTATTTCATGGCCTGAGCCCCATAGCCTAGAGGTAGTACTAATTTTGTAAAGTGTTTTGGGGTGACTGGGTCAAATGCCCTAAAAGCTATTGAGGAAAAACCAATACTTTCAATCAAAAATCCTTGAAAAATACACCAAGTCTATTAAGCATAATTTCATTGCCTGAGCCCCATAGCCTAGAGGAAGTACTAATTGTGTAAAGTGTTTTGGGGTGACTGGGTCAAATGCCCTAAAAGCTATTGAGGAAAAACCCATACTTTATATAAAAAAATCCTTAAAAAATACACCAAATCTATTAAGCATAATTTCATTGCCTGAGCCCCATAGCCTAGAGGAAGTACTAATTTTGTAACGTATTCTGGGGTGACTGGGTCAAATGCTCTAAAAGGTATTGAGGAAAAACCCATACTTTCTATAAAAAAATCCTTGAAAAATACACCAAATCTATTAAGCATAATTTCATTGCCTGAGCCCCATAGCCTAGAGGAAGTACTAATTTTGTAAGGTATTCTGGGGTGACTGGGTCAAATGCTCTAAAAGGTATTGAGGAAAAACCCATACTTTCTATAAAAAAATCCTTGAAAAATACACCAAATCTATTAAGCATAATTTCATTGCCTGAGCCCCATAGCCTAGAGGAAGTACTAATTTTGTAAAGTATTCTGTGGTGACTGGGTCAAATCCTCTAAAAGCTATTGAGGAAAAACCCATACTTTCCATTAAAAATCCTTGAAAAATACACCAAATCTATTCAGCATAATTTCATGGCCTGAGCCCCATAGCCTAGAGGAAGTACTAATTGTGTAAAGTATTCTGGGATGACTGGGTCAAATAATCTAAAAGGTATTGAGGAAAAACCCATACTTTATATAAAAAAAATCCTTGAAAAATACACCAAGTCTATTAAGCATAATTTTATGGCCTGAGCCCCATAGCCTAGAGGAAGTACTAATTCTGTAAAGTATTCTGGGGTGACTGGGTCAAATGCTCTAAAAGCTATTGAGGAAAAACCCATACTTTCCATTAAAAATCCTTGAAAAATACACCAAATCTATTCAGCATAATTTCATAGCCTGAGCTCTATAGCCTAGAGGTAGTACTAATTTTGTAAAGTATTTTGGGGTGACTGGGTCAAATGCCCTAAAAGCTATTGAGGAAAAACCCAAACTTTATATAAAAAATCCGTGAAAAATACACCAAATCTATTCAGCATAATTTCATGGCCTGAGCCCCATAGCCTAGAGGAAGTACTAATTGTGTAAAGTATTCTGGGGTGACTGGGTCAAATAATCTAAAAGGTATTGAGGAAAAACCCATACTTTATATAAAAAAATCCTTGAAAAATACACCAAATCTATTCAGCATAATTTCATTGCCTGAGCCCCATAGCCTAGAGGAAGTACTAATTTTGTAAGGTATTCTGGGGTGACTGGGTCAAATGCTCTAAAAGCTATTGAGGAAAAACCCATACTTTCCATTAAAAATCCTTGAAAAATACACCAAATCTATTCAGCATAATTTCATGGCCTGAGCCCCATAGCCTAGAGGAAGTACTAATTGTGTAAAGTATTCTGGGATGACTGGGTCAAATAATCTAAAAGGTATTGAGGAAAAACCCATACTTTATATAAAAAAAATCCTTGAAAAATACACCAAGTCTATTAAGCATAATTTTATGGCCTGAGCCCCATAGCCTAGAGGAAGTACTAATTCTGTAAAGTATTCTGGGGTGACTGGGTCAAATGCTCTAAAAGCTATTGAGGAAAAACCCATACTTTCCATTAAAAATCCTTGAAAAATACACCAAATCTATTCAGCATAATTTCATAGCCTGAGCCCTATAGCCTAGAGGTAGTACTAATTTTGTAAAGTATTTTGGGGTGACTGGGTCAAATGCCCTAAAAGCTATTGAGGAAAAACCCAAACTTTATATAAAAAATCCGTGAAAAATACACCAAATCTATTCAGCATAATTTCATGGCCTGAGCCCCATAGCCTAGAGGAAGTACTAATTGTGTAAAGTATTCTGGGGTGACTGGGTCAAATAATCTAAAAGGTATTGAGGAAAAACCCATACTTTATATAAAAAAATCCTTGAAAAATACACCAAATCTATTCAGCATAATTTCATTGCCTGAGCCCCATAGCCTAGAGGAAGTACTAATTTTGTAAGGTATTCTGGGGTGACTGGGTCAAATGCTCTAAAAGGTATTGAGGAAAAACCCATTCTTTCTATAAAAAAATCCTTGAAAAATACACCAAATCTATTAAGCATAATTTCATTGCCTGAGCCCCATAGCCTAGAGGAAGTACTAATTTTGTAAAGTATTCTGTGGTGACTGGGTCAAATGCTCTAAAAGGTATTGAGAAAAAACCCATACTTTCTATAAAAAAATCCTTGAAAAATACACCAAATCTATTAAGCATAATTTTATGGCCTGAGCCCCATAGCCTAGAGGAAGTACTAATTCTGTAAAGTATTCTTGGGTGACTGGGTCAAATGCTCTAAAAGGTATTGAGGAAAAACCCATACTTTATATAAAAAAAATCCTTGAAAAATACACCAAATCTATTAAGCATAATTTCATTGCCTGAGCCCCATTGCCTAGAGGAAGTACTAATTTTGTAAAGTATTCTGTGGTGACTGGGTCAAATGCTCTAAAAGCTATTGAGGAAAAACCCATACTTTATATAAAAAATTCTTGAAAAATACACCAAATCTATTCAGCATATTTTCATGGCCTGAGCCCCATAGCCTAGAGGAAGTACTAATTTTGTAAAGTGGTTTGGGGTGACTGGGTCAAATGCTCTAAAAGGTATTGAGGAAAAACCCATACTTTATATAAAAAAATCCTTGAAAAATACACCAAGTCTATTAAGCATAATTTTATGGCCTGAGCCCCATAGCCTAGAGGAAGTACTAATTCTGTAAAGTATTCTGGGGTGACTGGGTCAAATGCTCTAAAAGGTATTGAGGAAAAACCCATACTTTATATAAAAAAAATTCTTGAAAAATACACCAAATCTATTCAGCATATTTTCATGGCCTGAGCCCCATAGCCTAGAGGAAGTACTAATTTTGTAAAGTGGTTTGGGGTGACTGGGTCAAATGCTCTAAAAGGTATTGAGGAAAAACCCATACTTTATATAAAAAAATCCTTGAAAAATACACCAAGTCTATTAAGCATAATTTTATGGCCTGAGCCCCATAGCCTAGAGGAAGTACTAATTCTGTAAAGTATTCTGGGGTGACTGGGTCAAATGCTCTAAAAGGTATTGAGGAAAAACCCATACTTTATATAAAAAAAATCCTTGAAAAATACACCAAATCTATTAAGCATAATTTCATAGCCTGAGCCCCTTAGCCTAGAGGTAGTACTAATTTTGTAAAGTATTTTGGGGTGACTGGGTCAAATGCCCTAAAAGCTATTGAGGAAAAACCCAAACTTTATATAAAAAATCCGTGAAAAATACACCAAATCTATTCAGCATAATTTCATGGCCTGAGCCCCATAGCCTAGAGGAAGTACTAATTGTGTAAAGTATTCTGGGGTGACTGGGTCAAATAATCTAAAAGGTATTGAGGAAAAACCCATACTTTATATAAAAAAATCCTTGAAAAATACACCAAGTCTATTAAGCATAATTTTATGGCCTGAGCCCCATAGCCTAGAGGAAGTACTAATTCTGTAAAGTATTCTGGGGTGACTGGGTCAAATGCTCTAAAAGGTATTGAGGAAAAACCCATACTTTATATAAAAAAATCCTTGAAAAATACACCAAATCTATTAAGCATAATTTTATGGCCTGAGCCCCATAGCCTAGAGGAAGTACTAATTCTGTAAAGTATTCTTGGGTGACTGGGTCAAATGCTCTAAAAGGTATTGAGGAAAAACCCATACTTTATATAAAAAAAATCCTTGAAAAATACACCAAATCTATTAAGCATAATTTCATTGCCTGAGCCCCATTGCCTAGAGGAAGTACTAATTTTGTAAAGTATTCTGTGGTGACTGGGTCAAATGCTCTAAAAGCTATTGAGGAAAAACCCATACTTTATATAAAAAAATCTTGAAAAATACACCAAATCTATTCAGCATATTTTCATGGCCTGAGCCCCATAGCCTAGAGGAAGTACTAATTTTGTAAAGTGGTTTGGGGTGACTGGGTCAAATGCCTTAAAAGCTATTGAGGAAAAACCCATACTTTCAATCAAAAATCCTTGAAAAATACACCAAATCTATTAAGCATAATTTCATGGTCTGAGCCCCATAGCCTAGAGGTAGTACTAATTTTGTAAAGTGGTTTGGGGTGACTGGGTCACATAACCATAAACCTATTGAAAAAAATATTGTATTTTTTTGTGATTTTCCAGGATTATGATTTTTCTAAAGTTTCAAAACATGAAAATAGGAAAATAAAAACGTGTGGTAAATATTATTTACTTTGCTGGTTCACATGATTCCGAATATAGGCTTATTGAAAATATATAGGCTACATTCAACAGTAGGTATAACATATTATAATATTAAATGTGGTAGAAAATACACCTAAATATTACATTTAATCTATCTCCTTTCATTAAAATTGTTTATTTGTATCACATTATTGATTTACACCTACATTATTTTTTTTAAACCAACGCCTTTTTACAAAGACAGTAATTCATAGACGGTCCCTAAGTTCGAACGATCTTAGTGCTGGAGGCGAATATCCAACGTCCAACGTGAAACCAACTTCACCGCGGTGGATTGAAATGTAAACAATGCGATCACGCACAGCGATACGTCGCAATGTCGGCCATTTCCTCTCATGTGTTTGAGAATGTATGTGCATTACAAAAGTAGTAGAGGAGTCTTTTCTAAAGGCTGCCTGTGTCAGCTCACGGAGGCGGAGCTGACACAGGCAGCAGAGGGACTGGGGAGAAGCTATGGGAGAAGCACGCAGGATTTTGACTGTAAATAAAAGAGTAGGCTACACTATGTCTATTATCTACATCACGATGGCCCAACACACACATAACATGACATGACAGTGGGGAGCTTTACAGCTTATCTAAATGAGATGTAAATGAGCCCTATTGTTATTCTCAACAGCAGAGAGAGGAGTGAATTGCCCAAAACTTCAGAGGCGTTTTTCTGCCCTTTGGCCTTTTTGGAATTGTTAACTTCAAATCGCAGCTACGTCTCCAAATATGATCAGATTTCCATGTGTTACACATTGTTGGAAAGCTTGGAGACTACACTTTAACTATCTGTGAAAAGCTCAAAATGCCCCAGAACCGACTTGTGTCCCTGATTCTAGTGACTCGTCACATTTACTCTCACAGACAATGAATGATTAAAACACCGCAACATGCTACGACACCTGCAGTGGCGCTTCTGGCCTCTCGGGGCATGAGTTACTTAGTACTGCTTTAAAATAATTTATTAAGGCTGGCTTTTAATTTTCAATAGCGTGGTGGCATTTTACTGAACAGCATTTTTACTGTAAAGCACTTTGGTCATCCTGTGTTGTAAAGGGCTCTTTAAATAAAGGTTGGTTGGTTGGTGTTATGTTAATTTCTTTCTATAATTTGTGGCTTTGACAACATGTACTTGCTCTCTACATGAGGTGTTTCCAGTGCGACTGGATGGGACATAATGTGTTTGAGTCAATGGCGTTTAATGACCCATATGGCCGGAGCACATAGTCCATTTATTCACCTCACATTCATTCATGCTGTACTTAAATAAAATCCCAGCACTTCTCATCACCATGTTTGTCTTTATTTGTGCACTCATTAAGACATTATTTTCAAAATAAGGAAACCATTTTACAGAATAAAATTGACTAATGAAAGTTCATACATTATGTGTATTTCACAACGTAACAATGATTGATCCCTAGCTGTGTGCATTATATGGTGCCATTTAATTTAAATTTTAAAGTCAAACCATGAACATTTCTTTCTCGAACTAACTTTCTTGGAAGAAACACGCCTCAGTGTGGATATTTAACATTTATTATTTAAATTAATGTGGGTGAAAAAGACCCTGGATGAAGCCCTTGGCTGCCAGTAAGGGAATTTAACCACAGTAAACACAAAATACAAGCCACCAATTTTAGCCAAAAAGAAATGTGTGCCATGATGGAGGCAGTTTTAGGCCCAATCCCAATTCTCTTTTCTACCCCTAGCCCTTCCCCTAGCCCTAGCCCTTGCCCTTTCCCTACACCCTGAAACCAAGGGCTAAGGGCGAGGGTTGAAAAGACCGCCCTAAGAAATGGGACAGCCCTCCATTTGACTGCATTTACTATTAACACAGATGAATCAGGTTATGTAAATAAAAAGAAAGCCTACTTGTCTCTATAGCATGTTTCTACAAAACCAGTTCATCACTTGGTTGATGCTGTTTTGTAACACCTAAACAAGCACCTAAACTCAGCCCAAACCCCTCAGATTGTCATCAATTTCTGCTTCATTCGGCGCTACATTCTCCTTCCCCCTGTCGCTGTGGCTGCAGCCAGAGCTGCCAGAGATCAGCCGATCCGCTCGTCAATCTATCAAACTTCATTTATAAAGCACTTTTCATACTGAAAGGTATCACAAAGTTCTTGTAGCCACTCAGCGGGGACGGGCAGAGGTTAGACCCGCTCGCAGTGCGCACAGGGCGGGGACAGGCGCCCGCAGCCTCCGCTCTGAGCCCCGGGCCTGAGCGGAGGCTGCGCTCAGAACGGGGACAGTCAGCCTCGGACCCGGGCTCAGAGCACAGCGGCGCGGGGAGAGAGACGGCCTCGGACCCGGGCTCAGAGCACAGCGGCGCGGGGAGACAAACCGCCTCGGACCCGGGCTCAGAGCACAGCGGCGCGGGGAGACAAACAGCCTTGGACCCGAGCTCAGAGCACAGCGGCGCAGGGAGACAGACAGCCTCGGACCCGGGCTCAGAGCACAGCGGCACGGGGAGAGAGACAGCCTCGGACCCGGGCTCAGAGCACAGCGGCGCGGGGAGACAGACCGCGGGTGCAGCAGCGATGAACCCCGTGTGTTATGACATTAGCGACGTATCGAAAGTTTGGAAAGAAATGCCAAAAGTCAGTCCAAACAGCACAAATACACGGAGCATTTGCAGCAGCAAAGCGAAAACGTAGAACTGACACGTATAAAGCAATGGACTGTACTAATTGTTGCACAAAGCGAATAAAGTCATGAACGAAGCGTTCTGAAACTTTATAAATGTTGTAAGAGTGCTTATTGATGATGTTCGTGAATTCATTTCGCAGCTTATTTCCGTGTTTTGTCAAACTCCTCCTACCCCTTCGTCTGTAGTGTGCATCTGAAAAACTCTCGCTTGAAGGGCTATGTGGCCCTCTCCCTCACCCCTACCCCTCACCGCAAAATACAATTGGGACACCCCTTCGTCTCTCGTGAACGCGCAAAACGAAGGGAAAGGGCTAAGCGGAGGGCTAAGGGGGAGAATTGGGATTGGGCCTTAGTATATGGCTCAAAAAGGTTTGGTGATGTTTTATGGGCTATAGGAACCGATAACGTAATAACGGCCAATAGCGTAAAATCAAATTGGCCCTTTTCAAAATGTAATAACGACCAAAAAGGTAATAACGATTTACCGGCCGATAATGTAATAATTATTACGTTATTGGCTGGTTCTTAAATTATTGGCCTGGCAAGATGAAAATTGTTCACAATAAATTCAGCCAATAATGTGATTTTGTTTGTTTTTAGCACAATCTTTTTTCTCTTGAAGTAACTTGTTGCAGCTCATATCCATCTGCCCATGGCGGGAAATGGTTGCTGGTTCCAATCCATGCTCCCACAAGTGCATGACGTTGCTGTGTCCTTGGGTAAGGGCACAGCGATGTGTGTTGGTCCAAGTGGCTGATGTGACTAACAGTCAGTTCATGCTCCTGTAACTGAATCTGTAACATCCTGTATCCTGTGTCTAAGGACTTCTTCCACTGCTGACTAAAACACACGTTGGTACAATGATAATAGGATAATGAAAAAAATGATGATAATGCTAGTTTTCTTGACAAAATCTCTCTTTCTGCTACAGACGACTATTAGCCTATAGCCACAGCTGCCCTGGGTTGGCTGCCAAATGGTTCGACCTATCTGACCACCAAGCACACACTGTCCCACATTCATACATAATTATGCAATGTGAGGAAGTGCCTTAACCAAGGACACGGTGACATCATCAGAATCAACTTTATTTGTCATTGCGTTACTAAACAACAACATTTGATTTAAGGCTCGAAGTAGGTGTGCAGTAGTTCGAAGAGGTGGTGGCTCGGATGGGAGGGGTCTCTCACAATGTTTGTTGCTCTACTCAGGTAGCGCGATGAGGCCAGTTCTTCCAGCGAGGGCAGTGGGCAGCCGATTATTTTTTCAGCAGACTTTGTGACTAGTTGCAGGGCCTTTTGTGCTGCTACGGTGCAGGCCGCAAACCACGCGTTGTGACGCAATAAGTGAAGACACTCTCAATTGTCGCCCGATCGAAAGACACCAGCAGCTCCCGGTCCAAGTTGTCCCTCCAGAGCACTCAAAGAAAGTACAGTCTCCGCTGTGCATTCCTGACAGTTGCTGTCTTATTTATTGTTAATTCTGCTTGCAAAATGATTCTTTATTGGTTGCATCTGGTGGGGAGGCTTTTTTGAGGAAAAGATAAGCTTTCAGGGATGTACAGTGAGAGCTTACAAGATTGCTTGGTCCTCTTTTCTCAGGATTAGGATTGGAATTAAACATACAGACGATCCAGCTGCGAAAAGCACCTGGTAAGCTTTGAGGAAAACATCTCCTAAGCCGCTGTGCCACTGGGATAAACAGGTACAAGCCATTCAGAGGCACGCGCCAAACACGAAATCAAACGCACAGCAGAAATTGAGCGGTCTGTCCGTGCGGGAGGGGATTGCACTTGTAAGCCAAGTCCAGTGTGCAGAACAAGAGGTAGGAATAGCCGAGAAAAGTTCCCTAATCTCCCAGTCAGAGTCCAAATCCAAGAGGCTGAGGATAGTGCTCCCGTGATTTGGGAAGTCATGACGGTTATATATATATGTATGTGACAATTGGATTGTTCATGGTTAACCGGTTTAGCAAGAACTGTTAAATAACGATAACCTGGCTTTTGTTAGCGCCTACCCAGTCAATCCTGTGGAGTGTGGATGAGATTATAGGGAAAGTCTGAAGAGTTTGATATGAGCAGGAGAACTGCATTTACTGAGGTGAGCTGAGCGGATATAAACAAGCATTAAAATAGTATTGTATCCCTGATTCAACATGCATCTGAACCACACAGTGTAAAGCGATGTCTTGAGTTGGCCACACTGGGATTCTTTTTTGAAAGTTTTGTGACCTTGACTGTGTTTTCCTTCCTTCAGCACTGGTCAAAACATTGCTGTCTTTTTATTTGTTTAATTTACATTCTTTATTAAGAGTAAAAAGCTAGTTCTAATGTAACACCTACAGGTTACATTGTTTAAAACGTTAACTGAACCGTAATTGGTAAGCTTCTCTGCTCTCTTCACTTTGAGGCCTTCCAGTTTTCTTTAGTGTTCGATGCTTATGTAAATCAGCCTTGTAACACGAGCTCGGGCCTGAAACGTCCTCCTCTCAAATGTAAGGTTCACTGGGTTAAGTCAGTGCTATTGTCATTACAAGTGGAAATGCTGCATGCTCGACTCCCCGATGCCTTACCGTAATAATGAAAACTGCTACCACACTGTAATGAAAGAAACATAAAGGGGTTTTACATCAGGGACTTCCTTTAAATGTTTCTGAAAATAACGCTATGGTTTTCAGATGAAAGGGCTGGAGCCTATGTCTTTGTGTAAAACAAGAAATAATAATAAATCCACATTGAACGCTGTCATTAGTGTTAGTGAATCAATCCGCGACTTACTCTCATGACTTTTTCCTGTTATGTTTTGAGGATTTGTACAGGGGCTGTGCAATTAATCAAATCCAATTACAATAACAATGGGCTGCGTTCACGATTTAGAATGTGATGATGTCATAATGTCAGGTGGAGGGCAGGGGCTAATACAAATCTATTGTCTCCAAAACGAAAATGAACAAATGTTGTACCTCATCAGTATTTGACAGTGATTGTATTCACAAACCTGGCATGTTATTTTTATGTCTGAAAGGCCTTTCTACTGGACAACCTCACGCACATGTTTTTTATTGTAACCACTTTTGGACGCCTTTATGGGAGGAAATTATTGGACATTAGTTTATATGTGCTGACAGAGACGACAATGAACTTTGTGACAGTTTTTGTTTCATGTGGATTCTTCCAGACTTCCATGACTGAGATATTAACCAAGAACTAAGAGTCGCCGTCCACCTCAATGTTAAGCTATGGGTTCTTTAGAATGTTGTGATGTCACATGAACGCAACCTATTATCACACCCAACACAATTAACATCATTCATTCGTGTTGTGCATTTTCGGGGCATTGCATTTATTTAGCTAAAGGTGAACACACTTTATAGAAGGTGCTCTTTTTTTTATTTGTTAAAATTAGGGATGGGAGTCAAGTAGACCCGGTTCTATTTGAGCAAAGCATCGGAACCGTACGTCTACTTCATTATCGATCCCTCTTATCCATGCTCCCGCTCTGAAAACACTCTTTCCCCCCCCTTTTCAGACACTGTAGTGCGCCGCTGAGCTAGACGCACGTGTGTAATGACGCAGTTCTCCGAGTCTGTGGACGCTGTTTCGAAGTAAGCAGGGAAACATCCCAATCTTAATTCTACGCCTTAGCCCTCCGCTTGGCCCTTCTCCTCCGTTTTGCACGTCCAAGAGAGACGAGGGGCTGTCCCAAAACAGTCCATTGCGATAAACGTGTCAATTCTACGTTTTAGCTTTGCTGCTGCGAACGCTCCATTATATTTTAGAGAATGCCCGGCAGGCAGGAGTGCCAGCAGGAGCCACAGTATATTTGGAAACTTTATTTACAGTGTGTCTTTTTTCATAGTTTATCGAAAGCACATTCATTCCTTGCTTTTCCCTAACACACAGATAAGTCAGGCATCGATAAGAGAATCGATAAAGAATCGAATCAATAGGTCAAATCATTGATGGCATTGATATCAATAAAATCTTATCAATTCCCATACCGAGTTAAAATTGCATTATTTGGCAACAATTAAAAATAAATCAATTGTCGGTCTCGCAGGCTCTCACCAAAAATTGCTACCTGTGCTCTAAGATTTTTATTAGGATGATAATTTACAGCATGAGCCGCCGGCAAGTCGATTTTCCCTGCCGAGTCCAGTTTCCATCGGTTTTCCAAAACCCATGCAAACCCAGAGGAGTGCATCATAAAAGGGTCTGAATGCAACTAATGGAGGGGCATGTGATGAGTGGAGCTCCACTTCTCCAGAGGAAATGACGTCACAGGACACACTATTACTAATCCAAACTAACTAATCCTAACCTTAAAGAGAGACTAACCCCACCTTCCAGAGCCTCAAGCCTGAAAATGCTACACACACACACACACACACACACAAAGAGGCGTGGCTTACTGAGGTTGAAAAAGTGAGGGCTGGGAGGGGTCTATGGATGTGATTGACAGTCCTGAGTCACCTGACCTGAATGCATCCATGCTGCGCCCGAGATCCGTAAACAAAGTCCGGGCATGGAGTTCTGACAGCAATTTGTTTAGCAGACATATTCCACTGGGACAACTCTAGCGCTCACTACACGCAAGAGAGGCATCGCGGTGCACAGCGGCCGTGTCCCCGAGACTGCTTTCTGGCGCTGGGTTATTTTATTAGAGTGATTCCACTGTCATTTTTACAAAGCTGGCTTAGCATTGAGCTAAGGTGACACTAGACTTTTGCTGTTGTCTACGTAAGCCTGTGAAATGTAGCTCCGTGTCCCCAGCAGAGAATGTGTGATAGAGATAATTATTATGTATTACAAAGCTTTACTTTATCTTATTGTTTTTTTTTTCACAATAAAGTGTTACATAAAAGCAGTGTTTCAAAATAGACATTGCAAGAACATTACTATCTCTGCCCATGAGCCAGTTCTCCCCAATAAAACACACTCAGTGACTGTGCCAGAGTCAATGCTGTATAAAAAATAAAGTTACAGCAAAAGCAGTGGGAAAATTATACTGCAATACTAACGAGTCTTTGCTCTCAGATAAACAGCCCTCTCACCTCGCTCGCCCCTCACTGGAGGCAGGGTCATGTGTGGGAGAGTTCAGAGGAGTCAGTTTTTCTGGTGACGAAACAAGATCTTTAGAGCAAACGGCAGCCACAAAATTCAAATGCTGAGGACATTTTAACGCAGAGGGCGCAAAAACAAATATGCACTGAACTGTCAAAATAGTGACCGAGACATGTAGACAACACTATTAGATACCAATTTATACAACTAATCTGCAAAATAAAGTATATTTGGAAGTTTTTTCTTTATGTATTTATTTATTTGAGCATAAGTCTGCTCAAAGGGAGCGGGCCGAGGCAAAAAGCTTATAAGCGCCCACCCCAAGTTAGTAGCTTTTTAAGGATAATGGATTTCACTAAAGGCATCTTATTGATATTCATTAAAAAAATAAAATGTTGCGGGGAAAAAAGTGGAGGTGACGTAATTTCCTGTGGAGGTGTGGACCTTCAGCGATAACGTGACTTTCCGTCGGCTGCATTCAGACCCTCTTGTAAAACAATTGACCTGGGCCGATTCGGTGCTGCGCTGTGGGGTAAGAGTGCATGCTCTCCAGCTACCCCCTCTCCCTCACCCGCACCCTCTGGGAATGACCCGGAACTCAATGATGCACTATTCGCTGAACGATTAATGATGGCATCTTAAAGCAAGTCATGTCACTACTGCACCGAGGAGGAGACGGAGTTCATGCTTGCAAAGCTCCAAGAACGCTCATCAAGTGCAAAGACACGGACTGCAACCTCCTCCAGTATGTGCTCAGTGCGCTATCCAAGGCCAGCTGTGTTAGAACAGCCAGTCCGTGTGTGGTGGAAGAACATGAAGCCACACATACCATCCAGAGACACAACAGCAGCAGCAGAGCGGAAAAGACCCAAAACCTTGCCCGCACTTCCAAATCCTTTACTTGAAGTGATGTGCCCCAAGCAGGGTCATGGGCCATGGCCTTATATGTGTTGTAAATACAGTTAGAGTGTTTTTACTTTGCATAACAATAAAAGTGTATGGCCTGTAACTACTTCTTTAATTCGTTTTTATTTATTGAAATGGCAAAAAAGAAGTTATTACTAAGTTATTAAGGATACTTTGCAATGACAATGTGTAGTCTTATGAGAATCTTCCAGCCAGGTGATTCTGACCATCAGCCTGGCTCCACATCTGGAGAGGAGTCCCCACGGCTCCTTACGGATAGCCCCTGTGGTATCAAAGGATGGGTCAAATGCAGAGGACTGATTTCGCTACGTGGACAATAAAGTATCCCTTAACCTTAACACGATGAACAGCAAAAAACCCAGCTCTCAGCCAAAATGTTCATGATTCATTAAGCAGCGCTACTTCGAACAATTGTAAAGATTGACTCTTTAGTTTTGAATGCCATCTGTTCTAATTTTCATAACTTGAGGCCCATGAATAGGCTCTAGAAAGTTAACGTATATAACCTATACGCCTCTCGAAAGTACTAATACACCTTGAATATTGCACATTTTGTCATGTTTACAATAGACATAAAGATTTTATTTATAGTAATAGTAAATGCAGTCAAATGTAGGGCTGTCCCATTTCTTGGGGCGGTCTTTCCAACCCTCGCCCTTAGCCCTTGGTTTCAGGGTATAGGAAAAGGGCAAGGGCTAAGGGAAGGGGAAGGAGTAGAAAAGAGAATTGAGATTGGGCGAATTGGGCCTAACTGTTTGATCTGCCTTGATTAGTAATTTTTGCAATTATACACATCTAGAGACATTTTAGCCCATTCCTCTTTACAAAACAACTCAAGCTTTGTCAAATTAGAAGGAGAGCGTTTGTGAACTGCAATTTTTAGTTCTTTCCACATATTGCAATAGGATTTAGGTCAGGACTTTGACTGGGTCATTCTAACACATCAATATGTTTGTTTTTAAACCATTCCATTGTAGATTTATCTTTGTGTTTAGGGTCATTGTCTTGCTGGAAGGTGAATCTCCGCCCCAGCCTCAATTCTCTTGCTGACTCCAGCAGGTTTTCCTCCAAAATGTCTCGGTATTTGGCTCCATCCATCTTCCCAACTATTCTTACAATCTTCCCAGTCCCCGCTGAGGAAAAGCAGCCCCATAGCAGGATGCTCCCCCACCATATTTGAAAGTGGGGATGGTGCACTCAGGACGATATCAATATTTCGATCCAAGCGGCTCTTTTTAAAGTATCAATCCTCAAACTCAAATATCGATCCTTTCATTTAAACTAATATTTATGTATTGCGCAAAAACTGCTTTTCCTCCTTCTGCCCTTTCAGCAGCACTGGCGTTTCCCCGCCCCCTTTCCCCTTGCATGTGCTGTATCTGCACTCTCTCCCCATGCGCTCTCCGCGTCCACAGTAAACAGAACAAGCATGGCCCGGCATGGCGCGGGAAAAATGGGAAACAAAACCAGAGCTATTTTAGCGTAACAGCGAGGAGACAGTCAAATGTTCCGTGCATGTAAGGTTTCCAGCTAGATTTGTTGACTTACTGGTAGGAAGCCTATTTTTTTTTTGCAGAAGTATTCATATAATCAGACATCTATTGTAAGCAGTCAGGTAGGGACTCCGCTGGATTAAAAATGGCATGTCATTTGCAACAAGTGAAAATAGCTCCATGGTGAGTGTATAATCATGATTATGGGAGTCATTTACTAAGACCCTGTCCATACGAAGTCAAGCTGAGGACCAAACGCAAAGATATTTTATCAATCCAGTGTATCGTCCATACGAGTCCGGCGTTTTGGGGGTCTGTAAACGAACATTTTCCAAACTAGGTCCCAGACTGGAACGATCTCAAAATGCCGTTTACGTGTTACAACGTCTCCGCAACCTTTACTAAAACAATGACATCACAGCACCAGAGCGGTGTCTGTTATCCATAATGGTAAATGGTCTCAACTTGTATAGCGCTTTTCTACCTTCATTAGGCACTCAAAGCTTTTTACAGCAAGGATCCACTCACCCATTCACTCGCTCATTCATACACCAGTGTCCGTGAGCCACAGGTGACAAGTAAAAAAACACGGCCGAGTCAGTCTGTGTTTTTGGACTGACAGTCAAAGTCCGGTCACTGACAGGTTTTTGTGCTTCAGTCCCGTTACGTCTGAAGAATAAACTCACCTCCTCGTCTCTTCTGTAAATCGTAAATCCTTGAATACGTTTCATTTTCACTGTTTATGTTCATCAAAGGTTTATGCGCCCTCTACATCTTGTTCTATTATCTGTGTTAGCGTCACAGCGCCTCACACAGGCCTGGCAGATGAATCACGCCGTTTTCACAGACCTGAGTCAACCCATGTGGACGCACACATTTACTAAGCTGACTTCGTGCTTACAAAGAAAGTCTTTGAAAATATAAGCGTTTTGTCTTCGTGTGGATATAGTCTAAGTGATTGCTCAAGTGCAAAATAAATCATACATGCAAAAGTGGATTAACAGCAGAGTATTTGGGTATTTGTTTCCACACATATCACATTTTGGACCCTTACACATTATACCCAGAAAATGGCTGATTTTATTTTTCATTTTGCACTTGCTATAAAGCACCTGCCTTGTTAAATGGCCCTCGTTGTTGTTCATGTACGCTAGACTATGTTTTGTTGATGATGCAACATGAAAATAAATAAATAAACTACTTCCGGTATCGGATCGATGTCGAATCTTTTGCTCCAGGTATTACTTGGTATCAGATCGAATCCAAAATTACTGGTATCGCCCATCCCTGTTACACACACGTGGCCTCTATTTTAAGGGTTAGCGCAAGGTGTGAACATTCTGCAGTCATTAGGAATTTTATAAAGGCAATTTAATGCACTGTATGAATACGCCCCACTTTTCTATTTTTTGAAAAATAACAGAATCATGTATCATTTTGCTTTCACTTCACAGATGTCAGATGTCACAGATGTTACTTGTGTGCGAACTTTCAGTAACACATTCAAAATAAAATCTTTACGTTTGTTTATGTTGTAAACATGAGAAAATGTGCAAAAGTTCAAGGTGTATTAGTACTTTCGAGAGGCACTGTATTGATGCACATGCTTCTTGTATGTTAAATGTAATTCAGATCCTATACAACAACTTTACATTAATTTAAAGCGGAAGAGATCACAAATTGACTCCTCTCATTGTCCACACTGCACCTCCTTATCGTGTTATAAACGTATTGTGTTTTGATTAATTTCAAATTGCTTGCCTTGCTTCAGTAGAGTGTGAAATGCACTTTCCCTTTTGTAGTTTTTCAATTTCTCTCATTGTAAGCGCGGGGGGATTGAGGCGGGTACAGAATGGGCACGGAGAATGAACACATGGATGTCTGGTGTAATTATGAAAGTGAAGTATTAGGACGGGCAGAGCCATCACCGCTGAACTGTAATTCATCAAACATGGTCTTAATTAAATTGTTTACACAGATGTCTGCAAGCTGCCGTCCTCCTACGGCCGCCTTTCATCATAACGTCACTATATTATTAGCAAAGAATAAAGTTCCTAAAAAGCCATTCAGTGCACCTTACGGTCTCTTCTAATGTTTGTGAACAAATTGTGTTTCGAAGGTATGCAGACATAAATATATTTCTGCAGCCTCAAAAGTGTGAATGGCTTTGGCTGATAACCGTATTGACCTCTGTGTAAAGTCATCAAGGAGGGCATTTGTTCAAAACATAATTAAAAAGATTAAAAACGGAGAACATGAGGTAGGGCGGCATGATAGTACAGCGGTTAGTGCTTTTGCTTTACAGCTAGAAGGTCCGGGCTCGATTCCCACCAAGTCGCCTTTCTGTGTGGAGTTTGCATGTTCTCCCCGTGTCTGCGTAGGTTTCCTCCAGGTAATCCAGTTTCCCCTACCACTAAAAACATGTACAATAGGCCTGGATGAATGAGAGTGTGTTTGAGAGACCAACACCCATCACCTGCAAGAGGAGCCATAGGGGCTGGTGCAATGTGATTTGGGCAGCTCCAACAGCTGCCCCCATGACCCGGCAACGGACAAGTGGAAGAAAAATGGATGGATGGAATATGAGGTAGATTGATACAAACATATAATAAAGACAACATATTATAGGGCAAAGTCGAATGCTTTACCTGGATCCTAAAAGATAAAAGAGTCCCGTTTGAGGCAAAGCTGATGTCTAATTCTTTACTTTTTAAAAACTGGACACTTTTTGAACAGAATATGTAACATGGGGATCTAATCCGAACCTAATTTCATGAATAAACGCATTGGTGCCAAAGGACATTTGCCCACTCCTCCCCTGAGTGTGGTGGTGATGTGTGATTTAGCCTGAGGAGACCTGCAGTTAGCGTTGGAGCATACCGGGCTGTCAACACATAATTGATGGCTGACACACAACAGGTGTTTATGACTGTCATTCTGCAGTTTCCCAAGCAGATGCCAAATACCTTTTATAACAAGTATTTGGCATTTCCTTTTGGAACCCGGTGATAATCCGCCAAGGCAATCAAGCTGTTATAATAGTGTGAATAAGAGTTTTTAGTAGTTTATTTTATTTGGATTATTCATGCACTGAATTCGTTTTTTTGTTGTTGAGTTTTTAGTTTATTGATGGAATGCCCTTTGAGATGTGCCATCTCGTTTGAGGGGGTCCATAAATTAGATGTTGATTCCATGCATATGTTTTATCTGCTTAACCCCCACCTGTACCAAGCACATTTTCTCCAGTTTGGCTTTACCCAAATCTAAACGCTTCTTTGAAAAAAATAATAATAAAAAAAAATAGCGACGAAAACAAAGCAGAAAACGCAAACAGAAAAGCGTCAAAATGGACCAATGAAAGTGCAACCAAAGAAAAGTGACAAAAAAGCCACAAAAAGCAGCAAAAATTTAACAAAAGCGATGAAAGTGAAACAAAAAAGTGTAAAAAATTAGATGGAAAAAGAAAATGGAAAAAGATCAGTTTTGTAACTGGAGACAATGCGCTCGGTTAGGCAGTAGATGAGAGGCTAAAATTATATGGCCAAGGAAAACTTAAAATAATCAACAATTGTTGATAGTAATATATATATAGTTATATAATTAGCAGTTATTGCCTAATGATAATATTTTTGTGTTTCCTCTATGCATTTCCTGAAATATATTTATATATTGTATTGACATTTATTTATTTGCTGATTTGGCACCAAATTACGTCAACATGTATTTAAAAGTGGGATAATTTATTATTATTATATTATTATTAAAAGGATGTACATGCAATGAGGCGCCAGTGGAAAGTCAGGGCTCAGTGCTGTTTTTCTTTTTAGCCAGTAACAAAACAACCAAATCTTTACATACTGAGTCACACCCAGCCGATGCTATGGAGGAATGCACCCTCTGTCTCCATCAGTCTCCTTTATTAGGCCTGAAATCAGTGTGCTTGTGCTGCCCTCATTCCCATTGTTATCTGAGGGCTTAAGAGCTCTGTGCCTGTTCCCGGCCGCCTTTCACCCGGTCGCACTCTAAACAAACACATGAGCAGCCAATACACAGGCTTTCCCCACAGGCTGCAACACAGAGAGACGGACTTTAGTGGGGGATTTAGGAAATATCTGCAGACTATTTCTGTTACTGATGGTCAAAGCCCTCCCAGAATAGTAACTGGCTGTGTGTGGTATACTAAGCCAATTATTTTGTGCAAAGAGAAGCGCTAAACATTGAAAATTAATCCAGAAAGGTCATGTTTCTATTGAATTAAAATCTTGAGCCCACAAATCAATGAATTAAAACCGGAAATTTCAGCACTAATAAGAAAATCACTACTTCTCACTGACAGGGTAATGAGATGAGCAGTTTATTAGTAAAAGCATTTAATAGAAAGTTGTTATCGTAAAGTTCAACTACAACAATTTCGATTTAGTGCTTCACGCTTAAAAAAAGTTATTAAATGAATACTGCTTTAGTTTTAGACAGTACATCCCTAAATTGTAACATTTTAATTTAAATGCTATTGCATGATAATCACAAATGTTGCTATCCCTATATTGAATTTCAAAAGGGACCAATTTTATTTGGTTTTCATAAGCATTCATTATACATCTTGTAGGAGCTATTTGTCAGTTTTTTGGGTTTAAAGTTTAAATTAAGTTATTAGTTACACATTTTGAGTTATGTAGGTTCTAATCCATTATTTTTGGTTTCTTATAATATATTCTTTAATATGCTAAGTTAATTCTAATTTGTTTACCTTTTTTGTGTTTATTTTGTTTGGTAATTCTCATTGCGCACCTATATAGGGGAGTGACGCACACAGTTCAGCACGCACCTGGGTGGGCTAATGGTTTTTTACCAGTAGAGCAGGAGAGGCAGCAAGTAGGCCTTGCGTGTGACACCTTGCTGTTTGCCTTGATACTTGGAAATAAATCTTTTTTGAAACTTTAAGTTTGTTTGGACATTGCACTCTTTTTGAATGCTGCGTAAACCAAAAACCCATGGTGCGTTGAAGTGTTTATTTGAGTTAAATTCTAAGTTTGCTTATGTCGCAGTTTTGAGTTTTCTTTTTGTTGACAAATAATCACTACACATCTTCATCCATCCTTCATCTATGTCTTATCGTGGTCGAGTGTCCACACAAATGTTTTAAGCAAAGCAAAAAATAAAAAGCTACGAGAAATATGAACTTATTAGCTTTCCTGTGGGACAAAACCTCAAACCTTGCGGTCATGTTATTAAAAAAGGTTACACGTACTTTCACACTTACAATACGCGACATTCTGACAACATGAAACCAATTATACTTTGTGCACCCTTTGTGTCCATGTAAAATGCCCACTGTCTCATGAAATAGGAGACAATGAATTAGCCGTCAGCTTTTATTGGCGATGCGACCTCAAGAAAAAGAAGAGATAATGATCTAGGGCTGGGGACACATCATTATCAGTTCAAATGCAGCTTGTCATTGTGTGCACTGACAGTCAGCTCAAGACAGAGGATTGAGGGTGGCTAAATGAAGACAGAACATGGTGAATGTGACATGTCTCAAATGCTGTGATGAAGTTTCGAGTGTGTGTAAAATTAAAGTCAACATGATTAAAATGATGACAGACTTTTGCTTACCCGCGATGCCCTCCTCCTCCTCTCTCCAATAAATGAAATGGCTGTTTTGTTGGTTCACTTATCATCCACCGAAGTGAATTGCAGAGGTGCCATTTGCATAAAGGCCAAATGACATATTGCACATTTATAAAAGACACACATGATTGCACCGGTCTGCACTCACCTCGCAGCTCTGCAGAATAAACAGGCCTGACAGAAGCAAAACTCATATAATTACTTGGGGGGGGGGGACGGGGGGACGTCTATTTAAAGTAAGCATGTCCTTACAACAATGTATTGTGCTCCTTATTTAAAATGGTAAGCTTGGACAATGAATTAAAATAAAAAGATTTATAACAGACCATAAAAAGAGGCACCATTAGTGAATTGCCAAGGTTATCAGAAGCTAAATTATTTCTAAAAGTTTGTTTTTTAAGTATTGTGACTGCAGCCACTGCTATACTGCAAAATAATCATTATTAGAACCTGAACCCCTACAACAACCAATGTCATTGGTATTGTAACCAAGTGGCTAAGACTGGGTGGCATTTTTACATTTAACTCTTGTCGACAACATCATATAATTTAAGATGACAGGTCCGTTGGCTGAATGACAGACAAGATTACGTATTTACACTTAATTTATTGTTTGCAGATAAAGGCAGCGTCGTTTCCAGTTCCTAGTCCATTTTCAAAGCCCCCACTACTCTTGTCAGGTATCTGCCGGGCACACGTCATTTTTTACCGTATTTGTTCATTTGATGTCCGTTGACAGCCATGAAAGCTCCAAAAGCCACTTTGGAATCAGGCTACTCTGAGAAAACCGGTCGCAGAAAAGGCAAGGAAATCAGAGTCGGCCGAGGTTCGGTTAGTGCCCAAGTCGGCCCACCAGCTGAGGCTATTTTTTTACAAGTTCCAAGCAGCACACAAGGAGAGACCCTCCTCCAGCAGAGATCTACCTATAAAAGTAACGAGGATCCACTCAAACTGTAATTTACACACTAAATAAACTAGAGTAGTTTAACGCATCATCTAGGTGCTTGTTGTCGTAGCATGCCACTTTCCGCAGACACGCAACAGGTCCAGCCGGGCCACCAACAGCTAGAAAACCCATTACCCCATTAGCCATACACCAAGAGCTTCTAACAAAATGAGACAACTTCAACTCACAATGCCTGCAGCATCCTTCCCAGTTACTGAGCTGTACGCTTCTCCCGAACAGTATGTGCCTAATCGTCGACTTCACGTGCATCTCCTATTTTGTGGCCATGATAGCCCTGCTCCAGTGGTGTAGAGTTCAGGTGAGGGCCATAATGGAGGAAGTGGAGGCCTTTTATAGGCTAATTTATTGTAGGTGCGTAAGCAACATAATCAACTGTACTTACAAATTGCGCATTTTATGGAAAATTCACTGTACAATTATGTGCAGTTATATTTTGGGCAAACCCATCAGCTAGGTTGTTATGTAAAGTATGCTCATATCTCGGCCAGTAGGGGGTCCATGGAACAGTGCTTACCAGACTTTCACCTGTTTGAGAGTAAAGCTATTTCAGTGCCGCCTCTCAGGGGTTGTTAGCGGCTCTGATCCCTTTGTCCATTAGAGACACACAGCATTTTTGGCTTAATACAACTGGACCCCAGCTAATGGCAGCAAATAGCCCTGTCGACTACATGACAGCAGCTGAGAACAATACTTAATGTTGACATCACTTGCTATAAAGGTCTATTTCTGGTTGCTTCCTTTTATAGTGAGCTGCTGGAAATTGCTATCGGGACTCCCCAGACAAAGCACGTATAAAAGCTTTGTACGAGACTGGTGGATCGGTGTGCTCGGGAATAACTTCCAATCCCTCCCGTCTCTCCACTTGTTTCTTCTTCTACAGCAAGTACAGACTCATCTCTCCAATCCCTTAACAACATGGCGCCAAAGAAGATTGAACCCAAAAAGCTGGAGCCGAAAAAACCAGAGCCAAAGAAAGAAGCAACTGCGCCAGCTAAACCCGCACCACCTCCAGAGCCTGAGCCGGAAGCCCCGAAGGAACCCGCTTTCGACCCCAAAAGCATCACGATCGAGTACACCTCCGAACAGATCGAGGAGTTCAAGGAAGCTTTTACTTTATTTGACCGCACACCGACTGGGGAGATGAAGATTACCTATGCACAGTGCGGAGACGTGATGCGCGCCTTGGGACAGAATCCTACCAACGCAGATGTGCTGAAGGTGCTCGGGAAACCACGGCCGGAGGACATGAGCACAAAGATGGTGGACTTTGAAACCTTCCTGCCCATGCTCCAACACATATCTCGGGCTAAAGACAAGGGGAATTTTGAGGATTTTGTGGAGGGGCTAAGAGTTTTTGACAAGGAAGGCAACGGAACCATCATGGGTGCAGAGTTGAGACATGTGCTGGCAACGCTGGGGGAGAGGATGACAGAAGATGAGGTGGATAGACTGATGGCCGGGCAGGAGGACGCAAATGGGTGCATTAACTACTCCTCTTTTGTTAGACATATCCTCTCTGGTTAGATATAGGAATCAGATCCACTGAACTTGAATTACTCGGACGACATTCAGCTTTTAAAAATGGAAAATATGAACTCAAATTATAACTCTCTAGATATCAAAAGACAATATTAAACAATAAAGGATGTGGGAAAATACTGTGTCAGTCATCATTTATTATGCCATTTAAATTGAAGTATAGTTCTCAACGATCTATATACACTATAGTTGTTGTCACAAGTGAATACACTAATTACAAGTATCATCACAGTATAATAGCAGGGTTCCTGCACACTGTGCAATTTAAGACTTTTAAGACCTTTTCAAGGCCTGGAATTACAACATTTAAGACCATAAGGAACTACATCACATTTTCTATAAATTTAAGTGAAATTTACATTTGAGATTCAGATATAAAACAAACAGTTTGAATATAAATCATATCATATAATGTAGAAAAGAAACAGGCAACTGACATAATATCAATTAACAAATGGTCATGGAAATAAGTATTTTAAAGAATTTTCTTTTACATATAGACATCCATTTTCTTCCACTTGTCCGTTGTCGGGTCGTGGGGGCAGCTGTTGGAGCTCCCCAAGTCACATTGCCCCAGCCCCTATGGCTCTTTCTGCAGGTGGTGGGTCCACAGAAGGACGGCCTCATGGTTCTAACCGGGCCTGTTGGTCTCTCATAAGGGACTTCTGATATAGCCACAATTTGAATTTTAATACAGACTATGTGGATATTAATTTTTTTTATTTTTTATGTTAATTACAATCATTTATTATTCCAGATAAATGGCCACGAGTTCCCATTCCTGCAGTTTTCACTAGAGTTACAACAGCAGAAAGAATCTAGCGAAACAGACTCTTATATTAGCTGACAATTGTCTTAAACAATTTGTTCCACCACACACACACTCACTCACTGAGTTCACTGAATGGTTGTCTGAACTGTACCACTCAGGTGAGCAAAGGAAACGCAATACAAGTCAGTGCAGAGCATCACCAAACACCACTGCACTTCTATCAGGTGCGCATCCCCGTACCCCTCACGCCCCTGTCTCAATACATTGTTGTTGTGATTACAGAAAACAGGATTTGGTCATCTAAAAATAGGATTCTCTCCCTCACAAATACACTGAATAGTTGAGCCTTTTTTAGGAAGACACTCCAACAGAAAACGACATAATTTGGAAAGTTTGTGATTTATTTCTTTGCGTTTTGGAATCGGCGGCGCTGTTTTAGCAGACTTCTTGTATGGTTGTAATTCAGGGATAAAACAAAACGACTACTTGTGTCATATGGATTTGGAGGACTTGTTGGTTAAAGGGCCAGCTGTTGTCAGGACTAAGGCCTCTTAGGTTTGCAAAATACAGCCCTGAGGTCACCGACTGGCAACTACCAGACACGTGAAAAAAAGGGGTTCCCTGTACAAAGCTTGACAAGGTTTTGTATCAGACTACGGTATTATATAAATAATTCAATTAAATCGTATTATCAGTTGTATACTATAGGCTTGAAACATGAATAACCACTGGAATTGTATTACTTTCTATGATATTCAAATAGCATTAATCTTTAAACTTTTCCCAAACAAATCCTTAGATTTTAAGTTAATGGGTTGCGTTCACAGCTTTTTAGACTCTTGTTATGATTTCATTTAAAGGGCAGGGGGCGACACAGCTCAATGGGAAAGACGCAGTTTTGGAAAGAAATCTTCAAACAGAAAATCATACTGAACAGGATGAGGGAGAGTGCATCAGGTTGTGTAAAATCCACGATCAGCTGCTCTTCGAGGACAAAAACTATTTAAATGAAGGACGCAGAACTCCAAAAAGCCCTATGTGGGTGACAAACAGTCAGGAGGGAAATCGAAGGTCAGAGGGACTCCGATTGTAAAGATAAAAGTCCTTTATTGTTACAGGTACGCCAACGCATTTCATCTTCATCAGGGCTAGTAAATCTACTGCATCATTTTGGAGTCCTGTGTCTTGCATAAAATCATAAATGTCAAACCTTATTGGATTCACAAACCTGTCACATTGGCTGAAAGTCCTTCCATCTGACCAACATCCAGCACATAACTTTGAATATTGTCAATTTTTGGACACCTTTGCCCAGTTCATGTGTGCTGAGAGAGAAGAAGTTGAAGTATATTTTATTTTAGTTGTGCTGTTTATCATTTGGAGGAGAGTTAATTATCTGAAATGCTATAATATACAGGCAATATATAAAACACACGGACAGATAATTCAGTTACAGGTTCTGTTATCTAATGCTGCGTTTACACATAAGCACGATGCGTTACGAATGGCATTTTTCCGTCATTCGTGACGTTCGTGACGTGACTTAACGCATCTCAATGGGATTCTTAACAGAACGCATCAGCTCGTGACATTCGTGACGTTCGTGGAGAAAGTTTTTGTCTGTCAAAAAATCTTCCACGAATGTCACGAATCACCCTCTGTTCGTGGCGTTCGCAACGGAGCGCGTCCTTTCGTGAGGAGTAGTGGCGCTTCGTAAATCAGCGCGAGAGCATTCGTGGAGCAGAATCACTGTTTTCACGCTCAAAATTGACAGAAACCCACGCTACGCCCAAAGTAAATGTTGGTACCTGCAGTAGCTACGCCAAGGAAAAGTGTCACAAAGTTGGCCAATCCGCGCTCCAAGTCACAGCACCTGAAGAAACACTTTCAGCACCCCGAGCCACTGCCGCTCCGCGGGGTGCTGAAAGTGTTTCTTCCTCCTGGGTCGTACCTGATGTTCGGGAGTTGGAGCCAGACGAGCCCAATGACTCAGGGGAGAGCACGGAGCTGCTCCGCCTCCAACCCGGTGGAAGAAGATCACTCCACTTTCGCCCAATTCTTGACAGATTTCGGACAGAACGCGAATATTCCTAGTGACCCGTAACAGCGCGTGGCAGCGCGCAACACCGCGCAGCAGCGCGGGACAACACGCAGCAGCGCGGGACGCATATTCGTGACCATGCGTAATAATTCGTGCCATTAATCGTAACGCGTAGTAACAGGTCGCAACAGTTAGTGGCGGCGCGTGAAACCTCGACCCCGAATCATCAAATTCGTGATGCTTGGCCACGAATGTGCATTTGTGGCATTCGTAACGCATCGTGCTTATGTGTAAACGCAGCATAAAGTTTCCCCATTGTTTCTCATTTCTTCATATCTAGCTTGTCATGTGACTACAGGAGCGTCCGCGTGGAGATAAGTAGGCTCTGGCGCACGAGTCTATGAGTTCAAACCCCGGCTGGGACACGTGCAGAGAAAGTGCTTGTAGTAAGTGAATGTTGTCTATGGTCGCGTGACTCAAGTTCAAATGCTGGATTTCTAATCCGGTATCGCAGACACAATGCACTGAGTAGTGGCTAGTAGAGTGTTATCCTCTTAACCTCCTCCTGAACCGAGCACACTTTTCCCCTTCCACTTTGGGTAATGCCAAACGCATTAAACCCGGGCTGACGTAGACAATGATATGACAAAGGAAACACAGGGGTATAAATACACAAGGAAACGGGGCACAGGTGAAACACATCAGGGCGGGGCAGGCAAGTAATCCCCCACCACCACCACCCCTGTGTACGGAGGATAGTGTCCAGCGGTGGATCCGGAACAGAAGGGGCCCACCTTGAACTGAGGTCGGGGTCTGGCAGTGGCTCAGAGCGGGAAGGCGGGGATAGTCCCCCGGGACAGAGGCAAGTGTCCAGCAGTGGCTCTGGACAGGAGCAGGAAGCAGGAGGTCAGGGTCCTCAGTCACCGAAGGGCAGTCCGCTGGGTCTTGAAGTGGCCGTGTCATTCTGACATGGTGTGATGGTGGAGTGAGGAAAATAAACCCAAAATGCAGGACTTGCAACAAAACTGGTGATGACAAAATGACAAAAAACAAAATAGCACAACTGCCAAAACTCAAACAAACCCGCTGACGTAGACAATAACACAACAAGGGAAACACAGGGGTTTAAATACACAAGGAACCGGGGCACAGGTGAAACACATCAGGGCGGGGCAGGCAATGAACAGAAGGGAAGCAAAGCAAAAACACAAGGACGGAACACACATGTCAAAATAAAAAAACAGGACTAGACCAAAGACAACATACAAAAACAGGGGAACAAAAGATGAATCATGACATACCCCCTTTTGTACTTAAGAGATTGATACATTCATTTACTAAGCATAATCAAGAAGATATGACACATAGTTATTTTGTCCTGTTTCAGTGACTATAGAATCAGCAATATTAACATCACAATATTCTGCTGATCCCAAGGCAAGGAAAGAAAACAAATACCCATCACTGCCAATAGCAACTAGTCACCAATCTTTTAATTTGCTCATTTGTTCCTTGTTGTTATGAATTAAATGCTTTTAATGCACACATTATTATGGATTATGTTATTAACAACCATATTATATGATTTATTAATAATGTAATTTATTTCATATATGTTTTACTATTAAATTATAATTATTGAATGATTACCTAATTTATTATACAATTATAATATTATTTTATTATCCATCCATCCATCTTCTTCCACTTGTCCGTTGCCGGGTCGTGGCACATCACATGGCACCAGCCCCTATGGCTCCTCCTGCAGGTGGTGGGTCCACAGAAGGATGGCCTCATGGTTCTAACCGGGCCTGTTGGTCTCTCATAAGGGGCTTCTGAACCGCTCTTTTTCTGACCCATCACCCAGGCCCTGTTTGCCATGGGAGACCCTACCAGGGGCAGGAAGCCCCCGACAACAGAGCTCCCAGGATCAATCAGACACGCAAACCCCTCTACCACGTTAAGGTGGCGGTTCCGGGAGGGGTATTTTATTATTATTATTGTTATTAATTTATATTCAGTCACTTCGTTGTCACCATCTACAGCAGACTATGAGATAGTGTGAGCCCTATTCTGTGAGGTGCATTAAAAAGCAGAGTGTAGGCCAGTCAAGAGGGGACAGTGGCCCACAATCAACCTGCTGCCCCGAGTAAATGACTTTACATGTGATGTTGGTAACTTGTGCTGTATGATGCGTTACATGGCGAGTTTGACGAGGAGGGGGGGGCCCCTTTCTCCAACATTTCCATGTCTCGACTGCCCTTATCCTTTGCATAGTTGAGGAGCAGTGATGGTGACAACAAGCAGCCACAATATTGTGTTTCTTAAGTTTTGTCTTTGTTTCTCTTAGTTTAGTTATAACACATCAGGAAATATAATGGTGATAGTAAATGATTTAAGTAGATCTAACAGCGATCTGCATTTGTACTTATACAAAACATTATGGCAGGTTTGTGAATCCAATCACTTCCAGATAATGATGACATCATTAATTATAGAAAGTGAACGCAACTAATTAAATCAATTATTATCCATCCATCCATTTTCTTCCGCTTTATTTATTTATTTATTCGGGACAACACACATTAATGAACAATCATATACAAGTTGTACACAAATTGTAAATGTGCCAGGTTATAGCAAAACTGCTAATTTACATCTGTAGTCCCGAGGCAGGTCACAAGTAAAACAATGTATGAACAAAACACAATATAAAAACTTTACCAATTACATTTGTCCTAAAATGAGTGCATGACTGATTTACTTTGAGATGATGTTTAAGTTGTTTCTTAAAAGTGCTGTAAGTCGGGCATTCTCCTTATGTCTGTAGGAAGACTGGCCTCCTCTGACGGACAGCACAGTTTTTCCAGATGTTTTTCTGTGTGGGATATTCACATCTCCTCTGGAGGAGGCTCTGGGGCAGAGCGTGGGGGCGGGGCAAGACCATGAAGTGCTTTGCAAACAAGGCAACAGTTTTAAAATTTATGAAATTTTGAAAATGCAACTCCGGGCCTTTGGGTGGCTTCACATAAAGTATAAATTGTCCATCACATTTCATCCACCCTCAATAAAAACTATTTAGGGATGTGTGTCGCTTACATGTGTTCACTTCAGGCGAAGCCACTGCTTTTTTCAACTGTGTAAAAAAAACGGTGCTGAAGCTGTTAAGCATTGTGATGTGAATGAAAATTGTTTCCTGATTCTTTACTTGTGCTCTGGTGACATTGGGATAGTTTTATTAGCCTATACCTTTCTCGTCTTAAAACTCGTCTCTCTCAGATTGTATTTAAATACATATGCATGGTTTGAATGTGCAGAAACTGTCTGTCCAGTGATCTTGTCATGATAAAAGATTGTTTAAACATGTTTGTAATAGAGTGCGTTCTTCATTGCGTCAGTGTCCGTTTATTGAAGCGTATAACTCCTCTGAGCTGGATGCCTGGGCTCGGGAAAGGCATTTCAAACCACAGCTGCTGCTTGTCATGAAGCTTTTCCTCCTCTTTACAGATGCTGTTTCCAATTCATTTGTGTCTTTTTGATGCAGTAGAGGTAGTTATGTCGCCAGCGTAGGGTTTGTGCCTTGCGGGGCACCGTATTACGTCATGCCCTCTCCGCTTCCGCATTCCTATGCAGCCGGCGTTTGCATTTAAGCGCCCGTGTATGACGCTGCTCTTTCCCTCGCCAGAATGCCGCCCGCTATCACTGCCCTTTCGTAGCTATTGTGCTGTAACCTCGATGCTGCCTAAAAGCTCTGGATAGAGGCCTGATGCGTGTCCACGGCTAATGCGGCTTTAACATAATTCCCCTTAGGTAGGCTACATCATTTATTTGTCTGCTACAGTCATACCCAGATTGTCTTGTATGTTTGTCTTTAATATTATTTGTCTACCCCTTAGACGCTGTTGGTCATTGCTGTTTTTATTTGGGTCTAGTTGATGGTTGAGTTACATGTTAGGCTATAGTTTTATGTTTTGTTTCCGTTTTACATAGTTATCATTTCCTATTTTTGGTCGGATTTGATTTTGCTTTTTTGTCTCTGTCCCCTAAGCCCTGTAACTTACACTGTTTTGTTCTTTCTGCTCCAGGATCTGGTCCGGGCGTGGTTGTCCCAGACGGTGGGGGGTTTGGTGGTAGTCCCTCCCGCCTGCTCCATCACTCTGCGTGTGTTGTGGTATTTTTCCACGTCCCTCACATATCTGCACGTTTCGTTTGCCCTATTTTTGATTTGCTTTTTGTTCACGCAGCTGATGCGGGTAGCCACTGTGCTTTGGTTTCCACCCAGCAATCTAAAATATGCACAATAGCTAGGTAGTCCTGATCAAACCGAGGTCAAGATTTGAAGATGGGTCCCCTGCTCCTAACATGTTGCCAAAAAGAAACTAAAGGATGGGTACAATGTAGAAGACAAATGATCTGACTTGTCTCTCCCTGCACTTCACATGCCATCTAGTTTTACAGGTTTCATTTTAGTCATGAGACTACATACACATGTCCAAAAAGTTGACCCGTCATGTTCAGTGTTTACCAAGTCAGCAAGGTGACGTTTGCAGTCATTGTAATTTTCACAGCTGCATTCGCCTTTGTTTATTTTCGAATCTGCTACCTTTAAAAATGTCGGGCTTACAAATAGCTCTCCGCATGAGCTGAGCTGAGTGCAGCGCAGGTGGCATCATAAAACACCAAACACACAAACACATGCACGGCACCAACTGGCACCAATTTATCAAGGCCCTGTATATTGTCTCGTTTAGGCAAGTCATTTGTGAGGACTTGAAATTTTGCCACAGGAAATAAAGTGGTGTCTGTGTTTTTAGTGCCTATTCTTAATTTTCTGAAGTGCTCATGTCATTACAGTTTTCCCAGGGGAGCAATGTGTGTCTTTGATAGCAATATACTATAACCTTCTATGAGAATAAACACATCAGTTTAAGTGGCAGAGACAAGTCTGCATGCAGAAGGACTCTGAATATTCTTTAAAGTTAAAACTGTAATAAAGGGAGATTTTACGATGAATTTTGAACGTGCCAAATTAATCAAACTCCCACTGTGTGACTGACTCTCATACAAGGAGGGCCCAAGACCACAATGGAGGTTCTCACACTCTACAGAGCAATAACGCTTTCAGTTAGCTTCAGGAGCGCTACCACAGCGCTAGGTCCCAACAACTCACAACAACATGTCAGAAAACCCTGCCCATGTGAACTTCAGTCATAAGTTCACTGTGGGCAGCTAATCGCCACTTGTAGGCTGTGGCTAGAGGAAGGGCTGGACTGGGAGCCGTCGCAGCCGCCATTACGACAAAGCATGGTGGAAGGAGCGAAGGCAACTAGTTCAGGAGGAAGATAGAGCAGCTGTGGAGGAGGAGAGGACCAGCAGCAGAGCAGCGGGGATGAGACAGCAAGGTGCATGGACTAAATGGGAGCAATCTCTCCAGCCCATCCAACCTGTACTGCTGGGGCTTGGCCGAATCACCAGCATGCCTCCTCTGCCAGAAGAACAAGGGGACCCTTGAGCACGTATTGAGTTGCTTCCCAAAAGCTCTGGGGGAAGGCCGATACCGCTTGCGTCATGACCAGGTGCTCAAGATCATTGCAGAGAGCATCTGTAGGGCTGTTTCCATTTGCCAAAGGTCCAAACCCAGGAAGCAAACCATCAGCTTCATTAGAGCTGGAGAGAAACCAGGAACACCGAAAGGAACATCAGGGCTTCTCAACATTGCACAGGACTGGCAGCTGTCAGTTGACCTGGGCAAACAGCTCAAGTTCCCCCAGCATGCAGTCAGGACCTCACTCAGACCTGACCTCGGTAGTCCTGGCTCGTTTGCTCTGATGCTCTGTGTTGGCGTTCATTTTTGTGTGTGTTCAGAGACACTCGTTTTTTGTTAGTCCACATGCAAGTTGTGTCTCCTGTGTTTTTTTGGTCACTCATTTTTGTTTGAGGCCTATATGTGACTTTTGTCTGAGGGCGTTTTCACACAGGCTCTAGTTAGGTCGACCAAACGGGACTTTCAGCCCGAGAGCGGCACTTTCGGGTCAGTGTGAATCAAACCTTTACGACGGTCTAAACAGCCGCTCCGACTGCGGCTGAAACAGGTGGTCTGGGAGCGGGTGTGGTGTGAATGCCCGTGGTCGTGGGAATAAGTCCGTTGAACAGCTGATCGTTGTTATGTGGCTGATGTTGCGATGTTTGGTGCGGACGCGTGTGAACACGGACTGAACTAACTTTGGAGTAAAGGCAGTTGTAACTAGGGCGGACTCGGGACGACCTACAAAGCGCTCCAACATGTGTGAAAACGGCCTAAGACACTAGTCAGTTTTGTTAGTGTTTGGTATACTTTTAATTTTCTCAATTTTTTGTTGTTGTTTAGGTTACATTTCGGTTAACCTTTTGTACATATTGTAAATAGCCTAGTTTTCTCATTTATTTGTTACCCTCTGTTAAACTTACCCTTTACATTACCTTTTATTAAATTACAACTTTATTTATTCATTTTACATCTTGGTTTTTGTTACAACTTTTTACCTCCAACAGCTGCCCCCACGACCCGGCAACGGGCGAGTGGAAGAAAATGGATGGATGGAACTTTCAGTGTCAGAAAACATGATCGGCAAATAAAAGCTACGTAACTTACTTTCAAAAGTAACACTATTCAACACCTGTCCATGGTCAAATTGTCTTCCCTCTTCATCAAAATTATAAAGAAAAATGTTTCAAAATTGTACAAACCTGAGAAAAAAAAGAATTGTATTATAAAGGTCAAGTTTATTTCTAAAGCACATTTACAAAACAGTCATCACTGCCCCAAAGTGCTGTACAGGTACACAGTACAATAATACAAAACTACAAAAAATAAAACACGATAAGAAAAGTTTAAAAAAAAAGTTTACTCTAAAAATATGAAAAAATGCTCAGCTCATCTTGTGTTAAAAGCCTCTCAACTGAAGTAGCCTGTCTAAGGTTCAGAGGGAGGGAGTTCCACAGTTTAGGGCCTGCTACTGCAAAAGCTTTATCTCCTTTAGTTTTTAAATGAGATCTTGGACGATCCAGCAAACATTGGCCCGAGGATCGCGGAGACAACAATTCAGATAAAAAGGCGGTGGATTTAAAAACAAGTAAAAGAATCTTGAAGTCGATTCTAAAAGGAACCGGTAACCAGTGAGAAGACAGAACAGGAGTAATATGTTCATGTCGTTTGGTGACTGCTTTAGACCAAATTACAAAGAATTACAATAATCCAAACCTTTAAATGGTTTTCAGACATCAATTGACTGATATTTGCTCATTGAAATGCATAATAACAGTGAGCTTGTTAGTGCTAATGACATGAGTGTGCCGTGTCCTCTTGATGAATGACTGCAAAGTAATTACAGGGATCTACATAACAAAGTTTGCTGTCACATGTTGTTAAAGTCAGATTCACATAATGTTCTTGTACTATTCTGTGAAGCTTTAGAGCTCCTAGAATAAAAAGTATGTTCATGGGGAAGGTGAATAAACAGGAAGCGCATACGTAGGTATGACTTTGAGACATACAAAGTTTAAACTAGGAGGAACCATGTATTGCAGTTGTAATACAAGTCTAGGTGTTACTCCACAAGATGCAATTTGAACTGTGTAATGCACAGATCCTAGTTGTTCAATCAGCTAAAACTAAAACACTTTAATTGATGCCTGTTTGCTTTTTGTGGGGGATGATTTGAGTCTAGAGCGCTAGTAAATTTAGATTTGATTCTGCATTATCTGAAACAGAAGCAGTTCATTTTTTAACAAATAAATCCCCGAAACATGCAGGCAACGCAGGTATGTTTAACTGACAAAGGCATTTTTTAGTATGTTACTTTAAAAGGTAGGCTATAGCATGGCAGGTGACATTCATGTTTGGCATGCTCACATCACAGAGATGGGGACTCGCGAGTCGGACTCGGACTCGAGTCGGACTTAAGTCGCTATTTTTAGAGATTTGCGACTCGACTCGGACTCGTCCCCTAAAGACTCGAGACTTGACTCGGACTCGTCCCTTAAAGACTCGAGACTTGACTCGGACTCGTGGTCTGAGACTCGTGAACATTACGAGTCCCTCGCGCACTTATTACACAAGCTGTTTGGACGCTTGATTCTGGCTTTTTTTCTCGGCCGCTCCCTTGTCTCTGTCTCCTCTGTGCGCTCTCTCTCTCTCTCACCCAGCACCGCGCTGCTCATCGGCTCCTCTGCCATATGCCCCCCCTCCCTGCCATATGCCCCCCCTCCCTGCCATATGCCCCCCCTCCCTGCCATATGCCCCCCCTCCCTGCGTGCGCACGCTGCCCTGTCGTGGGTTTGTTGACATCGTGAGCGCGCTATTCGGACTGTACTTCTAGCATCACGGCGAAATACAAGAGTTTCTCTCATTATTAATGTAAAGACCACAGCGAGAGTGAAGGGAAAAGGCGGAGGTAAGAGGAGTTTGAGCTGCTGCATAAGTTGTAACTTAAAGCTACTACTCAGTAAAGTGATTAGTGATCAAATCATTACCATTACGAGGCTACCGTTTATTTAGGGAATATTTTGTCAAAGACCAATAGCTGGCAGTGGATATAGCAGGTCCTGTAGCTACAGACTGAAGATAGAACACTCATGTCAACAGTCTGTAAGCCTTCAAGGTAAGACTGGAAGTATCATTATCCACAGTGGAGTTTTACTGTATGATAAAGGGCACTTCAGTAACATTCTGAAGCTTCTGCAGACATGTTTGTGACAGAGTACAGCTGTGATAACTATACTGATGTTACTTTTACACAACTGAAGTAGTGATGTGGGAGGGCTAGTTGAATGAATGACAGGGCCTGCCTTTGGCCACAGAAATAGTTCATATTATTTTTTTCCTAAATTACCATTACAAAGAAACCATGGGACTTGGACTTGACTTGGACTTGCGGTCAGAGACTTGGACTTGACTTGGACTTGTGGGGTCACAGACTCGGACTTGACTTGGACTTGTGGGTCAGGGACTTGGACTTGACTTGGACTTGACTTGGACTTGTGGGTCAGGGACTTGGACTTGACTTGGACTTGCAGGTGAGGGACTTATGTGCATCTCTGTCACATCATCACCAGTACCAACACCAAAAATAAAACTGATAAAAGTGTCCTTATTCCTTCCTACCACAATACGCTTGTACTTCAAATCCATTTGTAGATGGCCAAACGAAATATAATTTTGTCCACCTCTACGCAACCCTGTAGAGTAATTGGATCATGAAGCCAACATGGGCGCTCTTTACGTATGAAACCGGGGTAAGGATTAGCTTTAGCTTAGGTTCCCCACAATTAATACACAGGTAAGTTCATTGCAAAATAAAGGGCAATAGTGCCATAAATAATTTATAATTTATTTGTCATACGTTTGTTTGGTATAGATTATTTCTGTAGTAAACACACAATTTGCTGTTGCCACAAGTCTCCATTCAGAAGAACTCACATTTTAACAAAAGGACAATGTTAGTCGTTGCCTAGTGGAACTGCAGTTTTCGGCTGGGACAGTGACCAAAAATACATTGTTTTTTAGCCTATATTAGCCTACAATGATTGCTCAGCGCAGGTTACAGCCTACCACTCTCCGATGTGCTGGAAGGGACCGATGCTACGCACAAGCAGGACCATCGGGGACCCACACTCCTGATCCACACCGACCGCTGCTTGCATTTGTCAAGATGCATTTCCCCCAAAACATTAGTACTTAAAGGAACTAACTTCTAACTTTGCCCCGTTTGGGTCTATATAGGCTAAATGCTAACAACATCTTTGGTCTTTTTGCGTGACTGAGCGCACGTGCAAAGACCAGACAGGTACGTATCAACTCGTCTAAGCTCAGGTAAGAACATATCTCAGTATGGAAAAACGGTGGCCTGTGCCTTCAAAGGAAGGCTTTCATCAATACCAATTCTTGTAAATTATTTCTGGACAATAATGTAATAATAGTTACCTGCTTGCCAGAAGCATTAAGCACCACCATGCTAGCGACCCCAGGAGTACAAAAGGCCAGAGGAGCGCGCATTAACTTTGACTGTGCGCCCCCAGCTGGTGGGCGGAATAAAACACTTGCCCTGTATTCTCAGACGATGTGAATGATGAGCAGGAACTAAACATGACGCAAAACAGAAAGGGGGCAGTTGTATAGGCCATGTCTAAATTAGTATTTTGTAAAGTTGTAATGTCTTTGGCAGGAGAGTTGCATCTATATTGAGCACACATACATTCGAGATGTGTCTGCAAAGGCGGTAAAATCAGCATGCTACACACTGCACTGCTGTTTTCATTAGCACTCATTCACACATACTGCATCCAGGATCGATACTTTCTCACCTGTGAATCAGAAAACCAGGATTAGAGCCAGTTCCAACGGCAGTAATAGCACTTTCACTTTAATCTCTTATACACGTGATCCTGTAATATTCTAAAAATGGATTTCTTCAAGGCTACTCATGCGCAGGTGTCTTAGTGCTGTCACACATTTCCTCCTGAACTTACAAACATCAATCTGTCTTTTAACCTGGAAATAAAAAGGAATTAGGAACAGAATGTTACAAACAAAATTCAATGAGATGACATGAACCAAGTAATCAAATGCAAAGTGTGTTAATAACTGTGTCTGCCGTTATTCTGTACAACAGTGTTTCCCAACCAGGAGTACAGGGACCTGGGGGACCTGGGGGCACGTGAGCACTTAGCACTTAAAAAACTAAAACTGTCGAATTTCAATATAAATTTCAAAGGAAAGTTAGTTTTAATTATGTTTTTCGGTAAAAGGTTTTATTTTGAGAGTATTTTAGCTTTGTTTTGTACACAACACACAATTAAATACGGAATAATCTAGATTTAGTTTGTCCTTGTGCAATAATATTGGCAAGATAATCAAGGCAGGGGGTACACGGAGTATAAATGAGCAACTCAAGGGGTACACGGACAAAAACAAGATTGGAAACCACTGCTTTACAAAACGGAGGAGTGTAAACAGCAGGGATATCCAAATGACTCAAACCACCAGTGGTGGGAATTAAAATGGATAAATAAATAATTTCAAAATTCAGCCCGAGCGGAAAAATCTTGTGTGTAAACTTGCAAATACTGCTAGAATTCAATGTCTATGAACATATTGATACCACTCTGTATATAATGTTAATGATTGACATAATTTCAATTTTATGCATATGTCTGTGTGGGCTCTCTGTCGTACAGGAGTTGTCCATCTTCATTGAAGGTTCTTGAGTCGTCTTCTGTATCTGTAGTTGAAGTGTCAAACGTTTCGCCTCTCATCCAAAAGGCATCGTCAGCACATTAAAGTTCAGTTGAGCCCACAGTCCAGATAAAGACCATGGGGAGGAGTTTCACTAGGCTAAGTCCCTCCGCTCTATTAACAGCTACTCTCACCTGTGGGTAAACATCTTTGTGGTCTTCGAAGTGTCCGGTAGGTCGTTCAGGCTTAGAACAACACAGACTCTGAAGCAGCAAATGTGCAGGACAACAAGAGCCTGGTCCTGTCCACATTAGACACTGTCTAATGGACTCCACTAAGAAGGTATGTTTATTGACATGTTGACATGTTGGTTACAGTTTATATTCAAAGCATTTATACTATCGTGGGATTCAATAAGTGTAATTGTTGTAACTGTTGTTGTTGTTGTTGTGCGGTCAGAGCGAGGAGCCCCGCCCTAGACAGAGTGACCTGTGAAGAGATTGCATGCCACCGCATTTCCAGGGATCAGCTCAAGCACCATGTGAAGAGAGTGACGGACAAGGCAATGCGCATGAAACCGTCCGGCTTGTGCAGGAGATCATTGATAAGCTCAAAGGTTCCGCTGGCCTGGATGAGAGTGGCTTCTTCAAATCTTCTGGTATTTAAAAGTTAGATTAATTGTTTTTGGTTGTTTTAGTAAACAAGAGATATCATACATTAATAGGTCGTTGACCGAGTGTGGGTGGCACATTAGCAGCATCTGGAGTGTATCCAGGACACTCCTGAGATGCCAATGTACAGACTGGCACGAACAACCTCAAAGTAGATGTCCCATTCTACAAGTGCAACAGCCGGAGGGCTTCCACTGCTTTCTTGTCCATATTATCCCTGGAAATAAGATAACTTGTTTGGTGAATTTGGGAGGAATGTAAAAATGTTTTTTTTTTGTGTGTGTGTGTGTGTGTATAATTTAACGTGCTATGTTTGTGTTTTTATGCCCCCTCTGTGCAGCACAGCCTTATCAGACTTTCCTGATCAGTGGTAATATGCTATACTAATCATATTTTTTGTTACGAAAACAAATTGCTGTTCTCTTGTATTATTTACATCTAATGACTATTATCCTAAATATCTCTGTAAATAGGTCTTACCCATGCAGCTTTTTTTTTGGCACCTACCCATCATTTTAGATTGTCTTGTTTGATGTCCTGTTTTGTAAATAGTTTGCTTTATATCGAGCACCTTGTGTTTTTGTTTTTTGTTGTTGTTGTTTTTTTTTATTTTTTTATTTTTTGGAGGGGGGGGTCACATCTTAATTATTTCAGTACAGGTACACTCCATGGTAATCTGTATCTGCATCTTTAATCCAAATGTTCTCTGCTCTGTACTTTTTCAAATGTAAATGTGAAGATGTCATTATAGGGATTACCAACACTGCCTTTAGTCAAAGAATTTAAGTACTACTTATTAATGTATTACTTTATTTATGAATTTATCTATTAATTAATTTGTTGGTTTGCTTGCTTGCTTGCGGATTTGAATAACCCGTTATCAGTCCCCAGTTGTACCCTAAAACTATCTCTGCTAATCCTGTGTCAGATCATTTAAGGAAAGTGCCTCTGAAGCAAAAGTAATTATTTCAGGAGGGAAATTAAATGATCCGCTCACGTAGCAAAGCTTCATTACGGTAAAGAGGATGCTGATTCTTCTACACCCTTCCCACAAGGAATTTGTATTTCTTTTGATCAGCAAGTGCTCTGGAAAAGTGCTTTCAATCACATTAAAAAGATGAAAAAGGGCGTAAAAATGTTTAATCCAAATCTGGCAATATTGATGTTAAAACTCTTATAATTAATGAACTGCAGCTGCTGATGGGGATATTGTTTGTTAAATGCTATTGAAAACCAACAAAAATATATCAAGTATAAAACACTCGCATCTGTCCCAAAACAATTAAGAGTCAGTGCATGATTCAAAAGGCTGACCTAATGTCATAACATTAGCTGCAGTTTTATTAGGAAACGAAAAAACAATCAATGCATTTTTTGCTTACTTTTAATTTTAGGAAAAAGTGCAGTGGGGACAACAAAAGTTCTCGTAACCGTTCAGCATGTTAGCACTCACTCATTAGACGATGCTGCTCCGGGCAATGTGAGCCATAAGAGTACACTGTGGACATTGTTTTCTCCCCTGCCGAGGTCAGGAGAAAAGATGCTGCCAGCTGCACTCTGTGTGCTGTGATAAAGTGGTATATAGCACATATCACATTGCCCGAGGTTTATGCCTGAAAATTTAAATCACTTTGTGTCAAATGATTGAGATAATAACATGGAAATAAAACTACGGAGTACAGTTTAAGAAGGCCCCTGCTTCTTCTGTTCTACCCCTGACCAGGCCACCAGCCGCCACAGGGCTACCATGGCTGCCAGACAGGAGGTCCACATGAATATAGACAACTAGGCTCATCACTGTTGCTGTTTTTTGTAAAACCATAAGATCGTTAACGGCAGAGGATGTTGTCAGTGAGTTCTCATTTTATAAGTATCTCTTGGTCTCTTGGTGTGTGGCTAATGGAGGAATGTGTTGACTGGGTGTAGGTGACAAAGCTGGTCCAGTTGCAAGTGGTGCACTATAGATTAGATTAGATTTGTATTGTATACTGAGGTAAAATTCATCTCACTGACAAATAAAAACACAAGACTAGGACAATACAAACATGCCCAAGAAAAATACATAGGAAAAACAAATGTAGAAAAATAAAACAAACAATATATCAGAACAGTTCCGTCCATTTGGCAATTGTGTTCAGGTCGCTGCTTCATTCGGAATTCCCACAGCACAGGGCGCAAAAGATTTCTTAAACACAGCCTTTTTAGCCAGTGGAACTCTGTATTGCCTCCTAAAGTTTAGAAGCTCAAACTGAGGGTTCAGACGGTGAGTGGAGTCAGAGGCAATCGCTCGAGCTTTAGTCAGTGTCCTCTCCTTGGACAGCTCACTCAAAGGTCTCTGAGGTCTCCCCACAATCTCAGAGCCCATTGACACCACCCTGTTCAGTTTGTTTTTGTGTTCTGCGGGTCATGTGATTGTACCATGCAGTGAGGTGGAACATCAGAACACTCTCAACTATTGATTCATACACAGATTCTAGAATTTGTGCTGACCCCGTTACTACTGAGTTCTCTTCAAAGGCACAGTCGCCACGAGCACTTTTTGAACTCCTCCTCAGCATTGCTTTGGAAGTTGATCTGGGCGTCTACGATTGTGCCAAGGTCCTTGAAAGTGCTCACTATCTCCACACTCTGACTGTTGAGTGACACATGATGTAAATTTGTGTTGGGATTGGAGCAAGATGTTAAAACAAGTTCCTTGGTTTTGGCCACATTAATTTGAAGCTGACTGCTGTTACACCAGTCCAGTTTTGTAGGGCCTTGTTGTGATCTCCACCAAAGCCTCGGTGAGTGGGGACTGTGTTCTCCCAAAATTTACAAAATATTTTGGACAGTCCAGTGTCTCATTTAATGGCTCCAGACTGTGGAGCTCTCTGTCCACGGATTTAAAACTGCAGACTGACATGAACAGTTTTTTACAGAGGTCTGAAACAATGGCTGAAGTCAAGTCAAAGCTGCTCACATGGTAACACTGTATGAAATGTATACTGATGATGTGTATTGTTTACCTTTTTAAATATTGTAATGTGTACTGTATTGTATTGTGTTTTGTGAAATGTGTAGCCTCCTATGGACAAGTTTTGCAAATTAGCAGTTTTGCTATAACACTAAAAAACAATGTTTTTTCCAATGAAGTTGTTCAGAAGTCTAGATCACGGCTCTTGGAGAGATAGGACGGACACAAACATTTCTTTTAGATGGTACCAATGTTATTGGGTAATTTACAGTGGACACACACACACAGTTAGACATGAGGACAGACATGGACAGAAATGGCCATTCACATAGACAAAAATACATGAAAACCGACAACAATACTGGCGGAATACAGTACTTGGGATAGGTTCAGATCCCACGAATGGTCCCAAAGTCCATAGGCACCAGTTCATACGGCCACACGGGTTGGGGGTTTGTATAACAGTTCATGAGGAAATTGCTTTAGTTTATGGAAACGGTGTGTATGGAATAGTGCAAAGGACCGCAGAGTAATGAGGTGCGAGGCAAGGGTTTTTGGCCATAAGCCGCCTACCGGCCCGACCAGAGCAGGTGGAGTTCAGGTTCGAAGAGAGGTGGAGATCCTTGGGCTCGGGCTCGAGGCCTATCTACAGCTCGCCATCCAAAACTTAGGGACCTGGCCTGCGTAAAACACAGGACCCTGAGTTTCAATCATTGCGCGCACATGAAAGCAATCCATCTTTATCAACCTTAATACTGCTCATATTAACAATACTAGACTACAATCAATGTCATACGTGAAATATACATATTAATACTGGTACATATACACAAGATCTAAATAAGAACGTACAGTGTCGTTACTATGACGACCGGTGTAACTGCGCACCAGCGGCAGTGTTCATTCATTATCTTTACCGTAGCATAAAACGTTTAGATGGCCTTAACACGCCGCAACACTTAGTCACCATTTATACCTACATACAATGAAGACTCGACATAAATATGACTAAGATTCATTCAGAGACATGGAGGAAACCGGGGTTAAAACCCAATGCTACCCGCCCATAAGAAATACATGGATGCAGCTAGTAGCTACCATTAGCAAACAAATTGACTTACCAACTCCGCTTAATATCTTAGCATCGACACACTCTCCCGTCACAACTCGGCCCTGATGGTCGGCACCTATAAGTTAGCAATTAGTTGCCAGCTATTGGACGGTTGTTTTAGTGATAGGAAGGTAAACCAGAACTTTACACATACTGGCGCTTAGCCACCGCACCTGTCAGCCATATTGGAACGCTGGATAATATAGAGCGCGATAGGCCACAGCGGGTCACGTGGGCGGGTGCCGTTACTCTCGCGAGATTAACCGTGGGAACAGTGCAGGTAATGCAAAGGGGTGATATAAACTTAATTCCCACCCGTGTTACATCCATATCAAATAAACTAATAATAATAATCTAGTTAGACCTCCTCAGCTGACGGGTTATTTGGATGCAGGAGAACAATGCGCGCCATATCATCTGCATATTTTAACAATTTGAATTGGGTGTCATATATTTTTTTATTCATTTATAAGGCTGAATGAAACGGGCGATAATGGACCTGCATGTTTAGGCAGAGAGAGAGAGAGAGAGCGATATTTAGCAGTCTTAGAATTGTTTTGCACTTTTGAGAGAAGAGAGAATCATAAGATTCTCTATATATATATTTTTAATATATATAGAGAGAATAAGTGGAAATATATTTCTGCCTATCAGCCAACAAACCTGTGTAGCCTGGTAGAATGGACACTGAACAAAAACAAGGCAGCAGGAGAACAAAAAGAGCAGGACATGACCAAACCCCTCGAACGTCACACGCCCACACAAGCTCCTCGGCCGGTCCGATGCTTCGATAGTGCTCACACGAGGACCCCAGCAGAGCATTGGACGCCATGGAATGGTGCGCTATGAAGCCCTCAACCATCCACGACACTGACAGGAGACGTAAACACACCCTGGGCACTCCCAGCCCAGCGGATCCAAGGCGGAAGTATGGAGAATAGCAAAGGACGAATGAATGAAAGGGAGGGGCTTTTATATGATTTTAAGGGGTTGGGTGCTATCTGCTGATGTTCCAATGCTATATACTAATAATGAATATTAATTAATAAAATCTACTAGCCTATATTTAACAATAAAATTGGTAATGCCACATAAAGAATAATGTTAGGTGTGTTTTTTCAGCATCTCGGTTCTTAGTATAACAAGATAAGTTATTTAAGTGCCGATTGTAAGATTGTGTCTGTAAATACAAAATGCTGGTGAAATGGCAGATAATGGCCAGTATCACAACTGGCTAATGCACAGTTCACATAATGGTGTCCTTCCTTTGTTTGTACCGTGTTACATGGTCTAACAGTGTGCTATTTTCGGATAACCCAGTATGTCAGGCACTCAGTATGATGGCTTTCAGCACATTGCACCATGAAAAGTACAACCGGTTAGTTTAATTAAAAGTGGGGTGACAAAAACATGTTCCTCAGCCTACAGTTTAACCTCTATCGACTGCCACCAACGCAATGGCTCACTTTGGGAAGTAAAATGAGCATTCAGGACAATAGTTTCTTCAACAAAAGCGAGGTATGCAATTTGTCAAAGGACAAAACAACAATGGCCCCATCCCATTCTTTACCTGCTCTGAAGAAGTGATGTAGCTTGCTTATCTCCCTGCAATTTATTATGCACTCAACTTTAAGGGAAAGAAAAGCGAGTTGTAAATTGCAGTCTACTTCATCAATGTTGAAGCACATACATCTTTTATAATGGCAGCAAGTCAACAGTGAATTAACTTTAAAATGGTCATGGGCATAATGTTCTCATGCTAAGTGAACTTGTGTAGTGTGTCATTAGGTAAATGGAAGTTCTACGTAATGTTTGCAGTGCACTGAATACATTTGCATAAAATCAATCACCGCCCACACGATTTATATATTTAGAGGTAAATACTAACTAAACGTTTGGCATTTCTCAATCCCTAACAATTGTTTGAATGTAAAGGAGGATTTTTCAGACACGCGGTCGCCACAGTAAACACTTTCCAACTAATTTTCTGACACAAACTCCCCATCAGTCTCAGCTTGGACCTTTTCTTATTTATTTAATTATTCATTCATTCATTCAATAATGTATATGTGTTCAATCATTCATTCATTCGTTGTATCAATACTGTAAAATTCCACTCTTTCTCGTTTGCAAAATGTCCTGAACAGAATGCCATTGGAAATAGACGTATTTTCTGTAACTATAATGAAATCCGGTCTGGTCAGTGAACATCTATAATTCTGTGTTCTTGTACATTTTATGCAAAGGCTCTACACTGGAATCATTAGCTTTGAACACAGCTGAACACCCCGAGAGAAGAGCAGTGCGAACCAGCGGGCCGTCCTCTTTGCGCTTGTTACAACTGCATGGGCCCCCAGCATGCCTTCTCAAGTCTGCAGGAGATCCACTGACTTCCTGAACTCCTGAGGGCTTCCTATCCACTTTCAATAAACCCAATAATATCTGATTAGTGTAATAGGGTGATTACAGACATTTTACATGGCTCTTGAGTTCTCTTGGGTAAAATTAGCACAATTCATATGTACAGAATATAGCATGCGGTTGCAAAAGGCGGACACATAAACATAACAGGACAGCAAGCTCAGTAATTCTGCTCTAGACCTTAACCAAAAGGTACATTTAGTTTGACAAGTGTCCATCACCTGGATGGCATTACACCCATTAGTGGCCAAATGTTATCTATACTGCTGTGCAAGGCAAAAATAATCTGACAGTCAATTGACCATGCGCTAAACTAAGGCCACCCAGTTGAACTATGAATAACCCTATTTTCCGGCAACGCCTGTCAATGGTGGATGTGGCGGCCCAATTAGCTCAACAAGAGTTGTCACTGTCCTTGACGAGATTTTCAGGGCCAATGGACCATTAAGTGGAAATAGATTTTTTGCTACAATCTGGAGTTATTTTCTCCCCTTAAAAAAAGGATAAAATTTGCAAAGGCATCACTTACCCTGGCCATGCAGCAAAACAAAATGAATCACACAGTTATAACAATGACATCCACCCACATCAATGTTACTGTTTTGACAAAAAGAAAAAAAATTGACATCTATTAAGCTAATGCAATGCAGGTTTGAGAATGCATAAAAGAAAGATTGCTTCTTACATTCCCACTGGCTTTACCTCTTCCTGCAGATCAATATTGTCTTGTGTGCGCTTTTGATAAATGGGAAGTCAATGTGCTTTTCCTTCTTCGTAAGTGTTCAGAGCCCAGTCTTTTATCTAAACAAAACCACTGTAGTTTTATACGAGCAAACCTTATCAACAGCTCTCCCAGTAATTGCACAGAAAATGAAAAGCACCGCTGCAATTAGATTAAGAAAAGTGTTCCAAGTGTAAGTCAGATTTGACACTAACTGTATCATTATCTCCTTAATTAACACAGCGGTGCAGACTGTGCATGGGCAACAAAGTTCACAATAAGTTCAAGCCAGAGGTTTCAAATTAAAATGACATACAACTGAAATGCAGCCAGTAGATAGTGGCTGTGCAGTACTTCATAATATTTCCGCCAGAATATAATTGGATTTAGACAAGTCAGGCAAGTCCTGCTTTAGCACATTTATCATGATTTGGGAGGAACGGTGGCGCAGTGGTAAGTACTTTTGCCTCATTGCAAGAAGTTCTCCTCATGCATGCTTATGTTTTGTCCAGGTGCTCGGGTTTTAATAACTGGTATTGGTACACTTTGGAGCCAGGATGAATTTCAAGCTTTTATTGTAATTGTCATGTAAATAACAACTGTATTACATTGAGCAGAGGCCTCAGAGGTACTGCAGGGGTGTCCCAAAGCTTTTCTTTAAAACAAGTAGGGGCCCCCGAGAGAACTTTGGAACGATCGGGTCACATCCCTACATGGCATGTTGAAGATAAAATACATACTGTAAATGGCGAAGAATCTCACCTTACAAATACCCACTGTGTAAACATGAGCACAATACAATGCCGGAGAACCAAAATCCATAAAAAACAAGGTACATTTTACATCCATACAAATACAATTCACATGTGTGTATTCAATAACATACTGTCCAAATCAAATAAACATAGAGCACACATGTCAAGTGGGAAAGGACAGCAGTATGCTTATATTAGGGGTATAACAATGCACCGCAGTTCAACTATCTGACGATATGCACTGCATGAAAGTTTTAGTGTGTATTTCTTAAAGGTCCTATATCATGCAAAATTGACTTTTTGTTTGTTATGCTATTTCCTTATCAAAAACACCCCCAGAGTGGTTTTTGACTTCATTCACGCAGTTCTAAGTAATCCTCCTGAATCCTGCTCTCTGAGCAGCAGCTCCGCCCTCTCCTGGTAAACGACTGACGTTCCGTTGGGTCGTCAGAGCGGAACGGAAGTGCTGTCTGTACGTCTGTATGTTTAGTTTAGTTTATTAGTTTATTTGAGCAGTAAACATTCTGCTCAAAAGGAATGGGCTGAAGCAAGAGCCTATAAGCGCCCACCCCCAAAATCAATACATTTACATTATTCATTATATGCCTATTAGTGTCATTCTGTCTGTATACATAACTCCAATCTTGCGTTAATAGCTCCTTTTGAAATGCATCAATGGTTTTCTCTGTTTTTATCACTGATATCATTTATCATTAGTCCGCTGACTGTATTACTTTCTATTTCATTGGAATAAATATTATCAATCAAAGTAGCACTATGGGTTGTGATTCTACTCGGTTTAGTTATTAAAGGAAACAAACCTATACTGAATAGAGTATTTCTAAATTCGTCAGTCTTTCTGTGCTTATTTGGGTTTAGGAGATCAATGTTAAGATCTCCCCCCACAAACATGAGCTTCTGATTTGAGCCTGAAAAGTGCTCCTCCATCCAATTAGAAAAAAAAAACATCTATATTAGACCCAGGTGTTCTATAAATACAACTTACAATAATATTTTTCTTTTTAGTCTTTGCAATTTTGATTGTAAGACATTCAAGTATGTCATCCTCGACCATAGTCATATTTTCAATAATTGTATAACCTATAATTGTATAACTCAAAATTTGAGTCTATGTACATAGCTACGCCCCACAATGCTTATTTCTTCTGTTCTGACTTATACACTAAAAACCTTCGATACTAAAATCCATTTCTCTATCATTATGCATCCATGTTTCTGTTATTAGAATCACACTGAATGGTTTTGAAAACAATTTTAAGTAACTCTTGATGTGGTCAAAATTTGCATAGAGGCTTCGACTATTGAAGTGGATTACAGAGAATGAATTAACGTTCTTGAATGTACTATTGTAAAGATCCTCAGCATAATATTGACAATCATTAATAGATCTCGCAAAGAAATTATTTTCAGGGTCGATGTCGATCTCAGTGTTCTGTAAATCATATTGTGAGTAAGTAAAATCCAGGTCGTTTGTTTCCATAATTCTCCTTAATGAGAGATCAAAATCAGAATGTCCAATAGTAGATGTATTACAGGCCATGTGAAAAGATGTGCTTCAACATACCAGAATCAAGCCGTTTGTCCCGATGTTTACATTGGTTTTGTTTAAGTTTATCATAGGCAATATCACCCCTTTCTCTTGCAGCTTTCAATTCCGACATCAGATCTTTTTGCTTTCTCTTGACACTGTCCGTGTAGTCCTCGTTTATAAAGATTTTAGTTCCTTTGAGACTTTTTGCGCGTTGCAAAATAGCTTCTCGGTCCTTCCAGCGCAGTAGCTTGGCGATGATGGCTCTCGGCCGGTTCCTCTCGCCTCCAGCTTGAGTTTCTCCGTCAGCAGTTTTGTCACTTTCTCCTCGGCCTCCCCTTGCGATTCCAACACTCCCTCAAATACCAAGTTTCTGCGGCTTTGTCCGCTATAATGTGCAAACTGTCACATACTTTATAACAGTCGGTTTGCAATATCTTAGTGCACTCACTACTTTGAGTTTTAATTCACTGAGTGATGTAATACATTACGGCCTGATTTTGTAAAACAGCTTTTTTCATTATTTCTGTCATAAGGAAGAAAGAGAGAAATAAAAGAGAAAAAAGAAAGTGCCTGACACGTCCGCGCTGCCCTTGTAGAGAAAATAATCACACCCCCTGAGCGTCTGAACTGATGTCATGTTTGCACCGAAAGTTGTGAAGAAGGAGCTCTTTCTAACCTACTCTGGAGTCTTTTGTTCTTTTTTCTTACCTAATGATAATGTCATGGAGATAAGCGCGTTTGGCTGCAAAAGGTACAGGACTTTATTCAACCTTCCTAAAGAAGACGCCACTTTCCAGAAGTTCTTACTTCTGTGTAGTTGAATATTCCAATGAAAGGAGTGTGTTCAAATTAATAGCAGCAATTGGTGAGGTCAATCATTCAGTGGAAAAACAGGTTTGAATCAAACAATAGGACAATAGCTAGAAAATGGAAGACTACCATTCGAATGGATCGGACAATAGCCTGAAAATGGAAGACTACCATTCGAATGGATCGGACAATAGCCAGAACTCCAAAGGCTCAGCTAATGATCAGCTCCAGGATGATCAAAGACAGTCTGAAGTTACCTGTGAGTACTGTGACAGGTAGAAGACGCCTGTGTGAAGCTTATCTACTTGCAAGAAGCTCCCGTAAAGTCCCAGTGTTACAAAAAAGACATGTGCTGAAGAGGATACAGTTTTCAAAAGAACACATCGTCTGGCCGAAAGAGAAATGGAGAAACATTTTGTGGACTGATGAAAGTAAGATTGCTCTTTTTGGGTCCAAGGGCTGCAGACAGTTTGTCAGACGATCCCCAAACTCTGGATTCAAGCCATAGTCCACTCTGAAGACAGTGAAGCATAGTGGGGCAAGCATCATCATTTCTCTAACTATGGTGTGGGGCCTATTTATCGAATACCAGGGATCATGGGTTAGTTTGGATATATCAAAATACTTGAAGAGGTCATGCTGCCATATTCTGAAGAGGAAATGCCCTTGAAATGGCTGTTTCAACAAGACAATTACCCCACACACATCAGTAAGCTAAATCTTTGTTCAAGACCAAGAAAATTAATTATATGGAGTGGCCTGCCCAATTCCCGGACCTTAATCCCATAGAAAACGTGTGGGGTGACATAAAAAATGCAGTATCTGATACAAAACCAAGAAATTGTGGAATGTTGTCAAAGCATCTTGGGCTGGAATACCTCTTGACTCTATGCAACACTGATGTGAAGCCGTTCTAATAAACTGTGGTCATACAACTAAATATTAGTTTATTGATTCACAGGAAAGCTAAATCCTATGGGGAATTTCTTTTTTATGTCGTACATATTGAGCTTGTAAAGACAAATGCAGACTCTGCTATTTTTTTGAACAGCCCAATGTTCATTTTTTAAAATGTTCTACAAAGTACTTGAAGAAATTATACATTTCTCTTCATGTTTTCATTTAGAAAACCATGGGCAAGGCTTCCAATGCATCGAAATAAATCTATTATGAAGATGTTGTGCTTAACTAACATTTTTAAACACACTGCTATTATTTTGACCACAACTGTATGTGCTCCCAAACAGAGCACGTGTGCATCATCATCACTTACCGCTAAACTGAAGGCTGCAGACTCCAGACCTCCAAAGATCATCTTGTCAGATAATCTTGCCAGATTTTGGAGGATTACATCCTCTAAAATCACATGAAATCTGCGTGGCTTTGTAAAGTTTCTCCAGCAGATGAAAAGGCTGTGGTAAATGATAGAACTCCAGTGCGCCATAGAAAAAAAGATGCTTAAGATCCAATCTTGGTTCAAATCCGCCCTAAAAAGCAGTTTCCAAATATGTGAAAGCAAAACTGAAACTTACAATTTAACAAGCACATGGCCCACACTGCTTTTTTTCTTAACGTTGGAACATTTTTGTTTTCTATTTTGTTAAATTGCATTGTGAATCCAGGGCCACATTTTATAATAAAGCAGCTTTGAAAAATTAGAAAAAATTGGCTATTTTATTCTGAGATTAAAAATATTGCCTAATAATGAACATATTATTTGTTTTAAATAAAATAATATTTAAAATAAATAATTAATTAAAAATAATTCATATATATATATATATACACACACACACACACACACACCCACACACACATACATTATATACTATACTATATCATGAAAAAGTGTATTCACTTCTATTATTTAACTTAAACGGTAAAACAAATATATGATAGACTCATTACAAGCAAAGTGAGATATGTATTGCCTTTAATTGTTAAAATATTGATGATTATGGCTCAGCTTGTAAAAATGCTAAATTTTATATATATATATATATATATATATATATATATATATATATATATACATATATATATATGAAACGGTGTAAATTCTAAGCTATCTAGGTGGTTAGTTCAATATCGTGAAGTCAAGTCTGTCAAAAATGTAAAGTCCAGCTGTCTTATATTAACTTCATAAGATTGTTTAAGCCATATGCTTAAAGTATTTTGCATACATAAAACAGAGGGCTGCGGATGAAATGTTGCTTAGCTAACACCAGAAGGCTGCTGAAGTGCTATATAATAGACAGCTGCTGGAACAGGGCCTGCTTAGAACCACAGTGTGTGTTAGATGTTCACCGTGCTGCTTTTGGAGTATGCGTGTCACTCAAAAGGAGAAGCCACTTTCGGGTGTTGACTGAGTGGAGCTGTTAAAGCAATGTGTTGATTGAGTAAACTCTATGTGATCTGGTCTGAAATGAAAACTCGAAAACAGCTCAGTGTTTACATCCACAAGAGAAAGAATGGATGGGCACACAGGAAAGCCCAAAGACAAATAGCAAAACAAATAGACACACATTTATAACACGCGATCAAATCATATGTGGAAAGATGCGCACACGCTGAATCAAACATGAACAGATTACATAAAAACACTCATATTTTCAAACAGTAGACATAACTGCAAGATTTATACAAAATGGTAACAGCTTTCTGATGGTCAGTGGAATACATTTATTCAGTTTTTATTATTTATACTTAGTGAAATTGTCCGGTCCGAATCATGGGTCTCATTCATGGCACGTTCCTACGCACAAATCTGTTTTAAAACGTGCATTCACTAGCAAGGACCACGCCACAACAACAAAGTGCAATTAAAGAATTTAATTATGTTTAGAAGTGTAAAGTGAACTGTGCGAGACTGTGGGTGGGGGCTCCGTCTCGAATGAGCCCTGCTCTTCAGGACCCCCTTTGAAGCAGGAGAATCAGCGCTGAAAATAAAACAGATGTAGAGGGAGGGAGGGTGAGGTCGACAGTTTCGAAACAGACAGAAATGAAGGCTTGGCCTGGTGAGTATATATAGGTTCATGGTTAATTAGAGGCGTGGTAAGGAGAATGCAGGAGTGGTAGGTATGCAGAGGTTGATTGGTTGAGGCGTGGTTCTGCTCCTGAACTTAGTCAACAAACATTAACTCCATTTATGCAAAAAAAAAGTAGATATTTGTGCGTATTTGACCTTGTAGTGAGCCAGCGGCTGTATGAGTGGTCAGAATCGTGCCTTTACTTTCCGTCACAGTGGTTTCTAGAACGCTCCAGGATCAAATGTTCGGAAGATTTTCATCAGAAAACCTACAAAACAATTGATCCAAGAATGTTGTAGAGGCCATCATGATCTAAAGTAAAGATGCCACTGGGTCAGTACATGGTCAAATACACACAAATATAAAACATTTTTCACATAAAAAGTTGCATAATGCACCTTTAATGTCTTTTTGGGAAGGTTTTTGGTTTTCATAAAATTTGAGCTAAAAACGTTTCACTGGAAGAACAAACAGTCAGGAGGACTCTTTCGTAAAAAAATAAAAATCCAGATCTGTTCACGATCCTTGGATCCAGGAGGAATGCCTTCATCGGGTGCTCGAGGGTTTTCTGGGAGTTCATCCAACCAGTCCACATGTGTTTTGTGGATCTGGAGAAAGCGTTCGACCGTGTTCCTCGTGGTGCCCTGTGGGGGGGTGCTCCGGGAGTATGGGGTCCGGGGGCCCCTTTACTAAGGGCTGTCCGTTCCCTGTATGACCGCAGCAGGAGCTTGGTTTGCATTGCCGGCAGTAAGTCAGACCTGTTCCCGGTGCGTGTTGGTCTCCGCCAGGGCTGCCCTTTGTCACCGGTTCTGTTCATTACCTTTATGGACAGAATTTTAGGCGCAGCCAGGGGCCGGAGGGTGTCCGGTTTGGGAACCTCAGAATCTCATCTCTGCTATTTGCAGACGATGTTGTTCTGTTGGCTCCATCAAATCAGGACCTTCAGCTGCACTGGGGCGGTTTGCAGCCGAGTGTGAAGCGGCCGGGATGAGGATCAGCACCTCCAACTCTGAGGCCATGAGTCGCTGCTCCTTCACGTCGAAAGGAGTCAGCTGAGGTGGCTAGGGTATCTGTTCCGGATGCCTCCTGGTCGCCTCCTTCGGGAGGTGCTCCAGGCGGGGTCTTCCAATTTGGCATTCACCAACCTCCGAACACAGATGCAGATTATTTTCCCTATAGAATGTCTCATGAATCTGACTGTTCCTTTGTAAGTACAGATTTAGAAAGGTTTTTTTAAGAAGGTGTTTATGAAAGAGGCCTAATGTATTCTGAAGAGAATACTTTGCCATTATACTGTAGAGCAGTGCTTTCCAACCTTCTTCAGTCCCAAAGAAATGCTGTTGATTATGACTCCCCCATCGTTATCATCGAAAATAAGCCACCATATTATCCTGTTCACAAAAAATAAGTACAGTAAAAAAAATACTTCCAAATGTTTTGACATTGACAAATAATTCAATTTGAATAGACATCTCTCCCCTTTGCAGTGCCCAACCAGCATCAGACAAGGGCAGAGAGCACACAGAGCCACAGACACACAGCCATTCATTATAGCCACTGCCAACCTTTAAATCAAGCTAATTGTTAGCTTTATACGTTTGGTGCTGTCAATTATTAAATTATTTATTTATTTGATATGGACATAACAATAGGAAAAACCAGATGCATTGTTTTAAATTTTATAGCAACACTGCTCATTTTCGACACCTGTCCATAGGAGGCTTCAAGGGGTCACACTTACACGGTTACATTTCATCCAGCATTATAATGCGTGCAGGTCTGGTCTGACTTTTTATAATTTCAGACCTTTATTAAAAGTGTTCATGTCAGGCAGAGAGTTCCACAATCTTGATCCAATAAAAGATAAGCTAGACTGACCAAAAGATTATTGTGAATCTTGGGAGAACACAGTCCCCACTGACCGAGGCTCTGGGCCTGGAAGAGCACTGATGTCAAACAACGAGTAGAAAACAACAGTGACACGGGACAATTGAAACATTTCAGTACTAATACTTGCAAAATTTCCAAAAGTAAAAACCTGTTCTTACTTTTGAACATTTTACAAAGCCCAATCTTCCGCCCTGTGCAGCAACAGCGTTGTTCAAGGTGAAGCTGGTATCTTGCTTACAAAGAACGGTGCGCCAGAGCTTTCACCGATTAGCATTGGGCACCCTGTGGGGCGAACAACCAGAGACCTTTTGTCGATGCGTCTTAGCGAGCTAAACAGAGGGCTGTCTAACCTATCTGTACACTGTTGCATTGTTCTTCTGAATCCTGCTCTGTCTTGCCATCGCTTTTTTGTCCCGGGAGTTGCCATAGATACACTGCAGGAGCGGAGCGCACCAAGGATACAGCAGGCTGTGTGGAGGTACGGGTGTCTGGTGGAATACTGTGCAGCCAGAGGCCTCATTCTCCGCACATAGAGGCAAAGCTAAAAGACTTGTTTCACTTACCTGTTACTTACCTGTACGGCATGTTACTCCTCTGCCTCTTCACCACTGTTTGAGGCTATATTTGTCAGCAGTGTGAAGTAGGGTCGCTGGACAAGACGCCACACAGGCGGAGAGCGATCCTGCCAGGACAAAGCTGAGCACCCGAGGAGCGGTGAGGGGGCGCTCGCAATATGTGAGGAGAAGGAGTGAAGAGCGCAGTGGATTAAGAGGGTCATACTAAGCTGAACAATAGTGGCTTATGAGGTCCCCTCCCCATTTATTGTAGACCTTCATGCCCTATTACCAATTGTATTTTAGTTTTTTGTTTTTTTAATTTACAAACAGACTCTGGATCCTCTGTTATTTGATGTTTTTTTTTATGAATGCCTGTTTTACTAAGAATCAAAAGTTTAACTTATGACTTCTTGTTGATAGAAATCCGTTTCTTTAACACTAACTGATAGGCCCACTGAGAAACAGTACCTTGCACTGAGAAACAGTGCAAGGTCCTGTTAATCCAATCCAAGACATATCTACACAAGTGCTATTCCACAATTATAAGCTGCCACATTGTGGCATTTTCACAAAACATTTGCTTCAGCAGGAAACACGATGGCTCCCAATTGAAAGCATGGCTAAAAGGTCATACATCGAAATAAATGTCAACAATGCCAAAGTCTCCATATAAACAGAGAAGACCCGCTCACACAGGCAGACTGGGCCTGTATTTGAAAGGACATAATGTTGCATAATCATATAGGAGCACATTTTTTTCTGTTCTTTTGCAAGACTTGAATGGAAGTCTTGCAAAGACGTCCATGCAAGAACCTTCCTAATTGGAAGATTCTTGCAGTGTAACCTACCAATGTATTTGTTGTGCTTTTGCAAATAACTCACTGGTTTTGCGTAATTATTTATTATTATTTATTTATTTATTTGTTGATTTGGTTGGGACAGTGCATGTTAATGAACACACCACTCCGAATTGTAGCCACAGGTTAATTTCCATCCGTCGTCCTCCACTTGCACTCTCAAACACACTCTCCCTCATCTTGGCCTATTGTACATGTTTTAGTGGTAGGAGAAACAGGAGTTGTTCTTTTATTTGTTATTTTAAACACAGTTGTTGCTTTGTTTTGATCAATCCTCAAATTTGATTAAGTTAAGGTTGCATAAGATTGCACAGACCACTGAATAAATAATGATATCTAAATAAAGTTGGATTGGGGTAAACGTCCTTTTCTAAAATGCTATCATCGATAATGGGAGTGTGTTGTCAACATAATGAAGAAGTAAATGGTGTGGGGTGGAAAAATGAATTTGTTAAATGACATGGAAAATGAAAGGCTGATGCACTATGTGACTTTGTAGATTTACATTACGGTCTATGCACTTCACATTAATGTCACTCAGCAAGAACTGGCAAAAACAGCAAGAAACTGCACCTTGAGAATATGTGACTATTATTTGGAGACAGAGAGAAAACCAGAAAACTGAACAATTTGCATTTTATCATATCTTGTTGAGTCATGTATATGAGCCTGCAGAGTTATGTTCACCATCGTACTGCTTTGAGGCAATGTGAACTAAAATACTCCTTTATGTTTCTGAAATGCTTCTTCCCATTGTCTATAATGATATCATAAAAATGAAAATCATGAAAATCTGAGCTGCTAGTGCTTTGCTGCTTGTATATTGTGCATTGTCTTATATGTTTTGTTCTGTAGACCTATTTGTGAAAACTTTGGTCAACAAGAGTTGTTTTTAAATGTGCTATATAAATAAATTTGATTTGATAAAAAAGTCCTCTTCAAAGCGGAGAATACTGCCCTGCAGCTCAGAAGTAACAGAGAGTAACAGAGATCTTCCCACACACGCACGGATACAGTTTGACTTGATTGAATAATTGCTTTACTGATCTCTTCTTCCTCTTCAATATAAGAAGAAAGTAATAAACGCTGGGCCTGGAGTTATTGTGAAGGTCTGTGCTACTCCACATCTACAACTGAGGCTGATGGACTATTCAGTAACTTATCAGAGCTCATATGGTTTGTATTGGGGCACGTGATTGTGATGGTAGGGTACTGCCTTCTTATGGTGACCAATTTATATAAGTCATTCTGTGCCATTTTGCTAATGAGACAGCTGAAGTAAGTTCAAACTGCAGATAACATCTTGTCTTCGTTTCTGGCTATTATCTCTGTCATTTAGGGATAATTCACATGAAACAAAAACGGTCACAATGTGCAGCGTCTTCTCTGTCATCATGTATAAACTTTGGTACATTTAGTTTCTTTCAAAAACTGTTTCTTTCCATTGACTTATATTGGTCCCTGCCGTCCATCTGAGATTATGACATCATCAAATGCTACAATGTGAATGCAACCTATTTCACCATTTTGTTGAAATGTCAATAAAAAAAAAAAACTATTCCACCACTTGTGGGGTGTATATACAGTAAGAAATGAAATGTTGTTTTCAAACCCAAATATATAGAGCAAAATGTAAAATATAAAAATAAGTGTAATTAAAGCCGCAAGTGGCGATAAAGACCATCGCCCCTGGCGCAGTCCCCTCACGCTCGCCTCAGCTGTGCTTTTTACTCTTTCTATAGTTAAAATACTTTCTAAGGCCAGAGAACTGCAGTACTCGGGAGATGCCACCAGGCAAAACAGCAACAGCAGATGTGCCAAATTCCATGGAAGTCCCTTCCACATACTTCGATTTGTAGGCACCGAACCCGTGGGTGCTGCAGGCTGAAGCACCCACTCAAATCTTTGGGCACCCAGGCAAATTTGCCTTGATTACAAAATGATTCAATGAATATCGCCAAATCTGTAAAGCCGCTACTCAGTGTTCAGCAAATACACGAGCAGGGGGCGGTACCTAATATGCATGTAAGTGTACTTCGCACCACCCATTTAGCTACATAGATATAGTGTCGGGCTCCCCCAGTTCAAAAGTGATTACATTTCCAACTCAATCTGACAAGGTACGTCTGAATTATAAAGGATATTATGCAGTCTCTGGGACTTTTAGCATTTCCACGCCCACATCTTAGAAAATATCATACACATGTAATATATTTTATTGTTTGTTTTAATGTCTAGAATATACCTGCAACGTTTCATATAAATCGTCCAAAGTGTAATTTTCAAAGTATGGATAGGTGACGCTGTACTGTGGTGAAGTTCGTCTTTTAATGAGTTTGTTCTGTGCAGCTTGGGTTAGTGCATTAGTGACACGAGTGTGAGCTCAATATTTCAATGCATTTATAAACGATAATGTGCCATTTTCGAGACATTTACCTTGACCACGCCCACATCTTATAAAATATGACATGACTGTAATGTATTTTTTGTTTTGTTTTGTTGTGTAGAATATACCTGCAACGTTTTATATAAATTGTCCAAACTAAAATGTTCAAGGCATGGAAAAAGTGGCGCTATACTGTGGTGAAGTCTAAAAATGAGCGTGTTCTGTTTAGCTTGGGGTGGTACATTAGTGACATGAGTGTGAGTTCAATATTTCAATGCATGTTCGATTTATAAACAATATTGTGCCATTTTTGAGACATTTACCTTGGCCATAAGTTGACATGACTGTAATGTATTTTTTTGTTTGAGTAAGTGTTTAGAACATACTGGCAACGTTGTATTAAAAAAAATCCAAACTGCAGGTTTCAAGGTATAGCTAGGGGGCGCTATCCTGGGAGCAGGCTATATGTTAATGGCTGTGTTCTGTTCAGTTTCGGGTGGTGCATTAGTGACTTGAATTATGAGCTCTCTCGGCTTATTCCTGAGCTGTCTTCGAAAATACACGAAATCTACGCGTTCTTCGCCGCGGCGTTATGAGGAGACGGTGTAACAGTTTTACAAACCGTGGCCAAATCTTGAATTTCAATATGTCTAGACGCACTGTGCCAATTATGATCTTATTCCGATGAAAAAACATGGACTAGTTCGTTAAAACATAAGTTGAGTCCAGAGGGTTTCTGGATTTCTAGCCAAAATGGACGACTTCCTGTGCATCGGGGCATGGCGCTCTAATTCAGTTTTTGGTTCGTCCCGATTTGAATATGGGTCAACTTTGAGGGGGCGCTGTCGAGCCATTTTGTTTTGGCCGTGGCCAATTCGTCTATTTCCATCCATTTTCACGCCATCCGAATGACTCCGCCAAATCCCGAGAGTTTTCGTCAACGTTTAGGGGGTCAAAAATGAGATCGTTGACGGAAAGAAAAAAAGAAATAATAATTGGGGGTGAGGGGGACTGAAGACAAACCCCATGCTGCCTGCCCTCTGTGTGCTATACCACTGGTGTGCCCTCTTCACTCTCCTAGCCTGAACTCTGAGGAGGAGGTGCAGCTGCGCCCTTGAGGGAGATGCTGGATCAGGAGAAGGATTAATGTGATGTTTAGGCCTAAGCGCGACATCCATCATCCTGCACCACTTCCACCGTGCACCAGCACTATCTCTTCTCTCTCATCACTGTGGGCGGAGGGGAGACATTTTAAGGAATAATTATTATACAAAGTTTTTGTTTCACTGTCGTGCATTGGCAACGGTTACGCTACTTTTCACAGTTATGCAACAATATTTTACAGTGTTTTTTTCTTGTGCAGCTGCCATAAATATACATTTTAAACAGAAATTGCAGATGAGTTGTTTATGATCCTTGTGATTCAAAAAGTGTCTTGCCATCGCTTTTTTGTCCAGGGAGTTGCCATAGATACAGTGCAGGAGCGGAGCACACCAAGGATACAGCAGGCGGCTTCTTGTCTGGCTATCGGGGTAGGAGTCAAGTCATCGTCGGGACGCCGATTCAACTTGGGGGGGGGGGGTAAAATGTAGTGATACGGGTGTCTCATCCCGTACCCTATGAAAGATGCTCCCTCTTTCTTGCTTGACCCTCCTGACCTCCCCCTTTGATGTCACACGTCGCCAAGAGCAGAGTGATGGCCGCCGTGAGCTCAGCCCATAGACATATTGGCTCAGCCTTAGCATGTTGTGATTATTGAAGAAGTAAATGTGTTGTCAACGTTCTCCAGCGTCAAGACCCGGTGACTCGCTACAGTTACCTGCGTATGCTCGGTGAGTTGCGGTTTTAGACGTTTTAAACAGTCAATATACTCGTACAGAGCTAACACCGCTAACTGTTTTTAGCTTCCTGGCTGTGGACTTTACTGTCTCTGTCCCTATCCGTTAACGAACCTGTGTGACTTAAATGTGTGGGGATTAGTTCATTCTTGGGTTCCCTTGACCCACAAAATCGAGGGTGGCGGTGTAACAACAATTTAAGTGTCTACTCTGTTAACACTTTAAGTAAAAGGCCCCTTGCTACCGCTGGTTATGCCACACAAGCAGCACTGGCAACGAACATTTGCCGCTTCCCCTTCGCTCGCCTCATCTTTACTCTAACGTCGCACCAATGGCCGCTGGTTCTACCGCTTTATGACCGCGACGCTAGGGGCCGACACTGCCCGCCATTGCTGTAGTCCTCCATATAGAGACGGCAAAACAAGCTAGTTTTGCATTAGAAAGCATTGCACTTTACACACGTTCTAAACAACTGTAAAGCCTGGTGCATAATTAAAAACTTTCTACAGCTAGATGTTGCTCCTGTGATAATGCTGGGTTAGTTACAATTAAAGGGACCAGGCTGATTTACGTAAGGAACATTTTAGAAATCTCGTATGCTAATGAGAGCCGGACTTTGCGCTGAGCTAACGGCGCAGATGCAGCTATGAGCGGCTTCCAAATTGACATATTTGCAAGTAAACATTTACAGTTAGTTACCATATGCTAGCGTTTCAAAAGCATGTCAACTAAATGCCACTAGTACCATATCATGAACACGTATACTCTTGACATGAGGAGAACATACACAATACCATTACTCCTGTCAGTCCATGTCCTCACATCACATGGCATCACATCCCTAACACAGGCTATGACACATCATTCCTTTTCATGTTCATAAATTAGACTACAATTATCACACGCCGTCATCACGTATACAGTCACACAGCAAGGCAATGCTCTCAAACCTTACCTTACCAAAATCTAAAACATCCTGTCCTGGTAAAAGAACTTTGAGCAGTAATTAGTCTTTACATTACATTTTAAGCTATACAGTGAATCTAAAAAAATTCATGCTCACATCTCTGGTTACTCATGAACCATGCGTTCACTCCTTTAGTGAAAGCTCTACGATCATCTAAGCTCAATATTTCAGTGGGGAGCTCGTTCCATGTCTTTATGGCTATGGAAGAGAGAGCGGACTGTGCAAATGTGGATTTGCATCTTCTTCTTCTTCTTCTTATATAGTGTGGCTTTGTAGTTTAAAGGAATAGGCCACCGTTTTTACATACTGAGATATGTTCATACCTTGGCTTAGACGAGTTGATGCGTAACTGTCTGGTCTTTGTGTGCGCGCTCAGTCACGCAAATAGACAAAAGAGCATATTCATAGCTCCAAACTGGGGTGAAGTTAGAAGCTACCAAGCTGTTCCAGGTTTTCCATATTTAAATACAGTTACGTGAAAAGTTATCCAAGTCTAGTTAGACGAAATTAAACATGTCGATTTTCTAAGTGGATAAAAGGGGTACTATATTGTAAGGCGTAATAATACCTCAGGAGTACTTCGACTTTACTCTGCAGACGTCGAAGTGCTCCTCTATTATTACGCCTTCAATTCGTCTAAGATAAGGTAGGAAAATATCTCAGTATGTTAAAAACAGTGGCCTATGCCTTTAATATTAAGTCCTTCCAATAAAACAAGAGGGGAATATTTCTGGTCAAAATAAGAGCTTTCAGATTCCTATCCTGGTAGGACACTTTCCAACTTAAATTCTCAAATGCTGCTAGACTGAGAATGAACTTGGTAACAAAGGTAAAGTAAGTGAAACTAATGAAGAGTTGGAGAGAACTTTTTGCTGTGAAATTAATGGCAGCTTTCCCTGCCTTGGTGAGTGCAAGAGTGACAGAGCTAATTATAGCCACCAGGGTGTTCTTGTGTACAGAAGAAATAAGACAAAGGCAGGCTCAGGGAATACGCGCTCAGCAGGTGGAAACAACTGCTCTGAATCCCAGAGGACTCCAGCACATTCGTTAGCAAGTTTGACTGCGTCTATTAGCTACAGTTTTAAAAAGACACATTTTAGCCTCAAAGGTGACACAGCTTATCTCCTCAAATAAACTTTATTTTTTTAGTTTTTCCCCGTCTAGCCTGCACTTATTATTTTGCCTTTTTAATATGTCACTATTTAACTGCAGCTGGTCTGGTTGTGCTACAGAGCACACTGGCCATGTATAATGAGTCTTTGGGCACATCTGCCAAACGGATATGATACGTTTTTAACCAGCACAACAATCTACAACAATAAATGTATTATATACATACAGTGCGTTCGGAAATATTCACACCTATTAAATTTGTCCACATTTTGTTGTTACAGGTCTGTCTCTCTGTCTAAATGTTTGGTTTTCCCTCATCAATCTTCACAGATGATTATTTATTTATTTTTTGTAAAAAGAAAAAATAACTAAATATTGCATGTACATAAGTATTCACACCCTTTATTCAGTACTAAGTTGAGGCGCCTTTGGCAGCGATTACAGCCTCAGGTCTTCTTGGGTATGATGCAATAAGTTGGCACACCTGCATTTGGGCTATTTCCTCCCACTCTTCTCTGCCGATCCTCTCAAGCTCTGTCCAATTAGACGGAGACCGTCGCTGCACAGCTATTTTCAGGTCCAGAGATGTTCGATTGGGTGCAAGTCTGGGAAACTCAGGAACATTCACCGACTTGTCCTGAAGCCACTACTTTGTTATTGTTATTTTGTTATCTCCTAGTTATTCCTAAAGTCAATATATATATATATATATATATATATATATATTTTTTTTTTATTGTATTGATTTATTTATTTTTTATTTATTTATTAATTTATTTATTTTTTAGTGGTTCCTCTGAGGGAGCCCTCTGCCCCAGGAGTGCTGGTTGGCTGTGGCCGTGCGGGCGCTCTCCTGGGGGTGCCTGGATGGAGGTAGGACGTCTCTCCTACACTTCCTCCGGGCCCCCCTGGGTTGGCGCTCTGTGGCTGTGGGCGATGGGCTGCTCCTGGTGCAGACGGCTCCTTGGATGGTGTTTCCTCTTTCGGTCTATCTGTACTCAGCCTTACATACTCAACTCTATGTCAATTTTTATTTAAGACTTTTAACTGTTGGGCTGTCTGTACGTATATGTGTCTGTGTGTGCAGGTGGGGTGGTGGGTGGTGGGGTTGTAGTTATTTATGTATATTTGCTGGTGGGGATTTTTAAGCACTGTAAAGCACTTTGTGTTACATTTTGTATGAAAAGCGCTTTATAAATAAAGTTTGATTTGATTTGATTATTTTGGCTGTGATCCTGGTCATTGTTCTTTTCAGGATGTTTCTATACATTGTTGAATTCCTGTGAATGATGCTGCCACCATCATGCTTCATTGTGGGGATGGTATTTGCCAGGTGATGAGCGGTGATTTGTTCCCTCCAGACATGGTGCTTGGCATCCATGCCAAATAGTTCTCTCTTGGTTTCATTAGTTTTGGTGCCTTTTGGCAAAATCTGTCATGGTCATTTTTCTGAGAAGATCAGTAAATGATCAGTAAACGATCAAACTAAATGATCCGTTTGGACCGGCAGCCAGGAAGAGTCCTGGTGGTTCTGAACTTCTTTCATTTACGAATGATGGATGACACTGTGCTCTCTGGAACCTTCAGTGCTGCAGCAATTTTTCCGTACCCTTTCCCAGATCTGTTTCTCGATACCGTCCTTTCTCTGAGGTTTACAGACACTTTCTTTGACTTCATGGCTTGGTTTCAGCTGTGGGACCTTATATGGGACAGGTACGTGTTTTTCCAAATCCAATACAAGTCCAGTTTTAATTTACCAAAGGTGGATTCCAGTCAAGTTGTAGAAACATCTCAAGGACGATCAGTGCAAACAGGATGTTCCTGTCATGGCAAAGGGTGTGCATACATACATGTGATATTTCAGTCCTTTATTTTTGATACATTTGCAAAGCTTTAAAAAATAATAAGAAAAATCCCTTTGTCATTATGGCATATTGTGCATAGATTGATGAGGGGAAAAAATAATTATATACAGTGCATTTTTGAATAAGGCTGAAACAGAAACAAGATATGGAAAAAGTGAAGGGGTGTGAATACTTTCCGAACGCACTGAATCATCAATGACTATGGCTTTTGGGTCTTAAGCATTGATTTCTCATGTTTACAAACTTAAAATAATGTCTATGTATGGCAAAAAAAGAAAGGAGAAAAAAAAAGCAAGTTTATTTGTAAGGCACCTTTTATGCAAAAGCAATACAAAGTGCCTTGCAGACAGAACAATAAAACAACAATAAACATGAACGTAGTTAAAAAAATTAATCAGATAAATGTGAATTAATCATTCACAGGTGAAAAGATGAATACAATACTTTCAGCTGTTGTAAGGACCCCAAACCAGGACTGTTTTTAGCCTTGATATAAACATTGTTGGGGCCTGTCTCTGGATAGCGGTTCCACTTTGTGTCCACAAAATCGTGTTTAGTCCTGACTCTAAGCACCACCAAGAGATCACACCCTGAACGTCTCACTCAGTCCCTATCTGTTGGGAATTATTCCTTTTCAAAAGATTATAGAACCGGGGTTAAGGTATTTTATTGTCAACAGCAGACGTGCAGAACTTTTCAGAAAGGGTCTAGTTTATGGGATTATATATATTACACAACAAAATCAGGGAAATGCATATTCAAGTGCTTCAGCATTACTCAAGGAAGAAACAATCAAATTAGTCAACAGGACTTAAACTGGTATGAATGAAGCAATGTTTTTGATGTGGAAATATTTCTAAATGTATTTTTGTCTCAGGCGCAGTTATCGCTGGTGGAAGTTTAATCCATTGCCTCAGTCTGGGCCTATAAGCTGCATCCATTTTATGTTTACCCACTGTGTCATTTAGTCTGTTAACTGTCTGTTAACTGTGAGGCCTAGATATGATCCATGTAGGCCTCACAGTGGAACAGCTCATAGTGAAGTCAAGTTAATTTGTGCAAACACAAGGTGCAACTGTGAGGAGCCATGCATTTTAATGAAGCTGACACTGAACTCTTGGGTGGATGAAGAAAATATCCCCATTACAAGGTCTTTGACACTTTGTGCTTTCATTGGCCTCCGATGGAGCAAATTGTAGCCTGAAATGAAATAATGACTGCAGTGCCTTATTGTTCCTAATTTGGTAGAGCTGCTAATAATGAAGTTTAAATTAGCCATTCCTTGTCCTGCTCCCGCCTTTATGTTAAGCACAATTTTAATCGGATTTAATTTGAAAATTATTTAAATATACATGGACACAAGCAAATACGTCATTACACCATACAGTGTTTTTATGATACAAAATCAGATTAAAGGCCAATCCAATTGCAACTGTATGTATTCAGTATATAATATATGGGAAAATTAAGTAAGTGTTTATTTCCCATTGAACAATTGTACAACAAAATTCAGGTTCAGGTGTTGAGTTAGAACTGAGCCGCTGTGATTCTGCATGCCGCCATTGTGGGTCAACTTGACCAGCATGTTTTTGGAGGTATAAGGGAAACCAAAGTACCCAGAGGAAACCCGGTTGGCTGCCTTTAGTGCTCCTCTGAATCTATGCAGCGCCTCATGGGTTTATACCTGTTTCAGAGCGTGGTGTCCCGCATTGGTCAGCTCCTCCACCCCCTCCTTCCTCCACCCCCTCCTACCGAGGCCATCCGGCGGCCTTCCGGCAGCAACGGGAAGAATCGGCAAGAAGTCTATTTTTGACAGAGACCGGAGCGGAGCCCCAACGGATCAAGCTGACAGAAAAACACGAGCCAAACAGGAAGTCAGGTCTCGTGAGAAAAGAAGATCCGGTGTATTTGAAAATCAAATATGTCCGCTTACTACTTATTTGGTCTCGTTTATCACCTGTACACGCATGTAACGTCGTAAATGTAAACATTTCTCCATTACCAGTGACACAGGGGCATTAGTGTGTTGCAAAGCATCCACTTCACTGAGTCGTTGTACTGGCAAATATGGCTTTTGTTTACAAAAACTACCAATATATGGGGCTATTTATGACGTGACCTCGCACCAAGAGGGAAACTCACGTGCGCTTCTGTTCTCGCGAGGGCCGTTTCTGTGCCTGGCGCAGCATCTGGTGCCGGAGCTGGCGGAGCTGGCCACAGTGTCAGCCGGACTCACTGTGAGTGGTAGTTTGGGGTAAACCCGGACCGGATCAGGACCGAACCCGGACCGTAGTTAATGTGAGATTGTTATTTAATATGCAGCCTATATAATGAGCATTGTATTAGATAACTAATAGCCCTCTTGCTCTGTTCTTACTTCGTAAGGTTCCATGAGGCAAGCAAATGTGAAACACCTGACATCGTTGAGTGTGAACAACACATTTAATTTGCCTCCTGCTGCACGTTCCTCAATCAAAAGAACCACCGTGTCTACTGTGCTCCTTCTCTTTGCACCACACCTGGCCACTTCTACATCACTCAAACACAACGCAGCGTCCTGAGGCTGGGTGAACGGAGCTAATTGGGGCCCAACATTTACAGACCAAGTCGACGAGGGTTACATGTACGTCAACTTCGTTGTTGTACCATCTCAACATCCCACACCTGGGCATCACTTAGGAGGTAGCTAGGTAAGCTAAAGGCACAAAACTCACCTTTCTCGTTATTGTTAAAACGTGGTGGAGAGATAAGTGTTGTTGTTGTACGAATGTACAAACGACTGTTTCTTTGCACAATGTTTCAAAAAAAGCGTGCTAAATGACTGCCGGTAAAATAAATAGAAATACTGTAGGGCCACGTGAACGCAAGTCAGTGACCTACTTTGACTGCTCTGTCATTACCACTGCGTTTTATTTCTATATATTTTTATTTTTTTAAATGTCCAGCCATGTAATAAAGGAGTTAACAATGAAAAACCCCTTTCCGTCTGTCAGTACAACGTAACAGAGGGGAGGCGCGGGCGGGGGGTGGGGGTTGGTTAGTGCGGACACTAATGGTTAACCGAGTATTAACCGCTAAGGGCCTCGGTTAACGGTTAATGAAAAACTTGAAAACGTGCAGCCCTAGTGAGAGGTAAACTAAAACAGTAACGTTAAGTAGCAACAGTTGGGCTATAAATATCCTCATACATGAAGCTACGAACTACAAGCAAATACTTAAAAACACATTCTGATTACATTAATAAGCACTTACTTTTCATCAGTGACTAAAATACTTGTATAACTATTTGGAGCAATCACAAGGAAGAGTTAAAAGGTAGAGACAGAACATCGACAACTTATTTCATTCCACAATACCGGTAACTGAAAAGTGAGTCCTGTCACAGTGGCAGGAGCAGCGCAAGTCACATGACTGGACTTAGCGGGGCAGAGCCTTTATTACACTCTCACCATCTTCTGGGAAGAGGTGAAAGACGAATATAATCCGTCTTATCCTCCAGTGAACGTACATTAGTCAGAACAATAGGGATAGAAGGCTTGTGGCTTGGCTGCGAATTTTGCCCGGATACCTCCTCGTTTGTCCCTTTTTGTTTCCTGTAGCTCCTGACGCCTCCACTGTGCTGCAGGTGTTTGTCCTTCATGGCTAGTACCAGGGTTGTTCTGATGGACGATGTGATGGATGATGAACATCACGATGGAGAGCCACCATTGTGATGCCACGCCCTCCTCCTGCCAGAAGCCCGAAGACATGATGTGTTAGCCGTAATTATTAAAGTAAAGACGCAGCGCTGCTCTATTTCTGACGCGCGAGGCTCGCTCTCTGAAAGCAGCTTCACTGTTTAACTGCGTGGTTTCGCTTTGCTTTTCGTACGTAAACTTAACAGTTTTAAAATGCCGCGATGGATATCACATCGGAGCTGAGAGAGCATGGGTTTGGATGTTCTCACGAAGGACCGAGAGAGGAGAGAGAGGAGAGAAAGAGTGCAGGAGGTACGAGGCTACGAGCACACGGACCGGGCGGGGCGTGGAGCAGCTTCAAAAACATAGGCTACGATGCAAACTTCTAAATATTGTCCCGTTCACCCACTGTTTCTTAAACATTACGTTAAAACTGAGCAAATACAAATAATAAGCTCCGATTTACATTTGTATTAGTGTGGTGAGAGTCTTGGTATTGAGGAGCAGATGATGCTCTGAATAAGTCGTTCTCCTCAGAGACTTTACGCACAAGTTTTAACACGTTTCTGTTGCAAAATTCGTGTTCCATGACTCTTTTCAGATCATGTTTAGTTTAGATCCATTTATCCTGCAATCTCACATTTTTCACATAAATAATATGCAGCTATATAGGCTATGTAAATGTCTTTAAAAATGCTTATAATGAGAGATGGACGATATCGTCCATCACGATGGTTCACTGTAAACATCGTCAACTGCCAATTAAGGGTATACATCACCCAACCCTAGCTAGTACAGAAACACAACACCATACAGTTCAAAGAAAAAGGCAAAAAAACAGCTGTACCAAGAGACGGGGAAGTTTCTTTTTATTTCTTTTTATTTAGTTACTATGTCCACTGTAGAGACAACTACTGTATAAATCTCTTCCTGTATAAAAGGAGGTGTAAGTTAAAAGCACAACTCTCCCACCTCCTATGACAAGTTTATATATACAGTGCCTTGCAAAAGTACTAATACACTTTGAACCTTTGCACATTTTGTCATGTTTACAACCCTAAACGTAAAGATTTTATTTTGATTTTTTTACTAAAAGTTCACACACAAGTAACAGACAACTGTGAAGTGAAAGCAACATGATACATGATTCTGTTATTTTTCAAAAAATAGAAAAGTGAAAAGTGGGGCGTGAATAAGTATTCATACAGCATTTTCTGAGTGCATTAAATTGCCTTTATAACATTCCTAATGACTGCAGAATGTTCACACCTTGCCCTAACCATTAAATAGAGGCCACCTGTGTGTAATCTACTCTCAGTATAATTCCAGCTGTTCTGTGAGGGCCTCAGAGCTATAGTCAGAGTGTATTGGTCACTGAACAACATCATGAAGGCCAAGGAGCTCACCAGAGAGGTCAGGGAAAAAGCTGTGGAGAAGTTTAAAGCAGCGTTAAGTTATACAAAGATTTCCCAAGATTTGAACATCTCACGGAGCACTGTTCAATCCATCATTCGTAAATGGAAAGAGTATAGCACCACTGCGAACTTACCAAGACACGGCCGTCTACCTAAACTAACAGACCGAACAAGGAGAGCACTGGTCAGAAATGCAACCAAGTGCCCCAAGATAACTCTGGAGGAGCTGCGACGTACTGCCGCTGAGCTGGGGGAATCTGTACATGGGACAACTATAAGTCGTACTCTACACAAATCTGGCCTTCATGGACGAGTGGCAAGAAGAAAGCCATTATTGAAAGGAGGCCATAAGAAATCCCGGAGATTCACCTTCCAGCAGGACAATGACCCTAAACACAAAGCTAAATCTACAATGGAATGGTTTAAAAACAAACATATTAATGTGTTAGAATGGCCCAGTCAAAGTCCTGACCTAAATCCTATTGAAAATCTGTGGAAAGACCTGAAAACTGCTGTTCACAAACGCTCTCCTTCTAATTTGACAGAGCTTGAGTTGTTTTGTAAAGAGGAATGGGCTAAAATGTCTCTAGATGTGCACATCTTGTAGAGTCATATCCCAGAAGACTTGCTGCTGTTATTGCAGCAAACGGGGGTTCCACAAAGTATTAAGTCATGCTGTATGAACACTTATGCACGCCCCACTTTTCACTTTTCTATTTTTTTTTTAAATAACAGACTCATGTATCATTTTGCTTTCACTTCACAGTTGTCTATTACTTGTGTGTGAACTTTCAGTAAAAAAATCAAAATAAAATCTTAAAGTTTAGGGTGGTAAACATGATAAAATGTGCAAAAGTTCAAGGTGTATTAGTACTTTCGCAAGGCACTGTAAAGCATGCTCATCAAATGATCACAGACAGTGGTGCAGTTGGTAGAGCGGTTCGTTGGAAGGTTGGGGGTTCGAATTCCAGCTCCTCAAGATGCACACTGTCGTTGTGTCTATGGGCAAGACACTTCACCCACCTTGCCTCCAGTGTCTGTGTACATTGGTGTATGTATACTGTAAAGCGCTTTGGGGCTGATGAAGGTAGAAAAGCGCTATTTAAATTGAGGCCATTTGAGGTAATCTCACACCTAATTTTATTTTGTAGAGTAGACACAACAACAAAAAGCAAAAAATATATATTTGTCCAGTTGTGTGTTCTGTTTTTGATTATTCCAATGTTATGAAAACATGTTTAGAAAAGCTTTGTAAAATGAAAAATACCATTATCAGCCTTTGAGAAGACTGGACATTCATTCATCACGTAGAAAGAGCCCACTCTTTACTCTTTTGTAAAGAGTAAAGAGTGGATTGTTTTTATCTAAACACGGCACATTTTGAAGGCTGGTGTGGCATTCTGTTCACTGTACACATTTGTTGAGAGAATATTTGGATTACTGTGAAGGTTTGCAAATGAAACATGTTTTGATAAGAAATGTTTGTGGCAAAAGCCTGCAAAACGCAGAATGATTCATCAAGTTCACAAGGTTCAACACAGAGTGATTTCAGATGGCTATAGAAAATAGATGAGATTTCAAAGTGTGAGTAGGTGGAATATTTCTCTGTTGGTGCTCTTTGCGTCAACACAATTTTATGTCAAAACCTTAATATTGGTCGAAGGAGAGGGAGTACGACTTTTGAACATATTAAAGATTGCTACCAATATGCTCAGCACTATAACCAAAGACAGCGCTTAATTTCAGTCAGTTACTTTTCTTGAATAGACAGTGAGCAGCACACAAGGGAAGACACACTGTTTGTGTTGGCATTGATTGTTCTCCATTAAGCCTGAGGATGCAGCAGATCTGGGGAGAACCTAATTATAATGGATAGTGTCCAAGACAGCAAGCTCCACAGCACAGTCACAACCCCCGATGTAAATTTGCAGATACATACTGTTGTTGACATACATACATTTGTTCTTAAAGTTTGTGACGGACGCAATGAAGGTGCCCCAAAACTAAAACAGTAGCAACATTTTAAACACTGAACAGTGCCATATCAAAAGTGGCTTAACATTTAAGATCACAATCAATATAAAATATAAACGTGTATTTCACTTTTTTAGTTTATATTTTTATTACTTTCGTCTAAGCATGTTGGTTTGTTTAGCCAAACTAGTTGAAAAGTGTATTTACCTTTCAACATATAGTTTTTGTTTTTTTATGAATTTATCTTAAGGAAAGTCTACACTACTTTGTGTGTTTGGTGTCTTTAAACCTTGCCCTATATTTGATCTCAGTTCACCACCTTAGTTTAGGGGGCACATAATTAACTACTGATGAGACAGTGTTGGCCTTTGTCTGTATCGTCCACAAGATACATTCATTTGTCATGATCACGATGAATTACACATTATTTATGAGCTCATTGTCCTAAATTGTGTTAAATAAGTATATGAAACATTATAAACTTTCATTATAAAGTCAAGGAGAAATGATCCATAAATTCATGTCTTGTTATGATAAATATGTATCAGTATTATTACATATTAGAGACAACAATTAATGTATAAAAGGATTTTTTACTAAATGATTGTGACCCTCCGTGCAACAACACGACCCACACCTTGAAAACCTTTGTTCTCAAATTCAATTGTTTAGTTTTGTTTGTTTCTTCTCTTCTACTGAATGTTTGAACAAGCATGTGACAATAGATACATTTAAAAAAAACGAATATATGTTAGATGCAATGGATTCTACAAGATGAGCATCAAAGTCTGCAATTACATAAATCAGGGTAATATATTCAAGTAGCACTCTCACCTTCTCACTTAACACTCTGTGCACACTGCAGGAATTACTTAATAATGATTAAGTGAAATGTGTTCCCTTTAATCCAGTGGAAAATCCAATATATCAGCTTCACCTTCAGCTCCTGTCTGACCCAACTAATGGTTTACATGCTTCAGTGTCAGAGAAACCTGGAAAATATGAACACTGTGGATACCTCTCCCAGCTCCACAGGGATTAAACACCTGTGAACATACGATTATCAGACTCTGGAAACCCCAAGTCACAGACTGGTAGTCTGACTTTATGGAAGGGACTGTGTGTGTTGTGTCGGGACTTGCAACTGATTCACTGGCATTTTAATAATTCACACGCAATACAAAGTGTGCAAATCTGACCACATTTTTATGTAAGGTTGATTTTCTGTCCCTGAGTAAACATTATTTTGGTGCTGAATAGGCTATCAGTATTTTCCTACTTCTCTTCATGATTTTTGGTATTGTTTCTATGCAACAACAAACTGCACACCTTAAAATTCCAGCTGATATCCATCAATAAAGCTGCAACTGCATGAAATTTCACTTGAAGTAAGCTGTAATTAAGATGGGCAGCCAGTTTTAACTGCACAAGCAGAGGAACTAAATTGATACCTGCAGAGTCAGAACAGTGCATACAGTGAGAACCATAATATGGTTCTCACTGTATGCACTGTTCTGACTGTTCTGACTGTTATGTTTACACAAAGACACAGTGGCATTTTTTTCTCACTGTTAGACATGAACCTAGAATTAACTTTTTACGGTCAATTAGAATTTAAAAAAATATTTCTATTTGTCAAATTCCAGAAGAATTTCTATTTTTTATTACTTTTTACAAAACCAAATGTTTACATATCAGCAATATGTGGTAGCATTGCCTTTAAACTGTATATTTTGGGTCAAACATTTTGGATTTCCTTCCTCAAGCTTCTCAGAATAGTCGGCAGGAGTTTTGGTCCATTCCTCCAAACAGAACTGGTGTAACTGAGACACGTTTGTAGGCCACCTTGCGTGCACATTCCTTTTCAGCTCTGCCCACACATTTTCAACAGGATTGAGATCAGGACTTTGTGATGGCCACTTCAAAACATTGACTTTGTTATCCAGTTTGCTTTGGGTCATTGTCCATTTGGAAGACCCATCTGCACCCAAGCTTTAACTTCCTGGCTGATGTTCTGAGATGTTGCTCCAATATTTTCACATAGTGTTCTTTCTTCATGATGTCATCTATTTTGTGAAGTGTACCAGTCCCTCCTGCAGTAAAATAACCCCACAGCATGATGCTGCGTCCCCCGTATTTCACAGTTGGGATGTTGTTCTCAGGCTAGAAAGATTCCCCCTTTTGCCTCCGAACGTGAAGATGGTCATTATGGCCAAAAAAAGACTTTTTTTTTCTTTCTGTCAGACCACAGGATATGTCTCCAAAAAAAAAAAGTCTTTATCCTTTTTTTTATTTGCAAACTCCAATCTGTCTTTTTCATGTTTCTTTTGGAGTATCAGTACATATCAGTACAGCACATGACAAACTCTTACCAGTAACATGCCAGCATTTTCACCAGGTCTTTTGCTTTGTTGTTGGGTTGATCTTCACATTTCAGACCACAACACGTTCATCTCTGGGACACAGAACCTGCCTTCTTTCTGATCTGTATGATGGCTGGCACCTTCAAGTGTCTTGAAATTGCACCCAAGGATGAAGCAGACTTGTATTTCCAAGGTCATGACATCGTCATCTGGGCTTTCCCAAATTGTTTAAAGGTATAGTCATTTTAGTGTATGTAAACTTCTGACTTAAAACATCCTATTTCTCATTCTTCTGAAATTTGACAAATAGAAATATATTTTTATTTGAATTGACGGGAAAAAAAGGTTAATTCTGGTTTCATGTCAGACAGTGAGGAAGAAAATGCAAATGTGTCTTGTGTATGTAAACATTATGGTTCTCACTGTACATGTTTGATACATTACTAATGCCATTGCACAAATGAAGCCATAACCAAAGCTCACCAAAAAAAATAATAATAATTTAAACGCACATTGTCCAAGCATGCCCCCTTGTACATAACTCTGGGAATAAATCACCTTTGGGCAAGGTTAAACTGGGGCCATCTGGTCGGCACAGCAAACAATCACTGCTCGCCATGACAGTTCTTCACCCCAACAGAGCAGAGCGCTAAATGAAAAATTGCCTTAATAGATTTCATGTCTGGATTGGGTTCAGGTTCAATTTAGTAAAAGCTGGTGCCTATAACAAATAGTGCGCTGCACTAGACAAAATAAAAGATGTGTATATGTCTTTTCTCATTTTTTATAGATTTAAGTTTCCAGACAGATTTTAGATTTCCATAATAATAAAAAAAAAATATTATTATTATTTTTTTTTTAAGACGACAAACCTGAAGACACAAATGAAGCCCGATTAGGTTCATCGAGTATCTTCCAAGGCAGCAAAGTGTGCTTTTAGATTTTAATTTGCTATTGTTCTGTAATAAACAATAGCATTTAATGATACAATTACAAAGCTTTGCATAAACAATAACAGTAACAAATCCCATGTCTGAAAGGGTGTTTGGAAATAGATTAAACTTGGAAAGAAAATTGGCTGAAAGCATGAAGGCCACGGCATTAGGTGTCTAATGGGATACCCGAGGTTGTGGTGTTATGTACAAGTTGCCATTGCCCCCAGGCAAAGCGCTTGCTTCCAAAAATATTCACAAGCAAAATACTTCCAAGCAAGATGACACAAGAATAATGAGCAGTGTAGGCTGTGTGTTGTGTGATGGAGGGTATACGGTACGTTGTCTGCCAATAACTGGCTCGTCAATTTATATATTTGCATGAAATATAACATCTACGTAGTGTTCATCAGGATAAAAGTGCAGTTGTTTATCTTTAACAAGGACAAGGTTAATCAATGATTCACAGTAAGGTGCACACACACACACACACACACTCACACACACACACATATATATATATATATATATATATATATATATATATATATATATCTTTATTGTTTAATGTTAGGTAAAGTTATTGTGATTACCATGCCAATAAAGATAGAAACTGTAGCTTGTTATTCAGCCAAAAAATGTTACTTATACCTCAATATTCAGTGCCACTTTGTCCCCTAGTAAATCAAGGGCTGACCGTGTCTTACCCATTAATTTACCAATTTTTTTCTACATTGGACAATTTACAGCTGGAAGTCGGTTCAATAAAACCGGAGCATGGGAGCTTAAGGCGCTACCTCCTACAGTGATTTTGGAAGCTTGCGGAATCACTAGTAGCCCTGTGTTTTGAGAGCGGAGTGCTCTGGTTGGCTGATATGGAACTGCGGCGTCTCGGAAATAGAGTGGAGCCATACCCTTTATGGCCTTAAATGTGAGCAGGATTTGAAATTTAATTCTAGACTCAACAGGAAAACAGTGGAGAGACTTTAGCACTGGAGTAACGTGTTCTCTCCTCCTAGTTCGCTTAAACAATTTCGAAGCTGAATTTTGAATGACTTGAAAGCTTCTCAATGAGCTTTTAGGACACGCTGCTAGCAGGGAGTAGCAGTGGTCCAGCCTTGATGAAGCAAATGCATAAATACGTTTTTCTGTGTCACTCTTAGGTAAGAGGTTTCCTATTTTAGCAATCTTCAATGAAGGTTCTTGAGTAATCTTCTGTACTCAGTAGTTCAAGTCTTCAAACATTTCGCCTCTCATCCAAAAGGCTTCGTCAGCGGACTAAAGTCCCGCTCAGCCCGCAGCTAAGATAAAGACCACAGGGAGGAGTTGGGGTTGGACATAGACATCTATTTTAGCAATGTTACGCAAGTGACCACATTCTTTGTGTTGCAAAATCGAAATCTAAATACAGTACATCTAATTGCTTCTGTGATTATTCAGAGAATGTGTTTTGCTGTTGTATGATTTACAGTCAGATGGTAGGGTGGGAAACGATAAATTCATTGCCTCGTGTTGCACCAGCTAAGATGCCACCTGCTCAACAACATGTCCAAGGGGAATCGCTGCAATCTATTACACGTTATCTCCAGAGCAAGGCTTGTTTTGTTGGTCCGTACTCAGTGGGTGATTTGGAAGCAAGCCCACTGTTTTCCACAACAGTCTGTGGTCTTAAGCATAATGTAAAGATGTAAAACTGTGTTAGGCCATTCATATTAATGCATCTCTGTGTTATTTTAAAAAGGAAACTGGAAGACGGAAGGCGAGACTAGCGGCCACACTTCAGTCAGTCAGCTTCAGGGCAGCTGCACCAACAAACAGTAGATAGATAGATAGATAGATAGATAGATAGATAGATGTTGGGAGTGAGAGGTAAATCGTTTGTGTTTTTTTGGGGGGCGGTCCTAACTACTCACTCTCTTTTCTGTTCCTGGCCATGCTGGGTGAGGCCAAAAATATTAAAACTGCATTGGAAAAAGGAGTTCCACCTTTGCAGAGATTATAAAAACAAGAATGGGCTGTAACATTTTCGACCAAAAGCATCCACGGCAAACACCCAGAAGTAGGAGAATTAAAAATAGACGCCTGATTTGTGCGGTGAGTTTTATGCTAATGAGGAATATCCACAAGCGGGGTTGACTTTATCGACACTATGGTAATCAACACTAAATTAACTCTCGACTCAAAGGCAGGGGTCACACCCATGAAATTAATCCCCCGCACTTTGAATCGCATGTGTTTATTGTTCCCCTTTAATAAATAAGCAGAGGGTACAGAGTAGGGTTGAGTAAGTGAAATGCAGTGCAGTGGCTGATTTGCATGCTGAATGATAATAATAGAAAACATCTATTGCACTTTCTTCTATATATTTGGATTAGAATGTCTTGACACAATTTGTTGCACATGTTTTGTATCCAAGCTATGACTTATAGGACAAGCAAGACTTGACTCTGGCTTGTTACAACAAAATATGAAATACATGTTCATCAAGTCATATGCATTTTGGAGTTCCAGTATTATTCTTGGATACATAAAGGGTCTATCTGAAATTATTCCCACATAATCTTGTGGTGGAGTGTCACCTGGATCAGTTAACTAATTTGTTTCTACTGTATAAGCCACAACAAATATTTTAAGACATATTTTCTTTTGGTATAGCCAAGAATACTTTGATCAAGTTAATATACTTTGTGTTGAAATTATATTTAAAAACGTGTTACTTTAAAAGTAAAGAATCTGATGCCAAGTTATGACTGAAATTGGAAATGCATAATAGGGAATGTAGATGGACATAAAGTGTGAGCAGAGCAATAATTAAGACTATTCAGAGTAAGTATGTTTAGATTCGGGAGACCCAGAAAATGATCTCAAATTTCTGCTGTGGAAAGTAGCAAAATGTAGGATTTGTTGCTAAGCACAGTCGGTGACCACTGTGCAGGATCTGGTCAACATATCCAGAACATCAGCTATGGTTTGGTCAGAGATGAGCATTTTTGCTGATTAAGGAATTGTTTGCAAAAGGTTCTTGATATTTTAGGTTGACTTGAGAAACCATTACATATACAACAGTAAATATAATCAAACTGTTTCATCAACATACAATGAAACACCATTCTTGCAGTTCGGAGGTTTATTTTGTGTTTATTTGGATAATTTAAGGCAAAATGTAACCGCCAAAGTGCTTTAATTATTTTCTATTTAAGGCCACCAGGGCAATGTATTTTGGGTGAGTCATTATTCCTGCGCCAAACAACGCCTACTGTTGTTTTCGTCTCATAGACTGCAGAGACTGAGAGAGCTTGTTTGCACATGTGAAACCCGTCACGTTAAATAACAGAGAATTTATTTTTTGGATATTTTTGCTTTTTATTCCTTTATTTACCAGCAAATGTTAAAGGTTATAATGGGGTCTCAGGGTTGATCTGTAATGCTGAAGCCATCAGGTTCCTGTCCCATCTGACACAATAACACCGTACCAGACGTGAACATTTGGTGGTAGGAAGGTGTTTGATCAAGTTTTTGCTGAGCGGAGAGCTCTTTCATACCAGCGCCAGAGCAGGACCGTCTGTATATTGTCTTTCTCTCGGGACACAGACAGTGTTTAACTCACAGTGGGATAAATAATTGAAGTTTGTCCAGTGAGAGCTTACAGTGGATATAGCCCAAATGTTGAATAAAGTATTTGAGGCGCGATGTATAGGAAAAGATGAGAAGATGCTTAAATATCACGCCTCTTTTTTTCTAACCCTTTAGCCTCTGGCCACAAGCACTGACACAGCAGGTGTGTGCACGCCAGGCTCTTCTGGACCAACACCACTCGAAAATAGGACCCTAAAAGTTCCTGGCATAAAAACTGCTTGGCGCGCACTCGTTGTGAAAAACCTTGTAGAATTCAAATCTACACAGGACTTAGACTTTTACAAAAGCATAAAATATTTACTATGCCAGCAGCAGCATAGTACTCATGCCTAATACGTCTCGCTGTTATTATTTTGTAGCTGTAATGTGAGCGAATCCCTGTGCTTGCTGTTCTGTGTATATAACTGCTAATCATAAATCAATCAATCAATCATTTGTTCTGGGTCATAAGTATTATGACGCAACATTGGACCGCTCTACTTAAATGTGTCTATGTTTTTGTATGCGTCCCAATCAGATAAACCTAGATACACAAAGATAAATACTCACATCGGTATCTATTAATACGTGCAGTTAATCTGTAAATAGATAACTAAATCACTTAGCTTCCAGACTTGGCATTGACGCTAGTTTCATCATGTTAGTTCAAAGAAATTGTAGCTGATTATAATACAGTACATGTTAAGTGCATCATTACGTTTTACGTCATGTTTTGATACATCTGCAACAAATTGTTTTTTTCAACTCATTTATTAATTTATTTATTTTATATTTAATTATCCATATATGGTCATGTTTGAAGCAGATGGGGAAACAACGAATAAGCAAAACTGAACTTTCTCCCATTTCTCCACCACTTTAACAAATGCTGAATTATGAATATACTTTTCTACTAAATATAAATGCAAAGACACGGTGAGGATCAAAGTGGTTCAACATAAATACTTTAACATAAAAACGGACAGTGCTAACCAGGAAGCCAGCGAAGTTGATGTTAGCTTCAGGCTACGTTAGCTAATGAGTGCCGTTTTTTTTTTGCTTCTATTGAACAATTTGCTGTGGAAAAAACATCCACGTGGACCCGACTTTGGCTTTATTGGTGTGTGATAAATATGTTTATAGTTTGCCAGAAAATGGCTAAAAAATTGTGATTCTCATGAGAGGTTTCTACCCCCTCGGCTAGGCCTTGTCCCCTTGTATGATGCGTAGGGCTGGGTACCGTTAAACAATAGAGTTCGGGAAATTCCACAGTTACCATGGAGATCCGCCATCTTTGCAGCTGTTAGCATACATTTCAATTGACTAACATTAGCTAAAAACAGTATAAAAAGTGGAGAAAAAAGCCGTGAAACAACTCCGTTAGCAGGTGAGTTACAGCTGGTAAATACATCTAACACACATAACTCCAGTATTTTAACTTTTAAAATCTCCATTAGTTTGCAATTGCTGCTAATCCCATAATGCTTAGCGATATGACATCACATTCCCGAACTGTATACCAGTTTGGTATAAAAAAAAAAAAACTACTGGTATTTGAAATACACTGAAAAGAAATATAAAATCTTTATATTCAAGTTTTGATGCTTTTGGTCATCAAAATTTAAAACGGAAAAAAAGTGGGGAAAAAAGAGGGAACAAACTTTTCTGGGGGGGAATAAAAACAATTGGGGGAAAATATATATTTTGGGAAAATTAGGGGAAAACTTGTAAAAAAAAATTAGTTCAAACTGGGGGGAAAAATAAGAAAAACTTGTTTTTTTCTGCCCCTTTGTATTTAAAAGAAGTTTCTTGGTTGTTTCACCTCAAATAAATGATACAAATGCAAAAGAATAGAAATGGAAGAAAAAGGAATAAATTAAGATTATTAATCTGTTTTACGGTTCGATATGACAAATCATTTTGTTCAGGTATTGGTATCGAAAACCAAGTATTGTTAAAGTACCAGTATTTTTTATATTTTTTTTACGGTACCCAGCCCTAATGACACACTATATCTATTAGTAGCGAGGAGAAATTGCAGCACAGTCCTTTAATTAAAAAGAGACGTTGGGGATCTGCATGGATAGTCCCGCACTCGTACTTCTCGTGTAATGGTGTGAATAGTACAATTGTTCGAGACACTCAAATCCTCTTGGGAATTTTTATTTAAAAGCATTTTTGGACTCACTGCTAATGCTTAGGCTATTCCCACCGCTGTGTGACACTTAATTAACACCGCTCTCATTCCTATTTCCTTTCTGACCGGTGCAGCGGCATATCTTCTACACTTAAGATTACCTGAGTGAAGCATGTCCCCGAGCTTGTCTTGGAAGAATATGTCTTGTCAGCCTACCCCTTTATCAACCGAGCCCACTTCCCTTACGTCTTTTGATGTGTGTCATACATGCTGTAATTGATTCCACTCACCGCTGCCATGCTTCAGTCCACAATTTGCACCCCAATATGGCACCCTGAACTTTGGGAACCCAGACAATAATGGGAAAAGCTGTAGGGCCCATGAACCGTAGAGGATCGCCTGGTTTTTGCACATAGAGCTGCAGGCACCAGAACGCAGGCACAGAGCTGCATTCTGAATAGAGGGAGAGAGAAAAATACATTTGTAATGACGTTTTGAAGGGGAGGAAGTTATTGTTGCTTGGAGCCTCAGACTCAGTAATTCATTAGATACAGTAATTTTCCACGTGCTTGAGAAGGTGTACCTGCAATTTCAATTACTTTTGGTGGAGAAAATAAATGAAAAGTAATTAAACTTTATTGAGTGTTTGGAATGATAATACAATAGACTTTGTAAAAAAAAGCTCACAATGACACAAAGACTGTATCAATGCAGTCAGGTACGATTCTTTTGTATATATGTACTTTTATTGTTATTGTGCATATTGATCGTAAAACATATGCACATTAAAGCTTTAAGCAGGTTTAAGGACCTTAAAAAGGGTAAAAATAAAAGAGAGCTGATAAGAATACAAAATCCATCCGCAAAATCAAATCTAACTCAGACATGGACAAAACGACCAGCAATGCAACACCAGATAAAAAGAAGCACTGGAGCACACCCCGGTGTGCCATTCCGAGCAAAGAAACACAATATACCAATGACTAAATGTTCTATATAAAAAAATACGCACATTATACTGCCTGGCACCTTAACCGGAAGAGGCAGATTTCAACCGACTGACAAAACAACTTGTGTTAGCTAACAATATTACATAAAAAACACACATAAAACGTATGAAGACCTGAATTAAAGAAAGAGGCAAGCAGGAGATATCTTGCTAAACGGCATATGTGTCCAAATACGCAACACACACGCCACAGATCCGCACAATAATGTTCTTCTATATGTGTCACGTTAACCTTTAAAATTCCTTTGACTCATTGACAATGTATTGATTTATCTAAGCTAAATATAAACAAATAAATAAAAACTACTGCAAAATTAAAATTGTGGAAAACAGGATTTATTGGTGGTGATACAGTGTTGCTTACCATTTTTCACTGTCAAGTTTAAGTGAATTTCGAATGTCGGATTTTGTAATACTAAAGAGATGAAAAAAGTTGCAAATGTGAGTTGACAAGCAGCAAGTTATTTTGAATGTGATTAAATGTTTTTGTTTATATCTGGGGGTGTGTTCACCGCAGAGCTGTTGGCAAGTGCAATAGCATAATGTCAATGTTTAACCAGTTTTGTGGAAGTAAGTAAGATAGAGAAAACAGAGGCTTTGAAGAACTTGCATTATTCAAAGTAAATATAGAATACGGTAGCATGCAAAATACTTCTCCCACACTGTCACTCTGATTGCTGATCAAAACCCTGGCATGGCAGTTCCTAGGAGGAAAAGGTGTCTAAGATCAATCATGTGAAAACATCAAAGAGCCATAGACTGAAAATAATTTGCCATTGTTCTTGTGAATGTAGAGTTCGCATTTACAGCCCCACACGCAAATGATAGCCCAGAAACAACTGGAGCCTGCAGGAGGGAAGATGCCAGAGATAAAACAAAGTGACTGCATGTTTTTCTGAGCTAATAGTGTACAGTTTATAACCCACATGTTTTTCAAAGTCGGCTTGGGGCTAAAATGTCATTTGTCTAATGTTTTTTTCTCCACAGGAGGTCCAGCAATCTATTTATACAAGTGATGGTGATAGTCAGGACACCTTTGGAACACCCAGGAACATTTGTATCCCCAAACACTAAAACACTAGTTTAGTTTCACAAGTTACTCATATGATGCCAACATTCAATGCAATATGTGCTTATAAGCAATATAACTCTTAAGCTCGATTAAACTGACAGGACTGTACAGTAATTTACCCCTTCCAGCTTTTCATAGAAATTTGCAGATATACACGATTGTATGGTAAGGTATCATATAGTATGGTATGGTAAACACAACTATATACCTGGGATAATATTTAATGGCCAAGGAGGACATTTGAGGTTGACTCTCTAAAAAGTCTGTACAGTGCCGTTTTTGGCGAAGAAGAAGATGTGAAAATACAGCATGGGAACATAAAGACCCGAAGATAAAGACCAAAGAATAACATTGGAAAGAAAATAGAACCTTGGCCTGGTGTGTATCTGCTTGAATAAAAGACATCTAAGCCTTTTCTTTCCTTCCTTTCATCCCTTTGTTGGCTCTCCACTGGCGCCGATCTCTGTGGACGCACGGTGACTTTATACGCGGTATGGTAGCCGTACAAACACAGAGCCCTTCAGTGCAACACAACGGATCTCTACTGCCACCGAGAGGAAAGTAGGAGAAGAGCAGGACATCAGCCTTCATTTAGATCAATTATATCATGGGTCATTAGTCTGAAGGAGTGAGAAGATGGTGACCTTTTCCTTGTATATAGCACCTCAAGACCTTTATGGGTTGCTTTCCATACTTAGCACATTTGGAAAGCTCCAGGGCAGGACATTGCTGACTCTCTGCATGTCCTTTTGTGCGATAAAGTTAGGGAACACATGGTTTATTTTTAAAGGGAGCCAGTCAGCAAGGGAGAGTAATGTGCAGCTATTTTAAGTCTGTGCAAGTTCAACCTTCACTTCATATGAACTTAAAGTAAAATTTCACGCCGCTTTTACCTGATCCAGTGGGAGGATAATGATTGTTTTTTAAAAGTCGACTATTTGATATTCAGTGCTCTTTAAAACCACTAGGATTTGGCTGTTGGATGAAAAGCTTTTGGTAAAAAAGGAAGATTTAAGCCATGCTTGGAAGACATTTTTACTCACTGTGGCAATATATGGGAAACCATTTAATAATAAGAGTATTATAATTTACATTCTTCATTTAAAGACTGACAAAATGCTGTGCACCAAAAGGGCTAACCCTCCATCTGATCTATGCAATATCATTGTACAACTGTCAATAGACAAATAAACCTTTTACAATCACACCATCATTAGTCCAAATTAACATTTGACTACAGTAAGGGTGTTGTCTAGTGACTCAAGAGTAGTATTAATCAGAGTGCTATAATCAGGAATCATCTGCTAAAAATCCATCCATCCATCCATCCATCTATCTCCATACATTTTCTTCCACTTGTCCGTTGCCGGGTCGTGGGGGCAGCTGTTGGAGTTTCCTAAATCACATTGCACCAGCCCCTATGGCTCCTCCTGCAGGTGGTGGTTCCACAGAAGGACGGCCTCATGGTTCTAACCGGGCCTGTTGGTCTCTCATAAGGGGCTTCTGAACCGCTCTTTGTCTGACCCGTCACCCAGGACCTGTTTGCCATGGGAGACCCTACCCAACCCTACCCAACAACTTAGCTCCTAGGATCATTCGAGTGCTCAAACCCCTCCACCGCGTTAAGGTGGCGGTTCCAGGAGGGGCCTCTGCTAAACATACCACCAAAAAAGGTTTCTCATCACAGGCCAATAAGGACTGTGTTTTCTCTTTCTACTTCCTAATGAGTGGTATGGCATCGATGCCAAATAATGGTGTGATGCCTGGCTTATAGGACTAAAACAGGGGTCTGTTCTCCCCCTGGAGCAAAGATTTGCACTCAACTCAATTGCTCACCTAAGCTCCAGGTCAGTTGGTTCTGTAGCACAATGTGCTACAGAACCAACTGACCAAAAACATGTACAAAAGGTTAATCCTCCAGCCAGGTGATTCTGACCTTTAGCCTGGCTTGACATGTGGAGATGGGTTCCTGGGCACTATACTGTGGTTGCCCACTGCTCCTTATGGGTTGCCACAGTAGCATCGAAGGATGAACCAAATGCAGAGGACAAATGTCCCTACGCAGACAATAAAGTAAACCTTAGCCTTAAGAAGCTTTGAGTAACTTCAACCTGCACATCCCTTTAGAAAGAAAGATGCAAGATAGACTGTTTTAGTGGCGCTCCCAGCCATCAGCAAATAAGGCGTCTTACCAAAAACGTCACTGCCTCAGCAATTTAAAATAGAACTGAACAATTTTCAAAACATATTGGGATTAAGACCAGATTTGCTTATTTTGTCTAAATGTGCAATTTATGAACAAGGAAAAGATAAACAAGGTAAGGGCACCAACAGAAACAGGTCTGGTCACAGTGATAAAAGCATCAGAGTTCTTAGTTAAAACAGGACACATTTTAATCTAACAGAATTGGCATTTAATATATTAGGTATTTTAAATTACTTACTACATCACTTTTTTACTTTACAAAAAAATGTATACATACTTTAAGCTGAATTCACCATGTATGCACTCGTCGGATATACAGTAGTAATTGCATTTTAGGAATGTCATTGTCACAAGCGTTTGAATGTTGAATACACATCTCCGTTCTCATTCAGGGCAACTAAGCAGGGCTTTTGTTTAATTGAAGGTGTGCGCATAAATCACACCGGTGAAACTTTAAAAAACAATTACACAGCACTTCAGAGCCTTTAAGCCTTTTCAGATTCGAGCGGCCGGTCGCTGGGATCAAGGATTTAGAGACCCTTATTTCACAGGGCGACCGCAAACCTGGCATGAGAAACAGCTGTGCACACACATAAATGCCATGATCACTGGTGTGTATTGGGCTATATGAAGCAGCGCAATACAAGTCACTTAAACCAAATGAAGAAAAACATTGTAAAAGCCTGGGCGGTTATTATTTTTCCTCCCCCTTGGCAGATGTGTGCCCCACTTCCCTGGGCTCCAATAAAGTCACCCAGGACACAATATGATCTTCACAACAGCTGTGGCTTGAGATAAAACCTTAATCAGCGAAGGGCACTATAATATCATAACCTAAAGCTACAGTGGCCAAACCAGTCGATACGGAAACACACAAGGGCAGTACAATTTAAGTTTGAGATAACCCACCTCCAAAGTGTAGTGCCACGCAGACATGTCTGGATATGATGGAAAGACTTAATGAAACAGCGACGTAACGTAAAAACATCCACACGCCTGGGTTTCTTCATTGCTTCCATTGTTGTCTGATGAGCAAATCACAAAGCACAGAGTTTGCTGAGATATCATAGAAGATTAATAAGAAGTTGCAAGTGTCACAGTCAGAGTCGTGGGAAGATATTCTAGTTAGGGGGTGCTGAGGGACAACATTTACCCCAAAAACACTTTTTCTGTGCATATTTCCTATTTATAAATATTTCCTGCAACTATCCACCAGGGGGTGCTGCAGCGCCCTCAGCACCCTGGGTTCCCACGGCCTTGGTCACAGTTGTTTTGGGGTTGCTGTAGTTGCAGTGGTAGAAGTAACGGTGTACTTTTACTCGAGCAAAACGTCTGTAAAGTAGTGCTTTATTTCCTATGTTCCTAATCTTCTTCTTGGTTGCTAAATAAGGGGTATCACACTGTTTCGTAGTAGTTGCATTAGGGGAAGTAACCGTAAGCTTTTACTGGAGTAATAATTTAAATAATTCTTAAGTTATTAATAGTTTCCACATCTTCATAATTTCTCTTCCTGATGCTATAGGCGTCATAACACTTTATCATCCCACACCTTCTCACCCTCCGAGTCCTGCTGCGCTCTGAACTCCACTGCTTTTGCGACGTCTGCCGTTCAGGGTATCAAGCTATGGATTATAGGTTTAAAGACTTGTTGGTCTGCACCAATGATCAGAGGCACTGGGTTGTCCAATAATATGATTTGTGGACGCCAGACACTTTGCCGCAGCCTGACAGTGATATGTGCTGAAGAAGCTTGGGCTGCCTCCGCATGTCGTCCTCTTCACTTCACTTGGAGCCTGAGGCGTTATTCCCAGGGGGCATCCGCTGATACAGTAATGGAAATTCTTCCTGTTTCATCTGTGCTATTGAGCATATTGACCCTGACAGTAAATAAGTCCCTTTTTTACACTATACACTCTGGTGTTAATGACGGTTATCTGCAATCTTTCGCACTCATGTCACACCTATGAATAAAAAGATCAGACTAGCCAGGCTAACAGTCAGGACTCAGCACAATTACAACTGCCAGTCCCTACCGTCACACACAGCCCGACAACTTAAAAGTAACGGATGGCAGCCAGCAATAGAAGCACTTTAAAGATGCACTAAAAGAGCAGTGAATTAGGAGCTAATGAATCTGTATGTTGTACAGTATTAATAAGCAGTATTTTTAAATACTAAACCTGAGAGCAGAAATACAGACACTGAATAAACTTGGCCATGTCAGAGGTCAGGGAACAGAAAGCTAGTTTGAACGACCAGGTTTATTTGAAGTGATATGTGTGTACAAGTGAAGAAAAATGTATCATAACAAGAAAATATACTTAACAGTAAATATATATATATACACTGCTAAGACATTTTAAATGTGCATTTATTAATGTATTCATGAAAACCCTCTGATGTTTGTGTTATGCTTTCTTTCATTTTCTCTTGGTGACAAACTGTAAGTAAGTAAGTGCTTTATTGTCATTGTACAAGTGCACAACAAAATAGTGTTCAGGTGTTAGTCCTGAGCTGCTGCGGCTGAGCCGCGCTGCCACTGTGTGTCAACCTGACCCGCATGACCTTGGAAGTCGGGGAAACTGTAGCACTTGGAAGAAACCTGGCTGACTGCCCTCTGTCTCCTCTGATCCTCTGAAATGGTGCCGCGCCTTCTGGGTTTGTCCCTGTTTCAGAGCGTGGTGTCCTGCACTGGCCAGCTCCTCCTTCCTCTTCCTCTTCCGAGAGCCAGGGCTGAAGGGCTGGTGGATAGAAAGAGGACGCATGGACGAGGAAGACAACGCGAACGGGACCTGACGCACCGGGTCGGGTAGCGTGATGGCGGCGAGGGAGCGCACGTCGAGGCCAGGGATGTCCCCCGGACAGGAGGGGCGGGATCGAGCGCAGCAGCGACCAACTCTCCGGGCATGCGTTCCCCGAGGTGGACCCCTGCAGCACCTCCGTGGTAGGCTCCCGGAGCCGGCCGGACCCCCGCCTGGAGGCCGACCAGACCTGACTGTAGCACCTTAAAACCCCCATGTTTTAGCCCTTTTTAACCCCATTTTAGTGCTCCTTTTAATGTATGTTTTATCTGGACTTTTATATAGGCCTTTTTATGTTGTCCACTTTTAACCTTATAAATTAAATTGTATTTTTATCCTTTTAAACTGCTTTGTTTTATTGGCTACACCACACCAATATACTCCAATCGAACACGAACCTGTGACAGTCATACAGGGAACGGACAGCCCTTAGTAGAGGGCCCCGGACCCCATACTCCCGGAGCACCCCCCACAGGGCACCACAAGGGACACAGTCGAACGCTTTCTCCAGATCCACAAAACACATGTGGACTGGTTGGGCAAACTCCCACAAACCCTCGAGCACCCGATGAAGGGTATAGAGCTGGTCCAGTGTTCCACGACCGGGACGAAAACCGCATTGTTCCTCCTGGATCCGAGGTTCGACTATAACAAATAAAGGCTTGACATAATGTCACTTTGCATATAATGAGTCTATATCATATATTATTTTCACATTTTAAGTTGAATTACTGAAATAGATGAACTTCTGAACGATATTCTAAGTTTCCCCTGTACATACACACAAACTCTACAAAGAGTATACATCCTCACTTTGTTTATTGTTCATAGCCCTATCCATGTTAAGGGGAAAAGGAAAGTGTACGACAGAGTGCTGAGTCTGACTTAATGGCTAAGTTTGTTATCTACAAACAATAGTTACACTGTCCTAGTTGAATGTTGCCTCCATAAGACCCATAGTTGCAATAGGTGCCACTCAGGACTCCTTTAGGTATCAGTCAAACCAAAAGTGAATGAATGAATCTGTACCTTATAGAATAGAATAATCCACAGCAAAATAGCTATAAGAAAGTATGACATACCGTGAGATTGATAACTTACAGTACTCCTTTCCTATCGTCTATTCCCTCTAGCTTCAATACAATATGTATGTGCAAATCAGCATTGTATAAAATACATTTTCTTGACAAATGCACTCTAACATGATGCAGGAATGGTACTTTGTGGTAAAAATCTAAATTTCCATCCATGTGCTAACAGCTACCTTAGCACAGGGTTCCTTTAATCCCCCCCCCCCCCCCCAACATGCTCCCATGATATTAAGTCCAGCCTTTTGCCCGAGATCAACCAAGCGACCGGTTCATCAAATGCACTGCGCTGGACATTCATAAAACATGCCTTCCCCCGTTAGCTCCTGGCATGGGCTTAGAAGTAATAAATCGCATTCTGTATATTTCATGACCTAACTGGCTGGAGTGGTTGTGGGCTAAGACACTTGCCTTCAGATACTGGTCATATGATCTGTGCAGAATGCCCAATGATGTGTCTAATCCTCCATCACTGACCAATGCACCAGGACTATAAATCATTACAGCCTTCAAATTATTCTAAAAATCTATACCGAGACATGGCGCGCTGGGTCTCTACATCTTTCTCTACATCTTTGATCCACTTTAAAGCAAGCAGACATTCTTAGGACCAGCGCCGTTTCTTGCATAAGCGCACACATACTTTCGATAAATGAGCAATTTTCTCCTTTACGGCTGCCTTGTTATGGCCAGTAAACTGCCCCCTTGTTGCTGCCACCATGTATTTCCAATTATTTTATATGTGAGCGAGGGCAAAGGGACAAATGGGAGTGCAGTGGAAGAGAGAGGAGACTGTAGCGTGGCAGGACTTAGTAATTCTATGAGCAGGTTATAAGGAAGATAAATAGTGTGACATCTTAATGGCGCCATACAGTTATTCTTTATGAATAAAGCGAGATTGCTTCATAAAAAGAACCTTGGGTGATTAATAATGGCACCACACCAGTCCCAGACAGAAAGGTCTCTCTGGTATTTACAGCTGTTAATGTAAAAATAAGTGGCGTTATAAAAGGCGGCTGTTCTAATAGTTTTCAATAAAACACCTATTAGAAAATGTGACTTTCCTTTGTAATAATTACTGCAAAAGACACTTAAATGATTCAGGAGAAGATAGTAGAGGTAGTAGTAGTAATTAAAAAAATAACACTGTATATTTTAGTATATACTGTGCTATAACCTTCAGAATCATAGACTACTACTTACTTATTTCAGTACCACCTCTGGCATGGTATTAATTACATATTTTAATTGATTATTGTGATGTGAAGCCTGTATGTTAACATCTCAAAGTTCTTGGCATTCTCCTTGTCAATCTTAACAAAACCCGAAAGATTATCATCCTATTTTAGCATGAAATTAAAATGCTTGAGGCCTTCTTTTGCTGTAGCTTGAATAATGTCATATATTTAATCAAATGTGAAAGGTCATTTATTCAACTATGACCCGGGTTAGCTCAGCACAACTGCAAAGACTTTCTGAAATGGCCACTACATGTACAGTATGGAGTATGGAGTGAATGAATAATGACGACAGTGTAGCGCTTTGAGAAAAACTTGGTAATACAGACTTGTAAAGCGCAATACAAGTGTAAGGCATTATTATTATTATTATTATTATTATTATAGTATATTTTCCTATGAGTTTGCAAAAGTCAATGATTTTTGCTCCAGCCTCAATACTTCAAAATTCCACACAATGGCAATCACAGCTTTATTAATCAATCATTTATATCTATCTCATCATTTTCCAACTTTGCAGCTCATTTGTATGATTTGAGTATGAGTCTAAGTACCTTGTTGAATAGTTTGCGGCCGTTGTTTGCCGGCACTCGTGGTGATGAAGATCTATTGGCCCAGATGCTTTTCGGATCAATGGCTTTCGATCGTCCTCTTGAACCTGGATCGATGCTGCTGCCAAGTGAGGACTTATTTTCTGATTTGGCGTCGTTCACGGTCAAACACCTGCGCACAGTCCATACCCTGCACACTGTTTTGTACACTCAGAGTCGGCTGGGTGCACAGCACTTGGCTCATCGTGCTGCTTGGTGACAGAGATGAAAAGAGTTATTATCTGACGCGCTTGTGGATTCATGCTGAATGAGTCAGAGGTGCGTTCAGATCGATGTGGTTGTAAGTGCAGTGGCTGGTCCAGTGCATCACACCAGTACGGGCTGTAGAGAAAATGTCCGACAGTGGCCGGCAAAGGTTGCTTTTATAATTTATATTGACATCGTAGCAAATCTATCCAGTCAAAATGAGCGATTAAACCACTCCGATTCTGTTGCAAAAAAAAAAAATTTTTTTATCAGCGTTTGCCATGTGTGTTATTCTCTAACGTCATGAAGTAATAACCAGTCCCTTATTTGTCACTTCAACCTTTGAAGATTTAAAAAAAAAAAAAAAAACATGATCAAAGTTTCTAAGGATGTGGTAACACAATAGAGAAAAGGTGCAATTCTATTTGAATGCTAGTCTCTGTGGGCACTGGTGCTGCAATAACTAAACTCTGATTATCTTCTATACACTCTGACTCCTTAACATTCATTATTCACTGTATTTCAAGGATTTCATTAAACCAAATAGCTGCAGGGAATTGGATTTTTCAGTAAGAGTCAAACTGTAGTTGTGCTGCCGATTATTTTTCAAGGGCTTTAAGTTCCCATTTGTTCCTCAGTGCCTTGAACCGCAGTGTTCACTAACAACACTCTTGTGCTGAGGTCCAATTATGTTTTGAAAATGAAATTATCTATCATGGGGAAAACACTGACATTTTGTTTCTCCACTTGCAATAAAAAGAAAAGTGCTAATATAACTGGCTAATAGAGTTGGGAAGGAGCAGATGATAATAATGATGATAATAATAATTCCATTAGTAAAGCAGATTTAAACTGATTAAATACCCCCAACAACTAGATAGACAGTCATTTTTGTTCAGGGCTATATTGGTTTTATCAAAAGCACCCATTCATACACTAATTGGTTTTGTTTTGTTTGTTTTTTTTAATATTTGTTACATCTAACTTTTATATACGGGTCAATTTGATTTACGAGCAGTATATAATGCAATGATACAAAACAAAAACAACTATAGCTTATGAATAATGGATCAACTAAATCCAAGGGAGTATGCGCCAATGTGAGTTCCCATACCCCAAGTTGAAACAGTTTTCAAACAGTTTTCAAAGTTACTGAAGCAAGCATTAGAGATTCACCAAGAAAAACAGGAAAAGCACTGAGGACAGCAAGATGGCCGACTTCTCCTCCGCAACAAACAGCTGACTCTATATGATGCCACTTACTGCTGTGTACCTCCATCGTCTTTCGAGGCAAATCTCTGGACCACATTCCCACTTTGAAGAAATGCATAATCCTGTATGCCTAAACCCCCAAAAAGGTTAAACTTAATCATTATAGACCAGTGGCTTTTAACAGCAGGCAAAGACCTTTGGTTACTCGTAATTTGCAATTCCACAGTGAAGATTATGCTGTGCTGTGTCGTGAGCTGGGCGAACACCTGGTGGGAAGTGGCGGTGTCATCACTATTCGGTCACATTCTGGGCTTATAGGACTTTTAACACAGCGCAGCCTCATGAATCTTAAATAGTATGTTCACTCAAATACATTGGATGTGGGACAAAAGTGCAACTCAAAGAAAATATTATCGGATCGACAAGTCTCTGCATGAAGTCTTTTCAATGCTGGCGTTTTGTGGCAAAATGGGAAATAAGAAATTATGAGGATAAAATTGTTAATTAACGTTAATAAACGTTTGAAAAGAATAAATGTTATCTTTGTTTTATTTTCTTATTTGACAAATTGGGTTCTCGAGACTTTGTATGTACAATTTACAAAGCGCTTTCTTTTTTAATGGACATTATTCTTATTGAACCACAAGCAGAACTATGAATTGGAGACCACATAATACAATGTAGCATTCAGGTATTAACACTTCAGTGGGCTAACGTGCCATTTTCTCTAGGACATTCATATCACCTCAACTACTGAGTACAGAAGATCACTCAAGTACCTTCATTGAACACATTCATATCAGTTACAGTATATTTACATTTATGACAGATGTCGTTTTTCATAAGGGCAATGTTGTCAATTACTCTGACAACCACATGTCTTTATTCTGTTATGTATGTAACTGATAATGGAGTATTTTCTGTACACTTTCGCAACACATCCATCCCACCTCACAGGTGTGGAATATCAAGATGCTGAATATTGCACAGGCATGAATATTGCACAAGAGTGCCTTTGGCTGACCACCATAGAAGTCCACTCTGAAATGTTCAGTTTTGCCGGGACACGGCCATTTCGGCAAGCAACAACCAGAAAACACGCCACCTTCGCTCAGATCAGCTGTGGCAGGATTTTGCTATCGCTTATAATGACCAGGGGAAGATAATGGTGACCGGAAACAACAACAGGCGTCATGCCTCTCATACAGCTGTCAGCGAGCAGGACAGACCCATATGGCCAATACTGGTTACAAAGTGGCTTAAGGATAACAAAGTCAATCATTTGAAGTGGTCATCACAAAGTCCTCATCTCAATCCAGTTGAAAATGTGTGGGCAGAGCTGAAAAGACATAAGCACGCAAGGTGGCCAAATGTGGCTCAGTTACACCAGTTCTGTTTGAAGGAATGGACCAAAATTCTCACCAACTATTGTGGAACTGTTGTGGAAGGAAATCCAAAACGTTTGACCCAAAATATACAGTTTAAAGGTAATGCTACCAAATATTAATGAAATGTAGGTTTTGTAAAAAAATAAAAATAAAAGAAGTAATATAAAAAAGAAATCTGTTTCTCATTCTTCAGTCATTTAGCAAATAGAAATAATTAGTAAAGTTCTAACTGACCTAAAAATATATATAAAAGTTAATTCTGGTTTCATGTCATGTCATGTCATGTGGTAAGAAAAAAAAAATTCAAATGTGTCTTTTTATAAAGTGATTGTAAACTGCAAGTGTAAACATCCATTAGTTGGATGTTTACACTTCTGGAGCCAACTATGTGTGTTGGCCAATGACAATAAAAAAAGATCAAGTGAGTGTCTGCAGTTACTTACGATACACTACATAACCCACCATGGTGGCACTGCAGCTTGGTCTTCTATCATCTCAGGGTAAGAACTGCACTACTACTACTACTACTTTTTTGTGAAAAATTACCCCTCCAGGTATGTTTATGATGCATTAACAATATTAAAAAGACCAAAAAAAGGTCTCCTTTTAAGTTTTTATAAAATAGTCTTTTCAAACATTCCCATACAAGTAAATCCATTCAGTACAATAAAAAAAGTCACAAGAACTTGTATGTACCAAAAGGATAATGATTCTTACTGTACAGCAGGAATCATCACCCACAAAATCAATAGAATAAATCAGTCAAGTCCTTATCCAACTGCACTGGCTTCTCAGAATTCCATACATTTTATGTGCAATATATTTTTTGAATTTTGAATACGGTTAAACTAGACCTAAACTTTACCCAATCAACAATGTTAAGTACTTTGTTTGCATTTTTACTTATTTAAAATATTTGCATTCTCTTGTTTTGGTACTCTGCACAAATAGCCGAGGATCAGGAAGATGAAGCAACAAAATGATTTGTTGGTCTATAAAGCCATTTCCACAACAAACATTTGTCATTCGAAACAGATCACTATCAGCAAACACACATTGAAAGCCGGGTTTGAATAAAAATCTACAAAGCAAAGCCCACATCAGCAATATTATCACAACATCTGTCACAGCACTTAAGAGTAAAAAAGTTATTTTAATCATTTGGCATCTGGGCTTTTAAAGAATGGAGACACATTTTGTGATGAAGCTACAAAAAGGGAGCCATTGATGTGCAAATAATCTGTAGCTAACATCACACTTTCTGCAAATTACAGAGACAAGCGCACCATCTCTAAAGTAAATGGATGCATATATAGACATTGCATTGGGGGCATTATTACAGCGCTCTATGTCCTCTTGTAAACTCAAAATTAAAATTATATTGAGGATGGTTATGACAGCTTGGAAGTAGTAAGATCTCGGAGTATAATAAGTATTAATGCTTTTTAATGCATTACACTATGTAGGGCTTTCATAATACATTATACATGCAAAAAAATAAAATAATTTAAAAAAAGAGGAACTTGTACACAAATTGATATTATACTGGGGATGGTAATGACAACTGGGAAGTAGCAAGATCACGACGTATAATATATACTGCTGCATAGTAACGTGCCTTTATAACATTAAAATAGTGACTTCCGGTAATGTTACACTAGTGATTGTAGTAATGTACCAATGTTTGGAATTGGTAACAATTTGTAAGAAATATATTAATGATCATCATTTTTTACTTGCTCTGTACTAGACATTGTACAAGAAATTAAACAGCTGTTGTTGTGTTTTGTATGCTTTGATTGTTAAATGAAAATGTTATTGTTTTTATTTTGGGCGTGGGCGCTTATAAGCCTTTTGTTTCGGCCCACTCCTTTTGAGCAGACTAACTGCTCAAATAAACAAATAAACTAAACTAAACTTGTTCCTTTTGCAGAAATGTAACTTTTGACCGGAGAGGTATAACTTCAAAAGAGAGGCATCGCCCAGTGGAACCCTTTCTTGACTTTTTGATTGTTAGCTACAGTGCCTCTCAAAAGTACTAATACACCTTGAACTTTTGCACATTTTGTCATGTTTACAACCATAAACATAAATATTTTATTTTGATTTTTTTTTTACTGAAAGTTCACACACAAGTAACAGACAACTGTGATTTTGTTATTTTTTCAAAAAATAGAAAAGTGAAAAGTGGGGCATTAATACTTTGTGGAACCCCCTTATGCTGCATTAACAGCCACAAGTCTTTTGGGGTTTGACTCTACAAGGTTTGCACATCTAGAGACTGACATTTTAGCCCATTCCTCTTTACAAAACAACTCAAGCTCTGTCAAATTAGAAGGAGAGCATTTGTGAACAGCAGTTTTCAGGTCTTTCTACATATTTTTAATAGGATTTAGGTCAGGACTTTGACTGGGCCATTCTAACACATTAATATTATTATTATTATTTTTTAAACTATTCCATTTAAGATTTAGCTTTGTGTTTAGGGTCATTGTCCTGCTGGAAGGTGAATCTCCGCTCCAGCCTCAATTCTCTTGCTGAGGAAAAGCAGCCCCATAGCATGATGCTCCCGCACCATATTTGACACTCAGGACGATGAGCAGTGTTAGGTTTGTGCCATACATAACATTTTACATTTGGGCCAAAAAGTTCAATTTTTGTCTCATCTGACCAAAGCACCTTTTTCCACATGGTAGCTGTGTCCTCCATATGACTTCTAGCAAACTTCAAACGGGATTTCTTATGACCTCCTTTCAATAATGGCTTTCTTCTTGCCACTCGTCCATCAAGGCCAGATTTGTGTAGAGTACGACTTATAGTTGTCCCATGTACAGATTCCCCCAGCTCAGCGGCAGTACGTCGCAGCTCCTCCAGAGTTATCTTGGGGCACTTGGTTGCATTTCTGACCAGTGCTCTCCTTGTTCGGTCTGTTAGTTTAGGTGGACGGCCGTGTCTTGGTAAGTTCGCAGTGGTGCTATACTCTTTCCATTTCTGAATGATGGATTGAACAGTGCTCTGTGAGATGTTCAAATCTTGGGAAATCTTTGTATAACTTAACGCTGCTTTAAACTTCTCCACAGCTTTATCCCTGACCTCTCTGGTGTGCTCCTTGGCCTTCATGATGTTGTTTAGTGACCAATACACTCTGACCATAGCTCTGAGGCCCTCACAGAACAGCTGGAATTATTCTAAGAGTAGATTACACACAGGTGGCCTCTATTTAATGGTTAGGGCAAGGTGTGAACTTTCTGCAGTCATTAGGAATGTTATAAAGGCAATTTAATGCACGCTGTATGAATACTTATGCACACCCCACTTTTCACTTTTCTATTTTAAAATAACAATCATGTATCATTTAGCTTTCACTTTACAGTTGTCTGTTACTTGTATGTGAACTTACAGTACACATTTCAAAATAAAATCTTTATGTTTATGACAAAATGTGCAAAAGTACAAGGTGTATTAGTACTTTCAAGAGGCACGGTATTCCAACCATGTATGAGGTATTGTGGTGGCTATCATAAAAAGTATGACCTCATGTTTTATGCATAGGTTCTCCACTTTTATAAGATAAGGAGTGTCATTGTTGCACAGGCATAAACTTCCAGGCTTCCAGGGGAGTGTTTCACCTTCAGCTTTTGTTCCGCCTACTGATTTTTCTAAGGCCAAGACGGGTTTTGAAAGTACTGTACTAGTCTTTAAGCAAGGGCATGATTAAATATGGGTCCACATTTACCACCAGGCCTAGATCAAGATCAAATCAGGAGTAAACCAGGTCTAAACATTTACCTACATTTTACTAAATCAAGGATACAAACAATATCTAAACCAGACAAACACATAACTTGCTGTCATGTTTCGTCTTTTGTTCCCCTGGTTTTGTATGTTTTGGGTTTAGTCCAGTGTTTTATTTTGACATGTCTGTTCTGTCCTTGTGATTTTGCTTTGCTTCCATTGTGTTCATTGCCTGCCCCGCCCTGATGTGTTTCACCTGTACCCTGTTTCCTCATGTATTTATACCCCTGTGTTTCCCTTGTCATTGTCTACGTCAGCCCTGGTTTGTTTGAGTTTGTCCACCATCACACCTTGACACTTGCCTCTTGTTAAAATGCATAAAGTCTCAAATTAGAAATGTCCCAAAACACCACCTGATGAAGCCCAAGTACCACAGTTTGAGTAGCACTGATTCACATAATAAAATTACATTTTAATTATAGTTTGTGCGCTAAATGGTTTATATGAATGTGGTGCTACCTTTTTTTTCTCTAACTAAAAGCATTTTCCACTAACTGAAATGTTTCTGTCACCCAAGGCTGTGGACTTGTTTGCCTGCAGCAACAGTGCACACTTTAGTTCACATAAATACGTAGAAGCATGAAGGTTATGCTACTTTCACTTATAAAGACTCAATGGTTCAATGCCCCAGAAAAGGAACATATTTCTTCAAGAATTGTCTGTATAAATCCTCCATACCATGGACATAATTGAGAAGGGAATGTAGAGAAGCGTTGTAGTATTTGTAGTGCTTTACATGGACACAGAAAAGGCAATTATTCCTTCAGTCCATATCGATGGTGTAAGCTGTGTGTATTTAGCCACAACTGCCCTGTGGCGGACTGATGGAAGTCAGATCTGTGCCATATGACCACCATCAATCACTCACTAATCAACCACTTAACCAGGCTCAACCCTGTTTAGCTTCTGAGAACAAGCAAGCTTCCACAATCAGAAGGTAAAATGGCCCGATTGTGAGATGAAAAGTGTCAATGTTTGACAAGCATCTGATTTTGATGACAAGCTAAAGGGGTCCAAACCAATCGTGCGTTCTACTGCTGAATCCGCTTATGGGTCACTCCATACAAACCCAGACAAAACCACAAAAACTAAGCTTAAGTTAATACAAGCTTTGATAGAAATGTGAGGTATAGTGACTTTGGTATGTGACTAATTATGACATCATGGTCACCAATGTCAGTGATGTGGGGTAGTCAGGAGTATACAGGAGTATTACCATAATAATATACCAAACTGTTCTCTCCAATTATTGAACAATTTCACTATAAAATCCGATTTATTGGTTCAAATGAAGCTGCCTGACGTCATTGAGCTCCAGCCAAGGCTTCATCTGGTAATGTCATTCATTTGTTCAGCAGCATTTTGTTTGTCAACCTTCCTGCTGCACACACCCCAAACGCCTGTTTAGCACTGGAGCTCACCGTGACAACAATTGTGTGACAGAGCAACATTGCCCCCTGTTGGCTGAACGTGAAAAGTCCCTCACAAATGCAGCAACAATAAGTATGAAGAGACTACATTCCTTCCTTTGTTGTCACATAGTTATTTGTCTTGTTGCCATTAATCATTGACCATATAAACATTACACCAACACACCACTTCATTAGTTTAAAAAGCCAATTCTCAGAACTCTCCAGTGATTGCTGAAAAAACAGCTTGGCCAAAATGATCATTTTAATTATCAAATTTAACCTCCAGCAGCAGAACCAGCAGTGACATGTGATGTAATTGCAGTCATTGCAGTAACATTTGCCATATGAGTTGTATATAGTTTTAGTGTAGAGTAGTAAAGTAATAGTTCTATACAATCCATTAGTATAAGCATAGCTACTGTGATTATAATAACAGCGTATTTATTAGTAGTTCGAATAAGCAGCAGTTGACACAGTGATTGAGTAATAGCAGGAGTATTCCACTGTGTCCAACCACATTCTTCAGTAATTTGACTATTACTGGCATTAACTATTAAGACATAAACTAAGCTATTAATACAGTATAAAGAGCAAATTAATTGTATGAAGAAAAACAAGCATAGTAACATGTCTAAATGGTCTATGTACTGTACAATAGACTCAATCTGGCACAACTTCTGGTGTTTTTGCAGTAATACCTGCTAAAAAGAGACTGAGCATAAGTAGTAATTATAGGATTATATTTGATTGCACTCACTGATTTTCTTTTTTCTTGCTAAATGTGTAGCCATACTGGGTAATTTATGACTGTCTGGAATTGGTTGTGGCAGGTAATTTATCGGCTGCTATCCTAATCAAAGCTCCACATTGTGCTGGGTAACATTTACGACAATGTACATATGACTCTGAACGAGCAGGCTTACACATTTCCTCTGGGTTTTTATTTTATATCTTATCCCGTATATACTTCCATTAATTTCAATAAAAAAAAATAAAATAAAAAAAACCTGTTCCAGCCACTTGCACTGCTCTATTGCACCATGTGGTATGATCTGCTGCTATCACTTAAGAAGAAGATCTTTATTTATATAGAAGATCTGTATGTATTTATTTTAATCTTCTTTATGCATGCCCTTATAGCTTTATAGTTAAAAGATTGTATAGCTTATTTAAACATACTCTGTGTATATGTTTTATGTTGCATGATTGTACCGAGAAAAAAGTCCTAGTTTGTGAACCTGTTCCAAACAATGGCAATATTCTGATTCTGATTCTAAACACTGCTTTCTAGGGCCTCCCCATTTCGCCTGCATCTTCTGTTTGGACAAAGAGCCTCACTAGTCGCAGGGCTTTAGCGGCAGTTCCTGTGCGTGTTGGAGGGTCAGTCAGGATCTGGGTCCATACAAGATTACTGCACCAATACATGAAAAGAAACAGATGGTTCATGTCTCTGCTGCTACATTAGCTGTTCTTTGAGCTATCGTCTGCTCAAGAGAGGCAGTGCCTTTTACTGAGACTAAGCTGCACTAATACTCCTTTGTGGCACAATGAGAAGAAAGTGCAAAAAAAAAAAAGTGCCTCTTTACAACTTTGAGATTTCTCTTTAACACAGGGTATAACGGGGAATAGTGTTGTTGGATGTGACAAAGCAAATGATATAAAAGTATATCTTTCCGAATTCAGAATGAGTTGATTGTTTTGGGAGGTAGGTAAAAAATAACCTCCACATAACATTAAAGCTGAAAGTTGTTTTCTTTTTTTTCATCCTTCTTTAAAAAAAAAAGTGTATGTATTTGTGAACATACTGTAAAATGATTATTTTAACAGTAAAATAAAGAAAATTGGGTGGTGGAAGTCCTGTAAAATGGCTGATTACCACCACTTTATTCAGTATGGTTAGTTTGTTGAGATAATAATTGCTTAGCCTGGAATATAACCTAATTTAATAAATTCCATATAAAACTAATGCCACTGTGTGCCCCAGCAATATACATTAATGCACTTGTAATAAAACTCTCAACTGATCCGAAATGTCAGTAGGCTATATTCATCCACTCACAATAAGTTGAATTATTGCAGTTATTTGTACTGTGAATGTTCAAGTCTCCCACTGTTGAGTAATGAGCTAAAATTACACACAGTGTGGATGTTATTCTTTCTGACGTTATTGACACAATGCTCTGCCTTGCTATCCACTATTTAATCAAATCTCAAGCAGTGAATCAAATTAAAGTTTCAACATAAAAGTTGGTGCAATGAGTGAAATGTACATGGCAACAGAAACGAGTAAATGGCAAATACTGGCATGAAGATATTTTTTATGTCCATAACTTATCGGCGGCGTACCTCATGGAATTCAAAGTCCGAAAGCTGATGCCATTAGAAGACCTAAACATAAAGTGATATTCTTTGTACTGACACGTTAGACCTAAATAATGAATCTCCAGCTACGGAGCAGATTGTGATGGGCGTAGCTAGAGGGGGGCATATCGGGAAGAAACTGCGCCAAGCAAGGCCAGAGTAATGAGGCTGGATCCCATTGTGGTGACCTTGCCTGGCAGTCCCACCTCCCCGTCCATCAGCCACGGCAGCATCGGGTAACGGGCGGGTGATTCTCTGCGCTGAAATGGGGGACGACGGCTGACCTGGCAACTCTTGAGTGCAGAAGTGATGGTGGGCCGAGCAGAGAGCGGTGCTGTGGGGAGCGGGTCATCCGGAGGTAGGTTCTCTAATGGCGGGAGTTTGTCACCAAGCCACGCGACTGTCGATGAGCTGGCAGCGACGTGGCCCTGAATGATAACACGCCGCACCAACAGGGAAATGAATCAACATCATGATTCCACTGGAGCGCCATAAAACACGGATCCCCACAGTCCCGGCCTGTTTCAATGACAACACAGAAACATATGGGGAGATTATGCGCAGGTTTGAGATACAGTATAAGGAAGACTATCAATCACTTTTATGCGCAATTTAAACAATACTTGGAGTGAAAAATTAACATACAGATGCCGACTATTCAGTACTGTGACAATCTTTATGGATATGAATGAGCAAACATGTTGAGTATGTCCATTTGTTTAAAGGCTGATTGCTTTTCCGGTACTCTGGCATATGACCTTGAGATTTCTTATGCCAGTCTGCCAAATCATCTTTTAGGTAGCAAACGGGGCCTGACTGATATGGATTTTTGAGGTCCGATACCAATAATGATGTGAAGGAGGTTGGAAAGGCTGGTAGTCGATTTATAGGCCGACATGAATAGTGAATGAATTTAAAGGAACAGGCCGCCGTTTTTCCATACTGAGATTATGTTCTTACCTGAGCTTAGACGAGTTGATACGTACCTGTCGGGTCTTTGTGCGTGCCCTGGGAAGAGCGGGGTAGCTTCCAACTTCACCCCCGTTTGGAGCTATAGGAATATGCTGGGAGAGGCTAAATGCTAACAACATCTTTGGTCTTTTTGCGTGACTGAGCGCACAAAGACCAGACAGGTACGTATCATCTCGTCAAAGCTCAGGTAAGAACATATCTCAGTATGGAAAAACGGTGGCCTGTTCCTTTAATGTATTTAACTCTCAAATAGCCTATAGTTAAACAATTGTTATAGTAAAGGTTTTAATCCTAGAAATTATACCCGTAAACTGATTTGTGATAGGCAAATTATAATTTGTTGTCCTATTTCAAAGCCACTTCTTTAGTTTAAACCAAGTTGCTTTTAGCTTGAAGCATTTCACATTCTAAGCAACCAAGGGGTGGAGAGATGAATTCGGGGCGTTGCTAGATCATAGGAGACATATCCTATATGTACTTTAAATTGAAAACGTGCCCTGTGGGGTTCACGGACCACCGCCGTACTTGTATTGGGAACACAACTAAAAAAGGTTGAAAACCACTGATCTAAGGGAGCCTTTCTATGTGAGTCAGAACATTGCTGGTTCAAGACCAGCCTAAAGAATTTGCCCAAGTTGTGTCCCAGAGAAAGACAGCTAACCCCCATCGCCTTTCGCTCCAATCACGGTTATCTGGTGGGTGGCACTACACAGAGCCTCCAGTAAAAGTGGACAATATCACTGTGCAGCTGCAGGGCTTAATGTGACAACTGCTGATGAAAATAGCAAAAACTGAACAATATAAAAAGTATTGTGAATATTCTGTTTTATTCAGATCATGTTTCCCTAAAAAAGGTAAAGGCAACACAAGGTGATAAAAAATAATATTGTACACATCTTAACTGTAATTTAAAAAAATGCTGAAAAACCTGTGACTATCTTTTAGTTACAACTAACTGTACAACTTTAAGATTTAAAACAAAACAAACTTCCCTACCCCTGTCATAAACCTTCAATGTTATATTCAGAGTATCTCTTTTTTATTCATGGTTTAATACAAAAGTGTGGGAAAGTTTCAAAGCATTGGTATCGTCTTAAGTCTGAGCCATGCAGTCTATATCTGCCTCAGTATAGGCGAGGTTTTCATATTTTATTTGGGTATAAATAGTAAATTGCCTTGTCCTCTGAGGAGGTCAAGAACAAAAGCAGACGCGGTTTGCTGAACATTGTGATGATAATGCTACAAATCCGACCCCAGTACTTTCATATAGGAGAGGACCGCTCCAGTGTATAAAAGGAGACACATTTTAGGCTATTTTTAAACATAGCTGATCATGATCCAGCCCCACACTTCATCAGGGTGCAAGAACACATTTTTGCTTATCAGTGAAGCGCAGTTCAGTGCATTTGTGAGAATTGTGAGCTCAGCATTTCCTAAACCCATTTGTCACGTATGCTCTTCCATGTGTGCTGGCTCTCAGTGTTTGTCCTCCAGGTGTAACCCACTTTCTAATAGAGGCGCTCTTTGTTTACACCTGCAGAAGTGGGCCAGTCTCGAGATAAGTTCAACTAATCAATTAACAGCGATAGGCGAGGGAAGGCTGTCAGTCGGTCGAGAGCCCAGGAGGAGCACTCTACCGCTTTTATCTTATATAGACATGCCAAGGGAGAGTGGGAGCTGGGGAAGTATAAGTAAAAAACACTAAGTGATATTGAGTTATTGCCCAATTATTGCTCAAACCAGGAATTGCTATAGAGCATATAGTACTCTTGAAGCTTCACCCATCTGCTTTTATAATGTTCTGCTTTACTGACCTCTTGTGGTTTGACTATTTTACACAACCTTAATTGGCTAAATGTAATAAAAAAGAATCATGTTTTTGCATAAGCTCTTAAAGACACAAAGGCCAAGCAACTATAACATTAAAGAAGACAAGAATAACCTAACAAAAAATCCATTGCTTGCGTCTCGACTCCAGTGCCGTGCATCTCTGTAACTTTCCCTGCTCATTTAATTGAATAATGATTACAGTAAACCTGTAAAGGCACAATTTTAAACTTCACTCTTTAGACCAGGAGCACAAAGGGGGATTTTTAATTATTACTTGAGACGCGAGAGCATTGGCACAGATCTGCTGAGGGAAGCAGAGAAGACGGAAGCAGGTCAGGCCCTCTGCTCATCACGCCACGCAAATCAGTTTCACCATCAGAGTCTAGGAGCAGCAGGCATTAGCTTGTTGTCCATCAAATTCCATTTCATAACAATCGGAGGCTTCCTCAACCGGGCCGAGGCAATTTTCTAAGCAACAAATATGATCTATTATACTAACCCATCACAGGCACGCCGTGTTTAAGTCTCCTATGAGGTGACAACAGCTCAGCTTCTAGTTCTGCTTATAGATAAAGCATGTGAACTGCACTTTTACATGCCCGTTTCATTCTGGCCTATGCCTTGGTAATGTTTGTCAATTTGATATAGTGAGATAATTAATTTCTTGAAAGTCAACATTGAACACTTTTGCACGCATCTAGTTATTAGGATAGCAGTTAACGTTTCCCCTTTCTGTTCAAGTTTTGTTTCATTTTAAGCGCAGAAGCCTATATTTGCATGCCAGCACTCATGTCTGCCTAACACAAGGCAGATGCTCATAGTCCCCCATTAGAGTGCTCTACAGTGTCAGCACTTTCACAAGCAGGGCAGAGTCAGCCTGTCAGGTCTGCCCTTTAGGCTAATCTTTGTAAGCAGCTACTCTAACAGGCAATCACTTTGACAGACGGACCGACAGACCAACCAAAATGTCAAATTAACACAAGCGGCAAAGACAGAAGAGGCAGCAGAATTCAAATCACTAAAAGGGCTTGATGGACGCTGCAGTGATTTAGAGGTGTTTACTCTGAAGACAGCTTTTTCACAGCATTGATTAGAGCCAAAGAAATTTAAGAGTCACTCAGGGACAATAAATCCAAGGCTGTAGGTCTGCCTGATAAACAATAAGTTTTATCTGGGTGGGTGCAAACGGCATGCATGCACAGGGACATAATGAAAGGAATGTTTTGAATGCACTGTGCCATTTCAATCAAAAGTTTAAGACCAGTTGAACAATTCACATTTCCCATGGTTGGATCTATACATAGGCTGTTTTGCCTATTGTACATGTTTTTAGTGGTAGGAGAAATCGGAGCTTTTGTGTTCCATGACCCTCAGGATCTTTTAAGACATTCAAAATGTCTCACTGCGTTCCACCTCAGCAGTGATGGCGTGCTACGAGAGGCTGTGCTCATGCAGCTCAACAACCCAAACACAGTCTCAATGAACAGAAAATGACACTGAATGTACTGATTTTTTGCGCAGATTAGGCCTTTTAAAGGCATGTGGTCTTAGACTTTTCATCAGTTTATTTATTGCTTACTTACTACATTTGTTTCTTTTCCCACTCCCATTTTTTGTTTTTACATATTGAAGTTCTGTTTGGAATCTTGTTAAGCTCCAACCCTACAAAATGCTAAGTTTTTCCAACTGGTTTTGATCATGAGTGTTTCAGCACCATGGACAGAGGTCACACAATGTATTGCTGTAAGTGTTGAAGGCCTCTATTAGTATGCCTATACAGTATACTAAACCATTAATCACATACTTCTTGTGATCTCAGACCTATGATGACCCAAGTAAAATGGAATGTAAAGTAATTATGAGAAAATAATATTTTTAAAGTAAGAGTATGTTTCCAACATGGTTTTCAGGGGGTTGCAAACAAATCAAATGCTCACTATTTTTATGACTACTGCATATCAATATCTATTTAATACAAGGCAAGGCAAGTTTATTTGTAGAGCACAATTCATACACAAGGCAATTCAAAGTGCTTTCACAGTTGCATAAAGTTACAAGAAAACAGATAAAATCAATCATTAAAACATCAACATAAAAATTTATCAATTACAGTAAAAGGCAAGAGTGCAGATAAAATACTTTCAGTTTTCATATGCTCGGGTAAAAAGAGCTGTTTTCAGCCTAAATTTGAACATTGTCCTCATGAAGACTGATCCAGATTTTAGCTACACACTGTTTTACTATTATCATCACATCTATCGTTTGGTCTGTTTTCCTAAGATTTAGGTAGAGTTAAAAATTGTGCTGTTTTGCTTGAGTGTATATGAACATAATTGTGACAATAAAGTGTAAGAAGCAATTTCTGTTTCAGAAATAGTCAGTATATCATGGGTCAGTTACAGTGTAAAAACAACAGTGCTTGTTTTCGGTGTGTGCGTGCGTGCGTGTGTGTGTGCGTGCGTGCGTGTGTAAACAATAGTGATTGGTAAAGACATGGCACTGAATGTTTCAGCGCCACAGAGACTAACAGGATGGGTACTCAAAGGCTTGCTTGAATATTTCAGCACTTATGCAGACTGTCACATGCAAAAAAAAAAAAAAAAGCTAAGTGCTTTCAGTGATAATTCAAAGCAATATGTTCACACCTTGTAAAGGATGGAATTTAAATTGCCATTTTTCTGCTGCACTAGAGGCAAAACACTCTATAAACTACACCTCTATATAAAGATGTAATTGCATTAAATATAAGGTGTGGCCGAAACATCTAAAACTTAATCACTGTATGCGTTTACCCTCTCCCTGCAGGACATACAGTAGACAACACACAACATAGCCTTATTAAGCCAGTAGTCCCAAAAAAATAACACAACTACAACAGGAAAGACCGAAATAGGATTGTTGCACACCACAATTAAAGTTATGTGCCAAATTCTACACTAGCAAAAAAAAAAAAAAAGAAAAGAAAAGAAAGAAAGAAAAGAATAAATAGACAGCCTATAGCCTATAATACTTAGCAGTGGGAACTTTTCTTGGATTAGTTTCGCCTCTTGAATCCTAGAAAGAGGTATTTCCACAACATGTTTGGTTGCAAAATATTGTTCATAACAGCCTAATGTGTCTGATTAATAAACATTATAATTAAGTAGCCAAACAAACAAACAAACAAACAAACATATTTCAGAAAAGAAACCACGTGACTGCTTTCTAATGTCCTGTAACGTGCTAACTCGCGTCAGGTTCACAAGGACACGTGCTTGCCCATATTGTAGCCTAGGTTTGCTGTGGCTCAGGGGGTGCCGAACAGACACGCAGCAGATGCCATTGTGTGAGCGCTACACCTGTGCTGCCGCCTCCTGGACGGACACGACTCCTTTTTGCTGCGACTGTACTCGCCTATAAGGGAACGGACAGGCTTATGAGCTCCACTCAAAGCGGAGAAGCGGGATGGCGCGGATAGCTCTGCTGTGCCTCGGCTGCGTCCTTCTCATCATCGCGGCCACGCGGTTCGTCCGAGCCAACAACAGAGGGTCTTCGGACGAGGACAGGGACAAGGAGGGCGACGCGGAGACGCCGTGCGAGCTCAAAACTGTCATTGTGTCTACTCTGCCTGTCCTCCGCGAGAACGAGTTTAGCTTCACCGGCGGAGCCCCTGGACTTGGTGTCGGCGGAGGAGGAGGAAGTGCTGGGGGGACAGGTGGTGCTGCTGGAGGAGGAGCAGGAGGGGGGGAATCCCGGCTCCTGTTATTCGTCAGGACAGACCTACCTGGACGAATATCGGTGATGGATGATCTCGACAACACAGCTCTCCCCTACTTTACTCTCGGTAAGAACCGCTGAGCCACGGTTTCCACTGCACATAACAGCAGCTACGGTTCTGTTTATTTCGGACGATGACCTGAGGGCGACTTTAGTCTTCCACGTGTTCGCTAAGATTAATGTTAAAAGTGTTTACACGTTTTCCCATATTAGTTCTCCTTCAGCACGCGCAATCAATACTCCAGGTGTAGTTGCCTACCTAAAATAGCATCTGCTGTTTCCCTTATTGCTGCTGACCACATGGCTCATGCCTCCCTCACTTCTGAGGTCCTGTATAATGCGTTTCAAGATTATGACTTAGCCAACTTGAATCATTATGAAGGCGGGTTATTATTTCATTCATGTCCAAAGAACAGAGAGGCAATCAAGGGAGGCAATTTGGTCCTGCACAATAGCATGACATTGAACTTGTTTCCCCTCTTACTTTAGTAGCGGCCTAATCCTAACTTATGACAGTGTCACCTAAATATTATTGAATTATAATAATAGGTTAGAATTTGAGAGTTCTTAGGTTACAAGAACTCTGGTGGTAGCTAAGGCAGTGATGGTAGTAGTAGTAGTAGTAGTAGTAGTAATAGTAATAGGCAGTGTAGTGTAGTCAATGCATTAGCAGTACAGACAATGCATGTTGCCCAAAAAAATGAACACACACAAAAAAAGTCCAAGAGCCTGAAGTGACAGGTTGCCTAGAAGCTCACTTTGAAATTGGTTTTGGTTCTCTGTAGCTTCCCCTTTACCTCTTGGATAACATGTGGCCAAATAACAGGGATCATGTGGCATTCAGGGCTGTAAATGTAACATGTTCAAAGATAATGACTTACACTTTGTATTGCGCTTTCCAAGCCAGTGTTTCCAAGTTTCTCAAAGCGCCACACAGTAGTCATTATTTATTCATACCATAGTCAGTGGTTGTAAGCTACTGTTGTAGAGGGTTAGACAGACACACACATCCCAGGTCAGTTTAGTGGCGTGCAAGAGTTCAATAGTACGTGAGATCAAAGGATAAAACTCTGCACCTTCGTCTGACGAAGGGCTAAGTGACGCCCGAAACGTGGTGCTAAAATAAATTATTAACAGCGGTGCAGAGTTTTATCCTTTCATCTCAAGCTACTGTTGTAGCCACAGCTGCCCATATTGGGGTATATTGACGGAAGGCTGCCAATCTGTGCTTATTGACCCTCCGACCACCAGCAACCACTCACACTCTCGTTCATTCTAGCCTTTTGTACATGTTTTTAGCGGTAGGGAAAACCTATGCACACACGGGACACAGAAAGGGATTGAACCTGGGACCTTCTACTGCTACTGCTACTTTTACAGTCATTTTGGGAAGTGTAGTGTGTTGCTATGGCAGGAAGACCTGTAAAAGTGAAAGAAGACACAGTACCCTGTGGAAGACTACCACAAATCCAGTGCTACACCTCATTCCTTCAGGTTTTTCAGACATTGCTTTTGCTATCATCTTTACTTTTCTATTTGCGAATCTTGGTTTCATCCTCTCGCTGAGAGTAGGCAAAACTGGCTGCTGGAAAGAACAGAGGCAGACCGAGGGCTGGAGCATTATAATAAATCAGTTTCTATTCTCATTAAGGACGGCTGTTGACTACCTAGAAAGGGGTCTCTGTCTTCCTACCGGCTAGCCATTTTGTTGATATTCCGTGCCTGGCAGTGTGCACTTGTGGGGTACTATGCTAGCATAGTGAGTTTATATTTATTAGTGTAAAATAAAATACTATATTTTAAGTCAGTTATTTTGTTATCTGTATATCTGTATCTATAAACTGTACATTTTCAACAGTCCTTTGACCTTGATGATAAACAACAGTTTGAAATAATTTCAGCTGCAAATGCATTAGTAGCACAGTAATAACATTAGTTATAGTTTAATAATACTTGTACTACTTTTCAAAAAACCCTAATTAGCTAACTGGGTACTTTTGAATTTGGTAGTAATTTTTTCTCTCACCGTTGTCAAATGTAGTTTGTGCAAACATTTACCTTGGTGCATTGTATGTTATTTCCCTTTATGTGAAATTCATACAACCACCCACTGGACTGAAAACTAACGAGCACAGGATCATGTTCGAGGCACTAAGTCACCAGACATTTTTAGACAATCCCACATAGATGCAAAACTAAGCTAAATGTTACTTGCAATATAAATGTGTGGGGCTTGCGTTGTTGTATGTGAAATATAGACGTCGGATTAGTTTGTCTAATGAGGTTTAAATGAATTTTCAAAATGCTAAATACTGTGCAGTGTACGTGTCCCCCTCAAAACCTACCTGTTTTGTTTAGATGTATCAGTGCTATTGCGAAAAAAGCAGTCGAAAGTATAGGAAATGCATGGGCCTTTATCTTTCTTGCTATAATTATGTCCACATCAAACTGCAATGTCTTCCATCATAATCTCTTTTGTTAGTCTTTTTTTTTACTTCCTGGGATTGGAAAACAAATCAGATTCTCATGTGAGGTAGTTAGCTTGTTTATTTTAGGTTCATAAACCATGTGCCTCAGTTTGTCCAATTGTGTCTGATAAAGATACATAGCCAGAGTCCGCCCCATTCTCTCTCGGGCCAACACGGAGACGCTAATGCATGCTTTTATCACCAGTCGTATCGACTACTGTAATGCCCTGCTTTCTGGTTTTCCCAAAAACAGTATCTCAGGTTTACAACTTCTACAAAATTCAGCAGCTCGTGTTCTGACAAAAACCAGGAGGTGGGACCACATTACACCGGTTTTAGAGTCGCTGCATTGGCTCCCCGTGTGTTTCAGGATCGATTTTAAAGTTCTTTTAATGGTTTTTAAATGTCTTAATGGTCTTGGTCCTTCTTATCTTTCAGAACTGCTTTTACCTTATGAACCTTCACAGTCCTTGCGCTCCTCCAACAGGGGTCTCCTAGTTATTCCTAAAGTCAAGAGAAAGACTCACGGCGAGGCGTCTTTCCAATATTATGGCCCTCGCCTCTGGAACGACCTGAGGAGGAGCTCAGGAACAAAGAGAACGTTCATGTTTTTAAGAGCAGGCTCAAGACCCACCTTTTTAGCTTAGCTTTTAACTGACATCTATTTATTTAGTCCTAATGATATATTTTGTGTGTGTGTGTGTGCGTGTGCGCAAGCGCCTGTTTGTCTGTTTGTTATCTGTAAAGCACTTTGTGATACCTTTTAGTATGAAAAGCGCTTTATAAATAAAGTTTGATTTGATTGATTTGATTTGAAAGTGTTGCACAATTTCTCACTTTTTAAGTGATATATATCTATATCACGAGAAGACACAATTAATTGAAAAATCACTAATGGCCACCATCTGACTGAGATTTTAAATGTTTTCCCCATACTAACCTAAAACTAAATTGCATGGTAATTTAAAAAAAGTTACATTCATATTTTAAATTTGAGATTTGTTTTGTCTTTTTATTTAATTTTTAAAGTAAAACAAAAGTTGTGCCCGAAGGCATTGGTGGGATTGCTGGGTTCTTGATTTCAACATGTTTTCTATTTTTTCGGACTTTTTAGCTAGCTAACGTTCCTAACTTTTAGCCTGGGGCTAACTAACAACACGGTGAAGAAAACCACGATACAAAAGCGAAAAGGCTAATAATATCCTTCACACCTGTTTTCTTCAGTACTCGGGTAAGTGACAAACTCGTCTCCCTCTCTGTCTCTTTCCCTCCTGTGTGTGTGTGTGTATGTGTGTGTATGTGTGTGTGTGTATCTGTGCGTCTGCCTCGGCCCCCGCGTGCATCGGGAGAGACATGAAGGGGAAACAGTGGATCTTTTGAAAACTACAATTAATTTGACTCATGTTGCAGGAGATGAAGTTGCAAATATTGTAGCAATATTATTTTATCGTATCTTCCGTGTTCTTCGAGATGAAGGCAGAGATTTAGATGAATAAATAGAATTAAATAGCTTTCAATGAATTTGCCCTAATGTCTAAAGGCTTTGATTTTGAAGTATTTTGTCAGGTGTAAATGATATCGCCAAATAAATCGTTAATGTGATATTTCTTTTTCATACCGTGATATACATTTTTGTTCTGCCCTAATGTTTAAATCAATAATGTCTCATATCTTTATGTACTAGTAATTCTATACAATAATAGGTCAGATACAGCAAGCCAAAATACCAACTGGACCTTCTGTGCCAGTTTGCACACATTTCTTTGAAGGATTGCAAAAATATTGTCTGAATATCGATATCGAGATATTGAAAAATAAAAATCGATATGTCAATATCACCCACCCCTAGTGCTGGGTAATCAGGAAGTCGGGACATTTCCCTACGGGTGCTTTTGGGCCGTCAGAATGAAATTATTATTATTAATAACAGACTTGTAGTTAGAAAATCGGTTAGAAATTCTTAGAGTGGTATTTGAAACTTCAATATTTGGCTTATGAAGCCAGCACAATATATTTTAGCATCAGGAGGAAAAAGTCTGTGAAACCTTTGGAATATCTCCTGTGAATGTTTACATGTTATGGCCAATAAAAATATGACAACATGCAATTGTTTGGGTGGTATTAGTTTAAGCAGACACTGTTTACTGATACTTGTGATTTTGATAAAGATCAGACCACATTTTATGACCAATTAAGACAGAAATGTACTGTAAGAAATTCCAAAGCGTTCACATACTTTTTCCTCCCACTGTATAACTCCGTAGACACATGGGCTGGTCTAATTCATTAAATTCCTGGGGCCAAAATGAGGTGCCAGTACGCCCATGATTTTATTTTAAAACATTATATAAAAAGTCAACTTCTGCTCAGTGTCCCATCATTTGTTTTTAAAACAGTCCAAGGTAAGACAGTCTCCCAGTTCTAGAGTGTTATTAGCTTGTTATTAACTTTATTGCAAACAAGAATGGAGAGCGGACCAAAGCTTTGACGTTAGAGTTTGTCCCAAGCAATTAGTTTGTGTGACATTTAAAGTGGCCCAGACGGTGATGCAAAGTGGGGCAAAATGTAGTATTTGTTCAGTCTCGGAAAGAAGATTTATTCGTAAACTTTGAGCAGGCATAGCCGTAGATGTTCTTTAACCATTTCAACTGAACAACCCATGTATGATGTTGATATTTGTGTTTTGTATTTTATAAAATAAAAAAAATAAAAATAAAAATACGTTAGTTTTGCCTGGGTTAAATTGCAGTTTCCGCCCTTCTCAGCTAAGCCCAAGAGATAGACACGGTGCGATGTTACGAATGGCTTTTTTGCATCATTTGTGACATTTGTAACATTACTTAAGGCATCTTATTAGCGCATCGGCACGGAAGATGTATTTGCCATTAAATCACGAATGTCACGATTCACCCTCTTTCACCCTCAGTTTGTGGAGGTTGCAACAGAACCTGTCCTTTTGTGATGATTAGTGGTGATTTGTAATTGAGCGTGATAACATTCTTACAGCATTTGTAGTGAAGGAATCACTGTTCTCTCTCACGTTGCACTATTTGAATATTATAGTAACAATATGGCCTGATCAAAGCAAGCTTTGCACAGTTTTGTTTTTGCTTATAAACGAAACTGGAAAATCACATGGTTAATTTGCATAAACTCTGAAAAAATACTGCAAACGAGAATGGGAGCAATGTTATTAATTTTTACTATTTCCAAAGGCCGACAGCTGCCCGTAGCAGTGCACATCAATGCTGGACAATTTTTTTTCTACTTGAGTTGCAGCCTATTGCTTTGCTTAACTTAGTTCACTATAATCATGCATATGTACTTAGTACTTGGTTTGGGCCTTTTACTTGAGTGACTGCCTTAATGCGGTTGCGTGGCATGGATGCTCGCAGCCTGTGGCACTGCTGAGGTGTTATGGAAGACCAGGATGCTTCAACCAGAGGAATATGACATTTAAAGCCCATGTCCAGGATCCGTCTGTGTGTGGGGGCTCTTGATGCACCGACTTCAGCCTTAGTCCATTCCTTGAATGGCCTTTTCTGACAATCCTCTCCAGACTGCGCTCATCCTGAGATGTTGCCGAGATGTTTTATTTGGGGTTTACACAAGCTGTGAGCCATATTTGTCAAAATTATAACAAATGAAGGCTATTGCTATCTATTTGCATGATTATTTTGGCTCACAGCTTGTAAGAAACCACGGATCACAGGACTTAATGACTACAGGCCGGTGGCACTGACGTCTGTGGTCATGAAGTCTTTTGAGCGCTTGGTCCTGCCCCACCTCAAGGACATCACCGCACCCCTCCTGGACCCGCTGCAGTTTACAGAGCCAACAGGTCTGTGGACGACGCAGTCAATCTGGCCCTCCACTTCATCCTGGAGCATCTGGCCTCACCAGGAACCTACGCCAAGATCCTGTTTGTGGACTTCAGCTCTGCCTACAACCCCATCCTCCCTGAACTGCTACGAGACAAGCTCTACCAGCTCAGCGTGCCCGACTCCCTCTGCAGGTGGATCACTGACTTTCTGACGGACCGGAGACAGCACGTGCGGCTGGGGAAGGTCGTCTCGGACAATCGGACTACAAACACTGGAACTCCTCAGGGCTGTGTACTTTCCCCCTGGCTCTTCTCCCAGTACACAAACTGCTGCACCTCCATTCACCAGTCCGTTAAACTTATCAAGTTTGCGGATGACACCACCCTCATCGGGCTCATCTCGGACGGTAATGAGTCTGCCTACAGGAAAGAGGTGGAACGGCTGGCGTCCTGGTGCAGCCACAACAACCTGGAGCTGACAGCCCAGAAGACAGTGGAGATGATTGTGGACTTCAGGAAAGACACAGCCCCACCGTCCCCCCTCACCCTGACAGACTCTGCCACCCCATCTCCATCGTGGACTCCTTCCGTTTCCTGGGCACCACCATCACCCAGGACCTCAGATGGGAGCCAACCATCCGCTCCCTCATCAAGAAGGCCCAGCAGAGGATGTTCTTCCTGTGGCAGCTGATGAAACTTGAGCTGCCGACCAGGATGCTGGTGCAGTTCTACACGGCCATCATCGAGTCCATCCTCACCTTCTTCATCACCGTCTGGTTCCCCGGCGCCACAGAACGGGACAAGCATCGACTGCAGCGCATTGTGCGTGCTGCTGAGAAGGTGATTGGCTGTGAGCTCCTATCTCTCCAGGACCTGTTCACCTCCAGGACCCGGAGGCGTTTGGGTCGGATCACAGCTGACCCTTCTCACCCTGGACACGGACTATTCACCCCTCTCCCCTCAGGCAGGAGGCTACGGTCTATTCAGACCCATACCTCCCGCCACTTGAACAGTTTTTTCCCCTCCGCCATCAGACTCATGAACAATAACAAGACCCAATAACTTTACGAACTCATGGATGTTTCTGCTCTGTTGCACTGTGTGGTGTCTCCACACTTTGATCTGCTGCACTTATCACTTAATCACTTCATATCACTTAATATCACTTTATACGCCTACACATCTGTAAATACAATCCCGTGTAAGTGAATTACGAAATAAATAAAACAACAAACTATAACATTAATAAAACAACATTTTTAGTGTAGCTTATAATCATGGAATATATGTAAATCCCATGAAAGCACATTTGTAGTTCAAAAGTTCACATATTAAACAATAAACAGCAACAAGAATCATGAATTACTGATAAACTATGGTAAATCACTTTTTACAAAGTGCAGCTTTAAGTTGCAATAAGTACCATTGCATTATAATGTTATGCATTGATGTTGAAATGTTCAAAAACACAAAAAGACATAAACATAAATAAATATTCACATTTGAAAATTAATTCTTAGGGCAATAGAATAATTTGGCAAAATAAGGCTTGAAAATATCCCCACGATTGCATAAATCCCCATATCTAAGCATTATTATGGGGCAACAGAGCAATTAAGGCTCAACGGTGACATCTTGTGTCTAAACTTAGCAACAACACAAATAACTTGAGTGCACAAAATATATATATTTACATATTTAGGGTGACCAGATTTTCCAACTAAAAAACTGGGACAATATTCGGGAATAGGCCGCAGGGGTTCCAAATCTAAACTGTCTTTACCCACGATGAATGGTTAAACTGACGACGACTTATGACATGCAATCTGCATCCTGAATTGAGATTTTGAATTGGTTTACACTAGGGCTGTAATCAACCAAGGAAATGGTAGGTCGACCAAGAGTATTAAATTATTAAAAACCATTATAAAAACGGTGGCGCAGATGGTAGAGCAGGTCGTCTCATGATCGTTGTGTCCTTGGGCGAGACACTTCACCCTCCTTGCCTCCAGTGTCTGCGTACACTGGTGTATGAATGAGAGTGTGAATGGGTGAAGCCCCTTATGAGAGACCAACAGGCCCGTTCGGAACCATGAGGCCGTCCTTCTGTGGACCCACCACCTGCAGGAGGAGCCATAGGAGCTGTGATTTGGGCAGCTCCAACAGCTGCCACCACGACCCGGCAACGGACAAGTGGAAGAAAATGGATGGATGGATGCTGCAATTGAAAGCCCCTGCATAGTAAAGTCTAGTCGACCAATGAAAATCTTGGTCGACCGCGACGGCATCGACCAATTAGTCGACTAAACGACCGAAGTTCCCAGCCCTAGTTTACACTTGGTAATTGAAACTCCCATGGGCCAAAGACATTAATTTGCAAGTGAAGTATGCTATTTCGGGGACTACATTGGCCAAAACCGGGACAACTGGGACAGATTACGAGTAAAACTGGGACAAATCAATGGTTTTGGAGAAATCTATTGGGACATGGGACAAAGGACTAAAAACGGGGACTGTCCCGGGTAAACTGGGACATCTGGTCACCCTAATCATATTAAATGTTGGTTTTAGCACCACAGGTATTAATTTACTGATTGATGGCTTTAAAACTGGTACAATACTTTCAGAACAAGCCACAAAGAGGCTTTAACTCTGACAATGTTCAAATCTAGGCTGAAAACAGCTCTTTTTACCCGAGCATATGAAAACTGAAAGTATTTTATCTGCACTCTTGCCTTTTACTGTAATTGATTAATTTTTATGTTGATGTTTTAATGATTGATTTGGGGGCTAAGCGCGAGGCTAAGTGAGCTAACGGCCAACAGCTGGTTTCAGACTCACTGGCTGTGTCCGAATGTCTGCCCTAGTCCCTAACCCCTCATTCACTACATAGGTCCGCACTATATAGTACTTTCCCCGTCCTGCGTGACGTCACGCGCGCTACGGCGTGCAGATTTTTTTTTTTCTTCTTATTTTTTTTCTGAATTTATTTATTGTTACAAACATTTATTTTATGAAACAGAACGACAGTTTTGGCAGTTTTAAATGAGTTTTATTTGACATTTCACTCCAGCGTTAGCTCAAAGACGTGCAGAAAGTAGGTCAGCCCTGTGTCTGAAGCGCCAGCACTACATCTGCTAAAAGTTCGCTAAACTCCAGGAATAATGTTTTCTGCGATAAAGATCAACCAAACTCATGAAACAGTGCACTATTTATGGATGAATACGACTCAGATACGTTATATTTAACATGGATTTTACATGAATGGCTTGGATTATTCGAGAGGAAGCTATTGGTCATTTATCAGCTCGAGCTAAAGGTAAGCAGCTAACGCTATAGCATTTTTTAACCATAACCGTTTTATATTTAAGTCATTTATTAATGAGAAATACGCTCACTACTTTTCAGAATGCATTGTGGGAAATTTTGTGTGCACTACTTTTTTCTCTCTGGACATTCGGACGCCCCTACAAAATGGCGTGACCACTATATAGTGCACTATATAGGGAATAGTGTGGACATTCGGACACAGCCACTGAGTGTCTCAATGTCAGTTGCTTTTCTAGTTATAAAAAGTGGTGGTTAGCTTCTGATAAATGTTAATGTTAGAGCTAGCCCAGTCTCAACCCCAGTTTCCTCCAAACTCTGCGCAGCAAAGGAGATCCAGTCCGCTTCCATCGTCTGCCAAAGATCTATGACAGAGCGGCTTCACTTTAGCATCGTAGCTGCCAGTTAGCTGTTTTTAGCTTAACGTTTTTCACTCACCAAGTTGTTTTTAATGGTGAAACCAGCAGAAGTTGGGTTTTGTTTTTGGTCGTAATCAAGATTGCTACAAACTTAAACTAATCCATAAATGTAGTCAGCACATCCTTAGCTTTCAGCCACCTCTTATTTGAAAGAGATCCGCTTTATATTTTCGGTTTTATGGTAATTAAAGTTACGTGTGGAGTGAAACGTAAACAATGCAACCACGCACGGCGATACGTCGCAATGTTAGCCTTTTCCTCTCATGTGTATGAGAATGTATGTGCATTAAAAAAGTAGTACAGGAGTCTTTTCTAAAGTTATAACTTCAGTTATGTCTGGAGTCTGTAATTCTCTCAGCGTGAGGCTCCAGCAGCTCACGGAGGCGGAGCTGACACATGCAGCAGAGGGACTGGGGAGAAGCTATGGGAGAAGCACGCAGGATTTTGACTGTAAATAAAAGAGTAGGCTACACTATGTCTATTATCTACATCACGATGGCCCAACACACACATAACATGACATGACAGTGGGGAGCTTTACAGCTTATCTAAATGAGATGTAAATGAGCCCTATTGTTATTCTCAACAGCAGAGAGAGGAGTGAATTGCCCAAAACTTCAGAGGCGTTTTTCTGCCCTTTGGCCTTTTTGGAATTGTTAAACTCAAATTGCGGCTACGTCTCCAAATATTATCAGATTTCCATGTGTTACACATTGTTGGAAAGCTTGGAGGCTACACTTTAACTATCTGTGAAAAGCTCAAAATGTCCCAGAACCGACTTGTGTCCCTGATTCTAGTGACTGGTCACATTTGCGATCGTTAGCACATTTTTCATTGAAAACAATGCAGTTCAAAGCTCATGCTAATCTTGTAAATCTACTGTTTGCCTTTTGCCTGCTCTAAACCATCTCTAAATCTTCACATTCTGGCCTCATAAGTTCATTATAAGATGCTATTAAAGGGACATGATGCTATGTTTTGCCATTCAAAAGCTTCGTACAGAGTGGTCCTCAGGGAAGTCCATCAGATGTGTTTAAAGTTAAAACATGTAGCTTAAACAACGTGGTAGGCTACATGTTTAAATAAAACAATACAATAAATAGTAGCCCAGCATATTACCTGTGTCACTGTTTCCCGTCAAGCACAATGTTACGTTACAAGCAGACAGGGCACTGTTCAGTACGTTTCTGCACTGATTAGTCTGTGGAGGAGGAAATATTTAAGGCAGCTGCAGTGAGCCGCTGTTACAGAAACATGAAGTGGGGACTGATGAAAAACAATCAGAGGCAGTTCACTGTAATCAGTGACGCTGAACTATTACGTATCTAACATGAGCTTATTTCAAAAACACAAATTGTCTGTTTGTGGCCTTTGAGTTGGTATTTCTAACTTTGAAACCCCTGGAAGCTTAAAAATATGGCTGGGTAATTTGCAGTATATTTAAAGGCATATTGTATCAAATAATATAAAATAGTCAAATTAATATTTAGTCTATCAAAAGAGGTTTTGTCTGTTTCGGACCCGGACCAACACTATGTTTACATTTTTGGCCCCCGTTCCAAATGAGTTTGACATCCCTGCCCTAGGACATTTTGAATTTGTGTATTAGTACTCAAGCCCTTTAGCATTACCCTGGTCACATGGTGTGGTTAGATTTTGTGACCTTTACTATTATTATTCAGTGTATTGAAAGGCATAAACCTAAAGTTATAGTCGATCGTTTGACAGCTGTAGTGTTCTGTGTATGTTTTAACCTAAACCGTCTCTCTGGTGAACTCCGCAGAACTGAGTACCGACTTGCAGGCTGTCAGAGTCAGTCACGCTGTCAGTAAAATATATTTTTCTTTCACTCTCTGTAAAGTTGGATCCTGGCTTCCTTGGGATTCCACCCCATTTTCAGCTGCCTCTGTGCCTTCAAACACACCAAGCGCACTGTGAACGTCCCCTACTGGTTGACAGGTTGGAATAGGAGATCACAGACAGGATGAAAGCACAGTCCCTTTCTGTTGTTTTGGTTCACGCTGAACCTTTCCTCTTGTCCTTGTTGTTGTATTGTTCACTAACCTTTGCTTTTGTCCCGTTCTTGTCATAGTCATTGCAGTTATGCTGCTAACAGGAGTGTGTGCCCTGTTTCAAAAGCTTTATGTTTCAGAATTATATACTTGCAAAAATCAAAAGGGGATTTGCTTACAAGCCAGGACAGCACTGTAGTACTTGCATGTGATTTTCAGTTACATTTGTTTGACAGAAAATAAAAGGAGGAAGAAAACAGTATTTTCTCACATAATTCTAATGAATCAGGCATTGGTCATGATGAGGTTAAGTCAGTGGCATGCTGGGACCTCATTTTGACCCGAGAATTTAGAGAAGTCCGGCCCACTTTTCTGTGGGTTTATAGCTCAGTGATAGCGCGCTAGTCTCTGATGCAGGAGGTTCCCGGATCAAGTATGGCTTCGACATTCTTCTAACACCTTCTCTTTTTACATGGGCCGCTGCACACGCAGTCTGAGCCTGATACAACTCCACAATTAAGGCTGAAATGACGCGTCGACGTAGTCGACGTCATCGATTACGTAAATACGTCGACGCAGTTTTTGTGCGTCGACGCGTCGCTTGTTTACATCATGGCGGCGCGCGATGCTGGCGATGCGAGCGAGGGGAAAAAGGCACGCCAAAAGTAATCAAAAGTGTGGGAGTATTTCCAGAAACGGCCAAATAATGTTGTTTATGCACACTGTGTCGAGCGGAAATGGCCTACCACAGCAGCACAACGGCTATGAACGAACATTTAAAACGAAAACACCCGACAGCGTTCATGCCATCGCCATCAACCAGTCAATCGGCCGCGTGAGTAATTATCATTACACAAAAACATTAATGTATTATTTGTATCTGCGTTGTAAATTCATAAACTAAAGCACTGTTCCGCTCTGAGAGGAGTCAAAAACGCGCGTGTCTAACGCTACATAACGTTACGTTAGTTGTGTAACTAACTAAACTACCTTTGTACAACATTAACAGTTATGTACAAACGAACAATTAACTTTAATCATACAATCATTGTTGTGTGCTGGTTATTTATTTTTTATTTTGCGCATTTTAAAGCAAATAAGCAATACTTTTACTTTTATTCAAATGTTTACAGTGAGTGTTCCAGAATATTTTGATTTGCACATTTTATAGGCTACTGAGTTGCACATTGAGCCATAATTTTATTTGGTTAAATAAAAGCCATGCCATTTGAAAATACTGGCCTACGTCAATTTTTTCCCCTTCATTTTAAATGAAAAAATAATCGGTAAAAGGAAAAATAATCTATAGATTAATCGAAAAAATAATCTATAGATTAATCGATTAATCGAAAAAATAATCTATAGATTAATCGATAGAAAAATAATCGTTAGCTGCAGCCTTATCCACAATCAGTACCAAGTTATGAAGATACAAATATTTATTTGTCCACTTTTCTACCTTTCGCTGGCTTTTTCTCTCTTTAATCACGCGGACACTTGTCTCCACTTGGACTGCACCAACTTCAACTAAAGCGGAGGGGTGTTCCACTTAAACACCCATAACCCTCGTGTGGTCCTTGGGTCATTTTGACCCAAAAGCCACTGGAGCTGCAGCCCATCCAAATGGCCCAAAAGAAGCAAAAAGAAGCAGAAAAAAATATGAATGTGTGGTAATTTTCAGGCTCTTTTTTGAAATGTACATTTTTTGACATTAGGGTCTTTAAAGGGTGCAACATTGAAGGACCACACGAGGGTCAAAAACCCTTCTGAGTTAGTTCAACGTCAAATGGTATCTCCCTGCCACAAGGATGAAAAGTTAGATGCGAACAATGTGCCAACATGATTTTGACACATTTCCCCCTCGTGGGGGCGGCCCAGCACGGCCCTAAACAGTACTGCGGCCCACCGGGAAACCTCCCAACTCGCCCTATGGCTAGCACGCCCCTGGGTTAAGTGTTCATAGTAAAAAACTATAAATGATCAAGTATCATTTTAGCAAAGGCCCTGTCATGACCCACTTTTGGTTCACAACCCACCAGTTGAAAACCATTGGTCTCTGTCATTATGTTTCATGAAAATGCAACTAAATTCACCATGCACCTTGGAAACATTCCAGCACTCACAGTTTGCTGCTGTCGCTGCAACACACGGCTTAAAACCAACTGAGATTTTTGCATTTCCTTGAAGTGCTGTTCTGTACAATCTTGGAGATCTCTTTCCGATACATTGACTGGGGACCATTAGTCGGTGTTCCTCCACTGCAGCTCTCCCTTCCCCCAGATTTTCTGCTTCGTAATAACCATCTGCTTCTCTCCTAGATTTGTAGTTTGTTCCTGTTTCAGACCTCCTCGCATCCGACCAGTCTGTATTTTGGAAGACATTTCATCTTGGTGCAGACATTTACAAATGTATTTCTCACATTCTCACTTATTTACACTGTAGTGCCTATGCTTTGACAGAAAAGTGGTCTTTCTTTAGTTGCAAATGGGTTGGCATTTGTGTTTAGACTGTACCTGTACTTACCAACATACAATACAGTTCACTTACTACAGTACTCATTCTTCATTTAGTTAAAACATAAAATACTTGCTTGTGACTGTCTCGATTCCATTTTGTAGAAAATTGAATAATTTCTAGTCTATAAAAAAAGCCAGTGACTTTTTTCCTTGAGCACTCCAGATAAGCCCGAGTACAGAACATGTCCTCAAAAAAGGTAGGCTGATCCAGAAGAAGCTCATTCGTATGTGGCTGGTGTTCACTCACTGTTTCCTATTCATAGGAACGCACCACACACTCTGCATTTTTATTTTGTCAAGCACTGGATTAGCTCCGATCTAACAGCAATTACCCTCAGGAGGTAACACTGTGGAGCCTGCTCTCTGAGGTCACGAGCAGGTGAGGCGTCTGCCCAACACTTAAGTGCACTCAAAGAAAGCAGTGCATACAGCTACCAGTTTCAGAAGTAATTTTGGGAATATCTTAAAATAAACTTCATTTTAAATGATTTGTTGTTGCAAATTGAAGCTTTTTAGATAAATTGGACTAAAAGCACTCATGCGTCAAAGTGACAGAATTAAATAAGTGTTGAGAGCTGACACGTGTAGCAGTCATTTTCACCTCCTTTCATTTCATTTCACACATAGTTAGTCTTCGAACGTTTCGCCTCTCATCCACAAGGCTTCGTCAGCGACAAAGGTCCCACTCTGGTCGCAGCTGAATATATAGACCAACGGGGAGGAGTTGGGGTTGGCCCGGCTCCTCCTCTCTAATCACAGCTACTCTCACCTGTGGGTAAACACCTTTGAAGTAGAGCGTCTCTAACGATCTGCTCACCTCAGTGTTGGTCGGTCCTGTCCTATTCATAGATGATCACTACCCAGTATCTGTCATATTCATGGCTGATCACTGCTAATTACCTGCCTATTGTTCTTTTGTTGGCTGAGGTGCCATCTTCTTAGACTGGCCCCGCCCTTTCGGTTTCCCCCGAAGGAGATTGGAGTAAAGTGGCGGGAGATTAAATCTGACAAATCTTTCATGACAAAAATAGCTTCTTTAACTCCTCTTTCAAACCAACGTTCTTCTTTAGTTAACATTTTTACCTCCCCGTCCTCAAAGGAGTGGTTGGAGGCTTTGAGGTGGAGGTGCACCGCCGACTGAGGGCCACTTGTGCTTTCTCTTCGGTGTTGATAAAGTCTTTTCTGTAACATTTGTTTCGTTTCTCCAATATAATGTTCTTTGCATTCTTCTTCTTCGCATCGAATAGAATAAACCACATTGCTTTGTTTGTGGCTCGGAGTTTTGTCTTTGGGATGAACACATTTTTGTCTCAGTGTGTTCACCGGTTTGTGGTACACTGGAATCCTGTGCTGCCTAAAGATTCTCTGAAGTTTCTCTGAGACCCCGGCTACATACGGCACTGCAACTCCCTTTCTTCTGGGCTCTGTAGTCTGTCTGTCTTGTTCTTTGGGTCTTCTTGCCCTTTGTGCTCTAGTGAAAGACCAGTTAGGATAGCCACAGTCTGAGAGGGCTCTCTGGATGTGTTGCTCCTATGGACATGTTGTTCCCCCAAAGAGATCAGCATCTTGATGTGGCACATCTGTGAGGTGGGATGGATTATCTCAGCAAAGCAGACAGCACACATTTAGACTGATTTGTGAACAATGTTTGGGAGAAATGGTAATATTGTGTATCTGGAATTTTAGATCTTTAAGTCCATCTCATGAAAAATGGGAGCAGAAACCAAGGGGTTGCGTTTATATTTTTGTTGAGTGTAAGAGTAAAATCAGCTACAAACTTGCGCCAACTCGTTTAATGGGCAAAACAGCGATACACAAGGAGCCGTCTGGATCAGGATGAAGACTTTACCTTCGAAGCCGAAAACTATTGATCGCTGTATTTGGACCATGTGCATTTTTTTTTAGGCTGCAGCCAGTGGCGGACTGGCACCAAAAAGAGGCCCTGGCAATTTTAGCAGAGAGGCCACATTTGTCTTAAGTCATCTGTGGGCGGCCAATCCGCCAAAAGGCGGCCCCATCTCCGATTTATTTATTTATTTAGCCTTTTTGGCCCAATCTCAATTCTCTTTTCTACCCCTAGCCCTTCCCCTAGCCCTAGCCCTTGCCCTTTCCCTACACCCTGAAACCAAGGGCTAAGGGCGAGGGTTGAAAAGACCGCCCTAAGAAATGGGACAGCCCTCCATTTGACTGCATTTACTATTAACTCAGATGAATCAGGTTATGTAAATAAAAAGCAAGCCTACTTGTTTCTATAGCATGTTTCTACAAAACCAGTTCATCACTTGATTGATGCTGTTTTGTAACACCTAAACAAGCCCAAACCCTACAGATTGTCATCAATTTCTGCTTCATCCGGCGCTACATTCTCCTTCCCCCTGTCCGTGTGTCGCTGTGGCTGCAGCCAGAGCTGCCAGAGATCAGCCGATCCGCTTGTCAATCGATCAAACTTCATTTATAAAGCACTTTTCATACTGAAAGGTATCACAAAGTTCTTGTAGCCACTCAGCGGGGACGGGCAGAGGTTAGACCCGCTCGCAGTGCGCACAGGGCGGGGACAGGCACCCGCAGCCTCCGCTCTGAGCCCCGGGCCTGAGCGGAGGCTGCGCTCAGAACGGGGCGGTCAGCCTCGGACCCGGGCTCTGAGCACAGCGGCGCGGGGAGAGAGACAGCCTCGGACCCGGGCTCAGAGCATAGCGGCGCGGGGGGAGAGACAGCCTCGGACCCGGGCTCAGAGCCCAGCGGCGCGGGGAGACAGACCGCGGGTGCAGCAGCGATGAACCCCGTGTGTTATGACATTAGCGACGTATCGAAAGTTTGGAAAGAAATGCCAAAAGTCAGTCAATACAGCGCAAATACACGGAGCATTTGCAGCAGCGAAGCGAAAACGTAGAACTGACACGTATAAAGCAATGGACTGTTCTAAATGCGCCAATAGGCGGCCGCTTCCTCGCTTTATTTAGCCTATTTATTTGTTTGTGATGAGGCCACAACAAGTGATGAGACCAGGCGGCCGCAGTGGCATTTGCCCACATTGCCCAATGGCCAGTCCGTCACTGGCTGCAGCCGAAAGAAGAGCGGATTAACTGGACTTCAGTAAATTGTACAGGTGCTCGTCATATGATTAAAATATCATGAAAAAGTGCATTCATTTCTGTTATTCAACTTAAACTGTGAAACTAATATATGATAGACTCATTTTCATGCAAAGTGACATGTATAGCCTTTATTTGTTATAATTTTGATTTTTATGGCTCAGCTTGTAAAAAAAAACAAATTAAAAATCTCATAAAACTAGAATATTTTGAAAATGGACAGTAAGCCATAATCATCAATATTATAACAAATAGAGGCTTGACACATGTCACTTGGCATGTGATGAGTCTATATCATATATTAGTTAGTCACATTTTAAGTTGAATTACAGAAATAAATGAACTTTATCATGATATTCTAATTATATGACGAGCGCCTGTAAGTTTGAGCCGTCATTTATACTTACAAATATGCGCTGTTTACTAGTATTTCTTTATGTACATTAAGTTGTTAGTGCTTAAAACTTGGGGTGGTGGCACATAGAGCGGGTGTCTGCGTACACTGGTGTATGAATGAGAGTGTGAATGGGGGACTGGTTCCTTGATGTAAAGCGCTATGAGTGCCTAAAGCAGGTAGAAAAGCGCTATATAAATGTGACCATTTACCATTTAGAACTCTGTGAAGTTGTGGCCTTGTGAGGCGCCTTTGCAGTTGTACTGTGAGGCTAGAAGTGTGGAGCTTGTCTTTCCCTCTGCAGCAGGACAGAGTTAGCCGCAGTTTTCAGTCCGACCGCAGCATCTAATTACTTGCTAGTACAGGAAAGGCCACATTTAGAAATCAGAATGGAAACAATGAAAGACTGAAGTAATTTGTAAGTTGTTTTTGGCTGTGTTAGAATAAATGACAACATCTCAGTCAGAAGTCAGAGGTCAGTAAGTAAGTATATTTGTTAATGTTAATTGTGCAGCCCCAGGTTGAACTAACTGACTCAGCTTTGATTCCTGCTTCACTGTGAAGTCTCTCTACTACAGTAGTCCAAACTCAAACTCACTTGCATCAATATTGGCCACTGGTTTGCAAAATTTGAAGATTACTGAGTATTGTAATAGTATTGGATACGTGTTGCGGATAGAAAATGTGAGCATTTAATTTCAAGTAATTACCTCTAGATAATATTTATTTAATTAATAACATTTAATTTTCATAAAGGTTTATTAAGGACATACTTTAATAATTCCTTCCCTGGGAACTATTCAGAAAAATATGGAAATGCAAAATGGTAATGGGGTGAATTTCTGTCTTAAAAGGGGGTAAACTGAAGGGGACCGTTCGTAGTCACTACATTTCCAGTCAGTCAGCAGTTGGATGTCAGTTCCCATTTCAAGCGTTAGAAAGTGTTATGGTGTGGTTACAATCAGCACAAATGCACTCATAACTCTGTAATGAGACACATGCTCAACAAACAAAATGAATGATTTCTTCTGAATGACTTTGCAACAATCAACCCCGAGTTTGGTTTGGTATCTGCTTCTCCTCCGGCTGAAACCTAAAACCCTGGTTCAGCTACACTTAAGTTACTACTGTTGCGTTTTGTGTTGGTGACAAACTAAAGGTTAAAATCACTAAAGGTCTAAATGTTTTGTCTCAGTGGCTGAGTGATGCTCGCAATAAATGCTCACATTTATTGCGATAATAAACAAAGCTGTGTTCACTGTGATTTTTATGTTGCATTTGCATTTCATATAATGAGATGATATGGACATCACCTCATTGAACTTGCCAATTACTTTATAAAACAACGTAGAACCTGGAATTTAAAAAAGTGCATGTCACACTATAATTTCTATCTGCACTTATAATACAGACTTTTAAGCTAGTCATTTTCAAATCCATGATAAAAGCAATGATTAACCCAGGTTTATTTAATTCTTTTAGCTATGTTTCTTGCAGAAGAGTCACTGCCCCTGTATAGTTTTTAGTCTGAGTGTGGTCTTTTAACTGCAATATTTGCCTTCACTGCTGTTATTTTGAAGTGCACAGTCAGCATTCAGTAAATGCAATAAAAACTCTATACTATAATAATATTTCTTGCATTTCGTCTACATTTCGTCTCACTCAGAGCTGTCAAAGTTAAATGACTTTTCCTCTCCGATAATTTTATGATGGATTCTATCCTTTGCACTTTCACATCTAGCCGTCTAATGGGATTTGCCAGACACTATTATGATGGAGCAGGCTGATGATTGTCAGAATGTTGTGAGTCATCAATCATATTAATTGCATTTATATGTCATTATTACAGCCGTCTAATGGATGGCAGCTTTTTGCAAGCAACCTTTCTTCTCCTTAACCCAATAAAGCTACAAGCGCAGTGTAAATAAAGGAGGTCCAGTAACTGTTATTTCTTTATTGTTGCTGTGCAGTGTTAAAAGAAGTCACGCTACAGTGGTTCACAGCTCAACATGTTTTTTGTTATTACAGTGTAGTAACATATGGTTCCCAAAGTCCGGGACGAGCCAAAATTCTCTCGGGGCCCCCGTATAATAATAATTTACTTTATTCAAAGGAGCACTGACTGTACGTGGAAATCAATGGCCGCTGACTGCTCTGCTTTTTGACTACGACACAATTTAGAAATCTTGCATAATTAATGAGGGCCTGACTTTGATTGACAGGCCGTTTACGTCGCTGCCTGGCCATGGGCGCGATTACAACAGAAATACACGCCTATTACATGCCCCGCGAGGGCCAAGCAGGGCCGGGTCTACAGTCAAGATCCCTCCCTTATGCCCTTTTTAGGAACATGCTTCGTCAGAGCTGGAGAGGAGGAGCCTGTTAATCCGCCATGATTTCCCCCACGAACGTGGTCATTTTGGTAAACGGGGAGGAGTGAGGAGGAGCTGTCTATTCTTTATACAGTCTATGGTGGAAATTCGTGTCTGATATATGGCTATCACTGGTCACCATTATCATACAAAGAAAACACCACTATCAACCCGTAGGGACCATACAAATATACGGTTCTTAAAATCCAACACCATGAAACTTGATGACATCAATTCCAGATATATAGAGCTGTAAACAACCAGCTCCCTAGTAACATACAATGAATGTTTGGTAAAAGAGAGGGAAGATACAATCTAAGGGGAACTCATAATCTGAAAGTACAATGTTTCCATTCCACCCTAAAAAGTCATTGTATTACACAGAGAGGAGTAAATCTGTGGAATAATTTAGATGAAGACTTAAAAGGTGCAGCTAGTCTACAGCAATTCAAAAGACAGTATAAGAGAACTGTGTTTGAGAAGTGTGCTGAAGACATGTGACCTTGTCTCTCAGTCACTCTCCTTAAGTAATCTGTATTACTGTGAACTTGTGAAATGCCACATCATTGTTGATAAAGATAAAGATAAATTACAAGCATTAAAATGCTGTTATGGTCTGCCTCCGCTGGCCATTACAAATAAAATAGAATTGGGGCAGGCGAGATGTGGACCTGTTGTAGGGTCTCCCTCTCAACGGGCTCATACATCTTGTCTTTTTAAAGCACCACCCAGTATATGATTATGAAGCGGTTCACACCATCAACTAGTTAGGGCAGCAGGGTGGGGGCTCGCTGGTGGGGGGCTACCGCTTCTACCAGCTTGCCACATAATACCCAGGCTTTTTAACGCACTTCACAAATAGGTAAAACAATCAAAAACCACTGACAGAATAATCTTAAACAACATTATTACAGTTGAAGCAGGTATGATAGAAAGGAGAAACATGATACATTTGAAGATGATATTTTTGAGAATTATACTTTTGAGAATGCTATTATTGTCATTGCTATTATGGTGATGACAATATATGTATAATAAATATGTGCGCTAGTAATGTATGTGTATGTATATATATGTATACATATGTCTGTATGTGTATTATATCTATATCTAAAACACTAAGACTACTTAAACAATAACTAAATCAATAGAATGGTGACTAGAATGGTAATATAAGCAATGATAAAAAATAAGAGAAAACTATAAAACTAAGTAAATACACTCAGAAATCAAACTTTTTTATTTTCGCTCTATGTTTTTCATACTTGTAAGTTGTCTTGCAAGTGTCATCAGATTTTCAACCTGTGACATGTAAAAGCTTGGAATTATCAATGTTGCTATTCAATAATTGTACTTTGAATATGGAGTAGGCACTTCTAAGCTTTCTTGCTTCGGCCTACTCCTTTTGAGTTATTATTTATTTTCATTTTTATTGGTTTTGTGTAATAATGTAAATGTAATTATGTAAATCTTGTAAATAATAATGTTGTAAATAATATCAAATAAATCAAATCAAACCTTTTACTAATTTGTCAATTGACAAAATTGTTTCTGGAATGTGGCTGTATATATTGTTTTCAAACTTCATCATCATCATCCTACTATATGGGACCTATAAAGCACTTTTAAAGGACACAATGACGCTTTATGGACATCCTCCCTCCCTCATTTTGTAATTACTGAGATTGCTGCTGCCATTCATTCAGACATGGCTGCCACATTGTCACTTCTCGGGTCCTGTCAGTTTGACTGGCAGGGACTTATTTGATTAGCACCATTGCTGTGTTGCTGCTAAGGTCAGGCTGCCTCTTAATGAGGTGTTCTACACTTGTATAGCCTTCCAAGAATGGCGCAGAGTCAGCCAGTCATTAAAAAAGAAATTGTAAATTCTTCAGATGTCATAGTTTATGTCCCAACACTATGACAACGATATGGCAGCGTGTTTAGTGTGCAGTCACGTGATCCAAGCAGAAAAAATTAGCTGTTAAAAATACATTCTGTCACAAAAAGCCCATTTATTGCCGTCTGATTGTTACATTTATCTATCTCTGGGGAGTTCAGTTTTGCAAAATGTTTGTTTTTGAACTATGACAGGTATGACAATACCAGAGGGACCTTTGTTCTTTGTCTGATATATTGACAATACATAAGAAGGAAGTCCTCATTTAAAGTGAGCAGCTTTAATTTGTTTAGCTCAGTTGTGCCTCTTAGTAACTGACTTTCATTAAAAAAAAAAGAAGAAAAGAAATGCTCACAGGCCATGTGGTGGTGTCTGCTAATTGAGTTTCCATCCAGCTAAGGAATAGATTACTGCTTTGTTCAAGCCAGTCCCTCCAGGAATTCGCGATTTTGCGATCGCTCCTAACGCAATATCCAGCAAACTCTGCAGAATCAGTGCGCCACTGCAACTTTCACAAAACCGTGCAACTTTTCTCGCAGCTATACCTATTGGAGGACATTTGGGACAGCACAGTCAAGCCGACACTGCTGAAGCTGCTATCCGCACTGTCGGCCAATCAGAAGTTATTTGTGGGTTGTCAGAGGGGGGCTTAGGCCCTCTCCTCGACTTTCGAAGCTAAAGTTAATATAGCAGCTTCTATGTCAGCATGGGCTAGCTGTTTGTTGAAGGATGGGGGTGTCAGTGACAGGCTACACTCCATTGATTTCTGTAATTTTTTAAGTAATATTTGCTGTGCAACCTCGGGGACAACGATGAGATGCAAGAGAAGTAGAGCTGTAAGCCCGAGGTCCGAGCAGAGATGCAGGCAACACACGGTACAACGCACGCTCAAATACCGGTTATTTAAGAGCGGTAGTCTTTTAGCGCAAATATTATTTGTTTATTGACAATTCAGTTATAGCCCCTCACTAATGAGACGTCCCTCAGTACCTATTTCAACATGACAACACAGTAATAGGGTGTCTTTTATGGAATATGTGTATGTGAGTTAGATGTGAAACTGCAGATTCTGAAAGTTTTCTAATAATTTTATAAAATTAACATTTGGACATTTTCATGTTCAGATTTCATCATAATAGACCCTGTGCATGACGAAAATGCTATCCTCCACGTTCCGACTGGAAGTTCACAAAGCTTCTTCCTTGTAAAACTGATTAATAGTAAAATACTTTTACCTTACACCTGATTTAAACAAAAACACTTTTAATTTATGTATCCATGTGACATGTTCTTATATGATAATATATAATAAACATTTCATTATATATGATAGAACATTTATTTAAAATATAAAAATTATATCCTTTGCAGGGCTTTTAAATTGTATTTCTGTGTCACCTTTCCGCAAGAGAATCTGGATGCTGTTCTCCTTCAGTACAGACTAAAGTGCCGTTGTAAGTGGTCTGTACGGTATTTCTCCTGAAGTTTCCCTCTGTAACTGAAAACAAACAAATTAATCACTGGTGACACCAAATACGGCACACTAATTAAATGTCTTTCTTTGTGGAGGAAAACAAATAATTTAGCAATTTAGCAATAGAAAAGTAATGAATAGCAAATAAACACCTTCAGATTAACATGTGCGAGAAGGGCTCAAGTCAAATATTGATTGGCTATAGCAACAGCATTAACTCTGGGCCGGATGAACACCAATGCAGGTAAGGTCTCAGTTTTAGTTCAGCTGGACCTGAGCGCTGCCTTCGACACAGTGGACCACGGGATCTTACTTCACAGGTTAGAAAACTGGGTGGGAATCTCTGGTACTGCGCTAAACTGGTTCAAGTCCTATCTCGAGGATAGGACGTACTTTGTCAAAATTGGCAACTGTGTCTCAGACAAAATTTCCATGATCTGTGGAGTCCCCCAGGGGTCAATCGTGGGACCCCTCTTATTCAACTTGTACATGCTTCCATTGGGTCAGCTAATAAAGAGCAACATTGTGTCGTACCATAACTACGCAGATGACACTCAGATCTACGTGTCACTGACGGCAGGTGAACATGGGCTTGTAGATACTCTCTGTCACTGCATCAAACAGATCAGTTTGTGGATGCCAAACAACTTTCTCCAACTAAATGTGGCGGTAGGCCTTCACATCAACCGGCAGCCTATTGAGTGCCACCTGAACACTTTAAGAGGAGGGATTCCCACCTGCCGCCCCCTTTGGTCGCCTCTGACGTCACCTGCCGTTTTGGAGCTGAGCACGGAGCACGAGGAGTGGAGCCTTGTCCTACGATCACTAGTAGCGCGTTTTTAAGATAACTAAAATCCTTTGATACTTGGATCCAGAGCGCGTCTTGACTATCTTTGCGTTGCTGTGGCGCATCACATGCGCTCAAGGCTCCGCTCCACTTTTTACATGTGCGGCCCGTGCTACATGCTCTGCATAGGCAAAAGCTCCGGTAAGCCACCTCGTCTCCAAATGGTTTTGTGTCAACATCTTCTAATTTTCTGCTGTCTCTAGTACGGGGCATCAAGTGGCTTTTACGCACGAGCTAAAGTAGGGTAATTCCCCTCTTGTGCGGTGCATCGTTCAAAAGAAACCTCTGGTAAGCATTCTAACCCTTAAAACGAAATTAGATATTAGCCCATTTTTTACATCTGTGAGCGTGGCGCACTGTTTACGCGTTGGTAGGTATTTTTGTGCTTTTGCCCTCTTGTGCTGCGTATAGTTCTGGACATTCCTACAGGCTATTAATTCCCTAAATTTAATCTAGGACTGGGAACCTCGCGGGTCTCTCCTCCCCCCTTCGAACTCTACGTTGCCCTGGAGTTGTCCTTCCACGTCTCCCATTTAGTTTCAAGAACAACAACAACCACCGGGTTACCGGCACCGCTGTCGGGCCGAACAGTGGCCGCAAAGGACTGTAGCGCAATTGCAGCGGTGGATACGCGCGCACCATCGGGTAGGGCCTTCGGGCACATGAACATTGAGGGGCTGCTGTGTTGAGGATATACGACACGTGCAATAATTATTGTGTCAATTTGGTATTTTTAATAAAACTCAGTATGCTGCTCACTAGAACTTATCAAATGCATTGGTGTACCTTTTGCCTTTACTTTTCTATATTTATAAAATAAACGTATATTTTCTATATTTTTGGTGTACTGGTCCACTCCATCCCTTATCTGCGCGAGCCTTATGTATTTAAGTGTCCTTGGCACTACTCTCTTCCAGGGTAGCGTTGTTCGAAAGTAACTGTGGGTCAAATTGGTAAATCTGCCCCTGCGGCCATTACAGTTTTGGCGTTTGTATGGTAGGATTCGATTGAGTGGGACCAAGACCTATTGAACTTGTACTAGGCCACATTATTTTGACTAGAGCACAGACTATAGTACATTTAGCTCATTGTGAGTGCTGCTATTCTAGGAATTAATGGCGCATAAGGCATATGGTTTAAAGGTCAATTTCTTATGCATGTAATCTTTGCTTTTGGATTGCAGTGTTTGCATGTCTTGGTTTTGCTGTGGCTATTTCCAAATGTGATTGTTTTTTATTTGTTTGTACCTTCTAACTACAACCATTAGAGCTACCTTGATTCTATCCCGAATGGCTTAAGTCCATTAATGCTATTGTACCTAAACAGTGTTTCTTGCCTTTGGTATACTGTGTGAACAATATAGCAGCAGCATGTTCCCCTTTTTGTTCTAAATCGCGTTTGTATATTTAGAAAAAAAAAAACATGGAAGAACAAATGCGTGAACTACAGGAATTGGTGAAACAATTAAAAGCTGATAATGAAAAGTTGCGTCAGGAACAGTCTAGAACTAATTCTGATACGGGTGCCGGGCCATCACTCGCACCTCCGGCATGAGTCTACCCTGGTGGGGAACGACTCGTTTTTGTGCCGCGGGATTGCAAATGCCCTATGTTCCGAGGTAGAACGGGTATCGGGTTAAGTGAGTGGTTCGTAGAGGCCCAGGCGTGTATAAGAGCTCGACATTTATCCTTAGCTGATGAAGCATTTTTCTTATTTGACCATTTGGAAGGAGAGGCCTGCGAGGAGATAAAATACCGCTCCGCTGAAGAACGGAGCGACCCAAACAGAATAACAGCAATTTTGCAGGACCTGTATGGCTGCTCTGAGTCGTATGTAGCATTGCAAGAGGCTTTTTTTTCGCGGCGACAGCAGGAAGGAGAAGGTTTGTTGGAATACTCCCTCGCCCTTATGTCATTAATGGAGAAAGTTAAAGCGTTCGCTCCAAATAATATTGTGAATTCAGAAATCCTCTTGCGCGACCAGTTTGTTGAGCAGGTTCTCAATGGCAATCTTAGGCGTGGCTTAAAGCAATACGTGCATCGGTTTCTTGATGAGACCCTACTTGACGTCAGGGATTTATATGACACAAGTCATACCCAAAGCGCTTCACACATGAAAGTGAGGGGAGGTTCATTCACTCCATGCTGATGGTGGTAAGCTACATTTGTAGCCACAGTTCCCAGGTACACTGACAGAAGCGAGGCTTCTGTCAGCGAGGCTGCACGCATCTGCGCCAACGGTCCCTCCGACCACCACCAACCACTCACACATAGGCATTGGGTGAAGTGTCTTGCCCAAGGACACAACGACAGTCTGCACCTGCAGTAGCCGGGGTTTGAACCCCTGACCTTCCAATCATGAGACGACCCGCTCTACCATCTGCGCCACCGTCGCCCAGTCAGAGGTAAGGCCATCAGGTGGGAACGTGAGGGGCTGCCGGGGATCATGCGGGGCCAAAGCAATTCGGTCCTCTCAGCCTTTGGAATACAGTACGCGGTGAAGGGTGGCGTTCAGCGGTCAAGCCAACAGCCATCCTCCAGTGAAGTCGGCGAAATGAAGGAGCTTTTGAAACGCCAGCAGGAAAAGCTGGACAAGCTGACACAGAGTATCTCCCGCTTACAGGCCTCCAGGCCCCGCCAGCTTGGCCGTTCTCCCCGCTCAGGCCCAGTAATCTGCTTGCACTGTCAACAACCAGGCCACTTTGCAAGGGAATGTGATGGGCCACGGGTTCCGTTCCGTCCACGGTCTTCGGGGCATGGCGGCCCTCAGCAGCATACGCCGTCGGAAAACTAGTGCCCACCGTGTTGCCGAGCCACAGCTCGGGTGGGGCACACACTAGTTCAAGGAGAGGATCGTCTAAAAGCTTGCCATTGGCTAGAGCTTAAAGCCGCCAATGGTCTGTCCATTTCATATGTTGGTTACCTCGAACTTGACGTCACTTTTAGTGGGAAGTTGATGCCCCAGTGTGGTTTTCTCATAGTAAGAGATTCTCCTGGAAGAGACGCCTTCTCAAGTTCCGGGTGTGCTTGGGATGAACATTATCCGGAAGTGTTATCTTTAATTATTTGGTCAATACGGGTCTGCTTTGTTTGGGGAGTCATCCAGCTCACTTCCTACTATTCTTGTTGAAGCAATGCAGAAGTGCAATGTCGCCAGTGTCCAGTCAACCTTGGCTGTACGAACTTGATATCACATGATATCCCTTTAATTGACTATGTTCCCATCAGAAAACGACACCGGCGTATTCCACCCGCCGAATATGAGGTTGTGAAAGATCATATCAACCAACTGCTGGAGGAGCAAGTCATTTGTGAGAGTTCGAGTCCATATGCTTCGCCGATAGTGCTTGTCCAAAAGAAGGATAGCACTTTACGGCTCTGTGTCGATTACCGTAAGTTGAACTCCGTAACCAGGATGCATTCCCGCTTCCATGCATAGAGGAATCTCTTGACTCTCTCACCGGTGCTTGTTGGTTTTCAACATTAGATCTTGCCAGCGGTTACAATCAGGTTCCAGTCTCTGAGAAGGATCGTCCGAAAACTGCTTTCTGCACCCCCTTCGGTTTGTTCGAATGGAATAGAATGCCGTTCGGCCTTTGCAACGCACCAAGTACAATCCAACGGTTGATGCAAAGAATCTTCGGTAGTCAGCGAGGTCAATCATTGCTTTTATATCTGGATGATATCATAGTATTTTCTTCCAACTTGGACAAGCATCTAGAGAGGCTGGGTGGGGTACTGAGCTGTCTCCACTCCGAAGGTCTTAAGGTTAAATTGAACAAATGCAGTTTCTTTCGGCGGGAGGTGCACTATTTGGGACAGGTCATCTCGGATAGAGGGGTGGCCACGGACCCTGGTAAGATTCAGGCCTTCGCCGATTGGCCCGTGTCCACCACTGTGTCCGAGCTACGGTCCTTTATCGGCTTTGCGAGTTACTATCGCAGATTTGTGGAGGGGTTCGCTAAGCTCGCTGCCCCACTACAGCGCAAAATGGGAGAGTTGTCTGGCAAGTCTAAAGGGAGGTTAGTTAAGCGCAGCATGGAGAAATGGAACCAAGAGTGTCAGAGTAGCTTTGATGGCTTGAAGGAGCGGCTTACCAGTGCGCCAGTACTGGCATATGTTAATTTTACATTACCCTTCATCCTGGAAGTGGACGCAAGCCACTGTGGCTTGGGCGCGGTTCTTTCTCAGGAGCAAGGTGGTAAGGTGAGGCCCGTAGCATACGCCAGTCGGGGGCTACAAGCCACAGAACGCAACATGTCAAACTATAGCTCAATGAAACTTGAACTTCTTGGCCTGAAGTGGGCTATGACCGAAAAATTTAGAGAATACCTTTTGGGACATAGGTGCGTTGTGTTCATAGATAATAATCCTCTGAGTTACCTTTCCACTGCAAACCTTGGAGCTGTCGAGCAGCGCTGGGCTGCGCAACTTGCATGTTTTGATTTTGAGATACGGTATAGATCAGGTCGGATCAACCGCAACGCAGATGCCATGTCTCGTCAACGGGACTGCGGTCCCTTCCACCTGGGCGCGTTTGCTCCAGGTACCATCGTGCCCGATTCTTTGCAGCAAGTTCTCCCCCTGCCATTAATTGAAGTAACCCAGGCTGTCGTGTCTGCTTTCCGTAGGCATCCGGGCCCTTCAGGATTTAGATCCTGTTATTCAGGAAGTAGCAGTCTTCTGGAGGCAAAGGCAAAAACCGAACCCTGAGGAGCGAAAACGCTTGTCTCCCTCTGCAATGGTATTGCTTCGCCAGTGGGGCAGGTCGAACGGGACTCTTTGTTGTATCGTTGTATGTGTTTCAGCTCTTTTTACCCGAGCATATGTAAACTGAAAGTATTTTATCTGCACTCTTGCCTTTTCTATAATTGATACATTTTTATGTTGATGTTTTAATGATTGATTTAATGCGTGCGAACCACGCCGAAGGGGCTTTCAGTGCTTGGGCACGGTTCGGATGGACAAGTGTGAGTTCACCCTTAAGTAATCTATAGTAGACTCCATATGGTGAAGCAGAAACAACACCCACTCTCTTTAGATTTTGTTATAATCTGAGGCAAGGCATGTATGTTTCGAGACGCTAAGCCAGGGAAAGAGCTACACGCTGGCCGTGCTGCCCAATTTTTCCAAAGTTCTACTTTCACTTTATTGACAAAATAAAGTGAAAGTAGAACCCCGTGATTAACCCATTAGACCCCAGGGGCTCGATCTTGAGGGCGAAGAAAAACATGGTAGGCTTAAGCGAAGGTGCAGACACGAGCACACTCTGCACACATGCCGGCGGTGTATGTGAGCTGGGCGTAGGTTGAGTGTGAGCTGGGGTCGACCATGATATACAAGATGTGTACGTGCGACTGTGTGTGTCCTTTTCGTCTTTGGCATACTTCATAGTTATTAAAGGCTATAACATAAGTTCGGTTAAGCCCAACGCACACCGAAAACCCCAGTTAGCCAATGTAACTACGATTCTATGAATATGTTGCGAAGCCCTTTAGGTTTTCGGTCATGCATAATCTCTCGGAAGCTCCACTTCCCGCCTGAGAAGATCAAACGATTTAACCGCTCCAATCACCCTATGAGCCTGGCACACTCCAGGTCCTATAAAAGGGAAACTAGCCCTACACTATGCTCCTTTGAACTCATCTGTCGGAGGAGAGGACTTGCCTGCTGGGCCCGAAGCTAAAGGGCTTCGCAACATATTCAAAGAACCGTAGTTATATTCGGTAACTGTGGTTTCTATTTCATATGTTGCTTCAGCTGATGCATAAGCCATCGCGAAGCTGAGGAGACCGATGTACTCTCAGCAGGCATTGACTCAAGTGATTGGAGCGAGCCCGGGGCTGACGTGCATCCCGACAACCATCGTGTCAGCAAGGCAGAGGCCCACAGGCTGGATGAGGAGTGCAGTCACCATCCAAGGCACCATAATCTCTCACCCAAACAGAGAAGACAGGAACGACACCCCAGCCGCTAACCAAAAGGGGCTTGGAGCACCCGGTCAAAAGTATAAGGGTGCAAGGCCGCCTCTCCCAAGAGCGCCAGCACGCACAGGAAGGAATTATGGTCAGTCCTAGACAGGCAGCCGAGAACCAGAGTGGGCACCGTGCGTTCTCTGCACTTGCGAAAAGGTTGGCTATCAATCTGCCGAACCGGAGCCACACCTCCGCTGCAACCGACTGCGGACCAGCCAGAAGGCAATGTAATTCCGCGCCGCCAGGCGAACCCGTACCAGCCTTGACATCCCTCTAAGACGGGAAAACCACCACTGTAGGTTCCTAATATGCTAAAATTCATCCTGATCGTTGTGAGTGTCTACTTTGTAACAACAGAAAAGTGGTTACTGCTGCAAAAGAAGAGTCAGCCAGCTATTTAATACAGGGTTTCACTTATTTATTCCATGCATGTTGTGGATGTCTCAGGTTTTTCTGCAAAATATCTTGATAAAACTTCTGAATATTTTTTTCTATTGATGATAGCACATTGTCCAGGCCATGAGGCAACAAAACAACCTCACACCACGATTTTGCTCTATACTCTATACTACAAAATGAGCATAGGGTTTTGATGTTAATGTGCCATTCCATTTGACCTCCACACATGATGTTGTGTGTTCCCCCCAAACTATTAAACTTTGGTTTGCGAAAGAGCTCTTGGATGCTCCATTGCACTGCTGGATAAATATGCTGTGGCCTGTTGGACCCAAAGTTGAATAGTCAGGATAAATCTTGGACCATTCCTCTTTACAAAACTGCTGAAGATTTCTGAAGATTTTTGGGTTCACTTACTTTTTCAACGCTCTCCAGTGAATGTTTACATGTTATTGCCAATAAAAACATGATAACATGTAAATGTTTGGGTGGTATTAGTTCAGGCAGACACTGTTTAATCATCCCTGTGATTTTGATGAAGATCAGACCAATTTAGGCAGAAATGTGAGATTTTTATTTTTTTTTCAGGCCCAGTTTATCGCAATACATTCCTGAGAAGTTGGAGCAAATACTGTTAAGATTGAAGTTCTTGGAGACTAGGGCCTGTGTGTATAGTTTAAAAATGATGCAATAATGATTTTTTTGTTTGTTGCAGATTCTTGTAACCTGACAAGAACAAGATTGATATTACAGTGATTAGCTTTAACCATCAGTGGGCATTTAAACAAATCAGCACAAACTACTGAAGATGGATTCTTGTGCCTGGGTGTTGTTTTTTACAATTTGGATCCCTTTCCCAAGAGCACCTATACAAACTTTTTGGAACACATTGGGACACCTAGAGAAACCAGTCATATTGCTGTTTCTACAAATGGATTCTTGTGTGTTTGTGAACTCATAAATAACACGGGAATTCATCTAGCAGACAACAAGGTTGGATTCATTTAGGACTGCTAAAGAAGTTTGCAGAGGTCTCTTGAGGTCATTCTGTTGTCCTTGAAGTAGTGTTTCTGAGTGGAAACTGTGATCAGGGATAATGTGCAGGATGAATTGAACTTTACAGTCTGATAAATAAGTACGGTTGTCCAAGTGTTATGAGCAATCTGCTGCCTCCTTTTACTCTTCAGTCCCACATTTTGTGACTATGCTTATTTCTTATTTCAAACCGCTTGGAAGGTGATGCATAATTTAGTAGCCTGGAGTGGTGACCTCACCCAGTGCTTGACACAAACATTTGTTATACCATTTTCCTATTTGTGTGGCCCTTGGAAGTTCCGGACTTAAAATGCAGGTTTTTAAAGGAGTGATTGATGACCCATTTTACCGAGTTGTGTAAATGTCAAATTATTTAGTTTTCCTCTGTTTCAATCCTCAAATACAAAAGTATAACGGTGGTACTTTTGATTTTGCACTGCTACCATGTTCCTGAAACATGTATGTATGTATGTATGTATATGTGCGTATGTAAGTATAAGTGCGTATGTAAGTATGTGTGCGTGTAACGTGTGTGTGTATGTATGTGAAGTCTAATCTAATTGTCAGTGTGTCATAATCTTAGTTTCGATCACCCATTTGCTCCCATTTGCTTTCCTAGGTAAGTTAGATGCCATTTCAGCTCTGGAGAGCTGTGTAGAAATAAGAAACAGGGATTGTTCCAAGTCAGCACTTCTGGCTGTACAGCTCCCATTTCACTCTGTAATAATTCCACAATAAGATTATCTGTAGAAGCAGACAAAGATCGAGAGAAATCTAATGACAGTATGATTTGTTGTTGTTGGTTGCAGCTGTATTCTCATTTTTGAAAAGGCAGGAAACTTTTCTTATACTGTTTGTTGCACATTGACTCCTTTTCAAAAGTGTCATTTTTTAATGTTCACCTTGACACATTTTAGAAATGTCTGTGTAGGCTTCTCTCCTCTGATTCAATCTCGAGTTTGTCCTGGTTTGGCTGAATACAGCAGCAGTGTCGTGAACAAGGACTGGCAGACCCAAAAATGCAGGAATGATGACAGCTACTCTCAACTGTGGGTAAACAACCTTTGAAGTAGAGCGTCTCTAACAACCTGTTCACTCCAGTATTGGTCAGTCCTGTCCTTTTCATAGATGATCACTGCTAATTACCTGCCTATTGTTCTTTTGTTAGCTGAGGTGCCGTCTCCTTGGACTGGAAGTGCCCTGTCGGTTTTCCCCGAAGGAGATTGGAGTAAAGTGACGGAAGATTAAATCTGAGACCGCCATTTCGGTTCATGGAGGGATTTTGTTACTTGACAAAAAATAGCTTATTTTACTCCTCTTTCAAACCAACGTTCTTCTTTAGCTAAAATTTTGAGGCTTTGAGGTGGAGGTGTACAGCCAACTGAGGGCCGCTTGGGCTTTCTCTTCGGTGTTGATAGTCTCTTCTGTAAGTTTCTGTATTGTTTCTCCGATATAATGTTCTTTACATTCTTCCTCTTTGCATCGAATAGAATAAACCACATTGCTTTGTTTGTGGCTCGGAGTTGGAAAACACCAAGGATTTTGTGGAGAAGATCAAACACCTGCAGCTGGAAACAGATGAAACCATGTTGTCTTACAATGTGACAGCACTGTTTACATCTGTCCCAACCTCAGCAGCAGTCACAGCGGTGAGGAAGAGACTCTAGCTCACTCCTGACCACATTCACCAACTACTGGAGATCTGTCTTAGCACCACATATTTCCAGTTCAGGGGCAACTTCTACAGACAGATCAATGGCTGTGCCATGGGCTCTCCAGTTTCACCCATAGTGGCTAACCTCTACATGGAGGAAATGGAGAGGAATGCCTTGGCCTCATACCTAGGAAACAAACCCAGCCACTGGCTCAGATATGTAGATGATCAAAATTAAAGAGAAGGAAGTGGCACCTTTTACAGATCACCTTAATGCTGTGGACCCCAGCATTAAATTTACTCGGGAGGACGCAAAGGAGAAACAACTTGCCTTTTTAGGTTGTAAAGTTATCATAGGGGAAGCACAACTTCAGACAGAGGTTTACAGGAAGGCAACTCATACTGACCAGTATTCAGACATAGAGCTAAAGAGGTGCCTACCAATACAGAAGGAAAGACCAAAAAGGAGCAACACATCCAGAGAGCCCTCTCAGACTGTGGCTATCCTAACTGGTCTTTCACTAGAGCACAAAGGGCAAGAAGACCTAAAGAGCAGGACAGACAGACTACAGAGCCCAGAAGAAAGGGAGTTGCAGTGCCGTATGTAGCCGGGGTCTCAGAGAAACTTCAGAGAATCTTTAGGCAGCACAGGATTCCAGTGTACCACAAACCGGTGAACACACTGAGACAAAAATGTGTTCATCCCAAAGACAAACCTCCGAGCCACGAACAAAGCAATGTGGTTTATTCTATTCGATGCAAAGAAGAAGAATGCAAAGAACATTATATTGGAGAAACGAAAGAAGTCTTACAGAAAAGACTTTATCAACACCAAAGAGAAAGCACAAGTGGCCCTAAGTCGGCGGTGCACCGCAACCTCAAAGCCTCCAACCACTTCTTTGAGGACAGGGAGGTCAAAATTTTAGCTAATGCTGTGTTTACACATAAGCACGATGCGTTACGAACTGCATTTTTCCGTCATTCGTGACGTTCGTGACATGACTTCACGCATCTCAATGGGATTCTTAATAGAACGCATCAGTTCGTGACATTCGTGGAGAAAGTTTTTGTCTGTCAAAAAATCTTCTACGAATGTCATGAATCACCCTCTGTTCGTGGAGTTCGCAACGGAGCGTGTGGGGAGTAGTGGCGCTTCGTAATTCAGCGTGAGAGCATTCGTAGAGCAGAATCACTGTTTTCACGCTCAAAATTGATAGAAATGTTGGTACCTGCAGTGGCTAGCTATGCCAAGGAAAGATCCTGGACAGCAGCGGAGAGGAGGTATGTATATGGTGGGTAATCCAGACGGAGACTGTCGTGGAATTTCATACCCCAATAAAGGAAAAAGCTGGAAAGATGTTTGTCTTAAATCAAAGATGTAAACACATTTATTTTACACATATATATATATGGAGAGCCGACACACAGTCTTGCATCGTGAGCTCTCTCGAGGCAGAGACACTGAGAGTTCTTATAGTCCCGCGGGACACAGCAGGACACAGAAACCGTGACGTCACACAGGCATGGGGAGTGATCCTGCTCAGATCATCATATGCAAACATCACCTTTTGTTTTAGCGCAAGACACAGGAAGGCCTTTGTCTTAAGTGTGAAAGGAGCAGCCAGCAGAGGCCTTTGTGGCAATGGTGATTCTTCAGGTGTGATGCATAAGGCCTTCAGTGCAAACTCAGCATGGCGTCAGACGGCCGTCTCTGCATTGATTAAAGGCCCAGGGTTTAGTCCGTGTATGTGCTGCGACTGGTTCTAATTTAATTACTCTAAAAACTGTCATTACACTCCCCTCTTTTGATAATTCAAAACCATTTTTGCATTAATCACATTCAGTTAAATACCAGAGGCATTGTAATCACATCACCTTCAAGCTTGAAACACTTAAGTTATTGCTGTCCAAAGTGGACAAGAAAAGAAACATGTTTGTCAATAAAAGAAAGAGCACATTATAATAACACAATGGATCCGGACAGCGATAAGAGTGCGGACAGTGTTTCCAACATAATAGGCCACGGGCCCATGCCGGTATTTAGCCGTACGGGACCTGCTACGGGTTCAGTAGTCTTTTCCGCGGAAATGCTCACGAGCGTTCAGGGGCACCGCTCCCTCTGAGCGTGTGTGAAGCGTTAGTGGCCATGGCGATGTTCGGTCTTGGAGCGGCAAGACCCTAATCGCGTTGGGGCTTTGGCCTCGGCACTTCGGGGTGTGACCTTGGGGTCCGGGGGCAAGGGAGTTGGGGCGTCGTGTTGTTCCTGGGGATGCGCCTCGGGAACGCTGGGATTCTCTGGGTGTTGTTGTTGTTGTGGGCCTGCTCCAGTGACGGGGTTCTCACGCCGGCCGGCCCCTTATGCTTAGGGAGCCGTGAATATGCCTGCTCCGCCCCGACCCTCGGTGTCCTCGTCTATGGCCCTCGGTGGCAGCACTGCACGACAGTGGTTGGCGTGGATCCAAGCTGTCCTCTCTGCGATCTTTAGCGGCCGTGTCCTTCACCAGGAGGACGAGGATGGGATCCATGTTTCCGTCTTTTCTCCTTCGCCAGGACCCAGTCGTATGGCTCGATCTCGTGCAGAGCCCTCTGCGATCTTTAGCGGCCGTGTCCTTCACCAGGAGGACGAGGATGGGATCCATGTTTCCGTCTTTTCTCCTTCGCCAGGACCCAGTCGTATGGCTCGATCTCGTGCAGAGCCGCCTGCGCCGCCTGTGGCAGGGCGCTCCTGACCTAGGCAGAAATAGATTACAGTAGTGCATTAATTTCTTTACAATAAGACAGCATGTCGTCATCACACAAAAGGTGCATGGCAGATCTCTAGGTCGGGGTCCCGCTCCCAAGTTGGGCGGTCTGGCAAAGAGGGTTTCGAATGGGTTTAGGTTTTGACTTCAGAGTGCCATTCTCTCGCTCGCAATGTTTCCTTATATCAATGCCCAGAAATTGACCTACTTCCTCAATAATTTTGCTACAAAGTGACTGCCATTGTCACTAGAAATTATATATTATTATTTTTTATTTCCTTTCCGGGACACCCCATTGTGGCACAATTTCTGTGAGCAGAGCTTTCACCACCGCGTTGCTCGTGGCGTGTTTACATGCCAATACTTCAGTCCATTTGGACCAGAGATCCACCAGAACCAGACAGACAGTATTTCTTACCTTGGCATGGTGCGATGGGGCGGGGCATGGGCAGCCTAAGGACTAATTTGGAACTTACCCGGGTTCTGTGCCAAAGGTTTGGCAGAACCTCAATTGTGTGTAATTTAAGTTACACATCCCTCCTTTTCAGGCATGGTCTCGGCCATGTGCTAAAGGCACAAAGTCTCTGAAGAAGTGCTGTGGCAAACCCGGTTTGAGGTTTACCCAGCAACCCACCAAGGCCATTTTCCGCCCACAGCTCCATCTCGTCTGGAGTAGCCAGTGCCTGCATATGGCGGCAGGTATGCCTTGTCTGCCTTCGCTGCCTTCACCCGCTGCCTGCTCACGAGCCCCAGCGAGCGCGACCAGTTTGTGCTGAATGGTGTTTGGGCAAACAATATTAAAATCAGAACACACAACATAACAGACTCGGTTGTAAAATTGTCGACACTCATATGTTCTCACACTTCCAGCAGCCGGTCTGTACCTGTGGAATCCTGCTCCAAAAGAAACAGCAACGGTTCGTTCGTTTCAAGTCATTCAAATGAAACAATGGTGTGTTATGTGTCAGTTTGTTAGTGGTTAGTTGTCATTAAATGCACTGCTCAGCCTGTTGAAAAAAAGGAAAAGCACGAATTTATCCAGAATTTATCCAGCACAGTTATCCTGTGTCCGCTGCGGGTCGTGTTTGTGGTCATATGCCTGTAAATAAATGACCAGAAACGCACATCAAATATACACACACACACACACAACGATCAACTGAGACACACAATGACATCAACACAAACAAAAACGCTTGCGCAGTAAGTTGTCAGGTCAGGTCAGAAAGTCATTGTAAAAAATAAAAAAATAAAAATATGTTTGTTCAGGCCGTCAAATTTCTTCGGGCCTGCTTTTCATATCTTTCAGCCCAGAATTTGTTGAGCGCTCTTATTTTGAAAGCGTGATCGTCTTTCACCCATCCGTTCCACTAGTGGAGAAAAATAAGACACCACCGCAGTGCAAAAAGGAAAAATAAATAAATCAAAATGTCAGAAAAAAAAACACAACCCCAAAACTACGTAAAACGTAAATTCAAAAGCATTAAAACAATAAGGACCTGAGTTACCAACGTCATGCACTATTTTGATTGGCTTTTTGCCCCACGAGAGTGTGATAAAAATAAGTCCCATTTTGATTTCACCATGTTGATTGTTCATTCTTTGTTTAATTCAGTTTAGAAGATCAGCTTTGGCCAGCCAATTTAGAAAATAAAAAATTGTTTCAACCCTCTGATCATGTTGACTTTAGGTATGCATTTTGGCATCTGTCCATTAGATTATGAAACAGATCTCTGTTGGGATAAAATTGTAACCCTTCACACCGTTTGTTAGGGTTTATCTCTTTGTTTTTGTTTTTTTGCTTTTATGCAAACTTGGTGAAGAGTCAAAAGGCAATAAAACACAAGATTCAAACCAGCGTGTAACTCCTTAATGTACGGTTTCATTCAACCCAAACAAGTGGCAAAAATCCAAAAAGCCACTCCAATGTTATCAGGCCTATTCAAAATCCTTCAGTGGGACCGTGTGCAGCACCGGCGTGGTCGCTGCATACGGCGCTGGCAGCATGACCCCCGCCCCCCGTGGGGCTGAAGTGATGCTGTCAGGGTCAGAACACACATGTCGTCTTGCGGCCAGAAAACAATAAAAATAAAAAATAAAAAGGGCTTCTCCATGCGTTTGCTTTTCTGGAGAACCACGAGTGTCCATCTTGGACCTGTGTCCAGCCTCCAGCACTGCTACACTTAATACATGCAGGGACCTCCCTCCACGCTGCAGACGTGGGTTCGGACAAAACTGTGTGCAAAGTGGAGCACAGTGGGTCGATAAACACGTTAGGTAATACCGCGGAGTAGTGCCTATCCCAATAAACGTACTCCGTTCGTAGCCTATCTTCACTACACTGAAGCCATGAGTTTTGTGAAGCGACCACTCATTTTTAGAAAGGACCAAAGTCTGTCACCTTATGTTTTGTTTTAACACAGGATTTGTTGTCCCTAAATCATCTAGAATTTTAACTTTTACACCACAGATTGTTAGCGTATATTACGGGAATTCAGCATGAATTATCTCTAAAAAGTGCCAATTGCAATTTGTTCTTACGTGAACTTACGTGACATGAGCGGTCGCTTTGGTGACGAATGTGAACCCGGGTTTGGTCAGTCGCTCGTGTTTCCTCCACGCCCGCCTCTGCCGTCCTCTGGCCCCGTGTGAGCTTGAGAGTCCCTCTGCCTTTAACGCCTCCTCCGGTAACAGTCCTTCGACACACGTCGAGCACACAGTCTTTCCGGCGGGCTGCCGCCAGTCCGTGACACATGTTCCTGCGCGCTCCGCAGCACCGTAGTCGTGGCTCTGGCAAATAGCTTAAGTTTCTCAAAGTCCGCAGGAGGCCCAGGTAGCCTTCAAATAACGTTAGCCTGTGGTCCATGAGGGTTGGTTAATAACCAAACGTGCCGGTCCCAATGGCTTCTTCTGTTTGCGGTGCGGGGGCAACTTTCAACGGGGTTTCAGCGGGTGCGTTTGTTGTTGCACGCTGCCGCCTCAAAAGTCACGGGATTTGGAGCAGTTTGTCTCTGGCCTCCAAAGCAGTTGTCGGTGTCTCACATAAAGTGTCCACGGAGTGAGTCGTGAGCTTCGGTTTCCTGAGCGTGTATCTGCTTCCGCCGCTTCTTCTTCTGCTCCCGGGTTTGGGCCCATTTCTCGCGGGGTATCAGCTGGTGCGAGAGGCTCTGTGAGCCGCCGCCGTGGTTGGGGCGTGGGGCTGGTGCTGGGGCTTTGAGGCGGAGGGCAGGGCGCGGAGGAAAACGCCGACAGACCTGGACAGGGAGAGGAAAAAGGGGACAACAGTAGTCTGCTCATTTTTTAAAACCCCAACGCCTTGTTTGGGTGCGCACTTATTGTTAGTAGGGGAGTTTGGGGAAATTTCTCGGGGCTGATCGCCTTACGCGTTCGCCTGTGTGTTCTCCGCTGCGGTGAAAAGCGGAGGAGCTATTGTTTTTACATATTTCTTTCTCTAATGTCTTTTGCCGTGATATTCTTAAAACCAAGTAATATTTCCCTTCCTTCTTCTAATTTTCACGCAAGATGCGTAATCGATTGAAGGACATAAAAAAAAACCTCCCTCCGGAAGATCCGAATGAGCAGCACATAATTTGCAACCGTTTTTCCATTGCCATTGTTACGGGACGTCTGAATCCCTTTCTAGTGTACTTCCCTCCATTTTCTCTTAAAGAACAAATGGATCTAGCCCGCTTAGTCTCTCCCTGCTCTTCCTCACTCTGGAGCGATCCGTTCCCCCCCCGTTAGTTCAATACACCTAACGGGCACGCATTCTTGAAACGGACCGGGCCCGGCTGAAGGCACAAAGAGTTTAGGGTTGCTTACAGAGCAATACTAACGCGCAGCCGCTAGCTTAAATCTCATACCCTACACAAATGGCAATGAACAAAATACCCCAAAATACGTAAATAAATCAAACAACCGTGTACACTTAAGCGCTGCCCTGGGCTTTACATGTTTGAAAAGACAAAACTCACCACAAATCAGGTTCTTTTTGGTCTTGTGTGGCCAAAGGTCCCTTCATGCGCGAGACGAGCGCGCCCTCCTTTCGTCTCCAAATAGAGCGGAGGCTGGTTTTGTTCCAGGTCGGCCGAACGCACCCGCTCGTCCCCGCCGAAAAAAACCCAGGCCAAGACATGCCATCAACGCCAAACTGTCGTGGAATTTCATACCCCAATAAAGGAAAAAGCTGGAAAGATGTTTGTCTTAAATCAAAGATGTAAACACATTTATTTTACACATATATATATATGGAGAGCCGACACACAGTCTTGCATCGTGAGCTCTCTCGAGGCAGAGACACTGAGAGTTCTTATAGTCCCGCGGGACACAGCAGGACACAGAAACCGTGACGTCACACAGGCATGGGGAGTGATCCTGCTCAGATCATCATATGCAAACATCACCTTTTGTTTTAGCGCAAGACACAGGAAGGCCTTTGTCTTAAGTGTGAAAGGAGCAGCCAGCAGAGGCCTTTGTGGCAATGGTGATTCTTCAGGTGTGATGCATAAGGCCTTCAGTGCAAACTCAGCATGGCGTCAGACGGCCGTCTCTGCATTGATTAAAGGCCCAGGGTTTAGTCCGTGTATGTGCTGCGACTGGTTCTAATTTAATTACTCTAAAAACTGTCATTACAAGACACAGACAGGACGGATGGCAGTAATGCAGGAACTGGCTCCAAAACTGAACAGGACACAGAAAAAGGCAGGTTAGTTTAAGAATCAAAAAGTATTACAAAATAGTTCAAAAAAGCCTGATAGATGAATTTGTACGCATGAGTGACGGAACAATCGGGCAATGGAGTGGAGGTCTGGTGGCATTTTCTGCAGAGTTGATTGCGAGATGAGATACAAGTGTGTAGCACAGCAGGTACGTAACGATGGAACAACCCAGGAACTGGCAAACAAGATGAACACACAAGGGGAGGGGGATATGAAAAGAGGAGAAGGAAGGACTGGCTGGACTGGACCACAACAAGCAGCCATTGGGATAAATTGGGCCTAGTCCACACATAGCCGGGCATTTATAAATCCGCCCTCCGCCAAAAAAAAAAGGTGTTGTTTTTTTAAAAACCGGCATCCACACTTAACCGCGCATATGCGTTGTCAAGTACATTAATTGTTCAAGTCTCTCCACAGGTTTCTGCAGCACATTCATTATTTTCTATGCAGCTGTATAAACTGTGATCCCAAATGCACCGTTATAGCTTGACCTGCCAAACAATTGCGAGGCCACATAGGCTATACCTTGACAAACAAACGCATCTTGCGCCAGATTAACAGTACAACGAGAAAACAACTTTCTTGGACAGACTGACCAGTGATCGCATGACAATAGACTGACCTGGCACGTAATGACTCCCACAACGGCAGCAGCGAGGAAAGTAACCGTGTTCTCCGGGAGGACGACTTCATCCTAAAGTCTCCTGCATCAGAAACCCTCCTGTCTGGTGTAAAATAGTTGTTTCATCTGTGCGCGGTAAGAGGGGGTGCATTTCTTGGCAGTCATGCAGTTTTTGGCGTAACACCTGTCTGAACCAAACCCGCTGTTACCGTTTTTGAGGAACATGTCGGATGTGGGACGGTTATTTGGCGTAAAATAACTAAATGAAAAGTGCTCCTTCGTCTGCGCGCTTCAACGTGAAGCAGAACTTGAGCTTTAGCAAAAAGCGTCTGAAGCCAACACAGTTTTGAGGCATCCATGCTGTTTCTGATGTAAGCGTGTGACGTCAGAGCAGCATGCTGCCAGTGACGTACAGCCGAGTACTCTGGTTATTTATGTCCACACTCAAACGCATAACCGGAGAATTCACAAATCTTCACTTTGGCCGGAGTTTTCAGAAACCTTCGTTTTTATCGACAGAAAACTTCGGTTTTGCGTGGATGATAGGCCAGACCGTAGGAAAATATCTTCGGTTTGTGAGATACCCTGCTACGTGTAGACGGGGCCTTGGTCTCATATTACTTGAGGATTTTGTGAAGGATTTTGTCTCATTAAACTCTAAACATAATGGCCTGATAGATAGATGATGCGAATTCTGGGCCCTTCATCATGAGGCATCAAAATGTATTGTGCATCTTTACACCAATGCATATTTAATCACTGCTCAGCATTCTGTTAGCCGCCGAGGGCTTTCTTTGAAGATTCCACACTCCACAGACAACAGAGCCATCGAGATCCGATTTGCTAATTGTGAATAAATTGGTTTAAAGGTTCTCAAATTTCAATTGTGTAATGTGTCTTAACAGACACATTTTTTAACGCGTTCATTCATCTGGTTTATTGTCACGCTTGGTGACAATAAGTAGGTTGTGTTTTGTTATAGTATTTGGATAGTGTTTCCCCTTACAAATACAGTGGGAGGAAAAAGTGAGTACACCCTTTGGAAGTTCTTACATTTCTGCCTAAATTGGTCATAAAATGTGGTCTGATCTTTTTAAAATCACAAGAATGAGTAAACAGTGTCTGCTTAAACTAATACTACCCAAACAATTACATATTAGCAAACAATTCATATTTTGATTGGCCATAACATCATAACATTCACAGGACTGCAAGGAATAAGTGAGTACACCCCCTGGCTAAGGAACCGCCAAGAGCTAATTAGATAGATGTATGCAGACATTTAGGGTGTTTTCACACAGGCTCCGGTGCGCCACTTTAGGGTCAGTGTGAATCTAACCACTTTACGATGGTCTAAACAGCTGCTCCGACTGCAGCTGAAACAGGTGCTCTCGGAGCGGCGTATCTCACTCTCTGAGCGGTTGTGGTGTGAATGCGGTCGACCTCTGGTGAACTACTCTTGTTTTTATACCTCTTTTTTGTACGAAGAAAGAATTACTACGCGCTGCATGAGGACGTTTGGATTCCTGTTTTGACAAGGCAAAATTAATTAACTTTAAATCATCAAGGTTCGCCTTTCCTGTCTTTCCCTCCCTGCTGCAGTGAAACTTTCCTCTCCATGTGCTGATTAAGTACATTTCTCCGCGCTTCTATAAGCTTCAGTGTATTTAACCACGAGGGAGAGGAGTGACCACCGCGTAACATCGGGGAAGTGCGCCTGTACTTGTCAGTGTCGGCACATTGACAGGTCGATGCCCGTTGTCAAGGGAATAAGTTCACTGAACAGCTGATCGTTGTTACGTGGCTGATGTTGCGATGTTTTGTGCAAGCGTGTGTGAACATGGACTTAACTAACTTTGGAGTAGATACAGTTGGAGCTAAGACTGTCTCGAGGCGACCTACAAAGCGCTCCAACATGTGTGAAAACGGCCTTTAGAGTAATTTGTGAGCCAACCTGAAGTCCAAAAACTGAGGTGTGGCTTAAAGCTGCCCTTGCCACTGAAAAACACACTCTAGTTAAGAATTGTCTCTCGTTGAGAAGCATTGTCTAATGTGCACAATGCCTCGCTCAAAAGAGTAGTCTGAAGACCCACTATCCAGAATGGTTGAACGGTTACAAAACCGTCTGGGCGACGGTGGCGCAGATGGTAGAGCGGGTCGTCTCGTGATCGGAAGGTCGGGGGTTCGAATCCCGCCTCCTGAAAGTGCACATTGTCGTTGTGTCCTTGGGCAAGACACTTCACCCTCCTTGCCTCCAGTGTCTGCGTACCCTGGTGTATGAGTGAGTGGCAGGTGGTGGGCCGATGGCGCAGACTGGCTGCCCCAGGGTAGCTGTGGCTGCAACAGCAGCTCACCACCAAGTATGGAGTGAATGAATAATGACGACAGTGTAGCGCTTTGAGAAACTTGGTAATACAGGCTTGTAAAGCGCAATATAAGTGTAAGGCATTATTATTATTGATTGACTGCGGAACTTTCCGCAGTCAATAATTGTTTTTCATGTTCTTTATCTTTTATTATTAAACAATTATTTTTTTCCTGATTTTTGACACGTTTCACAGCTTTCAGAATTTCAGCAATTTCCACAAGTTATACATCAAAACGTTCCACATGTTTGAGAGATTAGTGCTATTACTTTTGGGAATTCTACAATTCACGGTTTTTCCACAATCGGCCAAAAATCGGTCGATTTTTCCCATTGACTTATAATGGGGCTTCAACAAATTCATAGTTTTCAGCATTTTTTTCCACATTTTCAACAATTTCTGCAGTTTGTGCATGTTCAGCTTCCACAACTTGTCAGTTTTCAGAAAAAATTCGAGTTCTGCAGTTTTCCATTTTTTTTTATACGGGCTTGGGAATTCTGCCATTAATTTGCATTGAGAATTCTGCCATGCATTTTAATAGGCCCATGCAATTTAATAGGACTTCAGGTCTTTCAGACATTTCAACAGTTTCAAGGACTTCAACAGTTTCAAGGATTCAACAGTTTCAAGGACTTCAACAGTTTCAAGGATTCAACAGTTTCAAGGACTTCAACAGTTTCAAGGACTTCAACAGTTTCAAGGACTTCAACTGTTTCAAGGATTCAACAGTTTCAAGGACTTCAGCAGTTTCAAGGATTCAGCAGTTTCAAGGATTCAACAGTTTCAAGGACTTCAGCAGTTTCAAGGATTCAACAGTTTCAAGGACTTCAGCAGTTTCAAGGATTCAGCAGTTTCAAGGATTCAGCAGTTTCAAGGACTTCAGCAGTTTCAAGGACAGTCAATCTCCATGGCGTCAGCCATGGAGATTGACCTTCAGCAGTTTCAAGGTTTCAACAGTTTCAAGTTTTCCAGGAGTTTCAAGGACTTCAGTGCAATAATGCAACTTAATAGGGATTTTTACATGTAAACCAGTATAAACCAGTATAATGGAACCTAATAGGGATATTTACATGTAAACCAGTATAAACCAGTATAATACAACCTAATAGGGTTTTTTACATGTAAACCAGTATAAACCAGTATAATACAACCTAATAGGGTTTTTTACATGTAAACCAGTATAAACCAGTATAATGGAACCTAATAGGGTTTTTTACATGTAAACCAGTATAAACCAGTATAATGGAACCTAATAGGGGTTTTTACACGTAAACCAGTATAATGCAACTTAATAGGGTTTTTTACACGTAAACCAGTATAATTGCAACTTAATAGGGATGTTTACATGTAAACCAGTATAAACCAGTATAATGGAACCTAATAGGGTTTTTTACATGTAAACCAGTATAATGCAACTTAATAGGGATGTTTACATGTAAACCAGTATAAACCAGTATAATGGAACCTAATAGGGTTTTTTACATGTAAACCAGTATAATGCAACTTAATAGGGATGTTTACATGTAAACCAGTATAAACCAGTATAATGGAACCTAATAGGGTTTTTTACATGTAAACCAGTATAATGCAACCTAATAGGGTTTTTTACATGTAAACCAGTATAAACCAGTATAATGGAACCTAATAGGGTTTTTTACATGTAAACCAGTATAAACCAGTATAATGCAACCTAATAGGGGTTTTTACACGTAAGCCAGTATAATGCAACTTAATAGGGGTTTTTACACGTAAACCAGTATAATGCAACTTAATAGGGATTTTTACATGTAAACCAGTATAATGCAACTTAATAGGGATGTTTACATGTAAACCAGTATAAACCAGTATAATGGAACCTAATAGGGTTTTTTACATGTAAACCAGTATAATGCAACTTAATAGGGATGTTTACATGTAAACCAGTATAAACCAGTATAATGGAACCTAATAGGGTTTTTTACATGTAAACCAGTATAATGCAACTTAATAGGGATGTTTACATGTAAACCAGTATAAACCAGTATAATGGAACCTAATAGGGTTTTTTACATGTAAACCAGTATAATGCAACCTAATAGGGTTTTTTACATGTAAACCAGTATAAACCAGTATAATGGAACCTAATAGGGTTTTTTACATGTAAACCAGTATAAACCAGTATAATGGAACCTAATAGGGTTTTTTACATGTAAACCAGTATAATGCAACTTAATAGGGATGTTTACATGTAAACCAGTATAAACCAGTATAATGGAACCTAATAGGGTTTTTTTTACATGTAAACCAGTATAATGCAACTTAATAGGGATTTTTACATGTAAACCAGTATAAACCAGTATAATGGAACCTAATAGGGTTTTTTACATGTAAACCAGTATAATGCAACTTAATAGGGATTTTTACATGTAAACCAGTATAAACCAGTATAATGGAACCTAATAGGGTTTTTTACATGTAAACCAGTATAATGCAACTTAATAGGGATGTTTACATGTAAACCAGTATAAACCAGTATAATGCAACATAATAGGGATTTTTACATGTAAACCAGTATAATACAACAGTTTCAAGGACTTCAACATTTTCAAGGTTTCAACAGTTTTAAAGACTTCAACAGTTTCAAGGTTTCAACAGTTTTAAAGACTTCAACAGTTTCAAGGTTTCAACAGTTTCAAGGACTTCAACAGTTTCAAGGATTTAAAAATTTCAAGGACTTCAACAGTTTCAAGGATTTAAAAGTTTCAAGGACTTCAACAGTTTCAAGGATTCAACAGTTTCAAGGACTTCAACAGTTTCAAGGACTTCAACAGTTTCAAGGATTTAACAGTTTCAAGGACTTCAACAGTTTCAAGGATTTAACAGTTTCAAGGATTTAACAGTTTCAATGACTTCAACAGTTTCAAGGATTTCAACAGTTTCCAGGTTTCAAACGTTTAAAGGATTTCAGGAGTTTCAATGTTTCAACAGTTTCAAGGACTTCAGGAGTTTCAAATATCTATCAAGTATTTTAACAGTTTCAAGGCCTTTTCAAGGATTTCAAGGATTTTTCAGCTAAATTCCACATTAGATCTGTTCCGCAGTCAATCGCAATGGCTTCAGCCATTGCAAGTTTCTAGTTATTATTATTATTATCTATAAAAGTCTTGATGGTCATAAATCCACAGTTAGAAAAATGGTTTACAAATGGAGATAGTTTGGCACTGTTGCTTCACTTGCCAAGGAGTGGCCGTCCTGTAGAGATGATTCCAAGGGCACAGCGCAGAATACTCAATGAGGTAAAAAAAAGAACCCTAGTGTGTCAGCTAGCAAAGACATAATAGGACACAAAGAAGAAATCCCTTCATGTTTGAAGTTTGTGAAAGAGCACTCGAATACTCCACAGCACTACTGGCGAAATATTCTGTGGACTGATGAAACCAAAGTTGAATTGTTTGGGAGGACACACGTGTGGAGGAAAAAATGGAACAGCACACCAATATCAAAACCTTATTCCCACAGTGAAGTATGGTGCGGGAGCATCATGGTCCAAGATTGTTGTTTTTTGCATCCATGATTTATTATACTTGTGATAGTGGTGATTTCCCTTTGTGTACATTCTCACGCTGCCTGCTGCCTAAAGAAAACAGAGTTACTGGCTAATGACATCTGACTGAGAGCGTCTGTTGCAGTCGTGTGCTACATTCTCCCTATAATAGAAGCCTACTTAAGTTGAAATCTTAGCAGGAAGAGCTCTTACTAACTGGCAAAAATATCGTCTCATATTTCTTAAATAAAACAGCGGCACAACCACATTTTTATACAATGCAAAAAAACTGAAAAGCGTGCAGGATCCAAAGAACTGTAAATTTAGAAAGCAAAAAGATCTGCATAGCTTGAATGCTCCTAATATATTGTTTATTTTGTGCACCACATAAGTGACGTTTCGGGCCACAAATCAGCCCTTCATCAGACTTGATGAGGGTCTGATAAAGAGCTGAATTGTGGCCCGAAACGTCCCCTTCGTGGTTGATTGGGAGCATTCAAGCTGTGCAGATCTTTTTGCTTTCTAAAAAAATACTTTGACAATGCAATATTTTTGAGTGGTTTATTTTTGCCAAAGCTGAAATGATTAAGCAATACAATCTTGCTCACTATATCTCATTCCTCAACTCAACTCGTATCCTCAACTCATCATGGTTTTGATAGGAGTCAATGTACCAGTCAAGTGAATCTGGTGGAGATAGAAATGCACTTGCAGTGCTGTGATCCCAATCAGAGGTGCAGGTATAGCACACAGAGAAAGGTTTACTTTGCTTCAAAAAGACATGGCTGAATGGCGCAATGGGAGACATCTAGTGAAGAGAAAGCTGAGGAGGACATTACACCTCACACTGTACATGGAGCTCAGTAGGAGGTTGTGCTGCTGGGGTGCAGAAAATAACACTTGAATCCACACAACTAATATGTTCTGACAGCAACTAGTAAGTGTTATCTGAGCTGTGGTATAGTGGACCAGATGTGTCTGATTATCTGTGAATGCAGTATCCCAGTGTGAGGCTAATCTCAAAATCATCTTCTTACTAATTTTGATATTATCAGAAACATAATCATTGCCTGATTTGGTTGTGATCATCGTGGCTCTACTGTTAGTTTCAGTAATTCAGTTTTTCAAAATACTGATTGGTGTGACCTTAATAACAAGACCAAAAATCAAAGCATGAATCAAAAGTTACAATTAGGTCTTAGTTAATGCCAGACAGACACATTCAGCTAAACAAAAAAAAGCTTTGATGTATTTAACTGTACATAAAAGCACTGCCCGTGTGGGCTCTTACTGTGAGCTGTGCTACTTTTAAGTATATTAAGGATTACCACCGGTTAGAATGTCACAGGAAAAAAACGTATTTGGTTCAAAACTTGACAGAATAGTTTTAAAATAAAACATTTAAAATAGTTTGAAATTGTTCTTCAGACTCTTGAATGCTGCTGCTGTGAATGTGATGATCTACTAGGCCAGAAGACATCTAATGACTGTGCTATTTCATAGATTTGACAAACATCGCTATTTTAAAGCTGTGTCAAAATATTTATTGACACATACTGAAACATATAGATATTTATGTGTTACTTTTATTTTGTTAAACTATTTCATACCACATCAACTTCTTTAACTTTTTTTTTTCAAGTCCACCATGCAGCTTTGGCTGCTGCTGACCACGAACAGAATGCAGGGTAATGTCCAAACTAAAGGAGATAAGCATCCATCTTGAGTGTAATGGCATCTGGATGATCTCATGTGCTTCCTATTTTTGTCACGTCTGTAATGATTCTGTAAATAGGTTAATTGCTGAATGCTATGTTCGTCTTCCTTTAGCCTAGTTTTTTGTCCAAAAGGTGAGTTATGACATGCACAGCCTGGGTCTACCCTGACTATGTAGAGGTCACAGAGCGTGTTCAGTGGACATGTTGGACACAACTGTGGGAGTGAGACTGTACAGTGCAGGCCTGATTTATCTCTGCTGACAGGGGACCCAAGTCAGCTCGCCAACGCTATTACCATCATTAATCTTGCAAATGTGCCAGGCATGCCCATAGGTAATTAATTAACTCTTAAAGGAATAGGCCACCGTTTTTACATACTGACATATGTTCTTACCTTACCTTAGACTAGTTGATATGTACCTGTCTGGTCTTTGTCCGTGCGCTCTGTCATGCAAACGGAGCACAAACGCAGCCTCCTCCACATACTGTATAGTTCCAAATCAGCTCCCGTTAGAAGCTACCAAACTCTTCCACGTTGTCCCTATTTAAATACAGTTACGTGACGTGTTACACTACAAAGTATAGTAACACAGAAATGTAACATGTCGATTTTCTCAGCGGATAAAAAGGGGTACTATATTGTGAGGCGTAATAATACGAGGAGCACTACGTCCGCGCACTAACACCTAAAGACTTTTCTCCCGCTCACTACAAGTCACGCTGCTTCTATTGACGGAAGTGAGCGGGGGAGAAGTCTTTAGGTGTTAGTGCGCGGACGTAGTGCTCCTCGTATTATTACGCCTCACAATATAGTACCCCTTTTTATCCGCTGAGAAAATCGACATGTTACATTTCTGTGTTACTATACTTTGTAGTGTAACACGTCACGTAACTGTATTTAAATAGGGAAAACGTAGAAGAGTTTGGTAGCTTCTAACAGGAGCTGATTTGGAACTATACAGTATGTGGAAGAGGCTGCGTTTGTGCTCCGTTTGCATGACAGAGCGCACGGACAAAGACCAGACAGGTACATATCAACTAGTCTAAGGTAAGGTAAGAACATATGTCAGTATGTAAAAACGGTGGCCTATTCCTTTAAAAAACATCACATTCTCATTATTTATAGTGGCTCAACATTACTTTATGTTTCATGTTGCATGATCGACAAAATAGACTATAACAAAAAATAGACTATAGTCTATAGCATCCTGGGAAACAACATCCTGGACCTGGTTTACGCCACCAAAAAAGGAGCATACAAGGCACTTCCCCTTCCCCATCTCGGTGCCTCGGACCACGTAACTATTCTGTTACTGCCAGGATACAGGCCACTGGTTAGAGTCACTAAACCAGTTCAGAAACAGATTCAAGTGTGGGGTAAAGACTCTTTAGAGAAACTCAGGGACTGCTTCCACACAACGGATTGGAATATGTTCAAGCAGTTCACTCACAACAATATCACTGATCTCCAAGTATATACAGAGACTGTCACTGCCTACATCACCAAGTGCACCATCATTATCAGGTCCAACCAGAAACCTTGGATTACAAGTGAAGTCCTCATAAGGGTCCGGGATGCAGCGTTCAAATCTGGTGACAATGAGAAACTGCGTTCAGCTAGGGCTAACCTGTCCCATGTATACCCACATTTAAATATGACTACGAAAATATACCTATCTTTCATAAACATGATCAAGTTATTCATTTAGCAGTTACACCTTGTTTATTTTGTAAACAAACTAAACTCTCAGCATGTCTGTGTAAGTTTTCAGTCGTACAGGAGTTGTCCATCTTCAATGAAGGTACTTGATTCATCTTCTGTACTCAGTAAAGAAGTACAGCACTTTAAGGGTTAACGTCTCTGAGAAATGCAACATTGCTCTTAGCCAATGAGCTGCTGCAAAACAGCGCATTGCCCCGCCCCCCATCTCCGTCTCGAAGAGCAAGCCTTCGTGTCCTCTGTTATCGACCTGGCCGTCTCTGACCATTACTGTGTGTTTTTTAATGTCACTGGTTTTATCCAGCGAGAATCCTCTGCAAAAACTGTGAGGAAACGTAATCTCACTGCAAAATGTATTAATACTTTACAACAAATTCCTCCTGTGATTTTATCTGCTAACTGCGATTTTATTGTCGACAATTTTTACAGTTCCCTCCTGGAACCGCCACCTTAACGTGGCGGAGAGGTTGGAGCGCCCGAATGATCCTGGGAGCTCTGTTGTCGGGGGCTTCGTGCCCCTGGTAGGGTCTCCCATGGCAAACAGGTCCTAGGTGACGGGTCAGACAAAGAGCGGTTCAGAAGCCCCTTATGAGAGACCAACAGGCCCGGTTAGAACCATGAGGCCGTCCTTCTGTGGACCCACCACCTGCAGGAGGAGCCATAGGGGCTGGTCCTGGCAACTCCAACAGCTGCCCCCACGACCCGGCAACGGACAAGTGGAAGAAAATGGATGGATGGATGGATGAATTTTTACAGTAAACTACTCATCGATGCAGTTGCACCATTCAAACTTAAAAAGATTCATTCCAAACCCCTTCCCCCCTGGAGAAACGAGGAGCTAAATCAACTCAAGAGAAATTGCAGGAAGGCCGAGAGGAGATGGAGGAAATTCAAAATAACAAGAAATTATCAAATATTCTGTGCTCAACAAAAGACCTACAATACAGCAATAAGAAATGCAAGAAATACATTATTTTCCACAATAATTACCAACCACAAAAGTAACCCAAAAGTCCTATTCTCAACAATAGAAAATGTTTTAAATCCTGATTTTAACAGACCTCCTTTAAACCTCACAGACGCTCTCTGTGAGGCGTTTGCAGACCACTTCAGGGGAAAGATAGATACTATCAGATGTAATATTTTATCTAACCAAAGTAACACAGCTTTAAATACATCTGGTTGTCTACTTGTTCCAAAAGAAACACTGCACAGTTTTGTCCAGGTTAATGCTGAGATGCTTAATAAAGTTTTCTCCTCAGTGAGGCCCACCACATGTCTTTAAAAAAACTTTCTCCAGCTTAACCAGGATAAAACTGAAGTTTTAGTCATCGGTCCTAAGGCCCAGAGAGAGAAACGTTTACCCAAACTACAGTCATTGTCTTTTAATCCTTCCTCACAGGTGAAGAACCTATGAGGAAAAAAATAGGTTTTTACCATCTAAAGAACATAGCCAGAGTCCGCCCCCTTCTCTCTCGGGCCAACACGGAGACGCTAATGCATGCTTTTATCACCAGTCGTATGGACTACTGTAATTCCCTGCTTTCTGGTTTTCCCAAAAACAAGAACCTCAGGTTTACAACTTTTACAAAATTCAGCAGCTCGTGTCCTGACGAAGACCAGGAGGCGGGACCACATTACACCGGTTTTAGAGTCGCTGCATTGGCTCCCCGTGTGTTTCAGGATCGATTTTAAAGTTCTTTTAATGGTTTTTAAATGTCTTAATGGTCTTGGTCCTTCTTATCTTTCAGAACTGCTTTTACCTTATGAACCTTCACGGCCCCTTCGCTCCTCTGGCAGGGGTCTCCTAGTTATTCCTAAAGTCAACAGAAAGACTCACGGCGAGGCGTCTTTCCAATACTATGGCCCTCGCCTCTGGAACGACCTGAGGAGGAGCTCAGAGAACATTCATGTTTTTAAGAGCAAGCTCAAGACCCACCTTTTTAGCTTAGCTGACATCTATTAATTTAGTCCTAATGATATATGTTGTGTGTGTGCGTGCGCATGCACCTGTTTGTCTGTTTGTTATCTGTAAAGCACTTTGTGATACCGTTCGGTATGAAAAGCGCTTTATAAATAAAGTTTGATTTGATTTGATTTCCCCTCTCTCTTTCATGCGCGACATGAGCTCTAAAAGTGGCCTACACACCTAACCGCACGGATGGCTCTGCTGCTTTTATTTGAACGCTTGAAAGTCTTGCAATCAGACGCTCATATGTGGGAAACAAGGGAAACAAAATAAGATATGAATGAAAACTGTTTCCTGATTCTTTGTACTTAAGTGACAGTGGAATAGTTTAACCAGCCTACATTTCTCTGACACTTTAGGCAAATCTCGCCTCTCTCAGTTATTATTTCGATACGTGTGGGTTTGAGTGTGTAGTACCTGTCTGTCCAGCGATCATGTCATGATAAAATCTCCTTTTAAACATGTTTGTAATCCAGCGCCTTGTTAAATGCACCCGCATTCGTGTTGTCATAAGTTTATTGAAGCGTATGATTCCTCTGATCTGAATGCCTGGGTTTGGGAAAGGCATTTCAAACCACAGCGGCTTTGGGCTTTTCCTCTTCTTTCAGACGGCGTTTTTGTTTCAAAAGATGTTGCTTCAAATTCAGATGATCAATAAATTATTCCAGAATGTGTGTTTTTACTCCTCCTGTCCGCTCACGCCGCGTTCACTCCGCTCTGAACAGCTGGCGCAAGTTGCTGCTAATTGACAGCCTCCGCAGCCAGGGCTCCTCTCTTCGATATGCACTAATCCAATAAAAAAATAAATAAAATTCCCTCCCAAATCTGACAAAAACTTAGAGACAGGAGTTAGCTGTGCGCATGGGATTTGGCATGTGCATGTGGCGGGCAATGGCTGCTCGTGCAACAGGAGAGAGTGGCTTTGAACAACCAACCTTGGTGAACCAAGTAAGACACAGATGTGGGACATGTTTCACTAACTTTGTGAAAGTTTATCTGTGTGATAAGAGAAGTGGGAGTCTGTGAATGAAAGGTTGTTACCACGGGTCTTTGCTTTCTCTTTCTCCACGTTGTAAAGTAGCAGATTGCCATTAATTTATGATGGAAAAGGTAGCAGTAGTTGATTGTAAGGTGCATTTTCCAGTGTTTTCCTGCTAGACTCCGCTCTCTGATCCCTCGCTAGTGTCCCTGGTGCATAAACATTGAAATGTACCAAGTAAAATGTCAAAAACACTCAATTATCGCGGCAACCAAAGTTACAATTTGTTCTTGACTTGTGTATATATTTGGCGGCATTTTAACGGTACACATTAAACATTGTTTGGTGTAGGTTATATTGTAGGTTATAGGGATACACGTTTTCGTTATTTTTTCTTTAACTGATTATTGGCGCTCTTAACGGTTAATAATCGGTTAACCGTTTAATCTCTGCACTGAAATTTAACGCTTTGCTAAACTGTACTATCACCCAGGCGGCTCGTTTAAGGAGCATTTGGTTGTGATTCCTGCACAAACCGCTCCACATTTCACCCCTGCAGTGCTCTGATGCTGAGCCGCAGTCAGCTGTTTCTCCACAAAAAAACGTCCGAGGCGGATTCCAGCTGATGTCGGCGTGCCTACCTCACCAAACACCACACATATCACACCTCGCGTCACCTTTCTCTCGATAGTTCATGTGCGCTTTAGATTCAGGACATAAAGTGACCACATGAGCGTTTATACATCACTGTTACTACGACTTAACATGTAATTTCTTTGTTACCTTTTTTTTTGCTCACACTTGTGTTCAAGAGCAGATCAACTAAATGCAGCCTTTCTCGCTGATCTCACTTACTTCGTGTGAACTGCACAGGACCCGACAGATCCATGCTCTCCGTTTGTAAAGGCAGGACTCGTCTTCTTTCGCGAACATCTCTTGTTTTGTTTATGTGTGGGACATTAGCCTATTACACCGCCTCATCACTGTACACTGCTAAACATCCCTCTGCTTTCGTCATTGCAATAAGTGTAATACAGTCACTGGCCTGTCCTATTTTTGTTTCCATTCGGCATTGTTTCGTACCTACTTCTTCTTTTTTTTATGCCATAAAGGTTAATCCAGAGCTTCGTTAGAATGAGATTGTCCTGTAGAAAGATTATAATAAGGCCATAGGCGCAGAGAGCTCTAGAAACTAATGTTTCTATTAGGCAGCAGCAGGACTGCAGTTTCCACAGTTGTTGGTCACTGCATTTATTTAAATATAGACTCAAAATTACAGTTGAAACCTCAGGATATTACCAGCTTTCTGTACACAATTACAGTATAACAGTATGCATCTCATTTGCCGGAAAAGTTAACGTTTAGAATATAATATGAACATGAAATGTACTTGTGGTCATTGTGGTCATTGTAATGAGAAACAATGGGAATAATGTTGAAGACCAATGAAAAGTTAAAAAACTAAATAATGTATCCTTCATGGAACACAGGAGAGCAGCTGGGCCATTATCTTCCCTGTGCAATGTCAAAATCTCACACCAAGGCCAAGCCACGGGTGAAAGGACTGATAGGACTGACGCCGGGCTCATACACAAACATGAGTCCGCCTCACTACTAGCCCCCACCACCCCTCCCTTTTGTACCAAAGAAAAAATTCCAGTGTGTTTTCCGCACGTAATGTGTATTGTCCAACTGTGTATAGTTGTGTATGTATGTACTTGCTTTATTGCTTTTTGTAACTTCTAATTTCAGCAAATAAGGGGTGCCATTTAACGGCCGCCCTGGGAAGTTTGGCACGTCTGTGCAAACATGCCGAGTAAAATTCCTAGCTGTGAACTTGTTCATAACAATGGCAATAAAACCTATTCTGATTCTGAACCACAGTGTTAAAATTAACATCTTCTCAGCAGGTTCATACCGCTGCTGTTCCTTGACTAAAATGTATTGGCCGGTCTCCAACAATAATAGTAAGGACGTCCCAACATGCACAGCAGCTTAGAAAATTATAAAATGTTAGTTTACTGATCAAGTTTCATAATCACGTATGCTTCAGCTTAACGTTCCTAACTATTACTAATATTAGTTGTGGTCATGTGTAAAATTAGTGGAGTAGTATCTATCAGAGCAGTATCTTAGTCAAACTTAAACATCAATGATTGTGAATCATCAGGCAGCACATCATTTTTTGCTTTTCATTGTTAATGCTCTGAGCTCTTCCGAGATCTTTAGCTCTCAGTCTTTGTCTATATTTGAACAGGCTCAATAACTTGTTTTTGAAACCTGGCCCTTTTATTTCAAGAATTCCTTGTAGCCTTCAATTTGAGAGGGAGGACTTGGGCAGTCTTGGTCATGATCATTTGTAGAAATAATATATCTACATTACAGCAAGCGCTACACCCTGAGGACAGGGCTGTGTATTCAAATGTTTGTGTTAACTACTAAAAGGCAACTGATGCATCATTTCTAATCAGTTAATATCAAGCGTGACTCAATGTAACACTAACTCAATGTAACATTGAGTCAAGCGTGATTTGATGTAACGCGGCATAAGGAAATACAAAACATTAAAAAGTCATAGAGATTGATTGTACAACTGATATAAAAACATACATGTCTTTATAATTTATTCTTATACAATTATTAATAATATATTACTATTAACATGAATAATCTACCGCAACTGGCTTCATTTGTGGCAGAGGATGAGAATGCTGTTTCGGAGGATAAGTGACTCTTTTGTTATACCATAACAAAACAATCATTCTTAAAATAGTATTTTAAGCTGTAAAAGCCACATTTCGCTATTGAAAATCCAAGGGCCATGTACAGTAGATGGTTAAAACATAGATATTTCTACTTTTTATTTATTTTTTATTATGAGATTGGCCAAGCTTCACTCCATTTGAGTGTCCTTCCTCCAAAACTGCCTTGAAAATTCATTCAGGATAAGGTTGTGGGCCACCCAACAAATTTTGAGCTTCATCCTAATGTTCCTGCATTCTAGTGCAATTCAGAAGGTAAACACTTTTTGTTTGACTTTTGAAACAAAACATGTCAAACAACTTTAACCCACACAATGTCACTCACTAAACATCACACCAAATGCTACTAGGAGCAAAAATAACATTTAGGCTCATTCATAGAACGTTTAGATAAATTGTACAATAAATTCTGTGAGCTCACTTCTGTGAGCTTTTGGGCATAAATTACTGAGAACTTTATTCATTTTATTGTTCGCCATATGTCATTCAAAGGTAAAAGCGCTATCCAATATATGGGATTATATTGGATTGTTTTTTTGGATCGATTGTTTTCACCGCTAGGGTCTGTTGCATGTTCAGAAAGCCTAAGAGGAGGAAAAAGGTTGAGAATCACGAACTATTTTAAACTTACAGTGCCTTGCAAACGTATTCGGCCCCCTTGAACTTTTGCCACATTTCAGGCTTCAAACATAAAGATATCAAAGTGTATTTTTTTGTGAAGAACCAACAACAAGTGGGACACAATCATGAAGTGAAACAAAATTTATTGGATCTCTCAAACATTTTTAACAAATAAAAACTGAAAAATTGGGCGTGCAAAATTATTCAGCCCCTTTACTTTCAGTGCAGCAAACTCTCTCCAGAAGTTCAGTGAGGATCTCTGAATGATCCAATGTTGACCTAAATGACTAATGATGATAAATAGAATCCACCTGTGTGTAAACAAGTCTCCGTATAAATGCACCTGCTCTGTGATAGTCTCAGAGGTCAGTTTAAAGCGCAGAGAGCATCATGAAGAACAAGGAACACACCAGGCAGGTCCGAGATACTGTTGTGGAGAAGTTTAAAGCCGGATTTGGATACAAAAAGATTTCCCAAGCTTTAAACATCCCAAGGAGCACTGTGCAAGCGATAATATTGAAATGGAAGGAGTATCAGACCACTGCAAATCTACAAAGACCCGGCCGTCCCTCTAAACTTTCAGCTCATACAAGGAGAAAACTGATCAGAGATGCTGCCAAGAGGCCCATGATCACTCTGGATGAACTGCAGAAATGTACAGCTGAGGTGGGAGACTCTGTCCATAGGACAACAATCAGTCGTATACTGCACAACTCTGGCCTTTATGGAAGAGTGGCAAGAAAAAAGCCACTTCTTAAAGATATCCATAAAAAGTGGTGTTTAAAGTTTGCCACAAGCCACCTGGGAGACACACCAAACATGTGGAAGAAGGTGCTCTGGTCAGATGAAACCAAAATCCAACTTTTTGGCCACAATGCAAAACGTTATATTTGGCGTAAAAGCAACACAGCTCATCACCCTGAACACACCATCCCCACTGTCAAACATGGTGGTGGCAGCATCATGGTTTGGGCCTGCTTTACTTCAGCAGGGACAGGGAAGATGGTTACAATTGATGGGAAGATGGATGGAGCCAAATACAGGACCATTCTGGAAGAAAACCTGATGGAGTCTGCAAAAGACCTGAGACTGGGACGGAGATTTGTCTTCCAACAAGACAATGATCCAAAACATAAAGCAAAATCTACAATAGAGTGGTTCCCAAATAAACATATCCAGGTGTTAGAATGGCCAAGTCAAAGTCCAGACCTGAATCCAATCGAGAATCTGTGGAAAGAACTGAAAACTGCTGTTCACAAACGCTGTCCATCCAACTTCACTGAGCTCGAGCTGTTTTGCAAGGAGGAATGGGCAAATATTTCAGTCTCTCAATGTGCAAAACTGATAGAGACAAACCCCAAGCGACTTACAGCAGTAATCGCAGCAAAAGGTGGCGCTACCTTTTGCCCCCTAACTTAAGGGGCAGCCCCCTAACTTAAGGGGCTGAATAATTTTGCACGCCAAATTTTTCAGTTGTTTATTTGTTAAAATGTTTGAAATATCCAATACATTTAATTTCACTTCATGATTGTGTCCCACTTGTTGTTGGTTCTTCACAGAAAAATACCGTTTTATATCTTTATGTTTGAAGCCTGAAATGTGGCAAAAGGTCGAAATGTTTAAGGGGGCCGAATACTTTCGCAAGGCACTGTATTTCTAATTGTATCAACCAGGAACACAGATAAGACAGACAGACCACAGACAGAGGAAAAGGGCAGCTGAGGAAAAATGTCAGACAGAGCTGAATCCTGTCACAATAGAAAACACATGCAGCGAATCACCCAGACGACTTACAAAGTCCTGCTGGGCACAGGAATGGATCAACAAATATGTTCAATAGTCGCACAGTTGGCAAGCAAAAACGGAAGGCATTTAAAGCACGGTGGTTATGTTTTTTTGCAGTAATTCGGTTGGAATTTCAAACACATTGTCATCACAGTCTGTAACTTTGTTGGTTACAAAATTACAAAATGCTATGTTTATCTAAAACTGTGTATTTAAAGGTTCCCTTGGCCTTTCTTCTGTGTTTTACATTTGCATTGCCCATAAGCCCCTCCTCCCCTTGTTCCATGGATGTAGCTTGGTAAGTGAAACTTTGGCAGATGATATTGTGTGTTAGCGGTCCTCTGTAAAGGAGAAATAAGCTGTGGTACAGATTGGTAGGCAAGATAAGTGCTTTCTGGTTACATAATAAACATTCATAATTAAAATAAAAGCCTTGCCCCAGCGCAGGTCTCTCCCTTGAGAGGGCCCTTTTCTCACGCTCTATTATAAAAATCCTTTCTAGGCCCAGTGGGATTTTTGGCTGTAGAACCATGGAGCAGCCACCAATAAAACAGGCAGTCGCCAAATTGAGCGGGACCCTATCCAGTTATTTTCATACATTCACGGTTAGAAAGCAGAGCTGTAACGATGTTTAAGGTTTGTCTAAAAGTGCCTTATCAGTTAGACAAATTTTGGCTCAGGGTCCTATGGGTCTTCAAAAACGTTATTGTTTCACCAACTGCGATTATTTGGTCGAATCAAATTTACAATTCGTTCCAGGGGTTTAAACATTCCTTGAAACTAAACCTTTTAAAACAACACTATTTTAAAACAACAGCAAGCTCTTTACAAGAACAGTAGGGTGTTTATTTCTTCATCTAACCCAGGATGGCAAGCAGTGTTGGGGAGAATACTTTTAAAATGTATTTAGTCTGCACATTATAACACTGGCAAACCATGGCACGCACGGGGAGCAAGTTTGAATGCACCATGGATAAGTTTTCATCTTTATTTATATACTGGGAAAACAGTCTTTTTATGAACCATTGGAAAATTGCTGCATTACTTTGCATCCCACTCAACAGAGGAGTTTGGGAAAGTGTGACAAACTGCAGCCTGTAGCGGCTAACCGGTAACTTACTACTACTAACAACAACAACAACCAGCTTTCATTGTGCGCGTCCCAGCGTCAAGTCGTCATTGTGTGCGCGCTCAGCTGCGCCTGCACTTTATTTATACTAATTTACCCTTTTCTCTTTTTTATTAATGACGTGCGGTAGGATTGGATGATGAAATTTAACGTATGTATTCCCTTGGTATTAGCAAAGTAACTGTAATCTAAATACCCTCTGAATAAAGAGTAACTGTACCGGAATACAGTTACTCGAAATGTGTATTCTAAATACGTAACGGCGGTACATGTATTCTGTTACTCCCCAACACTGATGGCATGTAGCATTGAGTGTTTCTCCAAAAAGTATTGTGTTTAAGCCTGTGGCATGACTTCAATGATCGTGGCTTTTAGGGTACTTGGGTTACTCTATCCTGCATATTTTTAGTGCTTTGTCATAGCAATGCGGATTTGTGTTCAGCTATGTGTTCATTAAGTTTTCGCTTCGTTCTGCCCACGTAGAAACCGTTGCATGTGTAAGTCTCTTTAGTGAATACATGAATAAACTTATCTGCAGCAACTACATTTGAAAGTGCCCTGTTGCTGGGATAGCCAGGTAGAATCTTCTCAGTGCCATGCCATTTGTCCGACAACCCATTAGTCCAACGTCTCATCATTCCGAAAATTTACCATTGATCAGAGGTGCCATTAGTCCGACATCTCTAACCCAGTTGTGTCGCGGACTAGAGAGCCATATACAACCATTGGCCCTAACCTTAAGCTTTTGCCTGAACCTAATTTTATTTTTCAACCCCTACTCAATGGGACATTTGCAGAATAATGAGCCGTCGGACTGATGGGTTTGTCGGACTAATGGGCCGACCCTAATGTTTTCAAGCTGAAAAGTTGCTTTTAACCAGATGGTCCCCCTGTGTGGAGGTTCTGCAACAACTGAAGGTGGGAGGGTCCTGAAAGATGGGGGCCAATTTATGGTTACGCTGGAGGATGTTCCAATTATTTTTAAAGATGGTCTTGATATTATAGGAAAGATTTTCACACTGTGTGAAGAAGAATATTGGTGAGCTTTGAACTGGTTGCCTTATGTTTTTTGTGTAAAAGATCTCGTTTATATTGTTTTACTCGTAGCAATGCGTGGTCCAATACATCTTTTTTTATAACCTCTGTTTTGAAACCTCTGATACATTTACTTTGTATGCATCTTAAAGTCTTGTTCTGTCATTTTTAGGCTTTGATATTGTCCAAAAGGAATGTTATAGATAAATGAGTAAGGGTGGAATTGGTCTGCTCTGAGAAGATCTGCAAGTCCAAACAATGGCCCTCATTTATCAACTTTGCGTAAAAAAATTGTGTATGCGTAGGTGTATTTCCGATATACGCCAGAGGGCGCGTGACATTTATGAACCTGGGCTTTCCACTCAGATCTTATCGTACGCAAGCGCAGCTGATGGTGAATGCCACGGAGAAATCCCAGCGTCATTTGAATGAAACGGCCAAAAATATTCACGTATGAGGAGGCCTCAGCCACGGGTTTTACGGCACGCATGCACAAAACACGGCAAAAAAGAACATTTCTCCAACCAGGAAATGATAAATAGTTGTTTATATGATATTAAAAAATCTGTCAGTAACCAACGTTAACCGTATAGCCAATCCAAGATCACATTTACTAAATAAAAAAAGAGGGGAAAAAAGAAATAGACTAATAATAAAAAGTGACCTTTATTAAATAAGCAGTAGGCCTAAATAGCCTATATAAAAAGGGTATACAATTAGACCACATAAAAAAAAAGCGTGGATACAACGCTGCAGTCAGAGCAGACTCTGGAGCATGATCTGAACCAGCGAAAAGCAGCTCAGCTCCGCGGACTCAGCGCTAGAGCCGGCGGCAAAACTACACGTCTTTCGGCCTGAGCAGAGCTTTCCTCCGGGAGGAAACAGGTGCAGGAGAGCTGACAGCCGACCGGAACCTAACGAACCCATCCGGACCGAAGACAGCCCTACGAGACGTGTTTCGATCATTCCCCTGACGAGAGGAGAGCGCGCGGTCAGCAGACCCTGTGCGCCGCTCAAACCCGGACTTTACGAACCCGTCCGGACCGACGAAAAGCTGTGGAGCTGTCGAAGGATTTGTTTGACGCCCGGGATACTCGCGAGCACGGAATACGGTCCACAGACTCAGCGCTCAGACCAACCAGAACACGGAGCATGGCCTCGCCAGACCCAGGTGAGTCCCGGTGTCCCGGTACACGGCAGCGGCCGCGGGTGTGAGGCGGGGAATCCACACTCTTTTCCTGCGCTGTTTAGTGTTTAATTAAAATTGGTGTATCATAGCACCTCCTGACTTGGTGTAGGATCTGAGCGCACCGTTCGCCAGGTGTACGGTGCGCTCAGATTGATAAATGCCAAAACAGGCGGTGATTTTTTGTATACGCCACATACGCTCTGATTTCACCGTTCGCAAGTTTGATAAATGAGGGCCAATGTGTGTAGGTGTGGCTGTATTCAGGGCTTAGTTTAATATTTGGGTTTGTGTCATTGAGGTATTTATGGTTGTTCCATTCCATCAAATGTAAAAAAGAAATCATCAATGTACCTGCTGATATTATTTTTTAAAAGGGTTTGTGTCTTAGATAGATGTATCTTTCTTCTCGAATTTGTGAAACATTTGAGCCTTTTAATTTTGTTCAAAATGACCACTGAGTTATGGGCTTGTCATGACCACGGCCAAGATTATTAAAATGATTAAAAATATAAATGGAAATCTTAAACCGCAGATGGGTCTGAGATATTCTGACAAAATGTTGAAGCCTTTGAATGAAAACTCAGTCAAAAGATCAAGAGGTACGATTTTGTCAGTAAAGTTTAGGGCGGGGCCATAATATAGTTTTTTGCATGTCCTGACGTGCTCTATGTCCCTGCAGTTTCTTCCGGCCAGGGTCCCACAGGCCCCATGTAAACTGCCTGTTTGAGCGGTGCCTTCGCTGCTCTCACGGGCCGCTGCAGATGGAGGGAGCAAAGCACAAAGATAGGCAATGTGGTGGAGCACACGTTGCCGTCTCTCACCGCTCCACTCATTTCTGTGGACCAAGGCCATTAGCTGACATGGACCTAAATCGTGTGTGTCTGCAATTTGGAAATCGCAATATTACATAACGTGATTTCCAAACTGCGGACAATAGATCTTTCAGCCCAGCCTTTTATTTTATACAATATCTCTCCATTAAAGAAGTCCAGAACGGCCAAACCCCATTAAGGTCTGTATGACCAAATTGTAACCTCAAGCCAACATGTGAGAATCTATCAGGAGTTAATTAAGCCAAGCAAAATCCTCACTTGATTAGGATATGCCACCTAATAACTTAATCCTTCCTGGATGCCTGTATCAAGTAAATGTCAGGCAGTAACATTTGGCAGCTGGTGGAGTGGCTCATTATGCCAGGCTCGACTGATTTCAGTTAGGAAGTTGAATGTCATAAGTGATTTCTCTTTCTATAAAACACTCAGTGCAGGGACTGAACAAATGTCATTATCGAGCAGACTATAAACAGTGTGTGCCAACTTAGTTAGACTTGTTATCAATGAACTTTGTAAACACATTATCTAAAGAACATAGCCAGAGTCGGCCCCATTTTCTCTCTGGCCAACACGGAGACGGAAATGCATGCTTTAATCACCAATCGACTACTGTAAATGCCCTGCTATCTGGTCTTCCCAAAAAGAGTATCTCAACTTTTACAAAATTCAGCAAATTCTATTTATTTATGTTAGTATTATGCAATTATTCATCCCTTAGCTTTATTGTTTTATGTTGTGCTATTTCACATTTTAGCCTTATTTTACCTGTTTTGATTGGTTTTATTTGAAGCCTCTCTATTATTGTCTTTTATCTTAAATATATACAGTGGGAATCAGATATTTCCATCCATCCATTTTCTCAGATGTTTACATAGATTAAATAAAATAAAAAAATCTCACTGTCTGACATGAAACCAGAAACAACTTTTAAATGCCAAAAGAAGAAGATAGATTTTTGTTTACATTTTTTTGTTACTTTCTACCAAGTCAGAAGTTTACATACTCTAAGATTACTTATACCTTTAAACAATTTGTGAAAGCCCATATGACGATGTCATGTCCTTGGAAGCACACGTCTGGTTCTTGGGTGAGATTTCAAGACACATGAAGGTGCCAGGTACATTGGATAAAACAAAGATGGAAATTTCCAGCCATCATACAGATCAGAAAGGAGGCGGGTTCTGTGTCCCAGAGATGAACGGGTTGTGGTCGGAAATGTGAATATCAATCCAAGAACAAATGCAAAAGACCTGGTGAAGATGCTGGCTGAAACTGGTAAGAGTTTGTCATTATCCAGAGTAAAACAAGTATTGTACCAATATGGGCTGAGAGGTACTCTGCCAGGAAGAAGCTCTTACTTCAAAAGAAACTGAAAACAGCCAGATTGGAGTTTGCAAATACAAAAAAAGGATAAAGACTTACATTTTTGGAGACATATCCTGTGGTCTGACTTTTTTTTTTTTTTATTGTTTGGCCATAATGACCATCGTCACCTTCGGAGGAAAAAGGGGTAAACACCATCCCAACTGTGAAATACGGGGGTGGCAGCATCGTGCTGTGGGGTTGTTTTACTGCAGGAGGGACAGGTGCACTTCACAAAATAGATGACATCATGAAGAAAGAACACTATGTGGAAATATTGGAGCAACATCTCAAGACATCAGCCAGAAAGTTAAAGCTTGGGCGCAGATGGGTCTTCCAAATTAATAATTCCCAAAACATACTGCCAAACTGGTTACAAAGTGGCTTAAGTCAATATTTTGAAGCTCAAATTTAAAAATGGAGAATTAGGGTAGGCAAGTTATGGATCTGTTGAGAGGAATCCTCCCAACGGGCTCAAAACCTTGCCTCGGTAATGTTTGGCCCGAGTATTTATATATATATATATATATATATATATATATATATATATATATATATATATATATATATATATATGAATGATGAAACCAACATTGAACTTTGTTACCATTTACAATCAGAGGAAATAAAAAGGCCCATCCACAACTACCACAAAAGAATCCAAGATGCCATTGATGTTAAAGGGGACAATAAACAGTAGGGCTGGGTGATATGGACAAAAAATAAATATCTCGATGTTTTTACTCAGTTTGGACGATTACGATTTTAATCAATTTGGAAATAATAAAGGTCTCCTGATCTTTCATAAGAGGAAAACTGCTCAGAGTTCTGCTCATTAATATTTAGATTAATAATATAGCCTACAATAAGGCCATTAAATTTTTTATTTCTGTTTTAAATATTATTTCTCTGCTCTCAAAATAAAATCTTAAGCCTTTAGTATTATCATCCTCGAGCTCAGCTGTGATTGACAACTGTCTCTATGGAGACTCAAGATGAAAGGAGCGGCGTTAAATGCTGCAGCAGCAGCATTTCACCAAGCGCAAAGCCTGCTGGTTCAGGTCAAAGGTCAGGATACCCAGATCATATCCCAAACTGTAAACATGACCGAAAGTGACACAGATATTGAATATTTCTTATTTAGTAAGAAATGGGGTGTTAATGGGAAGAGAAAGAAAGAACTTGTGGCCCATGCTAAACCAAATACATAAATAAAACTGTTAATAATAAGTAAATAGACGTATTGGTTACAAATAGCATTACTAGTTGGCTATATGTCAAATTTACAAATTTAATCCATTCGTCACGACATTCTGGATCTTTTCTTCCAGTAGGAAATTGGATGGGTACGTATGGCGGCTCGCAAACAACGTGAGGTTCCTTTATTTCAACTTTATTGCCCTCCTGTATAGGGCAAAACTCTTCCATACACTGATTAAGCCCACGTGGACAGTCACGCACTGCAATGGAGAATGAATAAAAACCTGCCATATTGCCGTAAAACGACTTTAAGCGACGTAATAGTCACTAAATAGCCCGTTGTTCCACTATGATAGTCTTTAATAGGCTTTGTTGACACCGTGGGTAGTTGTGAACTCTGACTGGAATATTACCACGCATGCATACTGATAATGCTGATTTAGCTTATTAAGAACTGAGGTATGTAAACTTTTGATCAGGTTCAGGCAAAAGGCAGAAATGAGGAGTAGTTAAATAGTGTCAAAACTAGACTTGGAGAGACTCATCCATGCATTTGTCTCCAGCAGGTTAGACTACTGTAACGGCTGCTCACTGGCCTTTCTAAACGAGCTGTTAGACAGCTGCAGAACATCCAGAACGCTGCTGCTCGAGTCCTGACAAGAACCAGGAAATATGACCATATTAGTCCAGTGCTCCGGTCTCTGCACTGGCTTCCTGTCACTCAGAGAATAGAATTTAAAACAGCTCTGCTTGTGTACAAGTCGTTTCATGGTTTAGCACCAAAGTACATCTCTGACATGTTAGAGCCGTATGAACCATCTCGGGCCCTGAGAACTTCAGGGAGGGGTCTCCTGGTGGTTCCCAGAGTCAGGACTAAACACGGTGAGGCTGCGTTTCAGTTTCATGCAGCTAAAATCTGGAACAGTCTTCATGAGGATGTGAGACAGGCCTCAACTCTGACAATGTTCAAATCCAGGCTGAAAACAGCTCTTTTTACCAGAGCATATGAAAACTGAAAGTATTTTATCTGCACTCTTGCTTTTTACTGTAATTGATTAATTTTTATGTTGATGTTTTAATGAATGAATTGATCTGTTTTCTTGTAATTTTATGCAACTGTGAAGCACTTTGAATTGCCTTGTGTATGAATTGTGCTCTACAAATAAACTTGCCTTGCCTTGCCTTAAATGAATGGGTCTGGCGTGTCTCGTCCCGCTCTCTCTCCTCCTGCTCAGAGCTCTTGGAGCAGGAGAGAGGCAGACGGGGCAAAGAGAAGAGGTAACGCAAACTGACACACAGACACACATACCGTGAAAACGGGTGACATAAAAGCCATAAAAGCTTTCTCTGGATCACAAGCTGCAAAACGCTGCTTGTTTTATGAAAATCCGCTTCATATTTATGCCAAAAACCTGCTGGAAAGAATAAATACAATGAGCGCACGTACGGCAACAATGAGTGGCTGCACCTCACATTTTTTACCCAACCCACCCCGTAATCAAAGGAGACTTTCATGCCCTGACTCGGGTCCAAGGCTTAAATCGCAACCCGCGCATCACTAGTCCCAGGTAACGGCGATGTGTGTAATGAGAGGAAGTGTGAAGAGGTGCTTATGTTGCTCCGGGTAATCACTAAATAATTCCTGAATGTGTGTTTTTACTCCTGCCTCCTCACGCCGCGTTCACGCTGTTCTGAACAGTTGGTTCGTGTTGCCGCTGATTGACACTGCTCTAACGCACCTGCAGCCACGCACACTCATCACCCTATGCGGGTTCACGCATCTCCCATTGACAATACACAGGAATCCACTGTTCCTGCCGTGTGCATGCCGCTTTAGGTGTGCATGCACTTTTATAGAAGCATCCTCTAGAAATTAGCAGTAGCATTGTGAGTTCAGTTTTAATTCCACTAATACCATTAATATTACCTGCTCATCCCAGTACTCCACCTCCATCTTGCTGGCACCAAAGTCAGAGCAGAGCTTTATGCCCATTACTGATATGGCCATGGCCTGATCCATCGGATCTATCCAGAGTCACTCCAATCTCATCATTCCATAAAACTGTTGAAAGATCTGTCTTCTGACCCAATCTAAACATTTCAGCTCATCTAGGGGTCACTTCAATTCAATAGCCTTTCACTTTTACACAGGTTGAAGTTTGAAAATAACAATATGGCCCAAAAACTGCTTGCGTAATAATTGTGCACACAGTGTAGTTGTGCAGTGTATATTTATCTATTTTATTTTATTTTATACTGTCATTTTGATTAGTATTAAAAAAAATAGAATCTCCAAGACTTGGCTTGGACTTGCACCCATAGACTTTAGACATGACTCAGAGACTTCTCTGATAGAAGCTACGTCTTCATCATAGTTTTAACAACAAATGTCATTAAAATGATAACATAAAATGTCAAACCGCAATGTAAGGTTGATTCATAATTTTTAGTGCAGAAAGTAATTTTCTAAGGAAAGAATGTGTTGTGTATGTCGCATTGTCCCTACAGGGGTACCATGGTGAGTTAGAATCATGTCTTGTTAATGGGATTATCACGTTGTAGAGGGGCCTGAGCTTAGCCAATAAGGGGACCGTTTATCCTGTTAATGTGCCACTTTGACTACATTAACTTTGCTTCTTTATTTATTTCCGCCAGTTTTCTGGCTCCATGCCTAACTTCAGGGATTGCATAAGCATAAACAGTACACACATTCCAGCACTCCCATCACATGTAGAAATGAAACGGTCGCAAGACTGTTAACCTCCACAGTGCAACACCTGTGGCATTTTTCTCTACCCTTTTATAGGTGAAGGTAACAGTGACAGGAGGATTAGACGTTGACACTGCTGAAATGGCTCCAACACTATGGGGGTCATTCACTTTTAACACTTACACACTAGGGCTGAACGATATGGACAAAATTTCATATCTCGATATTCATGCCAGATATCTCGATATCGATACGATATAACTATGGGTTCGGTTAAAAAAGCACTTTTCAGAAAAATAAAGACATCATAATACAAAAGAGTGCAGTTTAATTGATGAGGATTTACATTGTTTATATCTTGCTTTTTTTATATTACTATCTTGAATGTTCATCGGTACGATAACGATATATCTTTCAGCCCTAATACACACACGATGTACTAATTAAAGTGGAGCAAAAATTAAAGTACAGTTGATATTTGCGGCACTAGTAATACACACAGTTTTATAGTAAATCAGGTGCAACACTCCCACAAAATTGCTCATTTTTAGTACTATTCGCCATTTAGCACCTGGCTTAGTGTATTGTTGCCAGCAGAGTGCAAATCTTGTTTGCCATTAAAAAAGCCGTAAAACAGTTTAATATAGGAACCATCGTACCAAGTGTCCTTCTAATTTTTCATACTTTGATATAGGGATGGTCCAATATGAAAATGTTCTGCCGATATCGATATCCGATATTTGCGTCACTGCTGTGGCTGATATCCGATATTTGCCGATATTTATTTAGACATTAAACATCAATAGAAAGGCTTACTCAAATGTTGTAAAGTTTGCAAATTGTCGTTCCATTATTGGAATGTCTTATACTTATGCCTGGGACACACTGTCTCACACACTATGATGAAACAAACAATCCTTTTTATTAGAAAAATAAATAAAAAGATAATAATAATAATACATTTTGTTTGTAATGCACTTTACATTTGACACCAAATCTCAAAGTGCTACAGTGGACAGCATAGTTAAAAACAGTACACTATACAATATAATACAACATGTTAAAAGACTGGACTATAAAAAAAACAAGCATTAGCTGTTAAAATAAGCTTGTGTAAAAAGGTGGGTTTTAAGTCCTTTTTTAAATGTGTCCTGAGGTGGTCCGGGAGGGCGTTCCACAGGCGGGGAGCAGCGACTTCAAAGCCCCTGTCGCCCATTGTTTTGAGCCGTGTCCTGGGCATGACCAGACGGTGCTGTTGGCCTGATCTACTGCAATGTTGGAGTGAAATATCATTTTGTTTTTGGCTAAATATTTACTCAGACCTACTTTATTATTATACTTTCACCCATGTCTTCTATTAACGGAAAACAGTGACACTGGTAATATGCTAGGCTACTATGTATTGTATTTTTTTATTTAAACATCAATCAATCAAACTTTATTGATGAAGCGCTTTTCATACCGAAAGGTATCACAAAGTGCTTTACAGATTACAACATCCATATACATCCATACATATATATATACACATACATAAACACATACACATACTGTATATACATATACACACATATGTGTGTGCATGTATGCGTGCATATATGTGCATGTGCGCAAGCACACATATACAGATATGTGTGTGTGTGTGTGTGTGTGTGTGTGTATGTATGTATGTGTGTACATATGTGCACACACACACACACACTAGGGCTGCACGTTTTCAAGTTTTTGATTAACCGTTAACCGAGGCCCTTAGCGGTTATTACTCGGTTAACCATTAGTGTGCGCACTAACCAGCGCTCTGGCGGTCTCTGGTGGTGCAAAAATGTATTACTAATATTTTCAATGAAACAGCAAATTATATACGCCAGTTAACCGAGCAAAATGCTTTTACTTAATTACGCAATTTTTAACGGTTAAACGGTTAATCGGTTAACCATGGACACCCCTAATATATACACACACACACACACACACACAATATACAATATATAATTAGGACTAAATAAATAGATGTCAGTTAAAAGCTATGCTAAAAAGGTGGGTCTTGAGCCTGCTTGTAAATACATAAACGTTCTCTGTGGTTCTTGAGCTCTTCCGGCAGGTCGTTCCAGAGGCGAGGGCCAAAATATTTGAAAGACGCCTTGCCGTGAGTCTTTCTGTTGACTTTAGGAATAACTAGGAGACCCCTGCCGGAGCGAAGGGGCCGTGAAGGTTCATAAGGTAAAATCAGTTCTGAAAGATAAAAAGGACCAAGACCATTAAGACATTTAGCCTACCATGTTGGTAAGCTACATGATTTAACTTTAAACACATCTGATGGACTTCCCTGAGGACAGCTCTGTATGAAGCTTTGGAATTGCAAAAAAATAGCATCATGTCACTTTAATAGCATCTTATACTGAACTTATGAGGCCAAAATGTGAACATTTAGAGATGGTTTAGAGCAGGCAAAAGGCAAACAGTAGATGTAAAAGATTAGCATGCGTCTTAGAACTGCATTGTTTTCAAAGAAAAATGTGCTAACGATCGCAAATGCGTCTAATTAAATATGCGCGAAAATGCGGTCATAACGCCTAGTTTTTACGGCTCATTAACATGACAAAAAACGGCACAGTAAACATGAATACAGCCATTATCATCACTGTAGTAAACCTACATGATGACAGAAATCCAATGTTTACGTGTTGTAGCCTTTAGCCTGCCAGAAGCTATGCTACGCTAACAAACAAAGTTATAAATCTGGCGTCAGGACAGAGAAACATTTGCAACACTCACCACTCGAATGTAGCAACAATCCATCAGAAAAAGATTCCTGTTAATCAAAATAATGTCCTTGGAGGCAGTTTTAGTCCAGTTTGTAACCGCAGCAACTCTGTATCTCTGTGGTGTCCAAGTGTCCGCTCCACTTTGTTTAAACTTAGTAAAAACATTCTATCTTTTGGAGACGTGTGAATTTCTTTATTGTTAGGAGCCACTGTTTATTTCAGATAATGTGAATAAACTGTTGCCCCAGTCAGGTCAGATATTTTCACATATCGGACCGATACCGATATGTGAAAAAATGACAAATATCGGCGGCGCCGATCCTACTTTGATATCCTTCATATCCAAATGAAGGAACCATTTTATTTTTTCTTAAAGGTGTTTTTAGTTGTTATTCTTTGTTGTGCGATAAGCGCCTTTTCTTGTGTATTGCAGGCGCTCCGGGTGGCATGTCTGTGCAGATGATTTGTTTTCTGTGGGAGCTGGTCACTGTACAGCCCAACAGCTGCTGCAGCGATTAAGCACAGCAGGAGCCATCTGAGTGTGAGCTTTACTGATAAGGCCCGAGTCACATCCCAAAGTCTCCAATTAACACTAGATCATTGAGACTTGTGAACACAGGATAAAACTCGTACCACTGTTAGCGGTATTGCCATTGCAGCTTGAATACTAATAGTAAGTCAGGGCTCAAGATTAACTTTTTTACTTGTATTATTAATGTGACCTTTTTCTCATTTGGTCGCACTGACTTGCACATGCAGTAGCTCAGACACATTCATTTGGTTGCTCAGACAGTCCCAACAATTTTGGCCTTTACTGTAGCAGTTAGTTGCAAACTGTTGTCCAAAGTAAACACCAGGCCTAATTCAAAGTGTTAGCATTATTTATCCGATAGATCCTCCTCGGCATCTCATTAGTTTGTGCATAGTAGGACTGCACAAAATATCGTATCACAATATTAGGTAATGCAATATCCTTATTGCAAGAAGCCACAATATATCGTAACATTACTAAGACATTTTTTTTGCAAACTCAGCCAAAAACAAACAATGCACTGAACTTATAAATGTGTAAAAGCTCAGTTTTAGTTAAACATTTGCTAACTGCGTGCAATTTAAATGCTGTTTTGGTCCTGATCTAGTCTTTTTTTATGTCTTGTTTTTTACCCAATTTGCTGAAAAACGTGTTACTTACAATTTGTGTTTAATTAGAATGGAACACATGGTGTTGAAATTATTTGTGAAATATCACAATAATATCGTTAATGCAATATTGCACAGCAGTATCGCATATCGCAAGTTACTTCACTATCCTTCAGCCCTAGTGCATAGCATAAGCGGATTGAAGACCATTTAAATTGGTAGCACTGAATTTGATGTTGGTCAAGCTCAAAATAATCATATTCTCCCAGTTGTTGAGCCGACAAATGAGTCATTACAATAGGTTTTCTCAAAACGGCATGAAATGTTTTGATCGCAGTAGAAACAAATAAGTGACTGGCGCTCTTCCATCGAGTTATTTTCAACAGAATTCTCAGACAGTTATCATATGCCACATTAAGTTTCTGTATGCTAAAACATACTAGAAGACAGGTGTTCCCCATATAATCCGTGTACAATATGCCTCATGAACAATCAAGATGTTCTGATGTCTGACATTTTCCTGGGACCTTCTTTAGCCACTCCTTCAGTTTGGTGGTTTCGGCGCAAGTGCTCCAATTCCCATTGGCACCACAGATCAAAAGTTTACATACCCCAGTCTCTTTTAACATCAATGACAGCTTGGATTCTTTTGTGATAGTTGTGGATGGGCCTCTCTATTTCCCCAGATGGTAAAACTGGTCATTCTTTTTTGGCAAAAAACCTCCAGTTCCTGTAAATTCCTGGACTGTCTTGCATGAACTGCACGTTTGAGATCTCCCTTGATCAATGATATTGAGGTCAGGAGACTGAGATGGACACTCCAGAACCTTCACTTTATTCTGTTTGAGCCAATGAGAGGTCAACATGGCCTTGTGCTTTTGGATTGTCGTCATGTTGGAACGTCCAAGTGCGTCCCATGTGCAGCTTCCAGCATGATGAGTGACACTTTTCCTCCAGTATTCTTTAATAACATGCTGCATTCACCCTGAAATCTACTTTTGACTAAGTTCCCTGAAGCTCACACATCCCCAAAACATCAGTGATCCAGCTCCGTGTTTCACTGGGTTCCATCACAGGCCTTGTTGACTCCTCCAAATGAAACATTTATGGTTGTGGCCAAAAAGTCACATTTTGGCTTAATTATTCCAAATTACATTGTTTAAGAAATGTTGAGGCTTTTCTCTGTGCTGTTTGTCATATTGTAAGCGGATACTTTCTGGCATTTGCAAAGTAATGGCTTTCTTCTGGCGACCTTGGTGGCGCAGTGGTTAGCGCTCGTGCTTCACAGCAAGAAAGTCCCGGGTTTGATATCCTCCTGGACGGGGCCTTTCTGTGTGGAGTTTGCATGTCTGGGTAGGTTTCCTCCGGGTACTGCAGTATCCCCTGCCACAAAAAACATGTACAATAGGCCACGATGAATGAGTTTGAGACTGGGAGTGGGGGACGACGGATGGAAATTAGCTACAAATTAGCTACAATCTGGTATGGCGTGTTTAGATGCATGAGACCCATGTGTGTTCATGGAAAGGCACTGTCCTGACGAAATAAACCAATAAATGAATAGACTTGGCCATTCAGCTCATTTATCATCAAGTGCCTCCTTATTGTACATCTTTAAGGAGCTACACTAGTTTTTTTTTTTCTTCAAAGTCCTGTATTTTAGCTGAAATTATCTATTATTTTTCTTTGCGTCCACAATTTTCCTCACAGTTGTTACTGAAATATTTGTTGACTGTGGTTTGGTTTCAACAACTGCTGATAATCTTTTTTATAACCCTTTCCCTTTTTATACAGTTACCTTTTCTTGCAGATCCTCTGACAATTATTTTGCTTTCCTCATAACTCAGAAACCAGAAACGTTAGTGCAGCACTGGATGAAAGATGGAAGGGTCTGTCAGGAGGCCAAAAACTCACCAACCTTTTATAAACACACAATAATTACAAACACAGATCACAGGTGAGGATGCTTACTTTTAGAAGCCATTCAAACCAATTTTGTGTCAACTTGTGCGCATATTATCAGTCCAAGATCACCAGGGTATGTAAACTTTTGATCAAGGTCATTTTGGTTGTTTCTTTTATCATTATGATTTAAAAAGAGTAAACTCAGTTGTTGTAAAAAAAAAAAAAAGTCTGCCAGGGTATGGAAACTTTTTAGCACAACTGTATACTTTATTGTCCCCCGTACGGAATTATTTCTGCATTTGACTTTGATGCTGCTGGGTTGTTCTCACCCTCGTTGGGCAGTCTTCTCTTATGAAAGTACCAGGTCTCACTGCTGCATGAGGCTACTCGACTTGGCTATTGTATTGGTGAGCTTTGCAATCCGTGTATTGCTAAAATCATTAAAATGCAATTTTGTTGTTTTGTTAGTATCTATTGGTAGACCAACGGCACGGTAGTACAGTAGTTAGTGCTCGTGCTTCACAGCTAGAAGGTCCCGGGTTTGATTCCCACCTGGACGAAGCCTTTCTGTGTGGAGTTTGCATGTTCTCCCTATGTCTGTTTAGGTTTCCTCGGGGTACTCCGGTTTCCCCTATCACTAAAAACATGTACATTAGGCCAGGATGAATGAGAGTGTGTTTGAGAGTGCGCATGGGGGTGATGTTTGGGTGCAACCCAAGGCTACAATCCGGCGTGGTGTGTTTACATGCATGAGACCCATGTATGTTCATTAACATGCACTGTCCCAACCAAATAAACAAATACATAAAAAAAGAAAGATTATTTTGTTTTAAAATTGTGTTCATTATACTCTGTCTTTATACTCTAAATGCCACCCCTTTTATAAGTTGATGACTCATTATGGCGGTGCTCAGTGGCACAGCTGTGGAGAACGACCCAACCTTGCATCTATTTCTAGCTCATGCTCTATTTTGTCTAAATTTTCCATAGCCCTCATCATGTCGTTAAAAATTGTAATGGTGCAATTACCATTTTGAAAATAGGAGCATGTGCCATCAGCAGGATGTAAGATCTAATCACCTCTGGATCCTGTTCAACATATTTGTTTGGCTGCAAGGCCTTTTCTTCAAAGTATCAAAAGACTGACCACCCAACTAAAACCAAGCCATTGTGAAGGATGATAGACATATTTTGTTACAGTAATGAGGCAAATTCTTGGAATTACAGCGGGAACTAGATGTTTACATTGGGGATGCAATGATTCACTTTTGTCACGATTCAATACATATTGGGATATGAAGGTCATGATTTCGATTTGATACCCTCAATGCGCTGAAAAATAAGTCTTTTTTTTTTAAATAAGATTATGCTGACAAGCAAAAATTCCACAAAACCGAATTACACTATATGTTGTATTGTATCAAAATAGGTTCTAGTGCAAAATATTCAAATGCTAAGCTCTAGACTTTTAAAAATAATGTATTTAAGTTTAGTTTTAAGTTTACTTTGTTTGAGCTGCTTACATTATTATTTTCTTTAAGAATTGACATCATTACACAGTAATGGCAGCTCAAAAGGAGTCAGCTAAAGCAAAGAAAGCCAATGTGAGCTTACTCCATATTCAATAGGCTTATACTCGACTTTATAGTAACACATGCAAGCTGCATGCTTTCCCCATAAGGGGCCTTCCTAATAATAACATGTCAGCATCTCACATACAATTGACATTACTTTGACATTTGATACAGCTTAATCCCATAGCAAAACCCTGCCACAGCTGATCTGTGCGAAGGTGGTGCGTTTTCTTGTTGTTTCTCACCGTGTCCCGGTGCGCGAAGCTAATAATGCTACAAACACCAGCTAGCTAACACACATGTGGCTCCCTCCCCCTCCCAGACAGACACACAGGAGGGAGGGGGTGCTTGCGGGGAGGAGTTTCTCTCTGGTTGGAGGGGGCTGCTGTGTTTTTACTTTTACTTTTTTAGGTCAATTCGATTTTTTAAGATTATATCGATTTGCTAAATGCCAGAAGAATGACAGATAGAAATGTCTACGCGGTTTTATATTACTTTTTACAAAACCAAAAGTGTACATACATTTCATTAATATTCGGTTGCATTGCCTTTAAACTGTATGACATGGGTCAAACGTTTTGGATGTCCTTCCACAAGTTTCTCACAATAGTTGGCAGGAATTTTAGTCCATTCCTCCAAACAGAACTGGTGTAACTTAGCCAAATTTGGAGGCCACCTTGCGTGCACATGTCTTTTCAGCTCTGCCCATACATTTTCAACTGGAAAATTGATATTTTTCGACACTGGGACACAGAACTCACCTTGTTTCTGATTTGTATGACGGCTGAACATTTCCATCATTGTTTGAACCAATGAACGTGGCACCTTCAGGTATCTTGAAATTGCACCCAAGGATGAACCAGACGTGTGCTTCCAAGGTCAAGACATCATCATCTGGGCTTTCCCAAATATATAGTAATCTTAGTGTATGTAAACTTCTGAAAACAAAAAATGCTATTTGTCATTGTAGGGCTGGGCGATAAATCAAATACATTCAATTAATTCATGTTTTCAAAAACAGCCCATTTGGAAGATGGCTAAATCGTAAAATTGCGTCCGCCGCTCCATGTCCCTCTGTGTGCGGCCAATTTAGCAGCGTATCTGACACTCCGTAGTGAAATAACACCGGCGGAGAAGCCAGCGATTTTCTGGCGATCTCTGTTGCTTCACAAAGGCCGCGTGTTGTGTTTTAAGAGTGTGCGGTGGAGTTTTCTTCCGCTAAAACAGACTTTCCCTCAGGCTGCTCCTGTGCCTGGGCTTAGTAAGAAGTTTTACTTTTGAGAGCAAACAAGGAATATTTAAAACAGAAATAACTATTTTTAAATAAAGGGTTATCTTATCTTTCTTATGTTGGGCCTAATTGTTGGCTGCTATATTATGAAATATTAATGTGTTCTGAGCAGTTTTCTTCATATAAAAGATCAGGAGACCTTTTTAAGTTTATTTCCAATAAAATCGATTCAAATCGTAATAATCCAAACTGAGTAAAAATATAGAGATTTGATTTTTTGGCCATATCGCCCAGCCCTATCTCATTGTTCTGGCATTTAGCAAATAGAAATAATTTTAAAAATTCTAAGTGACCTAAAAAAGTAAAAGTTAATTCTGATTTCATTCATCTGGTTCTCGCTGTATGCCTTATAAGAACACTCTTGATAGAGGTTATGAATAGGGGTTGTTTTTGTAATTTTCACTATTCCTTTAATAATTCTGTCGTTGTTTTTGAGATGCATTTCTATATGGTTTTAATTAATTATTATGATTCATAATTAACTGTAAAAGAAAAAAACTGTATAAATACTGGGCTTTTCTAAATGTCGGCCGATCAAAATTGTAGTGATCAGTGATCGGTCCCAAAAATCCTCTACCTTTAGTATTTTTTTCCAACAGATAATTTGTAGTGTTTTCTGCACTTGATGATTTTTCACCATTTAACTTCACATTTATGACCTGACTGTAGTGACTGCATCTCTGGCTGGCATAGTGTACAGAAACATTTGTGCAGAGTATGGTCTGGAAACATCAAGTTCAAAGAGGGAAGCACCTCCAAAGTTGTTGATCGAGCCAAGATCCAACACACTCTAATGTTATCAACACATCACAGACATTCTGAAACGAAGTCAGCAACGGCTGTCAATAATCCATACACTAAAAGGACTTTATGTTGCCCCATATCTGTTGCTACGTTTATATCAATCCATTATTCAGTCATTGTCATCTTCTACCTTTTTTTTATGTTAACTTTCAAAAAACAAACTAAACTCACCAAGTTAACAGACAAACACTGTAGGCATTCCCACACGAAACCTCACAGATCTTAACGACTGGGCCATTGGACGCATTGCACTTCCCTATGCCCTCAGGAGAGAAGTACAGGGCGCTCTAATGCGGGAGGGCTCATTTTAAAAGGTCTGATTCCCTCAGCCACCTAGCCTGGTTATGAAACATTAGTTCACAGCACCATTAGCTGAGATTGTACAAGAAAGTATAGGGATGTTGTATTAGTATGCTCAGAAATGCTATGGAGTATGGACATTTTCATGACATAGATATTGTTTTAACCACATCTGACCAAAATATTTTCTTTCTGACTTGGCCATTTTCATTTCTCAACTTGGACTTGAGTGTCTCACAGTGTGAATTTCAAAGAGGCTGCATATTTGATGCTAAGGCCTGTATGTTATTCATTTTTCACTGTAGGCAACATTGTTTCATTCATTTCCCAGGCCCAAGAATAGTCTGAGAGTCTGTAGCTCAGGGCAAAACTTAAATGTGTTTTTATAAACTCATTAGCCTGCTCAGCACTTTCATTTCCGTGTCTTTTCAGTGCAGACAAAAAGATGAGAATCTTTAGAAAAATGAATAATAGAGACAGATTATGTGACCATGCCCCATTGTAATAGGTTAGCAGAGGCGTAGCTTGCCACTAGGCAAGGCTAGCAAATGCTTAGGGCTCACCAATTTTCAAGGCCCCAGGATAAAAGACTTGGAGCAGCAGCAGCGGTAGAGATGACCATGGCGGACTGAGGAGGAGACCGTCGCTGCCACTCGGAGGCGGCCAAGAGCAGAGTGGAGCTCAGCGAACAGGTGGAAGATGTGAGTGACGGGGCTCCTGTAGCCGCCTCGTCACTCACGGACCCCGTATGCCTTTTACTCTCCTATGGCCCAGGAGAGCGCTGGCACTGGGAGCATTTCCCCAGAGCCGCGCTCTGAAACCGTTTGCCCACAGGCCGCGCTCACGTCCCGCGGTCGTGCATTCACAAACTGTCCCTCTGTCAATCCTATACTCCTCTCTCCGCCCCACTCCAGCAGTGACTTTTGTTAAATAAAATAAGCACGTTGACGCTATGGGGCGCCAATGTCAAATGCTATGAGGAAATGGCCTATGGGGCGCCACTGTCCCTTGCGCGCCAAGTCCGACTATATTAAAAAAAAAAATTCTCTCTCGCCCCATCCTTTCGGCGCCCCTATGCAAGGGATATATTGCGTATGCCCTTTTTGCGCCACTGTGTTTTAGTGAGTCATGGCTCCCTAATATTAACTTAGAATGAGCAGTGGACTTTTCACATGGCTCCAATACATTACGTTTGCCAATATGAGTGAAACCAGTTTTGCATAATGACCGAGAGGACCTCAGCCCTCTGTTCTGGGAGAAACGTATGCAGAGAAGTGCATCATGGGAGTTGTCAGGTGACGACCTCCAGCCTCTCGTCACTCTCCCAGTGTGTGCATTATATGGATAAGAACGCACTGGTTTTGGATAGATATATATCTGGTTTCCATTTAAAGGACTTTGCATGTATTTGGAATTTCCTTTCTCACTCTACACATCTGTAATTTCGTGGTGAGCTTTGCCATTTGTGGTTTTCTGGGATTTTACTTATGAGGCACAATGGCGATTGGAACCTTCTAAATAGAGTCCAAATTTTAAAGTTGTTAATTAACTTGTAATTTTGCAAATGCAAAGCAGATAATCGAGATTTATCAGTCTGATTTTGAATAGTTAATGTCAATGATTCGGACGAAATGTGAAGTGAGCTATTTGTGGAATTACAGTATTGATAGTACTAAAGCACAGATGGAATTGATTGCTAGTCTATCTGGTGGCGACAGTGGCGCAGATGGTAGAGCGGGTCGTCTCATGATCCGTAGGTCGGGGGTTTGAATCCCGCCTCCTGCAGGTGCACGCTGCCATTTTGTCCTTGGGCAACTCACTTAAGCCCCCTTGCCTCCAGTGTCTGCAGACGATGAAGTACGATTGAGAGTGTGAATGGGTGAGTGGTTCCTTGCTGTAAAGCGCTTTGAGTGCCTAGTGTAGGTGGAAAAGCACTATGTAAGTTGAGATTTACCATAATATGGTATTGACCATAGTGGCCCCCTTTTCTTTGCCCCAAGGCGCCCTTGCTACACCACTGTAGGTTAGCCAGAGTTATACTGAGAATACTGTTAGATAGATTCACTCAGGGCTTGCTCATCTCCTCCTCATGTGAGTCTGGATGACATATTTGCAGACTGTCCTCCTTATCTATTGTCTAAACTAAATTGATTCATGATTTTATTTCTGGTTTCTGATTTATTCCAGGCTTTGTATTCCCCTATTGGGACAATAATGTTTATCTGATCTTAACTTAGCCAATATCTTAATGGATTAACAAAAATACAATTTTGGAGTTCAACTTTATATGAGAAGCTAGAGACAAATTGTATAGTTAAGCCTTGGCAACATGACTATATAAAATCAAGTTGGGACCAGATGACAATGTCTGAAAATCGGGGCAGGGTCTGAGAGAGTGCTTTGTTTTGGATCTTAAAAAGGCATAACACTAGAGTGTCTGTGTAAGTTCTCAGTCGTACAGGAGTTGTCCATCTTCAATGAAGGTACTTGATTCATCTTCAAGATGAATCAAGTTCCTTCATTGAAGATAATGTGACGTGATGGTATAAACTTTGAACATTAAAGGCAAGTTTAAACAGCAATGACGGGACAACACCACCTGGAGAGGTGGCTCCAGGACCAAAGTTTAGAACAAGGCCTCGCTAAGTGTGGACATAAAGCAAGACGTGATCCCAGTTTTACAAAAGTACAAATGTTATCCTTTATTTTGGTTATCACAATGGTTAAAACACTATAGGCCTATAGGAGAAATAAATAACAAACATTTATCACATTTAAACGATTATCCCTGTTTAAGGAGAGTGGTAATCATTTTCCTTATTGTTTCCGTATTCGGACCCAAAATTAAAGCATAGCACAGCAAATAATGCAAGATAAATAAAACCAAAAGAAACAAGCCATGCAAAACAAACGTTAATAGGCAAAACAATTAATAATGCAAAGAACAAACAAAGCCAGTAAATAATGCAGGCAGTAATAAGAATAGAATCAAAAATAAGCCTCGGCCCAGGCCAGAAAGACAAGGCGGAACAACGAGCGACCTACCTCGAGCAGAAAGCCCCGAACTCACAGCCCAAGCCAAACCGGAGCACCCCGGCGCACAAATGTCCACACAAGGAAGGGCAGATTACTAGCGCCGCAGCTCAAAATCTGGAATGATGCACAAATTTGGATCAGTCTTGGCATAAAGCCACAAACCCGAACAGGAGCCACAAGCAACTCACCCCAAGCCAGAAGTCTCCAACTCTTGCTGCAAGTACAGCTGGAGTGCCCCGGAGAAACGCGTGCTTCAAACAAGGAAAGTCTCGGCTGGTTACTGAAGGCCGCAACTGCCGCACCCAAACCAAGTCATGTGAGCGCGCGCGGCCGCTCCATATGCTTATAGGCTCTGCTCGGTGCCACCTACTCGTCACCATCCGGTAAGATGCGCACCGACATGTCACAAATGTAACCGAATGGAAAGGCGCTAGTAAGCAGCCATAAACTCCGTATGCATGTAAACATTACTTCATTTCTTACTAGCGGGCAACACAGGTTCTTATCAGGCTTAATTATGACAGAGACATTTACTTTATGTTACTTAATTTATTTCATAAATATTTCCCTTTTTCGTTTTGGCATTTTCATTAAAATGGACTACGTCGGACAGCCTTAAATTCTGCCCAAGGCACATACAGTTTGACAGTTTCATTGATCGTGACATTTTAGGCGGACAGTACAGGAGAGTCCCCAAAACAAAACGCTTCCAGGCGACAGCGGAGAGGGAGAGCTGTCCAAAAAGGGGAGGCTTGACTGAACCAGAAACCTATGGAAAGGCATATTAGTTTTGATTGCTAAAACAATTGTAAGGCCGAATTACTAACGTACCGCGAGGAGTCCAACGCCGAGGCCACTAAGACACACATCTGTTAGCCCTGACGACCATATTACACGGGCTAGCCTGCATACACTCAACTCACCGATGCCCGCACACTTCTCGCCAAACCGCCAGCTTTACACTCCCTGCAGCTGCAGTGCGCCTATCGTGAAGAGCTCCTCGCAGCTAGGCCGGTTCCTGACTGGTGGATGACGTCAGGGGTGACAGGTCAGAGAGGGGCAAGAATGGGGGAAGCAGCGCCTTTTATAGGTGAGCCCAGTACTAGCGACCGCAGACTGCTACATTTATTTTTAAGAGCCACTGTTTATTTAAGATAATTTGAATAAACTGTTGCCCCAGTCAGGTCAGTGCAGCCCGTCTACACTGCTGCATGCATTTAAGTGCACTACATCATGGTGCAGTAAATAATTCAAAGAAAACATTTTAATATCGGACGATATTTTCCCAAATCGGACCGATACCGATATATGAAAAAATGACAAATATCCCTATGTTTTACCCTCCATTCACAAAATAAGCATAGCTTTGGTGATGTGTGAACAAAGAGAGGGTTGCTGGTTGTTGCAGGTTATTGAGACACACAAACAGAAGAACCAGCGCTAAGGGCATTTGGAGTACTCCCATCTTTGTTCTCAAATGTTATAGTGATCTCTGTGTCCGTCGCAGATCTGAGAACTGTCTAAATTATCTGCAGAAATTATAAGGTGCAGGGGTTCCCACATTTTTCAGGCTGTGACCCCTAGAATCACTCAACCAACAACTCTATAAAATGTTTATTATAATGTAAGGTGCAAAACATTTAAATGGGGTTTAGTGATATTTCGATACTGTATTTTTGATACTCTGAGCACACTGAATTGTGTCTAGGTTGTTTTTAAATTGTTTTTGTTTTCTTTCTGTGAAGCACTTTAGTCCTCCTGGTGTTGTTGTAAAGTGCTATATAAATAAACTTTGATTGAGTGATTTATTTATTGTATTTTGATATTTTTGTAAAGTATCCTGTTACATTAGTGTATGAATGAGAGTGTGAATGGGTGATTGGTTCCTTGCTGCGCTTAGAGTGTTGAATAGGGGAAAAAATATTATATAAGTTGAGACCATTTACCATTAGTTCATAAAAAACATGCTCTGAGCAGCGAGTGGTATGAGGGGCCGTGGTATGGCACTGACTGAAAACTACAACTGAAGTCATAAGACATAAAATCACTGGGGTTCATGCTGAAACAACTATTGATACATAGAAGTGCAAGTAAACTGTGCATTTATGTGTAAAGAGAGATTAAACTAAACTTTCAGTCTTGGACTCCATGGCGCGCTCTCTCCTGCATCTACTGCTGTTCATGTGCTGTCCTCACACAGCCACATAATCCATATAAAGCAGTAGTTTTCTTCTTCCATCATTATCCATGATCTGAAATGTCCTCCAGGGTTTGAGGAGCATCTGCGTGCAGTACTTTTTCAGTCATTCCGGTCTTCCGCGTGACTTTCTTTCACCAAAGCCACTGAAAGAGAACAGGCTGTCATTTATTTCAGTGTCGAGCCAACTTATTTGTGGATTGAACAACTCATAGCTTGTAGAAGTCGAGCCTGTACAGGGCAACATTTTTAACCTCGCCAATATCCAGAGCTGCAGAGAGAGATGCGGACACTCAGCGGAGGACACTGCCCCAGATCTGCGTCTCTCACCTCAATGATTGATTTCAACAAAAGTATTTCAGAGAAAAGCTCCAACGTCTAAAGTGTCTGTAAAACCTTCAGAAAGTGTGGACCTTCAAAAACAACAGTGTGTGTTAAATATATTACCTACCTATGCAGAGTGTTTAAAACATCAATCAACGGTAATTTTTTTGGGTCACATTAACCATTCAATTATTATAATTTTTGCTTTGCTGGAACTCACAACTTGTAATTGTTAAACTGGTTAAGGCGAAAATAACCAGCCTTAGGTATCTTGTTAATATGTTTGGTTTAATGTTATGTACACGCTGATTTTTCTATGACGTCGTGGCTGTAGTATTTGGTACGCATATTTTTGCTTGCAGCAGTGCGGTAACTCGTGATCCTGGGCACAAAGGTGAGCTAATTTGGTCAACTCTTTCATTTTCAGTTTGTTTGGTGGTCTGTCAAGCGACTGTATTGCAGGTGGACGTCTTAAAATTATGTTCCAGATGTTAACGAGGTTTCGAGTGGGTTGTGTTGATCGGGGAGGCGAGCCTTTTGCCCTTCAGCGTACTGCACTGTAAACAATAACTTCCAACGAATGTGCGCATATAAGAATCTGAATATGCCTTTCCAGACAAAAGCCTTCACATTTATAGATTTTATGAGCTGAAGGGTGATAGCTGCAAACCTCTTTTAATCAACGATCGAGTTGATAAAATACAGTATGGAGAAGAATATTGTTTCTATGGCAATATTAATTCCGTACATGTTTGAAAAGCTTGCGAGCTGAGGATGAGTGGGTGGATTTTATCCTTGAAGTTAGAATTAAAGTTAAGTACAGTACATACAGTACAAGCACGTTAATAGCACAGATTCAATGAATAACCTTCAGTCCACACCCGGTGTCTGGCTTTGTTCCCAGTGACAAGCCTCAAAGCACAGGAGACAAGGGCATGCACATGCGATTGCACTATATAGCTTTAAATAGCTTGCTTTCTCTGAAAATAAAAAATACATGAAAGGCTGAGGACATGAGACAACAATGCAAATTTCATCCTACTTAAACAACAAACTAGCTTTAGGATTACAATTTTCATCTATCTAGTTATCCTGCTTACTCACACCATCACACTCCCTCCTGTTGTTTTCAGGTATTATTCAAATGTAGTTTCACACACTCAAGTTTAGTTTCTAAATGAAAAGCAAAGAAAGCCAACCTGCCTTTATTTAGGCCATTTATCTGGAAAACAGTAAGAAGTGCACTGTGCGATGGCGACTCTCAGCATTCATTTTGTCACCTTAATACAGTTTGTGCAGTTCATTCTGTGGAATTTAATGTGTGGCAGTCGATGTCAATCATTAAAGGGTTACTAACCCCCCCTTCCAGAGCCTCAGCCTCAGAGCCTCAGATTTGAAAATATTAACAGACAAGGGGCGTTGCCTGGAGGACTAAGGGGGGCGCGGGAGGGGGGAGGGGTGGGAGGGGTCTGGGTCTGTGATTGACAGGACAGTCATCAGATTTTGACGCGGCACCTGCAGCGCTACTAGTAAACAAAGTCCGATGGAGTTCCAGCGAGCTAACGTGTTTAGCAACATGTTCCACAGGGACAACTTTACAGCTCTCTACACTCGAGAAACATCGTGACAGACAGAGGCCTTGTACCTGAGGCTGCTCTGAAGCGCTGGGTTATTTTATTAGTGTGATTCCTCTGTAATTTACAAAGCTAGCGGCTTAGCATTGAGCTCGATCGATGTTAGCATCGCAGCTAAGGGATCGAACAGTCCTTTCAGTATCAATCTATTTTAGATGTAGACTTTTTGCTGTAGTCTACGTAAGCATGTGTCCTCAGCAGATAATGTGTGAGCTATAGAGACGTGACTATATGTATTACAAAGCTTTATTTTATTTTCTTACAGCAAAGTGTACAAAACATATCACATAAATAAAAAAAATATATCTTATTGTGCAGGAACACTGTCCTTTTGAAATGGTTTTCGGTTTGTCAATGAAGATAACACAGAATCATCTTTCTCTAAAGGCTTGACTAACGGTCTGTAACATTGTGGACCCAAAGACACAGTTATCCCCCTAAGTAAATAGCCCAAAAATGTTTTTTTTAAGTTTAACCAATGTAACGTTAACTAAACTACCACTGAATGATCACTGTAGAGTAAAGGCTATAATGTCTCTATTTTATGCTTATTTAGTTGAATGATGAAAAAATTATTAAAATTAAAGATCTTAATTTTTTAGTGTCAATTTTCTTACTTGATTCTGTACAATAAAATACCACTAAAACCAATACTAACTTAGCTAAATTCAGCTAACTAATCTAACAAAAGCAACTAATGACTAAAACTAATGACTAAAAATGACTAAATATTATTATTATTAAAACTACAATATTCAACAACTAACACTATACAATTATCTATAATACAAAAAGCTATGCTAATAAAATCTACCTAAACGCTATGTTAACAATTCGCAAACCTGACAATCGATGAAAATATTCTCTCGCTATTCCAACTCCAACTCGCTACGGGGGCGTGAGCGAGACTGGTCCGGTTTTATAGCCCAGCGCGGCAGAGCAACTGACGTCAGCTCCAACCTCGCACGTCATCTCCAACCTTCTGCGCAAATAAGGGAGCCAAATTCAAAAATCAATTGCAGTACCGACAGTTTGCTGCAGATAGCGCCTCACTGACGCTTTTAGGCAGAAAGTTGATCTTTCAACTAATTTGCACTAAATAGCTAAAATAAAGACCAGGACATGTAGACAACACTATTGGACACTCATTTATACAGTTTATCAGGAACAAAAAGTGGATTTGAGGGTGAGTTACTCTTTAAGAGTTTTCTTGCAGAGATAGGCATTTTTTGGAAACACTTGAAGGGGAACTGTGCAGTGGCTTGTCTCGTTGCTCCTTATCACTGGTGAGGAACTTCCTGTGGTCCCTATGCTTAAGGAGTTATGACTGGAAGCTCCCTTTCCCTACTTCCTCCTCACTGACAGAACTATTCGGACAGCTCTTACCATGGCGAACGGTGATGCCCATTCGGTTTTGGTATGTGGAGCTATGAAATTGCTTACCGATTTGATGGTAGTGTAGTAGTTGGAATCTGACTTTGGAATATGACAAACTGTAAGACAAGATAACTATTAGACAAAACAATAATATATTCGGTTAACAGGACAATGAATTTGAATGCTCTCTCTTTAAATGGTTAATTCATAATTTTACTTAAAAGTTCCCCTGGCTCGCCTTGCCCTCATGGCACAGAGGACTGTATCAAGTGTATATTTCACAGAATCCTCCCAACTGTGTCCTCTGACCCAGCGTCACTGGGTTAATAACCAACCGCACAGAAAACAATTCGTCATCAGCTACCTGCCGCTGATAGGTGTCAGCGGATGTCTATGCCTTTGTCACCGCGCCACATGACAAACTGTATCACGCCTGGTGATCTTGGGTTCCCTAAGGCTACGCACTGCTTCGCTACCCAACAGTAACTGCCACTTGATAACATTCTATCTGTGTGCCATGATCCACATCCAGATAAACGGTCCTATCCCCTTTTTTTCATCTTCTTCCATTGCTCCATAAATTACACACATCTTGCGGGGCTTTGATGTCTGCTGCTTAATGCCGTATTCTGCCCCTAGGTAACTTCAATTTTGGCTTCTTGATTACAATGGGAAACTTACTGTAGTGAGGAAGCTCTTCTGCAATTGCTCTGGATTCTGTGATAGCCAGGGGAACGGCAGAGTATGTTGGATAGATCTTGAGTAGATAATAAATAAATCCAGACAAAAGGAGATGGTAGTACACTATCAAAGAGGGCAACCAAGGACAAAACTATACTAAATCATAATACTAATCATCCCAAGTCTCGCTCTAATAATCATAATAACAATAATGATCATAATAAGAGTAATAATGATAGCGCTTTTTAAGATGCCCAAAGTCATTTTACGATTATTCATTCACTCCATACTCAGTGGTGGTAAGCTACAGTGGGAAGAAAAAGTAAGTACACCGTTTGGAATTTCTGCCTAACTTGCTCATAAAATGTTCATCAAAATCATAAGAATGATTAAACAGTGCCTGCTTAAACTAATACCACCCAAACATTTACATGTTATCATATTTTTTACTGGCCATAACATGTAAACATTCCCAGGAGAGCGTGGAATAAGTAAGTACACCGCCTGAATCTTACTGAACTGCAGCAGTTTTGTGAAGAGGAATGGTCAAAGATTGAGATGAGCGTCTGCAACTGCAACTACAGAAAAGCAGTTATTGCTGCAAAAGAAGGGTCAGCCAGCTATTTAATACAATGGATCACTTTCTTATTCCACGCTGTTGTGAATGTCTCAGGTCTTTCTTATCTTGTTCAACTTGTGAATTCCTTTTTCCATTGATGATAGCACGTTGTCCAGGCCCTGAGGCAACAAAACAGCCCCACACCATCATGCTCCATGCACCAGACTTCACAATGAGGATAGGGTTTTGATGTTGGTGCTGTTCCATTTTTCCTCCACACGACGTTGTGTCCTCTGGTGTTTTGTTGCCTCAGGGCCTAAGCAACGTGCTATCATCAATAAAAAAAATCATAATTCATACGTTTATCAAGGTATTTTGCAGAGAGACCTGAGACATTCACAACAGCGTGGAATAAGTAAGTGATCCCTTGTAATAAATAGCTGGCTGATCCTCCTTTTGCAGCAATAACTGCTTTCCTGTATTTATAGATTAGACACAACGATTAGGATGAATTTTAGACCATTGCTCTTTACAAAAATGCTGCAGTTCAGTGAGATTCAGGCGGTGTACTTGCTTATTCCACGCTCTCCTGTGAATGTTTACATGTAATGGCCAATAAAAATATGATAAAATGTAAATGTTTGGGTGTTGTTGGTTTACTGTTTAGTCAGTCTTATGATTTTTATCAGACCACATTTAGTGACCAGTTTAGGAAGAAATGTGAGAAATTCGAAATGGTGTACTTACTTTTTCTTCCCACTGTACATTTGTAGATCTGGGGTAGACGTCCGGTAGCGAGGCTGCCAATTCACCATCAGCCCCTCCTCCTCCCACCACTAGCCACCCACACACCATTCACCTAGGCTACCTGGTATTCCTTCACAGTTTCTCATCCAGGTACTAACCAGGTTCAACCTTGCTTAGCTTCCAAGATCTGATGGAATCGGGCAGAGCAAAAGCGGTATGGTATAAAACCCACCTCTGTCCCCTGAAACCCTGAAAAGTATTCGGCCCCCTTGAACTTTTCGACCTTTTGCCACATTTCAGGCTTCAAGATATAAAACTGTAATTTTTTGTGAAGAACCAACAACAAGTGGGACACAATCATGAGTGAAACGAAATTTATTGGATATTTCAAACATTTTTAACAAATAAAAAACTGAAAAATTGGGCGTGCAAAATTATTCAGCCCCTTTAAGTTAATACTTTGTAGCGCCACCTTTTACTGCGATTACTGCTGTAAGTCGCTTGGGGTATGTCTCTATCAGTTTTGCACATTGAGAGACTGAAATATTTGCCCATTCCTCCTTGCAAAACAGCTCGAGCTCAGTGAAGTTGGATGGACAGCGTTTGTGAACAGCAGTTTTCAGTTCTTTCCACAGATTCTCGATTGGATTCAGGTCTGGACTTTGACTTGGCCATTCTAACACCTGGATATGTTTATTTGTGACCACTCTATTGTAGATTTGCTTTATGTTTTGGATCATTGTCTTGTTGGAAGACAAATCTCCATCCCAGTCTCAGGTCTTTTGCAGACTCCATCAGGTTTTCTTCCAGAATGGTCCTGTATTTGGCTCCATCCATCTTCCCATCAATTTTAACCATCTTCCCTGTCCCTGCTGAAGAAAAGCAGGCCCAAACCATGATGCTGCCACCACCATGTTTGACAGTGGGGATGGTGTGTTCAGGGTGATGAGCTGTGTTGCTTTTACGCCAAACATAACGTTTTGCATTGTTGCCAAAAAGTTGGATTTTGGTTTCATCTGACCAGAGCACCTTCTTCCACATGTTTGATGTGTCTCCCAGGTGGCTTGTGGCAAACTTTAAACACCACTTTTTATGGATATCTTTAAGAAATGGCTTTCTTCTTGCCACTGTTCCATAAAGGCCAAAGTTGTGCAGTATACGACTGATTGTTGTCCTATGGACAGAGTCTCCCACCTCAGCTGTACATTTCTGCAGTTCATCCAGAGTGATCATGGGCCTCTTGGCAGCATCTCTGATCAGTTTTCTCCTTGTATGAGCTTAAAGTTTAGAGGGACGGCCGGGTCTTTGTGGATTTGCAGTGGTCTGATACTCCTTCCATTTCAATATTATCGCTTGCACAGTGCTCCTTGGAATGTTTAAAGCTTGGGAAATCTTTTTGTATCCAAATCCGGCTTTAAACTTCTCCACAACAGTATCTCGGACCTGCCTGGTGTGTTCCTTGTTCTTTATGATGCTCTCTGCGCTTTAAACTGACCTCTGAGACTATCACAGAGCAGGTGCATTTATACGGAGACTTGTTTACACACATGTGGATTCCATTTATCATCATTAGTCATTTAGGTCAACATTGGATCATTCAGAGATCCTCACGGAACTTCTGGAGAGAGTTTGCTGCACTGAAAGTAAAGGGGCTGAATAATTTTGCACGCCCAATTTTTCTGTTTTTTTTTATTTGTTAAAAATGTTTGAAATATCCAATACATTTTGTTTCACTTCATGATTGTGTCCCACTTGTTGTTGGTTCTTCACAAAAAATTACAGTTTTAAATCTGTATGTTTGAAGCCTGAAATGTGGCAAAAGGTCGAAAAGTTCAAGGGCGCCGAATACTTTCGCAAGGCACTGTATTTAAATCAATGGTGAAACAACATGCATTTGAAATCTGTGTCTTGTTTTCACAGAAATGTCTGGAACCGTGGAGGACATCTCTCAGGTGCACTGGAAGCAGCAGTGGCTGGAGAATGGGACTCTCTTCTTCCATGTATCAATGACAGAATCTGAGCTACCACCTGAGTCAACACAGCCCACAGCCAGGGAGCCGGCCCATGTTCTTCATGAGCACTTACATCTTCTGCACATCTCTGTCATGGTGAGTCACGACAAGCTGCAAATTTGTTATTTCTTTCTTTATTTGCTACTTTTATTTTTTACTCCTTTTGGACATTATTTCTAAAAACAGTACATGAAAAACCCATTTTAAAGATATAGACAGAGATACTGTCGCAGAAAATCCACAAAGGTTATCCAAGTGCTTTGGATAACCTTTGGTTCCTCACTTCTCGCTGAATTATGGAATTTAACATTTTTCCATCAGAATAAAATGGGACGTTGTGGTCATCGCTACGGCAACCCCGTGAAAAATATGGCATGCGTGTGATTGACTTTTCTGATCAGAACGACCAAATAGAATGTTGTGCCAAATTATTTTCTTTTTCGTAAAAGTCAAATTTGTACTCTCCATATAATTCCTATAGGGGGCACTATCGCGCCCAATTTGAATTTTGCCAGATGAAAGTGTTTAGGACTGTGACTTTAACAACTGACAACAAAATGATCGAAATCGGGCTTCGTGTGAATGGGAGCCATTTTTTGTTTGCAAAAAAAATGGCAAAATACTTCGTACAGTTTAAAAAAACGTAAAACTTCTCAAGATTATTTTCCACCCCAAATGTCAATTATTCGTTTATCTGTATTACTTGGCTTCTTCTTCCCTTTGCTGCATTTGCTCAAGTATTGCATCTTGGAAAACATTCACTTCATTCAATTAATTTGGTCTAAATATCTTACAAAACAGTAACATTTCTTACCTCAGTTGAAGTCACGCCTGCAAATCTGTAATTAACTAGGACGAGACTGTTATTTCTGGTGCTCGTAAAGCCTGAGCGCCTCATGCACGAGCTTATCATCGAGGCTGCAGTTACACGTTTGGCCTAAGGGGGCAATTGCGAGCACAAAACTGCCAAACAGCCCCTTTAACCTATTAAAGCAATTTACAAAAGATAGTGAATTGATAAACATCTGGCCGGCCTGTTCTGATGCAGCTTAAATCCTCATAGTGTCCATGTCCGTTTGTCAAATAATCCAATATCTACAGGGAACAGAAGGCCTACAAAAGGCCTTTTTAGGCTGAAATGCGTTGGGGCTATGTTTGTCCATTTAGACATTCCATACAAATAAAGGCATTTTAATTTCACCAGAGAGTGCCGTGGTTTCTCTGTTTTATTAATTTATAAGGAACCGTCAGGTCATTTCTCTAAAGAGCATGCACCACCGGGAAGTGGTGTTCATGGGTTGAAACCTTTGCATTGTAAATTTAGTTTTAAATGGAATCGTTAAGTTCTAAACGCTGAAAAACTCAGGGGGAAAGCCAGGTGCGGGGAGGGAGGTGCAAAGCAGGGGTCACCACTGACACCTACTTACAGTACAATAAATATTCCTAGAGAATAGCTTAAGGCAGCTTTAAAAAGTACAATCTTTTCCCCAGTAAATATCTGATAAAACAGAATTCCACTAATTTTAACAATGTAAATAACCCCAGCATACACCACAAGTGAATGCTAATGAAATTGAAATTGAAATTTAGATATGTCAAAATCTCTACTCTCATGCGAATGGTTCCCCCGCTCTCTCTCTCTCTCTCTCTCTTTTCTTCAAATTTCCGCATACTGATATAGATGTGGGACGAGACAGATTAAAATGACACACCACAATGTAGACGGCTGCACGGGAATTGTCACTTTCTGTCACGGTTTGTCAGAAGAGGTCTATGATTGACTTGTGCTTTTAAATGGATACAGTGTACTTGTCTGAAGGGTATTCTCACACATAAAGATACAGTCTCTGATATTCTGGCTGGATGTCTTTTCTCTTATGACATTATGTGAGTTTTATTATATTATAGTTTAAATTTACAACTATTTAAAAACATTTATTCTTTCATGAGTATCTAATTTTACTCTAAATAATTCTTGTATAGACCTCTTTCCAGCCGGAAAGAAGTTACGGGAAGAAGAATAAACTTACTATCACAAGTGTAAAGTTACAACTTTGAAATGTCTTTGTGTGTATGGTGTCTTCCAGACACAGTAACAGTATACAGTATATACAATAATTACTGATGCATAATTAATTGTATTTTTTACTAATCACAAACAGGATAATGACATTCAGATGGCAACATCTGTCTATCCTTCTTGTGAGTATGACAGGAAGTTTTCACAAATGATTGCTCGAGTTCACTCAGAGGACAGGTAGTATTTTATTTAAATGAGCTGCTGTAAAGCCCGGCAGTTCAGAGACATTCAATGTTCTGTGTTATGGAACATAATCTATTTCTGCAGATCTAGCGCTCTATAGAATGGTACCAAATGTAAATGAGACGCTGTCAAATCAGTCATTATGTTCATGTTAGGAAACTAGGGAATTAAATAAATGACTTCTGATGGGGGTAAATCTATTTTCAAATTGAATTTGAGCAGTTTCTTATAATTGAGCACGCAGCTACATATTCACGAGTGTACTGACACAATGTGAAGTACGCGACTAATCCATCTCTGTCAAGCACTATGCAAGACAGTGTTTCTCAACTGGTTGTTCGGAACCCAAAAGTGGGTCGCGAGCCTTTCCCAGAGAACATGATTTTTTTCAATATTTATCTACTGAAAAAGTATAGAAACAGTCCATTAAAACTACTAATGCTGATATAATATAGTATTTTACATTATCCATTGTCTAATTCAATATTTTTGGTTTAATATTCAATATTTTGGTCAGGATGAATGAGAGTGTGTTTGAGGGCATGGGGGGATGACGGATGGAAATTAACCCAAGGCTACAATCCAGTGTGGCTTGTTTACTTACATGCATGAGACCTATGTATGTTCATTAACATGCACTGTCCCGACCAAATAAACCAATAAATAAATCATTTTATGGTGATGGTGGGTCCCGACACCATACCAGTTGAGGACCACTGCACTAAGATACAGCGCACACACTTGGAATGGCTTTCTTCTATTTAAGGAGTCACTGGCAATGTATGACCGTCACTGTGGTGGGTCACTGATGTATTTGACGCAATTGTGCCTTGAGCCAAAGCAAGGGCGACACAAATTAATTTGGTCCTTGCAAGGTAATGGCTTTAAAATCAAAATTTGAGAAAGCTTATTCCATTAAAGCTTCAGCCAGGTGGACTTGAATGGCTCCCAGCTTTAATTGTTTCAATCACCTTTTTATTTTTTCCAATTTTACACATTTGTGATATTGCATATGCAATCATTGTAAGTTTTAATGAAACACTTGTGCTACCGAACTGAAAGGATTTTACCATCTTTCTTTTAATTTGTTATTTAATGTTGCTGCAACTAACCGATTTAAACGGGAATATCTTTGTAAAATAATTGATAAAATTAAGGTAACTAAACATTATTTATTTATGTATTTATTTATTATAATTTAATTTATTTACAGTATTGACAGTGCAAGTTAATGAACACACATGGGTCTTATTTACTAGCAGTAAGACAAGAACTAATGTAACATACAGTTTCATGTCGTTTTGCATCTACATGTTTTATGTCAGATCCTTCAAGGCAGCCATGAGATCTGTTTGAACTTTGTGATGGACTAAACCCAGCAACTCAAAAACACATTTACGGTGTTAAAAATATAGTTGTGATGGGTTCTGCAAAGTGCTTGTGGCACTTGTGATGTCAAGTGCAGAGCACTCTCTGCTGAGATCTAATTAAATATTGTCATTTTACTGCATGTAGGAAAAGATAATTGTGACATTAAGGCAGCAGGGTAACGTGGGTTTTCATTTTGTAAGCATTTTTTTATTTATACAGAGGCAAAGAATGAACGATGAAACAGGGTAACATATGAATGTTACCCCATTTAAACAAATAGAGTATGTCAGGCACACCAGGCAGCACTTATCATGAGCTTCCCCTGGCTGCTATCAGTCACACGACACTCTACCTCAACAAAGTAAACACCACTTGGCTTCTTCTAATCCCAACAGGCAGTGTGCTACGGGTTTCTTCCTCTCAATAATCTCTGCTGGAAGAAAGACTCTTGGAGTAAGATATTTCGGTAAATCTAATATTACTGCCAGTAAGAAAGATATAATGAATCTCAGCTGTATATTATAACATATTTTATAATATTTGCATTCCATATGTCAATGTTATGGGTTAATCTCTGTGGCTAACTGTGTGTTTCTGAGCATGACATGTCCATGTTTGAATTTACAAGTTCTGCACGTTTATATATACACCTACACACACGAATATATAGTTGAATTATTTCTATGACACTGCACTGCACAAATGAGCTGATGCTGTAGGGGAACTATTTTTTAGGTAAAGCAGTGATAGGTTAACTGCTTAATTTTGTGCAAGCTGTGGTAGAGACTTATTAAACAACTCGGATCTGTGCATTACTTCGTTTTTAGAATCCAAGTTGTTGTGCGTTACAACTATGTAATCCTTCTAATCCTTACATACCATACTGTTATTAATCATGTATTGCGCCATGCAGTTTTTGTCCTGACACCCAGTCAGTTTAAGGTGACCTCTCTAAAGCGGGACATTTTAAATGGGCTTATATCTCAAGTGGCCAGTCCCTTTTTCACGCAGTGTCCTTTTGCTCAATACTGGAGGTTAGGTGCAAGTGCTTTTGTCTTTAAAAATCCTCCAATATATCCCTAAAATGAACAGCAGTTTTGCAGCTGGAAGCTTTTTTCCTGCTTGGATAAATTGAAGAGTCTATAATTAGGAAGACAGGAGAGATCTCCCAACAGTACATGGCAGTAGAGCAGAGGTCTTCCATGGCTCATTGGTTTGACCTGTATACCTATGGGAATGGCCTGTGTAAAATTGTCTTTGTTTTAAATAAGTGTATAATACTAGCCTACATCTTGGAGATTGTGGGAAAAAAATGTTAGAACTAAATTGACAGCTGGAAATTATAGTGTTATACTTATATGAATGTACTTTATAAACTTGACTTCCACATGGGATGGCAGAAAAATGTGCACATGAGCCTGTTTCTCTTTTATACCCCTAGCATGTGCATGATGAACACTAGTTAAGTAGCATCAGTGACCATAACAGATAGCTACCCCTCCATTTGCAGAGCCAGTAATAATACAGTGTGAACACGTGTACACAAACATGAAGCACAACCATTCATTTCTACCTTTTCTCCTCTGACCATTCTTCTACCTTCTCGATATCTTCTGTTGCCTGGGAAACAGTTACCGATGGAGACCAGGAGTTTAGGGAACAAAAGGAAGGTACTGAAGGAAGAAAATTGAATAATAGTGTTCTTTAAACACACACAGTGTCCAGGTGCATTCAAAGATATTTGTAGAAGGGTCATGGGTGCTCTGTGAATGCCTGCATTTTTTTTTAAAGAGAATGGCTTCCCCTTTATTGCCTTGTAGCAATAGTTTATAGAGGAGTACTAACCTTAAAACGGACACTCTCAGGGTACCGTTGAGCTTTCTTTTCTTTTACCTCTATCTAACTAAGACCCACTAAGATTTCATAGAGTGTTTTAGAAGTAGGAGAAGCAAAGCATCACCAACCTGATACGAGGAAAATGCGATTAAATGCTAATTCCATGAATAAAACCTTGGACATTCTTGCTGTGAACACAGGCGTCCTTCCACATGCAGGTGCCTATCAGCCGAATGGCTGTTTCACCCGCTTTGTCCAGCTTTTCCATAACAAAGGCCAGTGCCAAACCGGTCTGACCAGGCCCTCACTAACACAGGTCATCCAGATTTAATATTTCACAACATCCTACCGCAGTGCTAAAAGGGGATTTTTCCGATATTACCATTTAGCTGCTGTTAGCGTAGCTTTAGCTTGTTTGTTAGCATAACATTTACATGAGCTTACCTTCATAGTTCGTAATTTAGCAGTTTATTTTCTGTTTAAATACAGCATGGCACCTGAATGAATCCATAACTCCCACCAGATGACAGCAATTGTCCACATTTGTTCTCATTGCGGCTTACTAAACCTTTAAAGACGATCTGTACAGTGTGCTCATCTGTGGGGGCCCCGCCCACAACAACTGTGGTGTGTGGTGGAAACAGAAAGGTGTGCGGGGTAGAGTCGATACGTGCACGTAGATCGTGGCATGCGAAGTTGGGTTGCGCTATGTGGAACGGCGGCTTTGGTGTGCTACCAGTGGCGTGCTGCACCCATGGAGCCTAGGCCTTCACACACTCATACCCTGATACGTGAAAGATGCCAAGGCGGCCTTTCCCTACCCTTGCAGAAAATCTTTCTTAATTCCTGATTCCTGATTTAACTATATTTAGTTTAGGGAGCATATCAAATTAACCTTAACCTGTCTACTGTAAAGGTAATACTCCTGTGCCCTATCCTGACCAACTGAAGCACACTCATCATGCTGTTCTCATCTCTTCATCTACTTCTATAGTGCTATCGATTCATCCTTGCGTGTTGTTCTCTTAATAGCCATTTAAAATGTGTGATTAAAATCTCGGGAAATTCTCCCATTAGCGTATAGTTAAAGTTCTCTATTCTCCTCCTTAGCGATAGCATGTGTTTTGCTCACAGCTATTAATGCCTCACTCACCAATTGGGAGCATATGTGCATTTCAAGCTCTCAAAGTGTTAACAATTATAAGGTTGCACAACCAATTGAAAGAAAAAAAATTATAATCACAAATCCACTGGAAAGTATTGCAGTTGTGATTAGATTTCACAATATTTTTTAAAATAAGAAATCAAGATTCAGGTCACTGTGCACGTTCTAAACACATCCAGGGGCATTTGAGAGAAGACTGTAATATAAACTGCTATAATAGAAAGGTGTAAATTCTCGGTCATCCAGGCAGTTCAATCTTGGGAAGCTGAAATAAAACAACTGGACATCCTTTTTGTTTTTTTGACAGACACTCATGTTTCACTCTACATCCAGAGAGCCTCCTCATGACAGTTTTGTTAACAGTCATGCCTCCATTTAATGCTTCCACATTGTTTCCAGGGTTCGAAATTAACACCCGCCAACCCGCCAAATGCGGGTTAAAAATCATTTTGGCGGGTACCGATAAAAAACCTACCAGCCAGTTTGGCCGGTGATGCATGAGCTAGTGATGGGTCGGTCGCGAACGAGTCGGTACAAAGAGCCGGCTCTTTTAAGTGAAAGATGAGAGCCGAGCCTCACCCGCGAGCCGTTTTATTTATTTATTTATTTTTTGCATGTTGCATGTTTATCAAGCTCACCGTGCCCCGCTTTCTGCTACATTCAAGAAAAATAGAGAAAGGCAAAGAGTAAACGAGTAAAGAGAATGGGATCGGGGAGAGAGGGAGAAAGGAGAACTCTGCAGGCGCAGCCCGTTCGCGAGGAATGAACCTGCTATTTACACAAAATCAAGATCTCTATAAACTTAAACTACTCCATAAATGTAGTCAGCGCATCCATAGCTTTCAGTCACTTTATATTTGAGAGAGATCCGCTTAATATTTTCGGTTTTATGGTTAGAAAAAGTTACGCTGGGTTTGTGGAGTGAAAACAATGCGATGACGCGCGGAGCGGCGAAACGACGCGATGTCGGCCTTTTCCTCTCATGTGTATGAGCGCATTACAAACGTACAGGAGTCCTGGCTTAAGTAATAACTTCAGTTATGTCTGGAGTCTGTAACTCTCTCTCAGCGCGAGGCTCCAGCAGCTCACGGAGGCGGAGCTGAGGCCGCAGAGGGACTGGGGAGAAGCTATGGGAGAAGCATTTTGACTGTAAATAAAAGAGTACATACATGAAACTAATGGCAGCTTTAAAAGTGTATGTTGCTATAATAAACAATGGCTCTACCACCTCAAAAAATTTACTTTGATTCCTGAAGACAACACAGACCACTATAAGCCAATATCACATTATTATAGCAACTAATAAAATTAATTCCTCTTTTCTTTTTAATTGCTTTCTTGATTATAGTTGTTTTGTGCAGGGAGCAGTAGAGAGGCTCATTTAACGAGCCATTAATCCAAATCTCTCCTAAATTTAAAGTGTATATATTAAAAAAACATAAAGAGCCATTTGGGGGCCAAAAGAGTCGGCTCTTTTTGGTGAGCCGATCCAAATGATCCGGTTCACCAAAAATAGCTGAAAATCCCATCACTAGCATGAGCCAATCATGCAAATCATGTCAGAGACGCTCTGGGTGGTTTGTCCCCTCTGTCCTACATTTCCCATGAACACTACACTACTGGTGACGTTTTAGATACCTATTATCACATTTTCATCCAGTGGCATTCATAATCTCTTATTTTCGCAACGTAAAAATTTGTCTAATGGAAATTCTGATTGGCTGGTAACTTCAGAAAGTTACCAGCCACTTTGGCTGGTGATCAAAAAAGTTAATTTCGAACCCTGATTGTTTCACTGGATGGTTTTGTGCATCTTACTCTTTGCCGTATTTTTGTGGGGTTCAGTGGATTTTTTTTGGCCATGGTGGTCCTGGGGAGGGCAGCTTTTTGAAAGTTTACAAAGAGCTAGCTTGTCAGATAGACCCATTTGGGACTAGGGTTAGGTGATACTGACAAAAATGAATATCTCAATATTTTTTTTCAATATCTCGATATCAATATTTAGACGATATTTTTGCAATCTTTCAAAGAAATGTGTGCAAACTCCAGTTGGTCTTTTGACTTGCTGTATCTGACCCATTATTGTATAGAATTACTAGTACATAAAGATATGAGACATTATTGATTTAAACATTAGGGCAGCGTGATATGAACAAAAATGTATATCACGGTATGAAAAAGAAATATCACAATAACGATGTATTTGGTGATATCAAAGCCTTTAGACCAGGGGTGTCAAACTCATTTTGGGTCGTGGGCCGAAATTCAGCTGCCACGGTGGGTCGCGGGCCACATATAATGTAAACAGGAAAATAAAACATTTTTCCAATAAATGAATAATAATAACAACAGCTTACACTTTACACGTTTCTCAAAGTGCTACATAGTATTCATTAGAGTGAATGGTCCTCTTTTCAAGTCTTATTTTTTTCTTGCAAAAGAGATGTCAACATTTATCAATTATATCAATTGATAAAATAATGTAAAAACATTCAACAAGGATCACTGTGTACAAATAGGAAGAGGTCCATTTTTCTTGAAAAATCCGACACTCTGTGTCACTTTTCTCTTTTTTGACAAAGACATTTCACTGAAGAGGGTGCCAGAGTCAACAGGAAAAGCAGGTAAAGCGATAGAACTGACTGAAACACAGCGCCCCTAGCGGAAAATATAAGAACGGCAAATTTTAAAGAAAATGAAGTTTATTCTGCTTTAATAGAATCAGAATAGGTTTTTATTGCCATTGTTATGAACAGGTTCACAACTAGGAATTTTACCCGGGCACCAGGGCAGCCGTTACAAGGCGCCCCTTAAAAAAAGAAAAGAAAAAAAATTATTATTATTATTTTTTTTTTTCAACAATGCATATTTATCCCGTGGGCCGGACTGAACCCACTGGCGGGCCGGTTCCGGCCCGCGGGCCGTACGTTTGACACCCCTGCTTTAGACAATAGGGCAAATTCATTGAAAGCTATTTCATTCTATTTATTCATCTAAATCTCTGCCTTCATCTTGAAGAATTCCTTCAAGATGGCGCCGAGGAAGGCAGCCACGGTGCTTTTGTGTGTCTATTCTTGTGCGTTTACTGGGTGTCCGCGTGCTCTTACACCGGTGAAGCACTTCTGAACATCAGGTCGATCACCCCTACGGACCTACTGCCCGTTTTTTTGGCAACAGCCGCGGATTTGGTCCACTTTTTGACCAAACGAGTGAGACGTCGCCGGAGAGGGAAGCGTGCGGGGGCCCTTGTTCATGGAGACATGGCTGAGCGCGAAGGTCCCGGACAGTGCGGTTCACCTGGAGGGCTTTCAGCTTCTCCGCGCGAATCGGGACCCGAGGCTCTCCGGGAAAACAAAAGGCGGTGGAGTTTATATCTACATCAACAGCAGCTGGTGTACTGATGTGACTGTGATCTCCCAACACTGCTCTCCTGCTCTGAAATATCTCATCATTAACTGTAAGCTATTTTATTCACCGTGGGAAATAGTTTCATTAATTCTAGTGGCTGCTTATCTACCGCTGGGCACGGACATACTCGAAGCTCAGCGCACGCTCGCTGAAGACTGAAACTCGCTAAACCTGTAGTGAGCACAATAAAGAAGTTCACCTCTGAGGCTGTGGAGGAGCTGCGCTCATGTTTGGAGACAACAGACTGGGAAGCGTCAAAGGCTGGTAACAACCTGGATGAATATACGGACACTGTGATCTCATACATCCAGTTCAATGAGGCGCGCATCATACCAACGCGCACTAGGGTTTGTTTCAACAATGATAAGCCCTGGTTCACACCCAAACTCCGACAGCTGCGTAAGGAGAAAGAGACGGCCCACAAAAATGGAGACAGAGTCCATTAAAGCGAGGCAAGGTACAGCTTTAGCAGGGAGGTGGAGAAAGCTAAAGCTGCATACTCAGCCCGTCTCCAACATCAATTCTCCTCCAATGACTCTGGAGCAGTGTGGCGGGGGCTTAGGGCTATCACTAACTACAAGCCCAAGGCCCCCCGGGCTCCGAACGATCTGTGCCTCGCCCAGAGTCTGAATACACATTACTGCCGCCACGTACGCCCATCAGCCTTTGACATCTCTCTAGACACTCCAGCTGCCCCTGCTCCCCCCATCATCACCTCTACCATCAACGACCCCGGCACTTTATCAAAGGCCTCCACAAACCCTCCCTCCCCCCTGCTCTCTCCATCAGTGAGGAGGAGGTGCGTCGGCAATTCCCAAAGCTGAACCCACGGAAGGCCCCTGGGCCGGTTGGTGTCTCCCCCTCCACCCTGAGACACTGCGCGGATCAGCTGGCTCCCGTCTTCGCAGACATTGTCAACACCTCCCTGGAGTCATGCCACGTGCCGTCCTGCTTTAAATCGTCCACCATCGTCCCTGTCCCTAAGAAACCACGGATCACAGGACTTAATGACTACAGGCCGGTGGCACTGACGTCTGTGGTCATGAAGACTTTTGAGCGCTTGTTCCTGCCCCACCTTAAGGACATCACCGCCCCCCTCCTGGACCCGCTGCAGTTTGCCTACAGAGCCAACAGGGCTGTGGACGACGCAGTCAATCTGGCCCTCCACTTCACCCTGGAGCATCTGGACTCCCCAGGAACCTACGCCAGGATCCTGTTTGTGGACTTCAGCTCTGCCTTCAACACCATCCTCCCTGGACTGCTACGAGACAAGCTCTACCAGCTCAGCGTGCCCGACTCCCTCTGCAGGTGGATCACTGACTTCCTGACGGACCGGAGACAGCACGTGCGGCTGGGGAAGATCGTCTCGGACACTCGAACTACAAACACTGAAACTCCTCAGGGCTGTGTACTTTCCCCCTGGCTCTTCTTCTTGTACACAAACTGCTGCACCTCCAGTCACTAGTCAGTTAAACTGATCAAGTTTGTGGACGACACCACCCTCATCGGGCTCATCTCGGACGGTGATGAGTCCGCCTACAGGAGAGAGGTGGACCGGCTGGCGTCCTGGTGCAGCCACAACAACCTGGAGCTGAACGCCCAGAAGACAGTGGAGATGATCGTGGACTTTAGGAAAGACACAGCCCCACCGTCCCCCCTCACGGACTCTCCCTGGTTCTTGTAAGGACTCGAGCAGCAGCGTTCTTGATGTACTGGATGTTTAGAAAGGCCAGTGAGCAGGCCGTTACAGTAGTCTAACCTACTGGAGACAAATGCATGGATGAGTCTCTCTAAGTCTGGTTTTGACACTATTCCTCTGATCTTAGCAATGTTTTTCAGATGATAAAAAGCTGATGATGTCATTGCTTTGATGTGACTGTTTAAGTTCAGGTCTGAGTCCATGATTACTCCTAAATTTCTAACCTGATTTTTTTGGTTTTAGAGAGAGAGACTCAAGGTGACTGATAACACTTTGTCTTTGTGTCTGTGGGCCAAAAACAATGATCTCAGTTTTGTCTGAGTTTAGTTGGAGAAAGTTGTTTTGCATCCATAAACTGATCTGTTCGATGCAGTGACAGAGAGTATCTACAGGCCCATGTTCACCTGCCGTCAGTGACACGTAGATCTGAGTGTCATCTGCGTAGTTGTGGTACGACACATTGTTGCTGTTTATTAGCTGACCCAATGGAAGCATGTATAAGTTGAATAAGAGGGGTCCCAAGATTGACCCCTGGGGGACTCCACAGGTCATGGCAATTTTATCTGAGACACAGATGCCAATTTCTACAAAGTACATCCTGTCCTCGAAATAGGACTGGAACCGGTTTAGCGCAGTACCAGAGATTCCCACCCAGTTTTCTAACTTGTGAAGTAAGATCCCGTGTGCAAATAAACAATTCTGATTCTATGGGCTCGTTTGAGTTTGGTTGTACAGCAGTTAGAGCTCGTGCTTCACAGCTAGCAGGTCCGGGTTCGATTCCCACCTGGACGGGACCTTACTGGAGTTTGCATGTTCTCCCTGTGTCTGCACAGGTTTCCTCCGGGTATTCCGGTTTCGCCTACCACTAAAAACATGTACAATAGGCCAGTGTGAATGAGAGTGTGGTTGAGAGTGCGCATGGGGGACAACGGATGCAAATTAGCTACAATCCGGTGTGGCTTGTTTACATGTTCATTAACATGCACTGTCCCGACCAAATAAACCAATAAATAAAAATAAATAGATTCCTGTGTATAAAAAATACAGATGGGTATCATTCTGGATGCCAAGCTAGGTTAACATGGCGTCTTTACTTTCCATCCCAGAAACCCTAAAACGATTAAATAAAATGTATCCAAAGGCATCATAGAGGCCACCGGAATGGAAAGCAAGGGTACCATGCTCGATCACTGAAAAGTCAAATATGCACTAAAATTAACGTATTTGTTTGCATAAAAACTTAGTAATTACCTATGTAATGCATGTGCACTGGCTAGCTTATGTACAAAAGAATATACTTTATTACATTTATAGTTAAAGGCCCTATACCTGATTTTTTTGTTTTTGTTTTTTGTTACAAAGAATAAAAGAGGTATATTGAGGTATTGAGGTATATTGTTTAGATACTGTATGTATGTGTGAGATGTGTGTTTTCACCTAACTTCATTCAAGCATAATTGTATATTATATAAAAACAAAGGCTACTTCAAATTTGGCTTTTCTGTAGTTTTTTTTCTGCAGCAGCGATTCATGAGAGGTTATTTTACCACACTCTGATTTCACCCACACGCTATTGTCAACAATGTGATGCCTGTGGTTTCAGGAAATAAAATAAAAGTCAATTTCCAGTACCTTTCATTGGAGAGACATCCCTTTTTCCACAAACAAAGTCACCCCAAGGGCCTCATTGCACTGGCTCTCTTATTGCCTTGTTATCAGGAACCGTGTCAAGCCTGTATTGGCCCCATGTGACTCTGAAGCAAATATTGGCATTGCCTTTCTAATCATATTTGCCTTTGTAAAATGTCACTGATGAAGGTGTGTGTGTGTGTGTGTGTGTGTGTGTGTGTGTGTGTGTGTGTGTGTTGGTGTGCGTGTGTGTACTTAGAGTGAGCCAGCTCTCCCTTAGTGCAGTATTAGAATGTTTTTATCTGCACAGCTAATGAAAGAGCAATAACAGAGTATGGGTTGGGGGGCTGGACTTACAGAGTGGAGGCCCGTCTGCTATCTTCTTCTCCAGCAGTCCTAATTTACCACTGTAATGAGCAGGCAGCCGTGCATGGTCATCAGCCAATTATATTTGGTTACCATGCAAACAGTGAGCATCATGGGATGTCATTATACAAAGAAATATAAGCGGGCTCTATTACAATGCATAGGAGGAAACAAATGCTAGCCATTTTTTCAAATGTGAATTCCATGTGAGGGGGTAAGAGATACATTATATACTTCAGCAAGGGGTAATCTCACATACGTTTATGTTTATGTTTATTTGTTTATTTGAGCAGTACACATAGTGCTCAAAAGGAGTGGGCTGAAGCAAAAGCTTATGATTGCCCACCCCCAAGTGCAATAAAATAAATAAAAAAAGAAAATTTCAAGCAGCTACATTCATACAGACCAACTTACAAACTTACCAAAAAAAATAATAATATATGAACTGTTTATACAATTAATTGAAGCAACGCACAGCTACAACAACAATCCCGTTTCATGTACGATGTCTAGAACAAAGCAGTCAAAAAAAAAAAAAAAAATGTGATCCTTAATATATTTCTTCCAGATTTTTACCCTTGATAACCGAGAGTTACTTTTATGTTATGAAGGTACATTAATAGATATTATAATCTGAGATCTTGATACTTTCCAGTTGTCATTACCATTCTCAGTATAATTTTAATTTGGGTGTAATTTCCATAATCATTATTATTATATATTTATTTAATTGAGTTATATGTGAAGTATGCTGCAAGCCCTGCATAGTGTGGTGCATTAAAAAGCCAAAGTGTAGAGCGGGCCAGATGAAGAGGGCAGTAACTCCCAATCAACAAACCCCCACATGGCTGCCCTAACAGCTGATTTTGTAGAATATGTTCCTATGCTGAGTGGTGCATTAAAAGACAAGGTTTAGAGCCCGTTGGGAGGATTCCTCTCAACAGATCCATAACCTGCCAACCCTAATTCTCCGTTTGTGAATTTGAGCAATAGAATGACAACCGTTCCAAGCAGCAACACTCTTCCAGATTATAGAGGAACAATACACATAATCCATCCTACTGCTCCCCCTAGTGGCAACACATTTCTTCTTGTCTGTATATTTCAAAAGTCTTTTGTTTGTATTTAAATTTGAACAGGTTGATGTTTGGACATCGTTTCAAATCCATCTCCAGTTTATTCCACAATTGAACACCATTAACTGTTGGACTAAAACTTTTCAAAGTTGTGCTATGTTTCTGAATCCTAAAGTTTAATTCATCACGTAATTCATAACGACCAGTACGTTCTTGGAACCTTCTTTGTAATTGGTTTGGTAACAATTTATACCTTGCTTTGAATAACATTTGAACAGTTTGGAACTCAACAATGTCACAAAACTTCATGATCTTTGATTTTAGAAATAATGAGTTTGTGTGGTCCAAAAACCCAACTTTATGAATTACTCGGATAGCTCTTTTTTGCAACAATATTATTGGTTTAACTGTGTTTTTGTAAGTACTACCCCAAACCACAGTACAATAATATAAGTAGGGCAAAATCAGAGAACAGTATAAGGTATGTAGAGCTTTGATGTTTAAAATGTGCTTTGCTTTTGCAATTACTGAAATGCTTCTAGAAATTTTCGTAGATATATATTTAATATGAGATTTCCAAGTAATTCTGTCATCAATAATCACACCAAGGAATTTGATTTCATGCACTCGCTCGATAACAACACCTTCTATCTGAATTGCTTCCTGAGCATTGGAGTTACAGTTGCCAAATATCATCATTTTGCTTTTACTCAGATTTAAAGATAATTTATTTTGTTTGAACCACTTGTTGACACTTTTGAGTTCCAACTACTTCATTCATATTATTTAAAGTGTTATCCTCATCTTTGAAATATTTTGGATAATTAATTGTTCTTGGTTTATTTCTAATTATACTATTTAAGATGTTCCATAAACCTTTAATATTATTCTTATTAGTATCCAACAACTTATTATAATAATCCTGTTTACATTTTCTAATGATACCTGTCAGTTTATTTTTATATTTCTTATATTTATCCTCAGCTTCTTTTGTTCGGTTACTTATAAAGTTTTTGTAAAGATTTTGTAAATACAAGAATATGCTGTAGTGATATTCAAGGTTTCTCATCTCCCTCATTTCCCATCCATAAAAGTGTTGTTATTCACTGAGTATTATAGATAGATACATAGATAGGGGGTGTCAATACTTTCTGGATGCACAGTATGTAACCCGCAGACCTCGCGAGTTACCCGCATATCAGGTCGATTCGGGTCACGGAATTACCATTTTGATCACGGAGTGGGTCGGAGCGAGGTAAAAAGGCCTCTGCTCATACTCAATGTACGTGTTTTTTATTGAGATAGATTGGAGCCATACCATTTACGGACTTACACATGAGGTGCAGGATTATAAATGTAATTCTTGACTCAACAGGAAGTGTAATGTATAATTTGTAATGTTTGCAGGGTGGGGCGGTGCAGGTTGTAAAAATAGAAGCAGTGTTGCGGGGTGGGTTCCACGCTGCAGGTCTTGACCCGTGCATCACTATTTTGCATAGATATTATCCTGCTGCTTAATAGTATAAATTTCAATATATTATTTTATTTTATTATATTTTGGGGTAAAACATAATAGTATTTAGCCATTTCAGTCGGCCCTTATAGCTACATTAAACATTACACATTAATGGTATAGTCTCGAAGACCGTTTTCATTAATGTTCATCAGTACACTTCATCAGTTTTGTGTATTAATTGAGAACCACTGCTCTGAGGCACATTAGTGTTTTAATCTCAACCTTCATTTTTTATTTTACCATAACAGTCAATTAAGCATCTGGTGAAACATCTGCTTTCCCACAGCACTATGTCCAAGTGAGGGAATAAATGGAGGTGTCACACCGGAGAAATAGCTGTGGACAACCTTATTTTTTTCTGAGAAATGAAACAGGGCTCCAGACTAACATTTTTGGTTGGTTGCACTGGTACGCCCAAGTATCAGGCGCACCTGGACATAATTTAAGAGTACCACTTTAGAAACATCTGAACATTCTCTTCAAGCGGGATTCATTGCCAAAACCATAAGATAGAAGAGATAACCAGTGTTTCGTTCAGCCCCAGTAATGACCCCGAGTGGTCTGTGAAATGAACATGGCTGCTTGTTCTCATACTACAAAGCTTGTTCCTTAAAAGGGCAAAATAAATAAATGAACTTTTGAACGATATTTTAATTTTGTGAGTTTCACCTGTATATCTGTATCAATTCATCTTCTATAAACAATTTTCTACATAATGATACATGTTTATGATCTTTTTTTTGTTGTATTATGCGGATGCATATGCAGATGCACCAGTGCAACCAAGGCACAATATTTAGTTAACTCAGTTAACTTCACAATTACAACCAAACTGGGTGCAATTTTGAACCCTGTAAAAGTTAACAAAAAACACTATTAGTTAGAGCATATTTGGAATGCAGCACACCTTTGACACTTCCACTGTCTGAGCTCGCAGGATGTCCATGTGTTAACAAACACGTTTGAAATATGTGCTAATTAATGGACCATCTAGCAACCGCTCAATAGTTTATTTAAAAAGAAAATGCAAAAAGAAACTGCCTTAATGTTAAAAGAAGGAAATTGTGACAGGGATTTATAAAGCATTGTTGATTTAGACTTTTCTTGGAAAATATATTTTACACGAGGTAATTTTCATTAACTACATAGTATATTACGGGAAAGATTCTATATGAAGGCTATTCTAAATTTGACAAAATGGGGTCTAAATCTTGTACTAAAGAACATCCTGTTTACTGGTTGCCGTCCAATGCGAAGCAACAGAGAAAATAATCAAGCAGAAGTCAGTAAAGACATACTATAGAGGAGAGTTAAATTATGGGACTTCCTGCTGCTTTAACTTAGGACTAGAGCGGTGCAGGGGATTTGTAAGGTCTGGAGATGAACAGAAAACCAATTTCCCCTCATGGCTACATATGCCACTGTGAATTTATATGGTTGTTGAGCTAAAAAAGGGAAAATAGATCTGATCAAACATCAAGGGGAATTGAATAAGACACATAATGCCAGGGACAGAAAAGAGGAAAGTTTCGAGAAAAACACGAGACGAACCGAAAAAATATATTGTTGAGATACATTAGGAAATTAGAAAGATAAACATAACCAGGAAAAATAATACCCAAGTCCAATGACTCAACACTTTTATCTTGACTTAAATACTAACATTTCACCACAGAACATGCAGCTTCTTCAACAGGCTGAGTCTAACTTTGTCACATAAACCTAAGTATGTCCCACAAGCCTTTGAACCTGGATGTTTGAACTCTCTCCTGTGTGTGTGAAATACATAAACTCATTAAAATCCACCATGCAACACACAAAGGATATTTTGATTTGGTCAGATAATCTAAATGATTAAAATGCAAGAATACATGGTTCAGGGTTGTCCTTTCTGCACCCACATCCTCTCCAACCAGAGCCAAACACCCAATTACCATAACACATTCATATACAGTATGCACTATCATAAGTGTCTTGAACTATGGCATTTCTTCTGTTCACAGTTATTGAATGCAAATCCCAGTGATCTTACATCATCATTTCTCAGCAAAACTGCGGAGTCACACAATGTCAGTGCATTATCACTCAGGCTCTAAAATGAAACATAAGCTGTCATAGACCTCAGCTATTCTTCACAGGGAATGAATGTGCAATTGTGGGCTAAAGGGAGTTTGTGGCAGTGCGTTTCTGCAAAAGCTGCCATCCTGCTGAAGATTAATGAACAAGTTGGTGGGTGCTACCCAGTTCGCCTTCCATTCTCAGTGCATTGTGATTTATGGACAGCCAGCAGTCCTGGAGTTATAATTTGAAGCGGGTTTGTTTTCCTACATATAGATAGAATTTTAAATGTAGTGATGAATGGGTGCTTGTGTCATTTGTATTGATTACTCCTTGGTGATGAAGTGTGTGGTATCCCTCATGTGCAAATGCAACAACAACAACTACTACCACTACTACTACTACTACAACAACAACAGTGTTGCTTGCTGAATAATGTCTTCCCCATTGTTTCTTCCCTATTGGTGCATAGTTTTTTTGTTGTTATTTTTTTCATATTTTCTCTTGTGTTATTTGTACTGAATGTGGAAAGTAAAGGAGTAATTGTTGGTTGATGTGTGGTGAAAAACACATATTTTCCACTTTACCCGAATGCTATTTATTGTGGGAAGTTATGTTGAAACAGTGATGCTTCTGTGAGATCTTTTTTTAAATATTATTTGGATTATCTTTGTTCTACTTTTACTCAGACAGTATACAATTTCACAGCAACAATAATTGGGAACAGCTCTGGGAACTCTCTCTCAACCTCTACTGTTGATCTCCCTTTCATTCCCCATTCCAGACATAAATCTGACCTTGCCACAGCTTGTAATTGCTGTGACTTGGATGTTTCTCTAGTGGCCAAAAATGTAATCAAACAAGAAGCCTAGCATTGCTTCTTGGTTCGAGCTCCTAGCTAACGTTTTGGGAAGGGGGAAAAAAAGGTCAAAATAGAGGGCACCAAGTCAATTAAACTGACGTTCCAAAATGTTTCTAGCTCATTTGATACATGATGGGGAAATCATTTCTGAGACTGGCTGGCAATGCTTGGCTGATTGTGTGGTAGATGTGGGCACAATTGCAAAACCACCTGGCCATTTTTGCATTTCATAATTTCACTAGTTTGGAAAAACTCTGCAAGATCAAAATATGATGTTTCAGCTTGATCATAATGTTTTATGCTTTCTATTTTTTAGGATATTTATACTTCATCTGACTTTTAAATAATATTATTATAAATGGGTCTGGGTACCGTTAAACAATACCAGTCTGGTATAGAGAAAAAAGGTTGAGGTACTACTTGTATTGAAAAAAAAGTATCAAAAGCAGGTACCAAAAAGAAATATAAAATCTTTATATTTAAGTTTCATGCTGTTGGTCATCAAAATGTTAAAGAAAAAAGTGAAACACAATTTTGCAAAAAATTGAGGAATAAAAAATTGGAAAAATAAGAAAAACTTGGAAAGTGTTTTTTCTGCCCTTTTGTTGTCAAAGGGAGTTTCTTGATTGTTTCACCTCGAACAAATGATACAAATGCAAAATAAATTAAATGGAAGGAAAAAGGAATAAATTAACATTATGAATCTGTTTTATGGTTCTATATGACAAATAATTTAGCATAGGTATCGTTAAAGTAAAAAAAGTAACAGTACCCAGCCCTAATTATAAGCGGACAACAAACAAGCATCAGACATAAAAAAGTGTGGGTTGAGGGCAGGGATGTTCCCGGACTGGTTTGTGAGGCTCTTAAACTACCAGTGGCACCCAGGCAGCTCCCCGGGCCAACTGCTGCTCCAGGAGAAATCCATTCCACCTAGGCTAATCTCATTCATGCTTCAGCACTAGTAATGCTTCGGGAGATCGATACACAGTTCAAATGATAGAGATACCCACACATGCTATTATTTTCCTGTTTTCTGTTGTACCAAATTACCATTGTTTTTTTTTTGTGTACTTTAGGGAGGTCTCATTGCCCTTCTCCTCCTCATCCTTCTCTTCACCCTGGTTCTCTACACTCGTCACCGGTGGTGCAAACGTCGCCGTGTCCCGCAGAAGAGTGCCAGCACCGAGGCCACGCATGAGATCCACTACATCCCCTCCGTCCTGCTAGGGCCACAGGGCAGGGACAGCTACCGGGGCTCCAGGAACACCCACCAACATGGCAGCTCCGTCATTGGTATGCCCATTCGCGAGACACCCATCCTTGACGACTACGACTGCGATGAGGACGATCCGAATGCCCAAATGTCCTCCTTCAACTCCACGCCCAACCAGATCCACAACAAACTGAGCGATGGAAAGGTGCAGGATGGTTATGGCACCGTCGGGGGCCGTACGGACATGATGTGCCAAGAAGACGGTGTACAACAAAATTTTGACACACAAGGTAAGTCATTGTGAAAAAAATGTGGCTTGAAATATTAGGACCTCCTATGGTGACTACCTCGATTGCTGTTCTGCTTAACTATCACTTTTCTATCAGAATAACAATAACAAATAAATGTGACAACTGGATTGAAACTCTGACGGGGTGACCCCGTCCGAGCTCACGGGAAAACTGCCGCCACCCACCTAAGCCCACACGCACACAGCTACACTCACCTGTTGCCCGTTCCCGTTCCCGTCCGTCTGCTCCGCGTTTGCGAATGCTGTCTTTCAAACATCCATCGCGGGGGTCTTGGGTGCACACTAGGCCGCCGCTGAACCATCTTCCCTCCATAACTTTGTTGTACAACAAACATTTCCCCATAATCCATTCTGTCCATCTGTGTCACCACGGGCAAGCCGAGCGCCTGCGTACGTCCTGGTATATTGCGTCACACGCGGGACGCTGGCGTGTGACGTCATCACGCTCAACCCGTTTTACATTAAAACAATTGTAGTAGTTTTGGTTAGCAGTTGCAGGGCTCGGGGACATACTAGTTTAGTTTAAGTGTATTTTGTTTTTTGTATTAAATCATGTATGATTTATTACAATGTAATAAATCATATGCTAGATACTGTTTTAAGGTAGTAAACAGTAATCTTTGGTGATTGGCTGAAGGGAGGGCCAATGAGTATAAGAGAGGGGTGCCCTCTCTCCTGAGCCAGTCTGCGTTGGTCTGCTTACAAGGAAGGTAATTATGAGAGCCTGGTTTGCCTCATTTTTGAAAATATTGTGTATGTTGTAAATATGGTGTATTTTGTAAATATTGTTGTCATTGTTTTGTTGTAGTATACACCGTTGGGTCGCATGTTTGGGAACGTCGTTTATCATTGGTACAATAAAAAGATGGTGTTATACAAACATAGTACCTTATGCCGTTATTAACACTATCAGCCATACGAGCCCCGTCACAAACTCATATACATTCACTCCATTTGTGCATCATCATTCATTGATTGGATTTTTTTCAGACCACATAAAATCTGGAAGACTACACAAAAACTTCAGATATACTGCTAACCATTTGTCAAGCCATTACAGTCGACCTTGTGTGCCTGTTTTATTGACCGTGTCTATGTTTTTTGCTTCTACTATATACTGGCGCCTTGACAATTAAATACCCTTCCAATATATACCCTAATCGCATGTTTAATCTCAGGAAATCTACCTTGTGCAATTTTTTGGGTCAGAAATGGTTATGCAAAAACGAGTTTCCTGTGACTTATTATTCCACTGTGAGCAGAATGCAGCAGAATATGTGAAAATGTGTTGTCCTCAGCGGTTGTCCTGTCCTCCCATTTGCCAGTCTGATTCGTACATCCGTGTAGGCTTACAGTGCCAGCTCCCCAGATGGCCAGGCCTGGACACTTCACTCTGCTCTGGTCAGCTCTCCCCGTGTTCTCTAGCACAGTCTGTTCTGCCTCCATTCGTCAAAAATGGGCAGTTTTACACAACGCAGTTTAATGCATCCGTGACGATGTTAAAAGTGCTGCTTAGTCACACACTGTATTCACTGACCAAAGTAAAAGCATCTGTTTGTGTTTGGCTTGACTTCAAATATGTAGTGTATGTCAAGCAGTAATGCAATAGTGTGATCTAATGTAATGTGCAGAGGTGGAGAGTGCTCGGGGAGATTCTCTGGTCGATTAGATGTTGATGCGTGTCAGTGTGTGACCCAGTGGCCTTGGCTTGACTTCAGGCAAGGACACAGTCAATGTACCTTTTATTATACAATTAAAGCTCTCTGTTTTAGTTGTAAACATTTGTCAAAATGCCTCTCCCACTTAGCCTAAAGATAAAAAGTTTGATTCACGTTTGAGTAATTTTTGAAAACTCTGACTGCAGCCATTTTAGGTGTAGCTTTGCCTGAGTCCTCCTAGGAACGCCCCCAGCTCCCTCGTACTTTTCGTCACCAGCGAGTTACCAACCACTGCTCCTCAGCAGAGCCCCCTCCCCGCATGTCGAGCGCAGATGTAAACAGAGTTATCATGGAGGATTAGCTTCATGTGTTGTAAACCGGCGCTACAGCAGCTCTGAGACTTTTACAAAGACACACATCAGTGTTTCTTTTAGCTCAACACCCAGGATTAAAACCGGTGACAAGAAAACTTATTTCCATGGCGGGATCTGCGCTGGGAATATGATTGGGCGTTGATGATGCCCTGATAGCGTATCCTCCGGTATGGAGAAAGCTAATGCTACAAGCTAAAGCTCCGGTTATCATGTGAAAAGTAAGTAAGTAAGTAAGTGCTTTATTGTCATTGTACAAGTGTACAACGAAATAGTTTTCAGGTGTTAGTCCTGAGCTGCTGCGGCTGAGCCGCGCTGCCACTGTGTGTCAACCTGACCCACATGACCTTGGAGTTCGGGGAAACTGTAGCATTTCGGAAGAAACGTGGCTGGCTGCCCTCTGTCTCCTCTGATCTTCTGAAATGGTGCAACGTTAGGGGGCCCTAGGCGGCCGCCGACCTATGCCTAATGGTTAAGTCCACGTCTGCTCAGAAGAAGACATTTGTAGGTCTGAAATGGGTTTAGCTGATAAGCTAGCATTTCGTTTACCTTTAAAAAGCTGCTTTCTTCAGGACCATTTTAGACTCTCAAAGTAAACAAATCCACCAAACCTCCACAAAAACACGGCAAAGATGTACAAAAGTATCCAGAAAAACAATGTGAAACACAGAAACCACAAATGCAGTCCGCAGAAAAAGGCAAAAAATTCAGCTGCACAAGGAGAGAAATATGCACGCATAAAGTCAATAAAACAACCATCTACATAAAGAACTGTTTAACAATGATCACACACTGAGTCGGGCTTGTTGATTTTGACGTTTATTGCTCACATTTCATCTACAATGGGTCATAGCCAAGTGATTTCTCCTGGAGCTAACAAGCTACTAGCCGCGAGGAGCTAACAGCTAGCTCGGAACGATTCATAGAAAACAAGCAGCATATTATGCACTAATAACTTGAAGCAGCCTTTATGATGATCACACAATGTGCCTAGCTTTACACATTTGTGGTTTATTGCATCAACAATGAGCTGTAGCCGATTGTAACATCCTAACGGGGGTAATTATGCAGGATAAAATAAAGATAAAATTTGCTAAGAAATGCATGCATTTATTGTAATAAGTGCATTTATTTATTTATATATTTATATACAGCCGCTGCTGTAAGGTGATTGGTTAATCACCATGCACACATGCCTTGTCCAGCATAGACACTGCTTAACATGAGCTCTGCTTCAGTCTATTGACAGTGGCACAGATAGTAGAGCGGGTCATCTTGTGACTGGAGGATCGGCAGTTTGAATCCTGCAGGGGCACACTGTCGTCGTGTGCTTGGGCAAGACACTTCACCTGCCTTGCCCCCAGTGTCTGCATACACTGGTGTGTGAATGGGTGAGTGGATCCTTGCTGGAAAGCACTTTGAGTGTAGAAAGGCATCAGTGGCACAGCTGGTAGTCTCATGATTGGAAAGTCAGAGGGTTGAATCTCGCCTCCAGCATAGACATAGCCAAACATGAACTCTGCTTTATAGTCTAGCGCTTTTCCACCTACATTAGGCACTCAAAGAAGAAGAAGATCTTTATTTATATAGCGCCTTTCACAGACATGGTCACAACGCGCTTCACATGAAGCATTTTACATTCACTCCATACTCAGTGGTGGTAAACTACGTTAGTAGCTTCAGTTTCCCCTGAGGGAGACTGACAGAAGCGCTGTCACGAATGCACACATCTGCGCCAACAGTCCCTCTGAACACCATCATTCTTTCACTCATACACATAATTCATTTTGGCCTATTGTACATGTTTTTAGTGGTAGGGGAAACCGGAGTACCCGGAGGAAACCTACGCAGACACGGGGAGAACATGCAAACCCCACACAGAAAGGCCCGTCCAGGTGGGAATCGAACCTTCTAGCTGTGAAGCAAGGGCACTAACCGCTGCGCTACCGTGCTGCGAAGTGTTTTCCAGCAAGTATCCACTCACCTATTCACACGCTCATTCATACATCAGTGCACGCAGACACTGGGTGCAAGGCAGGTGAAGTGTCTTGCCCAAGGACACAACGACACTGTGCCCCTGCAGGATTCAAACCGCCGATCCTCCAGTCACAAGATGACCCGCTCTGTGCCCCTGTCAATAGACCGAAGCAGAGCTCATCAATTGGTGTCCATAGAGAAAGATTAACCAATCACCTTACAGCAAAAATAAATAAATAAATACAACAATAAATAAATAAATACAAACATAAATAAATAATACAGAAATAAATACAAAAATACAGAAATAAATGTATAAATAAATACATATAAAAATAAAAACATAAATAAATAAAGATATAAATAAATAAATGCATTTATTACAACAAATGCATGCATTTCTTTGCAAATTGTATCTTTATTTTATTTATTTATATATTAATTTATTTATTGTTTTGGCAGCCACGGTCCTCCATAGTTAACCTCGAATAACCATTACCCACCTGCACAGATAATCTCCCTGGACTATTTGTTTCCACCCACTGCTGACGCTTATATGGACATTATGTTTGCCTGGATACTTGATTCACCTGAACTTTACATGGTCTTATTTACTGCTCTGCCTTAATGTTCGGTGGAGCCCTATGAGGCAACTCCTGTTGTGATATTGGGCTATACAAAACCATTGATTGATTGATTGATTGATTGGCAGATCCTGGTGAAGACCATAGGAGTATAGTTAAAGATCCATAGGACATGGCAGTGGCAAAGAGGCACTAGATAGCCTCCAAACAGTAGTTATTTTTCAGGCAAGAGTTCCTTTGGTGTGGACACAGAGCCTCTGAACTCCCAAAGGTTCGTCTCCAAAGTCACTTTCCGGGTCAGACGCAGGATCAAATCATATCCTGCGTGGCCATTGCTCAGAAAGTTTCCAACAGTCAAATTAAAATGCACCAAAAATGGATCATAGTTTCAATGTGTGTGGAGGAGACGAGAGCAGAATGCATGCAGTAGTGTTGTGATGATGGCACAGACAGCGCGCTGAAGGGGGCTTGTCGGAAAGGGTCGGGGCTTCTTAAAGAGACAGAGGCCTATTTCAAGACGTTTTCTACAGCCAATTTGCGAGAGCAAATTTATTCAAGGCAGTTATTTTAATTTACTGCATTTACAGACCAACATAAGGTTGCATCATCATTGTAGTGTGCCATAGACTAATACTATATGACTGAAAAAAGCATAATACCCCCTCTTTAAAGGAATAGGCCACCATTTTGTAGAGCATGAATGTCTGAGTATATCAACAAAATGTAAGTCTCTGGCCCGTTCCTGTGCTGAGTTATGATTTTTTTAAAGAAATAGCCAGAATGCTTACTCCAGCTACTAGAAAACAAAAAAAAAAGGAAATAATTCCACACGTGTCCAGCAAAGGGCACTGACATAATAAGAGATATTATAGCCATGTGGTGAATGGTCAGTCTTCCCCAGGGCGTAGCACTTTGAGAAACATGTGACACGGGCGGATAAAGCGCAATAAGTGTAAGCCATTGTTATTTATTAGGCCACAGTCCTTCACAATATATGTGGCCCGCGACCCACTGGGGGCTGAATGTCGGCCCACGACCCAAAACGAGTTTGACACTTCTGTTTTACTGTATTCTTGGGCAAGGCACCCTCATTGCCTTTATAGCTGTAATGTGTTGGTGTTAGAATAATTGATTGGTAGGTAATGTACAGTATTTGTCAGTCAGGTGCAATATGAAAAGAACGATTCAGTTAGGTGATCTTACAAATAGTAAAATATTGTATCCGTCGGTTTTGTGAGATTTAAGTAACATTTAAGTAAGTTACTTTACAGTTGGGTGATACTGACACAAAGGAGAGTCTTTTGGCTATATATGTTGCAATTTACTGTATCTGGCGTGTTCCCTGGCTTTATTCTAATTTTATTTCTGGACACTGACAATACTCAATATTGTAATTTTGATATTATTTTGAAGATTATTTCAAGAATTAGAGGCCTAAGATATCTTTTTTTTATTTTATTTTTTATGTACCAATCTTTAAATTCCTCACACAAAACATCATATTTTCAGAAACATTATATTTTAGTAATATCATCAGTGCAGGATTATTACATAGCAAAATGTGCATGTTGTTTTCAGCCAACTCTGATTAGAGGCTGTGGAACAGACTGTCTGAGCTCAGTTTGGCACCATGTACACATCATATTTCTATAGTAATTAGCTGTCAGGGAGAAATATGACTTGTACTTTAATTTGCATTATGAATAAACCTTTTTGTTTATCTTTAGATTAATTACACATTTTCAACGAGCCCAGTCAAGGCACAAATTGCTCAAGGGCCATACATTTCCTGCTTGTTTAACAATGCCTGCCCTCTACAGTAGGTTGTCCTGCAAGGCACTCCATGCTTTAAAAAAATAATGTAGCTAAATTATTTAAATGCACCAACAACAACAAAAAGCCAATAAAACCCCCAAATGACAAGTCAATATCTCCTGTTTACTGACCTCACTGCACCATCTTCAAATGTGTATTAAAATATTTTGGTCAATGTTATGTCTTTTATTTGACTGCACAATTCAAATAAACAAACCCTCATCCTTTAACTTTCTTTACAGACCGTTCAGGGCTTATTCACATAGTGAAGGTTGAGAAAGTATATTTAAGATTTTTTATTGCTGACTGAACATTATATATAACACTAAATAATCAGTTGAAGAAGGAGCTGAAGAGTTAGCTGTTAACATATTATGCCCAAGAAAATTAGCAAAAATACATCAATAAAAACGAAACAATTGGTAGATCAGATTCTTTGAAAGACATATTGTGCACCTGTGAATGTTATTACCCCACCTATGGTTCATAGTTGCAGAGACTCTCCTGTCGCATGCTCTGCTGATACACACTTAGGCCCAATCCCATTTCTCTCACTTGGTCTGAGAACACTCGCTATGAGTTCCCTCCACATTAGAGTCCCCTCAGTGAGGGAAGTGCAAGTGAAGATTCTCCCCTAAGGAATGGGACAACACTAGTTTGCAAATTGGGGCAGAGAACGTGTCTGATTTCACCCCCGTCTAGTAGATAGCGGTAATACACAGTTTATACACATAAACTACAATAACAAGAAATACGTAGCTCCTGCCTCTTGTGTGTGCCATGTTGATTTATCTACGTTTGATAAATCAATGGAGAGGAAATATATACGAAACAGTAGCCGCGTTCGCCGTATGTTTCTGACGGTCGGGATGTTTCAGGTATGTTTGTTTGTTTAATTTTGGCACTTGGCTCAACTTAGCTGCCAACTACCATTGTGTCTAAAAACAAGCAGACCTAAACATTCAGACCGTATAGTTTGCATCCAGTCTATTAAACAATTAAACATGATGCATTACTGTGAGAGGAAGGTGGTCGGGAGTGCTGCACTGGGTCCAAGCAATGTTCTTTAAAATGTTTGCTAAAAATCAGGTGCTCTTTCAGGATGAAAACTAAATGAGTAAAAAAACTTTGCCTTAAATGAAGGGGTACATATGGCACAAATCCGAGGCACTCTGATGGAGTAAGATAAAAGTCCTTTATTGAGAGGGACACGCCAACGCGTTTCGACCACAAACTGGTCTTCTTCAGAGCACCTGAAGCTCTAAAGAAAAGTTTTTTTACTCATGATGCATTACTGTTTTCAATCAATAATCATCTATGTCACATAAGTAGAACGTAAACAAGCAACAGTCCTCACAGGAGAAAGGGTTCAGCTTGAGACCACTTTATTTACTGAAAGCTTGAATCAGAGTCAGTAGACTGAGAACCTGAATAAGCGCGAAACATCCACATGTACACCGGGGCGCACCGGGACACACACCCGGCCGTGAGTGTCTATTGACGGGCAGACTCTGGCGAAGCTCTCGGCATTTTTTACGAACGTCGTCAAATAGCGACTTTCAAACTATAACTTAGAGGTCCATTGCATATACATCTAACTAAGATATTCCAACACATTTCAGAATTTTGTCCGGCTTATATATGCGTATATATTCTTACATTTGTAGTTGTCGCTTCCACCGGTAGCCGCCATGTTTATACTCCCTCGGCCGCAAGTCAGCTCCTGACCTGACTCGCTGCGGAGGGGCCTTTTCAAGGGGAGATAGCCACTTCCTCTTGCTCCCTAAAGTATTGGGACATCCTACCCCTCCGCGGGAACGCGCAAAATCTAGGGGAAGGGCTCAAATCTAGTGCTAGGGTTTGAATTGGGACTGGGCCTCATCTCATACCCTGTCTCCTCCTCTTATGTTGCCAATTACTCCCAAGGTCACATTCATGGATTGTCTGCAAGTCTTAGTTTATTTCTTGCTTCTTTCCCTTCTTCCCTTTCAGGAAGTACTCGTATACTAAAAATCTTCTGCAAATATCTGGGTCCTCTCATTCAATACCCTCAAACCATAGTTTCTTGACATTGACAGTTGAATGCACCGGCCATTAACTTCCACACCTGTTCTTTGGTACCATCTCTCACAAAGTCACCAAATGGCAATCTCTGTCTCTTCTTTTTTTTTGTTATCAGTGTGTCCTTCCTGACAGATAACCCCAATTCAGACGGACACTCTGCTATTATCCCTGCGGATTATGGCCATAGCTCATATGCTGGTGTTCAGTAGCAGTTTTTGTTTCACAGACAGCTAAACAAATGAGGACTCTCACTTTCAATCTTTGCTGTAGAGTTTTGGATTTGGAAAGGCTTATGGAGAGATGAAACATGAGTGTAATTCAGGTGAAAAGCATATCTGTTGAGTTATGAGAGGATGCAGGGTCACTATTACAAAATCTTGAACATCCATGTGTGTAACTTTCTGCATTTTATCCATACATAAAATAATTTTAGATGAAAAGGGTAAAGTGAATAAGAACGTCTTATTTTCAAATCTTTTGCACCAGGCTTGTTAGTGTAAAAAGGTAAAAAAACAAAACAGAAATAGTACTTTTGTTGTTGCTCAGTATATTTTATATGTATAAAGGCAGATTGAGTTGCCTTGTGTATGAAATGTGCGGTATACAAGTTGCCTTGCCTTGCCTTGCATATTTGTGTGTCCAGCGAACAACATTGTCAGATTATGTGCTTCAAGAATAACATTTGCTTTGGGATCACGTTTTCAGCCTGAACCTTTGCCAACCGGAGGCTTCATATTTGACATGTTTGTTCAAATCAGCGACAAAAGACTTCTGAAAACATTTTTAATATGCCTTTCAAATTTAATATGAAATAGTGCTTTTTGCTGCATCATTATACATTTTACTTGGGAAATATCACTGCCAAAACAGTTTTGTTTGTTTTTCACCCCTAGAAAAGCTCAAAAAGCTGCTGCACTTAAATACCACAAATCTGGCAACCCTGCTTGTGAGAAAACCTTTGTGTGTGAGTTGATTTTTAACCATTACCCATTTTGAGTTTGTTGTGCCTTTGGCCTAACATTATTTCAACGTGAAAAGACTCACAGAGTTTTATTGGACATGGATCCTGTTTCGCGCTCAGACACCACGGGAAGACGGTGAATTGACGGTATGAAATACATTGGCATAATTAATTAATTAATAGAGAAGTTTTCCCCTGGAGTCCAGACACTGGTGGTGGTAGAGGATGAGGTCTGAGGGGGTCAGTGGACGAAGAGCCTCAATGAGGTGAGACCAGGCAGAGGAAGGTTGCAGCACAGCTGGGAAACGGGTGGGTGATGATTGGCTGTGGCAGGAACATACTGCTGCGGTGATTGGCTGTCAGCTTTATATAAAACTCAAAATCTTAGTTTGTGTTTTTAGGTCACGCAACATCTGTAGATGTTTCAAAAATAAAAACTGCAGATGAAAAAGAAACATCTGCTAAAGCATAATGATAAACATGCACCATGAATATGGCCAATTAACATGCCTTTCAAACTATTGAACAGACCTATAGGTGTTTTCAGCACATGTTCCTTTCTTAGTCATATGTGCTTTTAACTAACTGTTTGAATAGACATTAGAAAAACAAAATGGCCGGATATCCCTTTCAGCTCTTGTCTTTCTTTTCAGTGCATTGATGTTTATGAACACTGCCACCTGGTCTTCAAAAATACCCAGATGAATTAACATTTGTGACATGTGCTGCAGAAGTCTGTAATAAAAATAGATGAAGGACATATATTAGGAGGTCTTATGAACGCAAATAGCTCACTAGAGTCTTGGTAGCTGGAAGGTTTCTGGAGACTGGGTGAACACTAAGTTTCTAAGTAACATTCCAAGAAGGAATTTATTCTCATAGTGCACTCAATCCCTTTTTGACTTTCAACTTTATTATTATGTTTTATTTTTTTACCTCATAACATTAATCAATGCTTGAATAAATATGCTATCAAATCACTGCCATTACCAAACAATAATCTCTAATTGAAGTCTTGCTGTGTCAAGATCAGTAATCAGAGATCTGCAGCTTGGCACAGTAAAGCTTGCCCCAGGTATGGGATTGATTAATAATGTAAACAGCTCGTTGTCTCTGTCCATTTGAGAAATAGGTTGGAATTAGTTACAGAGAATGGCCTTTTCTCTTCATACTTTTTCAGTGGCAGCAATGTTGTCAATAAGTAGTTTGTAGGCATTACTAACACCTGAAGAGTTTATTAATCATCTCTGGCATTAATATGTCAATATGCCAATTCCAAAATCCAATAGAGTTGGTTGTTTGAGGTCAGCTCAGCCGAGTTGAAAACTTTAAAAATATGTCCTACGGATGACTGAGAGTGTATAAAAAAGGGTTAAATTGACAATGTTGTAAATGATTAATAAAAAGGATCTCTCTCCGCACTCATGGATGCGTTTGCTGCATCGGATCTGTTCATTCCCGCAACCCGCACGGAAGTGCAGGGTGTCGAATGATCCCTATGTTCCTCCTCCTTGTTGTTTTATATGGAGCAGAGCCTTCTGAAGTGGATCTGAGCTATCCAGATCCACTTCAGTGCTACTGATTAAATCGAATTGTGACACGTTATTTGTGATACCGGTGCTTGTCATATAATTAGAATATCATGAAAAAGTGCACTCACTTCTGCTATTCAACTTAAACTGATATATGATAGACTCCTTACATGCAAAGTAATGCTCCAACAGCTGCCCCCATGACCCGGCAATGGACAAGTGGAAGAAAATGGATGGATGAATGGATGGACTTCTGTTGTTAACTTAAACTGTGAAACTAATATATGATAGACTCATTACATGCAAAGTGAGATATGTATACACTCTTCCAAAGTGTATCTTAAAAGACTCTGTCCCTGTGTACGATAAGACTGAGGTCTTAAATAGCTTTAACAAGCATTTTGTAGCTTCTGGTTCTTTGTTTGACTTCTCAGGAGCAGCCCCTGTAACACCCTTCACAGAACCTCCAATGTCTTCTGGAGAGCGTTTTAATTTTGTTCCTTTTACTGTGCAGGAAGTGCATAAAGCTCTCAAAGCACTAGACCACAGAAAACCCCACGGGCCAGACTTGATAGAGCCCTACTTCTTGAAACTAGCAGCTGATTACGTAGCACAGCCTCTTACGGTCCTTTTTAATCTTTCAATCCAAAGCAAAGAAATCCCACTTGTTTGGAAGTCTGCTTTTGTTACCCCTTTATTAAAAGGAGGTGATCCAGCTGTTTTAAGTAACTACAGGCCAATATCAAATTTGTGTGTATTGTCAAAGGTTCTTGAATCTCTTGTTTGTGATCAACTCAAAGAGTTCCTGCACGCTAACGAACTTCTCTCTACATTGCAATCCGGCTTCAGGAAAAAGCACAGTACCATCACAGCTGCTACAAAAGTGATAAATGACATACGTGTTGCTCTTGATAAAAAGCAATATTGTGCTTCCCTTTTTATTGATCTGTCAAAGGCTTTTGACACTGTGGATCATGCTATTTTAAAGCATAGGCTTCTTTGTTTGGGACTGTCTAATCATGTTGTTTCCTGGTTCGCAAATTATCTAAGTCACAGGACCCAGTGTATTAAATGTGACGGTCTGTGTTCTGAATTTTTTAATGTCCACAAGGGGGTGCCACAGGGTTCAATATTAGGACCCCTTCTGTTCATCATGTATATTAATGAGTTAGGTCAAAATGTGTCTGACGCTAATATGCATTTTTACGCTGATGACACAATAATTTACTGTTTTGGAATGAACCCTGTTAAAGCTGTAGAATCTCTGCAGAAAGCTTTTGATGTGATCCAGCACACACTTCTGCAACTAAAACTGGTCCTCAACGCTGAAAAGACTAAACTAATGTTGTTTTCAAATACTAAGAAGGTTCCTCAAACAATCCCCTTAGTGTCCACTTTTGAGGGAAATGTCATAGAGGTGGTTCACACTTACAAATACCTTGGTATATTGCTTGACGACTCCCTGACTTTCAAGCCCCACATAGACAATCTTGTGAAAAAACTTAAACTCAAATTGGGATTTTTCTTTCGAAATAAATTTTGTTTTTCTTTTAAGGCAAAAAAGTGGCTTGTCACTGCAACATTTGTATCTATTTTAGACTATGGAGACCTGCTGTACATGAACGCGTCGGCTCAATGTCTACACAAGATTGACACTGTATATCATGCTTCTCTGAGGTTCATTACTAACTGTAGGGCCTTGACCCATCATTGTGAGCTGTATTCTCGAGTGGGATGGCCTTCTTTGTCCTCCAGGAGGCTGAGTCATTGGTATACTTTTATTTATAAAGCCATGCTTGGTCTACTGCCCTCTTACATCTGTAACCTAATCTCACGGAGGAGCGTTGGCTCTTATAGTTTGCGTTCAAATGATCATCTGTTGCTCACTGTTCCATTTGCCCGTTCAGAGCTGGGAAAAAGGGCATTTGTTCACTCTGCTCCTTCTACATGGAACGCGTTGCAAAAAGACTGGAAAATAACTGATCTTATTCCATTGAACGAATTTAAGTCCAGAGTGAGAGCACTCGAGTCAACCTCTTGTAAATGTTTTTTATAATGAGTATGTAATATGTATGTAACTCTTCAACTGTATCTTTTGCTGCCTCTTGGCCAGGACTCCCTTGAAAAAGAGGTTTTTAATCTCAATGGGACTTTCCTGGTTAAATAAAGGTTAAATTAAATAAAATAAATAAAAATAGCCTTTATTTTGTTATAGTTTAAATTTGTATAGCTCAGCTTGTAAAAACCCCAAATAAAAAATCTGGACTGTAAGCCATAATCATCAAAATTATAACAAATAAAGGCTTGACATATGTCACTGTGCATGCAATGAGTCTATATCATATATTAGTTTCACATTTTATGTTCAATTACAGAAATAAATGAACTTTTTCATGATATTTTAATTATATGACGAGCACCTGTAGATGTTTTATCGCCAGATCAATAGCAATGTACAACCCTATATATGATGCCAATTTAAGAGGATTCAGCCGTTACCCTCTAGCTCCCCATTTTCGAGTCATAGTTTCAACAATTGGTACAGATTTTTAAGGATTGCTTTCAATCACTGAAGCATAAAGAATGGTGAGAAGTGCTGAGTGTCATTGGGAGTTTAGAGAATGCATTCGCTGTAATGTGATCTAACATGTGGCTCTGTGGGACACACTGACGGAATGATCGTCATACCAGTACAGATGGGTTTGTAAGCACCAAGCCCACAGCAGATCGATGTATGGGTCGATTGCACGTCAGCTTGTGAGCCAGTTTTATGAGGCTGTTTCGAACTGTGGTTTTGGCTGGTAACCCATGTGTAATGGTCAATACATCTCAGATTATGTCTGCTCTCCAATATTCCCGAGCCCATTTGCCCACTGAATTAATTTCATATTTGCATTTATGGACCTGCACAGAGATTGACTGCACAATTTGTATAAAATAAAAAGGGAATCACTGGGACAAGATACTTATTACATTTATGTATAGTGGTTTTGTATACAATCCTTCAATGTTAATTTATATTTGAAATTTCAAAAGCTCTTGATTGTAAAACTGACCTTTAGGTTTTTTTAATTTCATTGAGATATATTGCTGTCATCGAATTTAAATGTAAAGGAATAACAAGTATTATTACTTCCTTATACTCAATATAACAAGGAAATGAACAGAAAATAAGAAATCTAGTTAACACAAGTAATTAAATGTTTAATGTTTGTTTTATTTATTCGCCAGTAAATTAAAATACCTGTGCTAAGTTTACCCGGCATAGCAGTGCCGCTGCTTGCTATTTGCTCATGCGCTGTGCGTCGGCCGGGCATCAAGTGCTCTGAAGGGCACTACATTGAGACCATTGGGATCGAATAGCATTGTATAGTATCTGTGCTGCTGTTTTATTAATGCAGCAGACTAAAACATTTATTCAATGAGAATGATGAGAAAGAAGAGGCAATGTGACCGATGATACAATGCACATAGGAATCAATGTGCTGCACGAGGAGACTTCACGCTCAAGCATTTCTGCTTAGGGCACCAAATTGTCTTGAAGCGGCCCTGTAGGAAGACATGTAAGTCCAGCTACTGCTTGCCTTACATAATGTTCATACGAGCCCCAACAGTTGGTGTTTCCAGGTGTTTTCTGCCAGGAATATCTGCACATCACTGCTGCGCATTGCTCATTAAAATTTTACTTATGGAATAATTCATGCGTGCAATATTAGGCTACTGAACTCTTAAGTTCAACATTACAAAAGAACATGGTTAAATATTTTTCAGGCGCATTGTACAGTCTAAATCTTAATGTTCTCTGATAATGTTTTTATCTACTAGGACGTTGTGCCTATGCAGAGCACTTAGAGGTCACAACTTCACTCTGCATGTTCAGCTGCTGCAGTGCCCAGCGACACATCCATATTTTATTCTGGCCCATGGCAAAGAGGGGAGCTATAGATAGCGCTTTATTTTTGTTCCTCTGCAACAGTAAATGCCTCTGTACACAGGAGGAGAAGGGGGAGGAAAATGAAAGTGTGCTGAATGTAGGTATTTCAGCTTAGTCATAAAATGCACAAACTCTGACTGGTACATTACAGCAGACAAAATGTTTGATATCGTCAATTTGACTCATATGATTAAGTTGCGGATGTTTCATTTCTATCAAGCAACTTTTTCAAAGTCTTGATTGTAGAATGTAAGAGTGGTTAAATACACAAGCTAAAAGCCAACACTCTGGCACCTCCTAGGAGAAGGGTTCAGGACTGCTATAATCCCACCTAAAATGGTCAACAAAACAGTTTGAGAGAAGAGTAAATGAAGCATTCCTTGTCTAAAAGCACAGGCCTAAAACCTATGCACATTCTTCATGCGGCACAAAACGTTTAGTCTCACACTCACTGATGTGACTCCTGTCAGTGTCCCTAGCAAGCCCCTAGCTTGTGTGTCCAGAAAGGCAGGTAAATAAGAAGAAAATAAATGTTGCTATTTACATAAAGCTCTGGAGTTGTTAATGCTCACTGAGAAAAAGTAAAATTGCAAAGCAGTAATCAAAGAAAATGGCGGCTATTTTGAACAATCTATTTCAAGTTTTTTTTTTTTTTTTTTTACATAATTACGTATGTGTTCATTCATAAATTAATTGCTTCAGTGAGAATCTACATTGTAAATGGTCTTGAAAAAAAAAAAAAAACAATTCCTAAAATAAAAAAAGCCTCTCCAAACTTTTGACTGGTAGTGTATATGTATATATTATATATAGCATAAAACTTCTTTGGCCTGTCATTTTGGTTGCTGTGTATATTTTGACTGTCTCTTTGTGTATCTGTTTATTGTTCTCCGTTGGATTCTTTCTTTTCAAATAACAGCGCACTTTTAATAAATCACAGTGAAGGCATTTTTCCTCTCATCTCTGTTGTTGTTTTTCGTCCCCTAATCCCTGAAGAGAAAAGGACAGAGTAAATAGAGATGTGTTTTGAGTGTTGTCAGTCACAGTTAGCAGAGTTCAAGAGAGGTGACTGGGGAATGAAATAAAAACTATAATCTTTTCCTGAGTGATTCTTCTTACAATTGTCTGTGTTGTGTTTTGGTCCAGTGCATTGCTGGGGTGCTCTATGCAGTAAACATGTCAACTCGCTGAGTGACCAGCCCACTATGTCGTGTGGGTCCTTATGTGGAGTTTGCAGGTTCTCACTGTGTCTGGGTGAATGGGGACTTCCAAAGCCCATTCATATAGATTTGGGACAGACAAGTTGAATACATAGCTCATGAAATTGTATCATTACACAGATGTCTTCATTCTGCACCCCGGACCTCAGATGCTACAGTAATGTACAGTACAGCACTGTACTAAGGAATTCAAATCCATCTAACAAAGACATGACACATCTTTTCATTCTTTCTTTTTAAAAGTATTTTTTATAAATATTAGTATTTTGTCATTGTCAGCTTTCTCCTCAAAATGTGTTCACTGAGCTACTTCTCAAAAGAAATGCTATTCTATATTGACAAATCTCAGTTTTTAGTTTTCACTTAGACAAAAAGACCATAACTCCTGCTGTTAGATGAGCTAAGATCTGCCTGTGCTGTACTGCGAGCTGAACTCGCCTCCGGCCACAGGTCAGTGCTAAGGAGTCTCTAAACGTTACATTTGGGAGGCGGCAAATATTCCCTCAATCCTATGTGAAATAAGGGTCAAGTACTATTTATGGACAGAGAGCCATGGTCAAAGGGTTCACTTTCTGACAGACAGTAATTCCCCTCGGCTGGATCAGCGATTTTGTCGGTCTACACTGTTCATTTGCCTCACCGCCCCATCCCCCTTGTAGCCAGTGTTTCTCAGAGCATTTCTGCTGACAGAATCCCTCCTGCCATTGTCAGCAATAGGTGTCTTTTTCTGTACAGGTATAAGCACCATAGGACCCATTGTCTCTAGTTTCACTGAGAGCGTTGGAACATACAGTACAGTGCAATTTTAGTAAAGTGCAACAAGATTAGATTAAATGGATCAGCTTTTTAAATTAAGCATTTAACTTGTTATGTGTGCATTTGTTTATTCAGAACACTCAGAACTAAATTAGATACATAATACTTGAATAGTTATCAGTTATTAATAATTGATTATAGCAATATCAATTATTAATTATAATAATATAATTGGCAAATTGGTGGTGCAGCGGTTAGCGCTCATGCCTCACAGCTAAAAGGTCCCAGGTTCGGTTCCCACCTGGACGGAGGGGCTTTTTGTGTGGAGTTAAACATGTAAAATAGGCCAGAATGAATGAGAGAGAGAACCATTTTGGGACAATTCATGGAAATTAGCCTAAGGCTACAATCCGGTGCGGCGCGTTTACATGCATGTATCCATGTATGTTCTTAACATGCACTGTCCTAACCAAATAAACAATCAAATACAAATAAAGCAAATATTAGTAAGAATATGTTTTGACGAACTGAGAATTAGGTGTTGCGATATACAAATCTCCCCCCGGTACAATGATATGGTATGAACCTCCAAGTAAATACATATTGCTGTATTGTCGAAAGGCTGACGGTTTGAAATAAGGGCTCATAGTATTGTTGGTATGCTCACATTAAGTGAGCATAAGGGAGTCTGTTTTGACCAGTCATTGATATTTTAGGTTTATGACATTAGGAAAAGCTAGTCATTTTCTAAAGTGCAAAAAACAGTAAGTAAAACAAAGAATATGCAGGCAACAGAGCCTCCACTCTAAAGGGCTTACAGAATGGAGTTCAATTCCCGGGCTAGGCCTTTCTGTGTGGAGTTTGCATGTTCTCCCCATGTCGGCCTAGGTTTTCTCCAGTTTCCCTAACCAGTAAAACAGGTAATATTGTGTCCCCTCCGAGCCAGTATGAAGGAGAGTGTGTTTGCAAGTGGGACATTGGAAGGAATTAGCCCATAGCTACATTCCAACGTGGCGTGTTCACATGCATGTCTCCTGTGTGTTCATTTACATCTCTGTCCTATAACACAATTTAAAGCCTGTCCAGGGACAATAAAAATAAAGTTCATGAGTTGTCCACAATTTTTATAATGTTTTTTATTATTATTATTCAGCTGCCCTGGTTAGTGTCTTTCACAAGTATGATTTTAGTTTCAGTGTGGCGTTTAATTGTGTGCTTTACTGTTACTTGTCAATGTCCTACCACAAAACATTGTTTTGGAGATTACCAATTGTCTTCTATAAATGGCGTTCTTCTTCTGCTGGTGCTGCTGCCTGGATGCTTGTTAATGTTTCTCTTCAATTCCAGCACTGCCTCCCTGTCACCTCAGTGAACCCTTAATAAGGACTCTGTCCATCACCTAGCACCAGCATGTCATTGTACTCGCCACCGTTTTTTGTTGTTGTTTTTTTTTTAGTTTGAAACTTACGGCAAAGTAGAAAGTTGAAGAGAATGATTGTGCACACAGACAGGTACAATTTAGACACTTTGCTGAGAAGTTGGTATTCATATTTGAAGGCTAATAATTACCTCAACTGTGTATTTTGCTGTTTGAGGACGCATCAGTTTTGAGTTTGGTGGTAGTAAACAATTGTGAAGTGTAACATAAAAAAGGAGAGGTTTGTGAGCCAAGAATATGCAGAACCACAGTTTTCCTTTATCTTTTATCAGCAGACCCACAGAGATACTGTCAAGCAATCACTTATTTTACAATGCAACAACTAGCTTTGGATTTAATCAAGGTGCAATTTACTGCTCTAGGACAGTGCTTTAAATGCACAGTTCCACGACTAGTGCTAATAGAATGTTTACCATAACATCCGTCATGTTATGCATTGTTTCTCATTACACTGGAGCTACTGCATTAAGGGCATGGCAGGCAACTTTGAAATAAAAGCTACTGAACTTTGAAGCAAGCATTGGTTCTCTGAGACACAGCATGACATTTCTTGTAGATGTTTTGACAGACAAGGGAACAAATGGATACTGCAGAAAAGTGGAGGAAGCAACTACAGAGTGAATGTTCTTTTAACAGATCTGCAAGAAAAAAAAACAGCAGGTAAACATTGCATTGTTTATTTCTTGAATTGTTACTGATACTTTTTGACCTCTCATCTCCTCTTGTTGGTATACAAAATAGTAAGGGAAATAAAGAGAGAGACTTCCAGGAGGCCATGGAATATGTATACAAGCAAACCGTTAATCAGCTACAGGCCTTGATATCCCCAGTGTCTCTAGCCAATAACATAATAATTCTTACATTATCGGCCGGTAAACCGTTATTACGTTATTGGCTCAACAGAGTCTTTACGTTATTGGCTCAACAGAGTCTTTACGTTATTGGTTGTTGTTACGTTATCAGTTCCTACAAGGGGAATGTGGAGGAAACCTACGCAGACACGGGGAGAACATGAAAACTGAAGGCCCCGATTGGCATCGCAAAGCTGAAACCTGTTGTTATATAAAAATGCGGTCAAAATTCATGACAAGAAACCTCAAAAGTACCACTACTCTCATGTGCTTACCAAATATAATTTCCTACATTTTGTTAATTTGATCATTTACACCTACAAATGTCTTCTTCTGAAACACTGAAGAGGCACCAAGAGCCTCCACACCTGCAGCATAGTGGAGGCGTCACAAGAGGAGCAAGAGAACCAAAAAAGGGACAAACGAGGAGGTATCCGGGCAAGACTCGCAGCTAAAGGTCAGCACACACTACATGACTTTCATGCCCGATTTTACTGTCGCGTTGAGTCTTCTCGAATCGTGGCTGGTCGAAGGCAGTTGCACAGAGTCGTGTACTGTGTGTGTGTGTGTGTGTGGGCAGCAGTAAGACGCATCACTTTATATGCCTACACATCTGTCAATACAGTCCCGCTGTTGTTCAATGTCAAATTGTTGTTGTCCTACCATTTGCCACTTTTCATTTTATCTTATTTATTTAATATTCCTAATGCATGCCCCATAGCCTTATAGTTGAAAGTGTTTTAGCTTATTTTTATCCTAATTCTGTGTTATATGTTTTATGTCACACGTTTGCACCGAGAACAATTCCTAGTTTGTGAACCTGTTATCAAACCATGGCAATAAAACCTATTCTGATTCGGATTTGGATTCTAAACCTCAGTCGCAGGAAATCAAACATCTTTTTAAGCCCGATTCTGGACCCAAAGGATAAACGTGGGTGATTTCACGGTCCTCAAAGCGAACACACAGAAAGCAGCGGCCAATGACAGAGTGAAATGAAGACAGAAAAACACTGCAGCGCCTCCCTTTTCATTTCTCTATCAAAACGGCGGCACAAACAACTCATTTCATGGCCACAGCGAGCCGCACACAAAACAGCACAACTTTATATCACTAAAAGTTCATGAGAACCAGCCTTTCCAGCTACATTTCAACCGCAAACAGAGTTTAATGGCGGCACTTACAGAGTTTGGACACAAACTTTCCAGCTACTTTTCTCTGTTAGCTCTCTCTGCTTTTTCCGGTCTCCTCCGCTTCCTCCATCTGGTGGCTGATTGTCCATCTCCTTTTCTTATTAAATCCAAACAAATATGTCCCGCATCTTCGTGTCGCCAACGTTTATCTCCATTTTGACAGAACTATAGCCAAGTTGAAGGCTCGTAGTAGCAGTAGCCTGCAGCAGCATTGGACTGCGTTGTTGACACTGTTGACCAATCAAGAGATGTTCCACACCCTGGTCAGGTTGGCCCACAGACTAACCCAACACTTGGAACAGAATGTTGTTGTACAATTGTATAATCACAAATAAAGCACTTACTTACCTCTTACTTACTTACTACTTACTTACTTAGTTACTTACTTACTTCTTACTTGCTTAGTTACTTACTTACTTAGTTACTTACTTACTTCTTACTTCTTACTTACTTACTTACTTTTTACTTACTTACTTACCTATTTACTTCTTACTTACTTAGTTTCTTACTTACTTCTTACTTGCTTAGTTACTCACTTACTTAGTTACTTACTTACTTCTTACTTTCTTAGTTACTTACTTACTTAGTTACTTACTTACTTCTTACTTACTTACTTACTTTTTACTTACTTCTTACTTACTTAGTTACTTACTTACTTAGTTACTTACTTACTTAGTTACTTACTTACTTCTTACTTGCTTAGTTACTTACTTACTTCTTACTTACTTACTTACTTTTTACTTACTTCTTACTTACTTACCTATTTACTTCTTACTTACTTACCTATTTACTTCTTACTTACTTAGTTACTTACTTACTTCTTATTTACTTCTTACTTACTTAGTTTCTTACTTACTTACTTACTTACTAACTTACCTCTTACTTACTTCTTACTTACTTATGTAGGGTATGAGGGTTTATTTATCAATTAATTAGTTTATTAATTAATAATAATTTGATAGATTAGCTTAAAATTAAACCACCAGTTCGAAAAAGCGAACAAAATAAAAGTTAGAATAAGAGGCTAAACCACAGATTTATCTGAAGGAAGTGAATTCTTGGACCAATACACATTGACCCTTAGTCTGAAGTAATAAACATTACCAAAGCAAACTGTGGTTCATGGAGGTTTAATGATCAAAATCAATTAACAGACGGCATTAAATATTAAAATGCAAAACAGGATAACCTAGCAGGTTTACAGAATGAATACTCAGATAAAATGTTCTAACATTGTATCTGAAAGTCAGTAGGTGAAGTTTAGGTGGTTTGCGTAGAAGCAATGTGAGTCTTATTGAGCCAGGTCTGTGAGATGTGCTTACGACCGTGAGGGAAAGGTTTTCCACGCCAAATGTGGTCCGGCGTCCCGAAGGCTGGTGTCCGACGTCCTTTGGTCGTAGTGGGATGTCGCCATGTGCTGTCCCTTCCTGCCGTCTCTCTTTCTCCGTCTGTTTCTCTCAATCTGCTGAATGAACTCAATCCGAGGATTTGCTTCCTGTACCGGGGGCGGTCCCTCTGTCTCCGAGGGACTCGCAATCGATTCAGTCTGTAACTCCATAGGATCGGAACACAAGTCACAGTGGGATGGGAGGAAGTGTTACGGTAATGCGATTAAAGGAAAACATTTCTATGGAAATAAACACATTAACAAACTTCACAAACTGTACAAATGCATTATCAACATTTTGACATTACGTACATTGTATCTTTGTTTACCTTGGGAAAGAATTCATCATCAGAACGGATCACATTTGTTGAGTTCATTCTTTGTGTCTGTGAATGAATAAATTGGCTTAAACACTCAAATATGAAATCAATCAGTCTTTAGCGAGTGATGGTAAGTCCATCCAATGGTCATTTGAAGATTGTTTTCATCACAGTTGTATTGTCCTGACTGTGTTTGTTAACACTGACTTTAAACAGTCATTCATTGTTTCCAGAGGTATTTGAGGCCCGAGGTCCTGGAGTGGGGGTTTCCCTTATCTCCCCTCGTAACCATGGTGATGGGCAGCATAGGCCAGAACGTCACACGCTAAACTTACTTACTTCTTACTTACTTCTTACTTACTTACTTACTTCTTACTTAGTTACTTACTTACTTACTTCTTACTTACTTCTTACTTACTTACTTACTTCTTACTTAGTTACTTACTTACTTACTTCTTACTTACTTCTTACTTACTTACTTACTTCTTACTTAGTTACTTACTTACTTACTGCTTACTCACTTCTTACTTACTTACTTACTTCTTACTTACATAACCATGTTATTATGCTATTTCCTTATCAAAAACACCCTTGGAATGTTTTTTGGCTTCATTCCCGCATTTCTTTGTAACCCTTATGAATCCTCTGAGCAGCTGCACCGCCCTCTCCTGGTAAAGGACTAACTTGTGCCCATTTGGCGCATTTTATGTCAGATTGTAACCCATTATACTAATATATATATATTAGGGCCGGGACTCGATTAAAAAAATTAATCTAATTAATTAGAGGCTTTGTAATTAATTAATCGAAATTAATCGCATATAAATATTTCACCTGAGAACAGTGAGAAGTAAGTTTTTTCATAAGGATTTTTAGTATACCATTAAATAATGACTGAATACATGAGCTTAAGCAACAAAATATTGTTTATTTTTGTTCAACCAAGTCCAACAGACCAGTGCAATATTGCCATTAATTGTGCGTCTGCAGGAAAAAAGGAAACTAAAGTGTGAAAAGCAAAGTGTGATTAATTTCGATTAATATTTTTTATCGCACTAAACCTCATGTAATTAATTAATCGCAATTAATCGAAAAAAGTCCCGGCCCTAATATATATGTATTAGTACCGGCAAGAATAAACTTTCACCCCTGGGTAGGACTGGGTGGTTAAATTCAAAGTGCTTTTCGGGAAGTACAGCATCGGTTTGCACTTTTAGGTTTGTTGATCCACTGTTTTTTTCTGCACATTTTTTGTCCATCACTGCAAGTTAGTAAATTAAGTATGCCTTTATATGGAAGTGCAGTTGTCTGTGAAAGCATTTTTTGGCAATCCAACCTACATTGATTGGAGTTGTGTCCTTGTCTGTTTCTTGAAATTCCATTGTCTTTTCACTTTGCAGCTTCTAAATTGTTTCAGCTGCCATGCTAGCTTTGCATCACTTATTCCAATCAACATAAAGAGCTACACAAAGGCAAGGTAAAACCATCATGGCAATGGTGACATTTGTTCTAAAATCCAAGTGTACGGTTTCAAGGCAGTGTAATCAAATGCATTGTGCTTCTTTGCCTTAAGCCTTATCCTTTGCATCATACTCTCCTTTCTTGGTCTTGGGCCTCATCGGCATTTGTGATGAGAGACGGAGACTCCACTGGGATCAAAATATCACCATTATTCACAGGGTGCACCTCAGTTGCGGAGTGACGGATCAAAAGATGCTGATGATAGGTGGAGGGTGAGCTGGTGGGTGGAGGCACCCAGGGTGATGAATGGGCCAATCTTTTCGGCATAGCTTTGTGGCACATTTCAGGACAAAGTTGTTTTTAGGCTTTTTAAAATCAGTTTTTGGTAATGTTACTTCTAAAAATAACTTGTTAATTAGCTCGTTTCTCCTCTGAAAAAGTAGCTTGTTACGTTACTGCGCTACTTTATTATGAAGGTAACACAATTTATGTAAACAGTTTGGCCTTGTCAGAAGCTGTGCCAGTTTTTCAACAAAAAGAACGTCTGTAAAGGAGCTCTTATGCATTACAAAGTGCATTAAATTGCATTAAACCATACAACATACTCAACTTGATGTAGATTAATTGTACAGCTTTCCTCAACCACATAACCGGCTACGAGTTGGTTGATGACATTGAAAAGAGGCGAGGGCTAGATTCATTGTGGTTTTCCTCTTTAGCTTTGCCACCAGTGCTGTATTGTACTTTTCAACATTAAGTTCAAAATAATGACAGTACTTCCATGATGTGAACACGCTCAATGCAAACTTTGCCATGTTGCTAACTTCATGTGAAGTTTTGGAGGACACCGTGTGCATGCGGGAGCAGCACAGCAGCCGCAAAATAAATGACCCGAGGGAGAGATCAGGACAAAAAAAAAGGGGTTTATTATTTACTATATTATCCTTTTTCGATAAATATAATTTATAACTAAAGCAGCAGTTAGGGGAGAGTCACGCTATAGGGGAAGTGCAGGTCAGGTGGTTCAAATGAGTTTGAACCACCTGACCTGCAAAGGTCAAGTGGGGGTCAATGTTGAGATTTTTAGCTCATTTTCTCCCTTAACATCTTAGTTCAAATGTCAGAGTATAAGAAAGACGAAACTTACCCTTAATGATGGCATTATGTTCTTGTAGCCAGACCTATGTGTTATTTTAATACCTGAAATTGTCGGCTACTACTGCAGCCTTCCTCAGAGGTGTCACTTGATGTTGCTGTGACTGGTTAGCTCATTTTACCAGTTGTTGGCTCCATCTGTCGGTTTAGTAACTCCTACAGACTCCAAACTTTCCATACTTGGACTTAACAATATCTTGAAGGTTTTTCCAGATTTTAAAATCTAATTCCTGCCTCATGTATTGAGCATGAATATACGTCGCAGCTCCTCCAGAGTTATCCTAGGGCACTTGGTTGCATTTCTGACCAGTGCTCTCCTTGTTCAGTCTGTTAGTTTAGGTGGACACCCGTGTCTTGGTAAGTTCGCAGTGGTGCTATACACTTTCCATTTCCGAATGATGGATTGAACAGTGCTCCGTGCGATGTTCAAATCTTGGGAAATCTTTGTATAACTTAACGCTGCTTTAAACGTCTCCACAGCTTTATCCCTGACCTCTCTGGTGAGCTCCTTGGCCTTCATGATGTTGTTTAGTGACCAATACACTCTGACCATAGCTCTGAGGCCCTCACAGAACCGCTGGAATTATACTGAGAGTAGATTACACACACGTGGCCTCCATTTAATGGTTAGGGCAAGGTGTGAACATTCTGCAGTCATTAGGAATGTTATAAAGGCAATTTAATGCACTCTGAAAATGCTGTATGAATACTTGTGCACGCCCCACTTTTCCCTTTTCTATTTTTTGTAAAATAACAGAATCATGTATCATTTTGTTTTCACTTCACAGTTGTCTGTTACTTGTGTGTGAACTTTCAGGAAAAAAATCAAAATAAAATTTCTACGTTTAGGGATGTAAACATGACAAAATGTGCAAAAGTTCAAGGTACTTTTGCAAGACACTGTATATATATATATATATATATATATATATATATAATACCTATATATATATATATACCTATATCGGAGTATAATACCTATTAATGTACCTTCATAACAACATAAAAGTAACTCTCGGTTATCAAGGGTAAAAATCTGAAAGAAATAAAAAAAAAATTTGACTGCTTTGTACTAGACATCGTACATGAAACAAGATTGTTGTTGTAGCTGTGCGTTGTTTCAATTAATTGTATAAACAGTTCATATAATTTTTTGTAAGTTTGTAAGTTGGTCTGTACGAATGTAGCTGCTTGAAATGTTTTGAAATGTTCTTTTTTTTTAATTTATTTTATTGCACTTGGGGGTGGGCACTCATAAGCTTTTGCTTCAGCCCACTCCTTTTGAGCACTATGTGTACTGCTCAAATAAACAAATAAACTAATATATATATATATATATATATATATATATATATATAAACTTTTCCTCACCCTCCGCGGGCGGTCTCTTTTTCTTCCAAGCTCGGGTGTGTGCAGGGTATCTTTGCAGTTCCTAGAACTGCACTTTTCTGGACCGAGATGTCTGATGTATTTCCTGGGATCTGCTGCAGCCACTCCTCCAGTTTGGGGGTCACTACCCCAACGACCAAGGGCACCACTGATGCCTTCACCCTCCAGGCCTTCTCCAGCTCTTCTATGAGCCCCTGGTATTTCTCTAGTTTATCGTGTTCCTTTTTCCTGATGTTGAAGTCGCTTGGTATTGCTATGTCAATCACAACGGCTTTTTTCTGCTCTTTGTCCAGCACCACAATTTCCAATTGGTTTTCCATTATCATTTTGTCCGTCTGTACCTTTAAAGGAACATGCCACCGTTTTTCGATACTGAGATATGTTCTTACCTGAGCTTAGACGAGTTGATACACACCTGTCTGGTCTTTGTGTGTGCGCTCAGTTACGCAAAACGACCAAAGATGTTGTTAGCATTTGGCCTCTCCCAGTATATTCCTATAGCCCCACTTTGACCTTGGGCTTTCCAGCCCATACTCTGCACAGATGTTCCTGTCCACTATGCCAGCCACTTGGTTATGGCGCTCCAGGTAAGCTTTCCCTGCCAGCATCTTACACCCTGCAGTTATGTGCTGGATTGTCTCGGGGGCCTCTTTGCAGAGTCTACACCTGGGGTCTTGTCTGGTGTGATAGATCTGGGCCTCTATTGCTCTGGTGCTCAAGGCCTGCTCCTGTGCAGCCATGATGAGCCTCTGTGCTGTCCTTCAGTCCAGCTCTGTCTAGCCATTGGTAGGATTTCTTGATATCCGCCACTTCAGTTATGTTTCGGTTGTACATCCCGTGTAGGGGCTTGTCCTCCCATGGGCCTCTGGCACCACAACTTCTGTTCCTCATTGTCTGACACATACACTGAGCACGTCATCTGTTGGAGCCTTGTCCTTAATGTTATTATGGATCTTGGAGGTTTCATCCTGGATAGTGGCTCTCACGCTCACTAGTCCTCAGCCTAGTGAGGCCTAGTATACACCAGATATCCAAAATTCCATTTGAAAGAACTATAACTTTATAACTAATATTAACAAAATTAAGCCATACATTTAAACTTGGCTATATCCGTACACTTTGTCGCTGAAAATATAGCCAATTTTTACATTAAAACATAAAATGACAGAAAACTTGCAATACATTTTCCTCATATTCATATCTGTAATGTAAAGCCCAGGTTTCAAATAGATTTTTTTTTTGTCTGCATTGCACACCCTTTCCCCTTCAGTTGTTTTGATTTCAACACCCATCAGGGACATCAACACTGAGAAATCAGTGAAAGTGAAAGCCCTCAGTGAAAGGCATCATATCAGTATAGCACAATCCCTATGGTGTAGAGCAGGGGTTCCCAAAGTTTCACCCTTGAAGAGTAAAAAGCCAGTGGGCCTCGAGCCAAATGCAGCAATATCAAGCATTAAACATGTAAAATAAAGTCACTTTGTTATTAAGTTTTTTTTTTTTTTGTCTATGCCAATAACATGCTACATTTGAAAGAACAGAAAAACAATAATTCCTTAATAATTAATAATAATTCCTTAAAACAATTGCAGCCAAAAATGCGACCTAACCTACTTTGTGCACAAGGTCAAACAATGCATCTAACTGCAAACTACTACAATGGGAGACATGAAGCTGGTCTTTGGACTTTACAGACTCAATGTTAGGCTCTGGTCAAGACATAGTATGTTGAGTATGTTATCCAAGTGTGTCAATCCCTATCATTATCTGCGATCATGCCAAGGCAATAGGTTTCCTTAAGCAGCGCTACCCACCATTTAAACAGCCATATTATTCCATGAGCAGCTCATGTATTCATAGAAATCCAGTCCGTGTTTTTGTCCATACTTCGTCTGAATTATCCAGTCTGTGTTTTACGCAAAACTCACCTTCAACGTTTGCACAAAGCAAAGCAGCTCGCTCCTGCTGCTGTAAACAAAATGGTCTTATGATGCAGCAGTTGCAAAGCTTAAGGTGCTTTATTTATCATTATACAACAACTGTACAATGAAATTTGTCTTCTGCATTTGACCCATCCTTCGATGCCACGACCCCTAAGGAGCAGTGGGCGGTGGAAGTACCGCGCCTGGGGACCCATCTCCAGAACAGGCGGATGACTCATGGGAGTTTCCCAAAAGAAATCAAATATACTATATTTGCTATAATTGATTAAACTTGATTAGTGTTATTAAAAAAGACCCATGCCCAACCCAGCGTGTTGTTGGCAGACCAATTAAATTGGTCAAGTTTATTTTATTTTTTCTGCACCATGACTTAGGCACCCCTCCTGGAACCGCCACCTTAACGTGGTGGAGGGTTTGAGCACCCGAATGATCCTGGGAGCTCTGTTGTCGGGGGCTTCGTGCCCCTGGTAGGGTCTCCCATGGCAAACAGGTCCTAGGTAACGGGTCAGACAAAGAGCGGTTCAGAAGCCCCTTATGAGAGACCAACAGGCCCGGTTAGAACCATGTCCGGCAACGGACAAGTGGAAGAGGATGGATGGATGACTTAGGCAGCTATAGCTCTGCTGGATTCAGGTATCAGTGAAGCATCAGTCTCGAGTGGTGTGTCATTAGCAATGGACTGTGTTAAATCCACTCATTTATGAAATCCAAGTTAGTAAAGCATCCTTAGGAGGGCCAAATCAAAAGGCTCTACTTTGGGCACACCTGGTGTAGGGATTACAATATGCTGAAATTATGACGATCATCAAACAAAAGGGAAGAAATTAAAAGGAATGGCAATAGAATGCAGCTATTTTGACTTGTTCTGTAAATCATGAATAACAATGCTGCCCTACAAAGGAAAAAGGCAGTAACTTGAAATGGCCACATAACAGAACTATCCATGGAAAAGTTTACACAAAGTAAAAACCATGAAATGGTTCATTGAATATTTGTATATATTTAGTTTTTTATATATTAGTTTTGTAGAAAGTTTAACATTTAAGTTCAAATTAGATTTGTTTGTTTTTTGAATAACTTTGATTCAAGTCAAAGTTGTTTGGGTTCTTATAAAAATTAGGTACTTAATATACATATATACATATGTACATATATACACTTAATGCAGTATATGGATTCCCCTTACCACAAGAAAGTAATGCTTTACACAAACTACTTTTACATCTCAAATTATGATTGCTACTGACGCAGATGATAATTTACTAACATAAATAAAATACCAGAAAGCAAAAAAACAGCATTAGACACAACAAACACGCACATACTGCACATTTCCTTTGTATAACCATATGTGGAATGTAGGCTCGTACAAGGGAAAAGTGCAGTATGTGCATTTTTAGGGACTAGAGTAAATTTGAAGTTTGTGTTTTATACCCATAATAATTCTACCATAAAAAGCTACAAAATAAAAAAGAAATAAATGATAAAGATCAAACCATTTTGACAGGGCATCAAAAAAACTAAAAAGTCAGTTTTCTCAGTTTCACCCAGAGTGTAGTTACTGAGTTTTTCCTTTGTAGGGCAGAATGCTTATTCATGATAAGTCCTGTCCAAAAGTACACAGTGTGTATTATTCTGTCCCTCACTTCAGTTTTATACTGTTGACATTTCCAATGACGTGCCGTCCACTGTCTGCTTGCCTGTGTTTTCTAGCGGTTGACCCAGACACAGAGTCAGTGGAGGATTTGATGCAGAGGTTCCAGGACAGTTACCATGTTCCAAACACGCCTTCAGACATGTCGCAGTACCAGCACGTCATGCACAGTTCGTCCACCAGCCGCAGGAGGATGCCCAGTCACACAAGAGGTACGCAAAACATTTTCTGCTGGCCACTTCAAAGCACCAGAGCAACAGAGACATTTTAAGTTGTTGATTAATGTTAATTTTCATTTGTTAACTTGCATTACACAAGGTAGTCAGCGCTATTTTGTTTCCTACTAGCAACTTCACAAACTTATAATAGATCTATACTTTGTAATACTAAAAGCTGTTTTCGCTTTTTAAGATATCACTGTATTTTATCCTGAAGTTTTACTAATCCATTGGCCCTATCTGGCATGAATGAGTGACATAGTCAAGCTAAACTAAACATTTAATAGTTTACATGTTCTTGTAGAGTTTGATGTTTACGTACGATGGCTTAATCAAACAGAGGCACCTGATATTGCGATGTGCTGCCAGCATTTCCTCTCATGACAAATGCTGTAGAGGGCCATTTGAGTCAAATGAGTATTTATCCTTTGGGAGTCAATACATTTACATAATCACTTACAAGCAATTCTTATTTAGACACCACACCTTTTTTTTCATTTAATACATTTGACTTGACACTGAGGATAAAATGATAAAATTAAATTCACCATCTTATGTCAAAGTTCTTTGTCAAAACAATAACGATTATGATGCATTTTGTTTATTGATGTCATTAGTGGCTAAACTGTACACTTTGAATGACCATTTCCTGATAATAAAGTCAATTTATTAAAGAACATTATTAGTGCTATTGATATTTAAGAACTAAAAGATGGCTTAATGTGTCATTGGCAAAATCTGTATGACTAATGAGACCGTTTTATTAAATGCAACACGATAAGTTCAATCTCGGCAGAATAACTTACTGCCTTTTGTTGTTGCATCATCAAATATTATGAAATATGGCTCTGTTGATTTGCATAATTTGCAGTCTAATATGGGAAATATTACTCTTTCTAGTCACTTAATCTTCATATAAAGATTTTGTACTGCACTTATCAAGCTGAACTACTGTCCAGTCATGTGGTCCCTGTACCTCAGTGCGCAACAAAAACGTCTTTATACCACAGTGATGTTCATTCTTGACACTTAAACCAGACTGACCAGAGTTAGTAGCTATATGGAGAATTTAAATGAATGTTTACATACATTACTTATTGTCAGTCAGAAAATGTACAGGTCTATTTGTTTAAATACACCATGTCTGATCTTCTTCTTCTTCTTCTTCTTCTTCTTCTTCTTCTTCTTCTTCTTCTTCTTCTTCTTCTTCTTCTTCTTCTTCTTCTTCTTCTTCTTCTTCTTCTTCTTCTTCTTCTTCTTCTTCTTCTTCTTCTTCTCCAATTGTGTGAGTGGGAGAAAGCATTACACAATGGTTTAGTGAGCTCAAGTATTTGTCTAGTGGCACAGATGGCCATGAAGGAATACCATGTATGGCATATAATTATTTCTTCAGTGCTTGAACAAGTTGTGAAGTCAATGTTTTAGATTTTAAATCCTCTTTATATTTACATTGCAATAGCTCCAAGCATTTGTTTTTGGTGAAAATATATTAATATTCACAAACAATTGTATACACTCAGCAGAACTCTGCAGGTGCTCTTTGACTACCCTGCCAGGGTTCACAGAGAGCATATACAAATGGTTTGTGGCATACTTTGAACTGGTTTGACTGGCATGGGCACCAGGGCCACAGTTTTGTTTTTTGTTTTTTATTAAAAAAACTTTAAGCACAAGCACAGACATGTTAAGGTTAATACTTACAGACAAATTAAATGTAATACTATACCAAATAGTACATATTACATTCTAGCCTTAATGGTGTGCCATACAACTGAAAAGCATATCAACCCACAACAACTGTATATGTTTTAAAAAAAGACAAGTTTCCATCTTTTTTTATATGATATAGCTAAATAGTAGAATGTTTTTACATCTTTGTTTGCAAGGTCAAAAACTGTATGACTTCTTGGCAAGACAATGGGATTTGAACTGCCCCCTTAGTGCTAAAGGCTGAATGAGGTACATTGTAAAGCACTTGATGTACCAGCAGAAAGGCAGACGTTATAAATGCAGTCCATTTACCTCTCTTAGCTGCTCACTTTATAGGCTCTGTTAGAGTTTGGCAAATTCACACCAGTGCACTGCTGGCTGTCACATCTGTCTCACACAAATTACAATAATATATATGTTGATTAAATACTGATTAAATCCTGTTTAATACTGTTGCACAGTTCCTTAACATATTTTGTACTGATGTTTGAAATTATGCCACTTTAAATCCATCACCAAAGATACTCAATGAAAAATACCTTTTGTCTATCTATAAACTGACCTGTGAACATTGGCCAGCAGCACACGGCACATGAAGACAAGTTACGTATCTTCTAACAGACACTGCTCTGTTTTCAGCAGCCCTATAGGTAAAACAAACTTTTATGTTCAGCTTCTGCCCTATTCACTTTTCCTGTCGCCGAGGTGCAAGCTCATCCATTTATACCCGGAGGAATGTCTCATTTCATCAGTAGTTCTGCCTCATGTTGTTGTATATTAAGATTTGTCCTTAACGTTTCTTATTTGCATGCCCCGGTGCACATGCCATTCCCCGCTGTGTTGTTAATGCATTTCCATGTGCTGGCTTGAAGCCGTGCTAGTGTTTTTGATGTGTCACAACGAATATTTTTGGCTCATTTCAAACCGGATAACCTTATGCTTATTATCAAGCTCCTTCTCCGGTTTAATTGATGCTTTGAAGTAGGACATGAAAGTAATTCTGTTGGGCCGTGTGTGTCTGCGCATGTAGAAAGAGAGAGAGAGGGAGAGAGAGATCTGTATAATATATATGTTTTAATCGCATATATATATCCATCCATCCATCCATTTTCTTCCGCTTTATCCGGGGCCGGGTCGCGGGGGCAGCAGTCTCAGCAGAGATGCCCAGACTTCCCGATCCACGCACACCTCTTCCAGCTGTTCTGGGGGGACCCCGAGGCGACACCAGGCCAGCACGGAGACATAGTCCCACCAGCGTGTCCTGGGCCTTCCACGAGGCCTCCTCCCAATAGGACATGCCTGGAACACCTCCCGAGGGAGGCGACCAGGAGGCATCCGATACAGATGCCCTAGCCACCTCAGCTGGCTCCTTTCGACGTGGAGGAGTAGCGGCTCGAATCCGAGCTCCTCCCGGGTAACTGAGCTCCTCACCCGATCTCGAAGGGTGCGCCCAGCCACCCTGCGAAGGAAACTCATTTCGGCCGCTTGTATTCGCGATCTTGTCCTTTCGGTCATTACCCAAATCTCATGACCATAGGTGAGGGTGGGAACGTAGATCGATCGGTAAATCGAGAGTTTTGCCGCTTGGCTCAGCTCCCTCTTCACCACAACGGTCCGATACAGCGACCGCATCACTGCTGACACCGCACCGATCCGTCTATCGATCTCACGCTCCATCCGTCCCTCACTCGTGAACACGACCCCGAGATACTTGAACTCCTCCACTTGAGGCAAGGACACCCCACCGACCTGAAGCGGGGAAGCCACCTTTTTCCGGTGGAGAACCATGGCCTCAGATTTGGAGGTGCTGATCCTCATCCCGGCCGCTTCACACTCGGCTGCAAACCGCCCCAGTGCGCGCTGGAGGTCCTGATTTGAGGAAGCCAACAGAACAACATCATCTGCAAACAGCAGAGATGAGATTCTGAGGTTCCCAAACCGGACACCCTCCGGCCCCTGGCTGCGCCTAGAAATTCTGTCCATAAAAGTAATGAACAGAACCGGTGACAAAGGGCAGCCCTGGCGGAGCCCAACACGCACCGGGAACAGGTCTGACTTACTGCCGGCAATGCGAACCAAGCTCCTGCTACGGTCATACAGGGAACGGACAGCCCTTAGTAGAGGGCCCCGTACCCCATACTCCCGAAGCACCCCCCACAGGGCACCACGAGGGACACGGTCGAACGCTTTCTCCAGGTCCACAAAGCACATGTGGACTGGTTGGGCGAACTCCCACAAACCCTCGAGCACCCGATGAAGGGTATAGAGCTGGTCCAGTGTTCCACGACCAGGACGAAAACCGCATTGTTCCTCCTGAATCCGAGGTTCGACTATTGGCCGGATCCTCCTCTCCAGCACCCTGGAATAGACCTTACCAGGGAGGCTGAGAAGTGTGATCCCTCTGTAATTGGAGCACACTCTCCGATCCCCCTTCTTGAAGAGGGGGACCACCACCCCGGTCTGCCAATCCAGAGGCACTGTCCCCAACCGCCACGCGATGTTGCAGAGACGTGTCAGCCAAGACAGCCCTACAACATCCAGAGACTTAAGGTACCCGGGACGAATCTCATCCACCCCCGGGGCCTTGCCACCGAGGAGCTTTCTAACCACCTCGGTGACTTCAGCCTGGGTGATGGACGAGCCCCCCTCCGGGTCCCCAGCCTCTGCCTCCTCATCGGGAGACGTGACGGTGGGATTGAGGAGATCCTCGAAGTACTCCTTCCACCGCCCGACCACCTCCCCAGTCGAGGTCAGCAGCCCCCCACCCGCACTGTAAACAGTGTTGGTGAAGCACTGCTTCCCCCTCCTGAGGCGCCGGATGGTTTGCCAGAATCTCTTCGAGGCCGACCGATAGTCCTCCTCCATGGCTTCTCCAAACTCCTCCCAGACCCGAGTTTTTGCCTCTGCGACTGCACGAGCTGCAGCACGCTTGGCCTGCCGGTACCTCTCAGCTGCCTCCGGAGTCCCACAAGCCAACAAGGCCAGATAGGACTCCTTCTTCAGCTTGACGGCATCCCTTACTTCCGGGCGCCACCACCGGGTTCGGGGGTTGCCGCCGCGACAGGCACCAGAGACCTTACGGCCACAACTACGAGCAGCCGCATCGACAATGGAGGAGGAGAACATGGTCCACTCGGACTCCATGTCCCCTACCTCCCTCGGAATCTGGGTGAAGCTCTTCCGGAGGTGGGAGTTAAAGACCCTACTGACAGAGGGATCCACCAGACGTTCCCAACAGACCCTCACAACACGTTTGGGCCTGCCAGGTCTGACCGGCTTCTTCCCCTGCCAGCGGATCCAGCTCACCACCAGGTGGTGATCGGTTGACAGCTCAGCCCCTCTCTTCACCCGAGTGTCCGAGACACGCGGCCGGAGATCAGATGACACAACTACAAAGTCGATCATCGACCTCCTGCCTAGGGTGTCCTGGTGCCACGTGCACTTATGGACATCCTTGTGCTCGAACATGGTGTTCGTTATGGACAAACCGTAACTAGCACAGAAGTCCAATAACAGAACACCACTCGGGTTCCGATCGGGGAGGCCGTTCTTCCCCATCACCCCCACCCAGGTCTCACTGTCGTTACCCACGTGGGCGTTGAAGTCCCCCAGTAGAACAATGGAGTCCCCAGCCGGAGCACTATCTAGTACCCCCCCCAGGGACTCCAAGAAGGCCGGGTACTCTGCACCGATGTTGGGCCCGTAGGCCGAGACAACGGTGAGAGACCTGTCCCCGACCCGAAGGCGTAGGGACGCGACCCTCTCGTTCACCGGGGTGAACTCCAACACGTGACGGCTGAGCTGGGGGGCTATGAGCAAACCCACCCCAGCCCGCCGCCTCTCCCCGCGGGCAACTCCAGAAAAATGGAGCGTCCAGCCCCTCTCCAGGAGTTGGGATCCGGAACCCAGGCTGTGCGTGGAGGTGAGCCCGACTATATCTAGCCGGTATCTCTCTACCTCCCGCACAAGCTCAGGCTCCTTCCCCCCCAGCGAAGTGACGTTCCATGTCCCGAACGCCAGAAGCTGCGCACGCGGACCAGGTCGTCGAGGCACCTGCCTTCGACTGCCACCCAGTCCTCTCTGCACCCGACCCCTACGGATCCCTCTGCGGGTGGTGGGTCCACAGGAAGGCGGGCCCACGTCGTCCGTTCGGGCTGTGCCCGGCCGAGCCCCGTGGGCAGAGGCCCGACCACCAGACGCTCGCATTCGAGCCCCAACCCCAGGCCTGGCTCCAGGGTGGGGCCCCGGCTGCGCCATACCGGGCGACGTCACGGTCCTTGATAGTATACTGTCCATAGAAGTCTTTGAACTGCTCTTCGTCTGACCCGTCACCTAAGACCTGTTTGCCATGGGAGACCCTACCAGGGGCATAAAGCCCCAGACAACATAGCTCCTCGGATCATTCGGGCACTCAAACAACCCCACCACGTTAAGGTAGCAGTTCACGGGCTTTTAAACTCTCATATATATATGAGAGTTTAAAAGCAGCCAATCCGCTATGTTTTATTGTTCTATCTCATGGACATAAAACACACAATTTAAAATTGAAGATGTATCTAAAACTTTATAAGGCAACTTTATTTATACCGCACATTTTGTACACAAGGCAACTCAATGCGCCTGTAGAATTGTGCTGTAATTTCAAGTTTCAAATTTCAAGGGTGACTGCAGTGCAGTGGTTTTTGAGCAAGGCCCGTGGTCAGGAACATAGTTGGAGCATTCAACTTTCTTTTTCAGTTTCTTCTACATTAGTTCTATTTGATGTAGCCTGCAGCACAACTAGATATCCAGGCAATTTTCAAGGAGAGTGTGTTTCTATTATCATTCATTTATGTATAAGAAGGCTCAGTGTCAGAACAAAACAATATGTTACACCTACTCATGAGACAATGTTGGACTGCTCCTTGATGAGTTTTTTCTGCAGCTATATCACATTCTTGACCATTTTTAATCCCATTTCCAAAAAGGCCCTCTCAGCATATTTATAGCCTCCGTTTAGTATGAATGGTCCTATTTCTAATAGCTTCCCTGACTCAGAGAACATCATTAGCTGGTCTGAATAATTTTGAAGCCATTATCAATCCTTGCTCTAGCATTTAGTTGTCTCTCACTTTACATGCAAGGAACGTGAATAAAGGGTTTTATTTGCCTATTGATTATACCTCCTAGAGACACGTTTTTATTTTTTACCTCTTAGTGATTTACCACCAATTTATTTTGCTTTTAAAATTGTGTTTTATTTATTTAATTTATTGCTGAAGTTGCAGTACGGCCTATACCTTTCAAACAGGAGTATAGGGGGAGCCAGGAACAGCATAAAGTGTGCAGTTAAACCCAGTTAAAACAGTGAGACTGTGAAATCAAGCCTTGCCCCATGGGGCGCAAATTACCTGTCCACTTTGCTCTGTTTCGCACAATGTTTAGCAGTAAAGTGCCAGTCTTCAATAGGCCAACCTGCTATGTGGGAAAGAAAGTGAGTTGCAATTTGTAAGTCTCAAGAGAGCAATGCAATTAATGCTGTTTACCCAAGTCTCCATTTAAAAGTGTAATGCTGAAGTTTGTGTTCAGGGAAGTGACCATTATTCATTACAGTGCTGGACACACACTTACAGTAACTGCAGTAGTAAAAACTGCTTTTCTTTCCTGACAGCTGCCACCTTTTTTTACTTTGAGGCTGCCGTATATCAGGTGGAGCACAGAATACAACAGGGTTATACATACAAGCTATCTTTCTTGAAATCATTCATTGTGACATCACTGCAATGATTTTTAAGGTGGAAAAGTGGTTATATTTTGTGTAACCTATTTTTTTTTTTTAGCATGTATATATTTAGAATTATAACATTTTAGTCAAGTTTACGAGAAAGCACCACCTATGTTTTGTTTAAAGGAACAGGCCACAGTTTTTCCATACTGATATATGTTCTTACCTGAGCTTAGACGAGTTGATACGTACCTGTCCGGTCTTTGTGCGTGCCCTCAGTCACGCAAAACGACCAACGATGTTGTTAGCGTTTGGCCTCTCCCAGTATATTCCTATAGCTCCAATATGGGGTGAAGTTAGAAGCGACCACGCTCTTCCACGGGCACAAAGACCAGACAGGTACGTATAAACTCATCTAAGCTCAAGTATCATATCAACATATCTCAGAATGGAAAAACTGTGGCCTGTTCCTTTAAGAGAAAACTAAAACAATGGCTTCCTGGTCAGCAAATTTGTGACCACAAAGAGGTGATCTAGTAGATGGGATCATAAAATGTCTTATATATAAGGTATAATGAGTAGGTACGTGTGCGTCAGTGTGAAAGGGGTAAGAAAGAGTGAGGTATGGTGTGCGTATGTGTGATGAGGCACCTTAACTGAAGCACTTTAGAGAGAAATGTAAAAGTGATGTGTATGTTGACTTGTTTGTGTTGTAATGTGGTATGTTTACTGTCATACATGTATTGTATTACTCCTGCATGGTCTGTGTTCAGTAGCATGTTTGTACCCCGTGTTGAAATTAGCCTTGAACTAATTTCGACATATTTACAGCACCGGTTGGCTGTTCATTAATATACACTGTCCCATTCAAATAAATGAATACTGACATTTTTCATATGGACATGAGCAGAGTCGGTTAAAAATCCAAGACATAAATATTTTGAAAAAAGAAAAAAAATCGGGGTCAGTATTGCAACCATAGAGTAGACAAGGACGTTTTCAGACACCTAAAAGCAATATTATATTTCTTAAGCATTTTCAACCTCTACTCTACTGCCCCAGCTGATAGTTAACAGTGAGGACATTATTATAGTTTAGCAGATAATACTATTCTTTTGGAGTTTGACATTTGTTCATAGCTGCCAGGACACACATGATCCCCACGACACCAAAGAGAAAATAGGCACACAAAATAGAATATGAAGTGTACATGACCAACACTGACACCACTTGAAGACATAACAAGGTTTTTTGAAACCAACTGTTTTATTGTAACATAAATGGACTTTTCAAAGTTTTCACTGGGGCTCACATTGTTATGCCTCTCACTACGACTTGCTGCGTCTGTTTGTCTGTAAATATCCCGCCACTCTTGCAAATGCAGCCTAGAGTGAAATAATATTGATTGAGATGATTTGGGATGAGAAAACAAAACAACAGCAGATAAAAAGAAGGCGCAGGTGAGACATGGAAATTACCACATTGTATTGCTTTGTATAAGCATGAAGGAACTTTTGATCTGCAGACACTGGCTGGCTCAACGCGGGTATCTGTCCCCCCAGATTTGCTTTAATCTGCTCCATTTCCAGGTTCATGCGACTGAATCCTCTTGTTCACTGCAGGATGCCTTACTAAAACGCCTGCGGCCAGCCTCATTGATCCAGACTCGAGCTGTTTCCCATTGCTTTCAGATAAAGTTGGAATCATTCAGGCAACCCTCAATACCTCTGCTGCAGAGAAATTCATTATAAGAATACTATTCATTTTACTTACACCAAAGAAACCTAACATTTTTTTTAGCACTTTTTTAATGTATTTATTTACATGCTTATTTTGTTATTAACAGTCAATATGATCTCTCTTTGTTGCCAGGTCTAGAGTCAATTCTGTGTGCAGGTATTGCTTATTGTCTGTTGTTTTGTTTTTTTGTTTTATTCTTGCCATCACTGTTAGATTGTACTTTTGTTATTTTAAATCAAATCAAAAACCGTTATTATTATTGCTTTGTTACAAATAAAAATACTAATGTTACTGTTAAAGCAGAACTAAGTAACTCATGAACCTAGGGGCCATAAGCGCCACTGCAGGTTAATTGTCCGTGAGAGTAAATACTATGTTGACAGAAAAGAGAAAGGGAGAGAATGATATTGTACATCCATTTACACAATGGAGATAATTTTTTTTCACTCAAAATTGGCTGTAAATACTCTTTAAGTGGTGCTAGCCCTCAGTTAGCTTTCCCCGTTAGCCTGTTAGCTTCTTCTTCGTGATTCTATTAGTGTATATTGGTGCTCTGACCCAGAGTAGACAAAGTTGCAATTGTGGTTTTCTGGCCAGAGACACCAGGGCAGATGAAAGCCAATTATCCCATCAACACTTATATTACCCCTAGAGGAATAACGAAAAGGATTTATTAGGTAAACAAGTTACCTTGTTTTTCTTTAAGCCATTTGAAAATTAACAAAAGGAGAAAAAATTTAATTAACTGCTATTTTACAATTTTTCACTTACAATATAGTCAAAGTGATGCCATTGAAGAGGTGTCCCTCTGCAGTCCATCAGAATACAACAGGGAAGGCCAAATCCGATCAACTTCCAACTGAATCTCAGTGAAATGAATGTGGGCAGAAATATCTGCTCTAATGTTGACCATGTGATACATTGGTGATATTTACAGTGAGTAGAAAATTGTTGAATTTTAATGCAGCTTTTTGGCTTGTGCTCGTGCTCGTGTTTCACAGCAAGAAGGTCCTGGGTTCGATTCCCTTAGTATTTAGATGGTTACTTATGACTAGTACTACTACTAGATTGGCCTCTTTTTGCATTAGCCTTCACCCACTACAAACCGTCGCTGGATTAGTTTTACAGATGAATTAAGTCCCTAAGCATGAATCGGCTAATTCTCCCCAGATTTGTTCGCATCTAGTTAGCAACATTAGCCTGTTTGTGAACACTGCAAACCCAGTGCTACGGTATACTGGTGCACTGGTTAATTCAACACAGACATAGGGAATGTAGTCTGTAAGTCATTTCTATGTGGAAGATTTCATTTTCTACCTTGTTGCTGAGCAATGCTCTGCTCAGCTAACAGGAGTGGTGCACCGCCCTTCCAGCGGTATCGGAGTCAAATTAATGAGTGCACATATAAGTACAAGTGTGAGTGTGAGCAGATACTCCCTAGAACTTTCTGTTTTGTACATACATTTACAACATAAATGAATTTTGTCACTAACTGTGGCGTGTACTCTTGAACAGACTCTCAGCAGCAGTGTATATATATACATATTGTATATGCGTCATCATATGCTCATGGATAATTCAATGCATATGCCTGGAGCAGTGTCACTCATTTGGGTATCAACACACATAGCTCGATTGTTGTGTGAAAGACGTTCGGCTCTTAGTGGGTGTTGTGCCAAAAGCCTAATTTACCCTTCAAAACAACAACAATTATCAAGTGCCTTAAATGACATGTATTCTTACGTTTGTTTTGTCCTGACTAAAAACATGCTAAGTGGTTACGCACTGGCTCAGGACTAACTCACCATCTGATCTGTCGTTCTACAATTATATAATGTATAGACAATTCAAGCTTTCTTTCCTATAGACAGACCAAGTGTTAGTTTTCATACCTGACGGTTTTGGCTACCACTGTAGCCTTCCTCAGAGGTTTGTCACATGATGTTGTTGTGACGTGTCTGGTCGGCTGATTTAAATCAGCCGTCCCTCTGACCACCACCATACACCACCATACATTGCATACACAAGACACAATAATAAAGAACTCAGTGTTCTTTATTTAACTGGGCAGCATGGTTTGAAAAAGATAATTCCTTTTTCATTTTTGTAAAACCGTCAGGTACGAAAACTAACACTTGGTCTGTCTATAGGAAAGAAAGCTTGCATAATTCTTAGAAGACCTAATGAATCTAATCGAACTATGTATAGACAATGTATAGACGGGCTATAATTCAGTTGATTTTTGGTTTCACCTTGGGGCCAGACCGATAGCAGCGTGGCTGGTCTGGCCTATTGTGCATGTTTGTAGTATTTGTTATCATTTATTGACATACTGTTTGACCCTCAAGTGTTTGGTGTTTGTTTTCAGTAAACAAATGGTATATTGTGTGAATGAATCATAAATATCAGGCTCATACAAACACTGCATATCAAGGTTAAAACATGGTTGTTTGCTCAGTCTTTGGGATGTGCAAAAACAGTAGCCTACTGTATCACTGTTGAACCCTCACCCCCACGTGATCAACTTTTCCTGCTTCACTGCACTCTTTACATCTTTGCCATAAGCATCCACCGCCCCCAGGGGGAAAAATTATAGACAAGAAATTGTCTATGTCCAATAACTTTCTGAATGAATAATTGTATTATTGTGTCTTGAAGAAGAAGAAGAAGAACCTTTATTTATATAGCGCCTTTCGCAGACATAGCCACAAAGTGCTTTACATAAGAGCATTTTACATTCACTCCATACTCGGTGGTGGTAAACTACGTTAGTAGCTTCAGTTTCCCCTGGGGGAGACTGACAGAAGCGCTGTCGCACACATCTGTGCCAACGGTCCCTCTGACCACCACCATACACCACCATACATTGCATACACAAGACACAATAATAAAGAACACAGTGTTCTTTATTTAACTGGGCAGCATGGTTTGAAAAAAATAATTCCTTTTTCATTTTTGTAAAACTCATCTAATTCATCTTTATTACTTCAAATTATGTCTCGTCTCATAACATTCTCGTGAACCCAATTTTATGTTTCTAGAAATTCCCTCATTTTATGAAACTTTATATAAATGTTTGATCAATGCAAAAAGACGTAACAATTTACATATTTGTCACAGCTCCAGTTTTCACGGTGCGACTCTTTCTTGATCAGTGCCATTTTGTGTAATGCACTTAAAAGTATTTTTTCGTAAATGTAAACCATATAGTTGAAGAACTTTTAAGCAAAAATTAACATGTTCGGAATCTGCAAATGTGAGATTGGAATCATTTTCAACACAAAAGAGCACGGCCAGTGGTTGTGAGGTTATTTAATTTGAAATTGATTTGGGTCTCCATCGAGCAGCTAATGCACTGTGCCTAATGCTCCATCTTTATAATTATGTTGTATTTTGCAAGTAAACTGCCCTCTGTTCTTATTAAACTTTGCATATTTAAAGTTTTGAAAGTATTGTATTTTTCCACAAAAATTCAAAATTAAGTCAAATCAATTGGCTGCTGTCAGCGTCAAGTCCTTCCACGGTGCTATGGCAACTTAATATTTGTGATGACCTTTTTCAAGTTAGGATGTTTGTGTGTCATTTGTGCACAGGCCTATCAAGGTTGAGTCTACACCGCATAAACAGTTTCACAAAGGTACTGCATCTTCTATTTGCCATGAGCAGAATGTCTTGTTGCCTGGCGACTCGTTGTGGTAAAGCATAGATTTTATTTAAACCATCTCTGCCTTGAATCTTGACATATTGGTGTCCTTATAACCTTGAGTGCAGCCTCACATTATCAGTAGCAGACTTTGTGTCTTAGTAATATCTCTCCTATTTCAGAGGTTAGGTCTTTCCCTCCGCTCACGCTCATAGTAGTTTACGTTGGAAAATCTGTTTCATTTATTTCTAATTGACCATGCAGGACCACTTCATTGTCTAATTATAATTATGTTAATTAGGCCCGAGCGGCCTGCCGTAGCAAGGGCCTATTGTAATCGCAACGCAGTGCGCGCAGCGCACTGAACCTAGGTGCGCGGAGCGCACGAAAACAGCGCGAAGCGCTGTCCCCATGTCAACCGTAAACTCACCGTGTAAAACAGTGACTGCCCACACCTCTGGTGTGGGCCCTTATACTTATAATTGCAGCAAAATGAATGGGGGTATATGGCCAACTGTCATACGGAGGTGGATGACGAGCGCGAAGCGCTCGTCATCCACCTCCGAGCCCCACGAGTGCGTGGGGGAAGTCAAAAGCTTTCCAAAAATGTATAATATGATGTAGTCGCGAAAGCGACTATATTGTTTTTGCAGGAAATATTATTAGGCCCGAGCGGCCTGCCGTAGCAAGGGCCTATTGTAATCGCAACGCAGTGCGCGCAGCGCACTGTACCGAGGTGCGCGGAGCGCACGAAAACAGCGCGAAGCGCTGTCCCCATGTCAAACGTAAACTCACCGTGTAAAACAGTGACTGCCCACACCTCTGGTGTGGGCCCTTATACTTATAATTGCAGCAAAATGAATGGGGGAATATGGCCAACTGTCATACGGAGGTGGATGACGAGCGCGAAGCGCTCGTCATCCACCTCCGAGCCCCACGAGTGCGTGGGGGAAGTCAAAAGCTTTCCAAAAATGTATAATATGATGTAGTCGCGAAAGCGACTATATTGTTTTTGCAGGAAATATTATTATTATTTTTTTTCTTCTTCTTCTTCTTTCTTCTGCTCTTTGAGCAGGAATTTGACCCCCTGAACGTAGTTGAAAACTCACCAAACTTTGCCCAAAATTCAGATCCGGTGAAAAATTAATTAAAATGTGTGTTTCGTTTTGGGGAAATAAAAAATGGCGCGACAGCGCCACCTACAAAAGTGAAAATACATTGCGCCTATGGGGAGGGGGCCAACATAAACTTTGTCGCAGAGCGACGGGATTCGGTACAGACATTCGTCCTGTGAGGACAAACAAAATATATTATTGTGGCCACGCCCCCAGACAAACCGGAAGTCCGCCATTTTGACAGGAAGTCGGGAAAATGCTGAGTCAGCGTTTTCGCTGACGTCGCATTTTAACGAACTCCTCCTAGGGCGTTTCACCAAATGAGCCCAAAATCGCTCCAGCTCATCTCGAGATGTGGGGCATCAAAAGTTATCCAAATTTTTTGGCTAAGTTTTACGGTTTGTTTGCGGCGAAGCCGCAATCTTTACGAAGATTTTTGCGACTTTCCGAAAACAACAAAATGCTCCCATTTGCACAAACGAACTCCGATTAAAAATCGGAAATATACATTTTATTGACCTTTCACCCCCGGACACAACAAATGTGAAAAAGTGAGATTTGGCGCGATAGCGCCCCCTCTAGGCCGAGAACAAAAAATGCATTATGGGAAAAAAATTAGTTTCTCGGAAATTGATAAAATTCGGCACAATAATAGCTGATGGCATCCCGATCCAAAAAGCCAATAAGACCCATACCGTATTTTGTACGGTGTTGCCATGGAGACGACCGAGGCCCACCATGTTATTCCAATGGGACTGACCCGCATATCACACATTATACACAATTACAGCTCGTTAGCGCCCTCTGTGAGGAGCTTGTGGACAGTAGTCATTGAAGTACGGCCCGTCAGGGCCGTCCGATGCTGCTTGTGAAATAAAAAAGATTTGGGGCGCGCTAGCGCCCTCTGCAGGTTGGAGCCATCATTCACATGGAGACACGAAAAATCTCGTTTTGATGTTTACTCAAAGATTAATGGCACATCAGGGCAATAAAATGTAGTGTGGCCACGTTGGCGCCCTCGGTAGGGTTATGGCGCGGCAATGGAGGCACTGAGGGAGGCCTCCATTACATGGTTGCTAGGCGACCAACAGGAGGTCGGCCATTTTGGGAAAAATCGAGTAATCGGCGCCGAAGGCGCCATTTCTTGTCTTTGCTCTTTTATAATCTCGACCTATAGGGTGGCAGCGACATTATAAACCACGTAGGGCGCGGCAGCGCCTCCCGGTTATTGCGGTGGCGTGCGGCAACCAGCGTCAACCGGCCCACGAACCCCCGCGAGGGCCTCTCGATGCCGCTTGCGGCTTTAATTATTCTTTCTTTCTTCTTCTTCTTCTTCTTCTTCTTCTGCTCTTTGAGCAGGAATTTGACCCCCTGAACATAGTTGAAAACTCACCAAACTTTGCCCAAAATTCAGGTCCGGTGAAAAATTAATTAAAATGTGTGTTTCGTATTGGGGAAATAAAAAATGGCGCGACAGCGCCACCTACAAAAGTGAAAATACATTGCGCCTATGGGGAGGGGACCAACGTCAACGTTGTCGTAGAGCGACGGGATTCGGTACAGACATTCGTCATGTGACGACAACCAAAAAACATTATTGTGGCCACGCCCCCTGACAAACCGGAAGTCCGCCATTTTGACAGGAAGTCGGGAAAATGGTGAGTCAGCGTTTTCGCTGACGTCGCATTTTAACGAACTCCTCCTAGGGCGTTTCACCAAATGAGCCCAAAATCGCTCCAGCTCATCCCGAGATGTGGGGCATCAAAAGTTATCCAAATTTTTTGGCTAAGTTGTACGGTTTGTTTGCGGCGAAGCCGCAATCTTTATGAAGAATTTTGCGACTTACCGAAAACAACAAAATGCTCCCATTTGCATAAACAAACTCCGATTAAAAATCGGAAATATACATTTTGTTGATCTTTCACTCCCGGACACAACAAATGTAAAAAAGTGAGATTTGGCGCGATAGCGCCCCCTCTAGGCTGAGAGGAAAAAATGCATTATGGGAAAAAAATTAGTTTCTCGGAAATGGATAAAATTCGGCACTAAAATAACTGATGGCATCCCGGTCAAAAAAGCCAATGAGACCCATACCGTATTTTGTACGGTGTTGCCATGGAGACGACCGAGGCTCTCCATGTTATTCCAATGGGTCTGACCCGCATATCACATATTATACACAATTACAGCGCGTTAGCGCCCTCTGTGAGGAGCTTGTGGACAGTGGTCATTGAAGTACGACCCGTCAGGGTCGTCCGATGCTGCTTGTGAAATAAAAAAGATTTGGAGTGTGCGCTAGCGCCCTCTGCAGGTTGGAGCCATCATTCACATGGAGAGGCTAAAAATCTCGTTTTGATGTTTACTCACAAAGATTAATGGCACATCAGGCTAATAAAATGTAGTGTGGCCACGTTGGCGCCCTCGGTAGGGTTATGGCGCGGCAATGGAGGCACTAAGGGAGGTGTCCATTACATGGTTGCTAGGCGACCAACAGGAGGTCGGCCATTTTGGGAAAAATCGAGTAATCAGCGCCGAAGGCGCCATTTCTTGCCTTCTCCTCTTTTATAATCTCGACCTAGGGTGGCAGCGACATTATAACCACGTAGGGCGCGGCAGCGCCTCCCGGTTATTGCGGCGGCGTGCGATAGCGTGCGGTAACCAGCCCATGAGACCCGCGAGGGCCTCTCGATGCCGCTTGCGGCTTTAATTTGGGTTTGTTTTCTTTTTGTTGTGTGTTATTTTGAGTGAGTAACGGAATACATGTACCGCCGTTACGTATTAAGAGTACACATTTTGAGTAACTGTATATCGGCACAGTTACTCTTTAGTCAGAGAGGGTATTTAGATTACAGTTACTTTGCTAATACCAACATACATATTGTTAAAATTTCATCATCCAATCCTACCGCACGTCATTAATAAGAAAGAGAAAATGTTAAATTAGTCTAAATAAAGTAAAGGAGCAGCCGGGCGTGCACTCCGCAGCTCACATGAGGGACACACACACACGAGGAGCAGCCCAGAGGAGGAGGGGAGAGAACTCACAAGGTATAGATGGCAAACTACTTACCTTTTCGCTGTGTTTTCAAACATTTAGAATGAAAGCTGGTTGTTGTTAGCAGTAGCAGTAAGCTAAGTTACCGCTACAGGCTGCAGTTTGTCACACTTTCCCAAACTCCTCTGTCGAGTGGGATGCAAAGTAATGCTGCAATTTTCCATTTGTTCATAAAAGACTGTTCTCCCAACATAAGAATAAAGATGAAAACGTATCCATGGAGCATTCAAACATGCTCCCCGTGCGAGCCATGGTTTGATAGTGTTATAATCAGCAGACTGCACATTTGCGACGTGTTCTCCGACTCCCGGTGAGCATTAAGCAGTTTTTCCTTGTCTAATTCGTGGCAGTGCACTAAATTTGCACATGTTTTTAATCTTACATCAAGAGTATACACTACAATAAAATACTGTGTATTTAAAGTATTTCGAATACAGTACTCTGATTGGCCAGAGTAATAGTATACATTACAAAATACATTTTTAGTATCTAGTATTCTGTAACGGAATACATTAGCGTTAGAGTATTCTCCCCAACACTGGATATTTTACACAAAACCAAAAGGACTAATGAAACACACAATATTTACAATGATTTATGATTGCAACTTAACAAATAATAGCAAAAAACAAAAATAAGAAAAGCTGCATGTGAAAAAAATCTCTCAGCTGTAACTGATAAATAAAACAAATTTTGATACCAAGTCATTTATGTTTTGTCATCATTAAAACGTATTTATACCTTTTAAAATTATAATTGTATTAATTTTTTTCAGTGTTGCTATTCACAAACTCTTGGAGAGCATGATTGGTTGACTTTCCGACAAGCTGTGTGATTAATATCAAAGAGTTTCTCTGCTCAGTTCTGAGAGATCAATCAGGGCTGACCTTTGCATGGAGACATTTCTATTATACAGCCACAACATTGGGGCATTTCCACTCTGAGCCCATTCTGCTGTTGACGGATGCAGTGAACCACAAAGCCTTTATTGATGTGTGATGCATGTTTATTCCACACATTTAGATTTGCTTCAGATTGTCAAGGATGGCTCTGACGATCACCCTGACACATAAAGTGAAACGTATCGATGCACATTTTCTTGAAGGTCTTTATATTCAATACATCACAAAGACCTCAAATTTCCATTTGCCTGTATGATATAAAATGACACGAAACTGTACTGTTTCTTTGTGTACCACTGTTTTAACCCAACGCTTTTACTGTAAAAAAAAAGGTAGGCTCTATTGCTATTGTTCAAGACTTGCATAATAATTGTATCCAGTGTAATTTCCTTTTAAGCCCTGATTTAAATGTAAGTTATCCTTGTGTGTCCTTCACCCCATTTTCAGTCTTCATCCTCTTTCCATGGTCCTAGGGCATGTTATAATAAATTCAGAACCAATTTTACACCGCATTGGCTTGGCCACACTTCCCTGAATAGTGCCAGACTCTCACTTCAGAGCCAACTGCACTTTCAACCTGTTTTAAGTGCACCAGATCAAGACAGCCACTACAGCTTTTCCTACCAGCTTTTTATGCGGCCAATAAATAGGACTTTTAATCATTTCTCAAATCTTTATAGTGCACTGGATATCTTTATGCGTTAGGGTTACATTATTTATGAAGTGGATAATGGTAGGTTATGTCTAACATGGCCTCTTCAAAATGTACTGTGATGATCTGTATGATACAAGGGGCTAGTGTACCTTGCAATTAAAAATATACTGTTGTTTTGTTTCTGTTTATTGTGGCTACTTGGCATTGCTACACGTCCTGTGACATTTGGCTGTGTGCTTTACTGTTGCGGTCATCACAGTCAATCATCTGTTAGACCAGTGGTTCTCAAAACTTTGACCACTAGTACCACCATGTCGGAACCGATAACGTAATAACAGCCAATAACACCCAATAACAAGCAAGGCAAGGCAAGGCAAGTTTATTTGTAGAGCACAAGTCATACACAGGGCAATTCAAAGTGCCTTCACAGTTGCATAAAATTACAAGAAAACAGATCAAATCAATCATTAAAACATCAACATACAAATGTATCAATTACAGTAAAAGGCAAGAGTGCAGATAAAATACTTTCAGTTTTCAAATGCTCGAGTAAAAAAGGGCTGTTTTAAGTCTGGATTTGAACATTGTCAGAGTTGAGGCCTGGCTCACATCCTCATGAAGACTGTTCCAGATTTTAGCTGCATGAAACTGAAACGCAGCTTCACTGTGTTTATTATTGACTCTGGGAACCACCAGGAGACCCCTCCCTGAAGTTCTCAGGGCCCGAGATGGTTCGACTCTAACATGTCAGAGATGTACTTTGGTGCTAAACCATGAAACGACTTGTACACAGGCAGAGCTGTTTTAAATTCTATTCTCTGAGTGACAGGAAGCCAGTGCAGGGACCGGAGCACTGGACTAATATGGTCATATTTCCTGGTTCTTGTCAGGACTCGAGCAGCAGCGTTCTGGATGTACTGCAGCTCTAACAGCACGTTTAGAAAGGCCAGTGAGCAGCCATTACAGTCGTCTAACCTGCTGGAGACAAATGCGTTAGAGTCTCTCTAAGTCTGGTTTTGAAACTATTCCTCTGATCTTAGCAATGTTTTTCAGATGATAAAAAGCTTATGATGTTATTGCTTATGGCTGTGTAAGTTCAGGTCTGAGTCCATGACTACTCCTAGATTTCTAACCTGATTTTTTGGTTTTAGAGAGAGAGACTCAAGGTGACTGATAACACTTTGTCTTTGTGTCTGTGGGCCAAAAACAATTATCTCAGTTTTGTCTGAGTTTAGTTGGAGAAAGTTGTTTTGCATCCACAAACTGATCTGTTCGATGCAGTGACAGAGAGTATCTACAAGCCCATGTTCACCTGCCGTCAGTGACACGTAGATCTGAGTGTCATCTGCGTAGTTGTGGTACGACACATTGTTGCTGTTTATTAGCTGACCCAATGGAAGCATGTACAAGTTGAATAAGAGGGGTCCCAAGATTGATCCCTGGGGGACTCCACAGGTCATGGAAATTTTGTCTGAGACATAGTTGCCAATTTCGACAAAGTACGTCCTATCCTCCAGTTAGGACTTGAACCAGTTTAGCCAGTTTAGTACCAGAGATTCCCACCCAGTTTTCTAACCTGTGAAGTAAGATCCTGTGGTCCACTGTGTCAAAGGCAGCGCTCAGGTCCAGCAGAACTAAAACTGAGACCTTACCTGCGTTGGTGTTCATACGGATAATTTTGTCACCTTGATCAGAGCTGTCTCAGTGCTGTGGTGGGGCCTAAATCCTGACTGGAAAGTATCAAACACATTGTTAGATAGGAGAAAGTAAGTGAGCTGTTGATATATTATTTTCTCTAGGACTTTTCCTAAGAATGGTAGGTTTGATATGGGCCGGTAGTTGTTCAGTATCTTGGGATCAAGGCTGCTCTTCTTTAGAAGAGGCTTAATGACTGCGGTTTTCAAGGCCTTTGGAAATGCTCCCGTCTCATATGAGATGTTAACTAACTGAACAAGTTGTGGTAACAAGCTGGTCAGCACAGACTTCAGAAATCTAGTGGGCAATTCATCAAGGCAGCATGGACTCAGACCGGAGATAACCTCTTCCATTGTTTTGTCAGTAACAGGTGTGAAATGTGTCAGCTCAAGGTGTTTATCTGGTGGCAGGGTTGCTATTTGTGTAGTAGAAATTATGCCATTTTTAATGCCTTGGACTTTGTCATAAAACAATATTGCAAACTCATTGCACTTAGATGTAGAGATTACTTCTAAGGGCAGTGAAACTGGAGGGTTAGTTAATCTGTTCACTGTGGAAAACAGAACACGAGAATTGTTTCTGCAGTTTGAGATGATTTTAGAGAAGTACTTCTGCCTTTCTCCACGCAAAATCTGGTTGAACTCACAAAGCACTTCTTTGTATATCTGAAAATGAACCTGGAGCTTTGACTTGCGCCATTTCCGTTTGGCTTTTCGGCACTCCCTTTTCTGTGCCCTGACCGAATCTTCACTTCTCCAAGGTGCCTTTTGTCTATTGTTAACCATTTTAACCTTGACAGGAGCAATAGTATCCAAAACATTTAAGCTTGATGTGTAAGAGTCCAACAGATTATCAGCATTAGAACATGGAGGATTTTCAAATCTGATCATTTCCATAAACTGTGTCCTTGTTGTATCATTTATGTGTCTTCTTTGAATATCTCCAGGCCCAGCCTCTAGTTTGGGTGTAACAGACAGGTCAAAGAAGACACAAAAATGATCAAAGCAACATCAACAACATTCACAGTTGATATATTAACACCTTTTGTAATAACTAGATCAAGAGTGTGACCTTTGTTGTGAGTCGCTTCACTCACGTGCTGAGTTAAACCAAACATTTCAAGAACATTTCTAAATTCTTTTGCATGCCTGTCATTGGTCACATCCACATGCACATTAAAATCACCTGAAATGACTAAACAATCAAAATCAGTCAATATAAATGGAAGTAATTCAATAAAATCTTCAATAAAACAATTCTGTGGTGGTTTGTAAATATTCATATAAAGTATGGAAGATTGTTGTATCGCCATTTTGAAAGACACATACTCAAATGATTGAAAAACCCCAAATGACAATTTGTGGGTGACTATATTGTCCCTGAATATGGCACAGACACCCCCGCCCCTTTGGTTTTGGCGTGTTTCAGACACAAAATTGAAATTTGATGGAGTACACTCAATCAAAACTGCATTTCCAGTGTTTTTGTCAAACAATGTTTCAGTTAAAAACATAAAATCTATATTATAAGAGGAAATAAAACTATTTATTAAAAACTATTTATGTTTTTTAATGATCTGACATTGAGTACAACATGTTTGAGATTTATCTGTGTTTGAGTAGATGTAATCTTTTTGCAAGGGATATGGATTAGAGTTCTTTGATTGGACGGTCTGACTGTCCCTCTCTTATCTAATCTATGTTGTTTGACAGTACTAATTGTTTCAGAAGAACACACTCCCTCTATGGACCTCTGGTTGATTTTGAGTTTGCTATGCATGGTAGCAACAGAGAGGCCCTTAATGTCCTAGACAGCAGCAGTGAAGCTGCTGGAGATAACAGCTGTGGGCACCGGTGGTGGGGGCCGAGCTGGGGAGACCTTGGGTGAAAAAGGCGGAGGTGGGATAGGGGCATGATACTTCTTTGGGGATGAAAGCCTTGGTCTTGACATGACTGGAGTGAGGGGAGCCATTTTAATCCCTTGTTTTATTAAGGTTTCAAAATGGTTGGGGAATCCAATAGGTGAGTTTGGGGATGGGAATGATTCAGAAAAATCTCTGGAGGGTGTAGATGTAGCAGTCGGGCTCGAGGCATGTGGTGGAATTGATGAAAGTGCTCCTTCGGCTGAATCATTTACTATAGATGCATGTGGTACTGAAGCTGAGCTTTTCCCCGGAGATGCAGATGTGGATGGTGCTGCTGTGGCCAGATCCTTAACTGTGGCTGAGTCCTTTACTGTAGGCGCTGATGGCGCTGCTGTGGCCAGATCCTTAACTGTGGCTGAGTCCTTTACTGTAGGCGCTGATGGCCCTGCTGTGGCTGGATCCTTAAATGTGGCTGGGTCCTTTATTGTAGGTGCAGATGATGCAGCTGCGACTGAATCTTTTATTGGGGATGCAGAAAAAACCTTTGCTGGCGAGCCAGGAGCTCTTCTCATGCTCCTCTCTGCTCTCTCTTGCCACTCAGGCCTCCACTGATTTTGCAGAGCATGGAGGAGATTTTCCGTCAGTCGTCTCACTCCACCTCTGCTCAAATGTGGGCCATTTCCTTTAAACAGATCGTCGCATTTCCAGAAAAGATTAAAGTTCTCTATGAAATACAGTCCTCTTGACTCACAGACAATGGTAATAAAACCTATTCTGATTCTGATTACTCGGTAATTACAGAGATCTAATGCAAGTACGACCCAAATGTTTATAAACGTGTATCATGTTTTAGTGTTTCATTTGTTGACATAATTACCTTGTCAGTGACCTGCCTAATCGGACTTAACTTATCGGACTAAAACAAGGTTTGCCAGCTATCGTTGTTTGTCAGACAGTGCAAAAAGGTTTTAAGCATGTCATAGCTTATAGTACGCTGGCACTCTCCTGACTCTTCATCTGTGGAGTACTAGGCTGTATTCTTGTTATTAACAGCAAGTGGTGCATTAACATGTGCTGAAGGGGCTAAATCTTCTGCAAAATTCTGGTCTAAAACACTGGCTTAAGATCTGACGATGCGAGCTGGCTCTGCTTAGTGCACCATGCTACTATTGCCTCAGCGGGGTTGGAAGTACTTATGATACATTTGGTAGGAAAAATTCCCTAATTTACCTGGAAGAAAAAATGATACATAACCCACTAATTGTATAATGGAAAACCACTAAATGAAGAATTACTGGTACTTTATTCAAAGCAATTTATCATGTATCAAAGCCACAAGTGAATAAAGCAATGAATTCACGAACTATTAAGTATAATCTGTGTTATTTCTTCTTATGTGCAGTTGGAGGTGTGTTTGGTCCACAAGGAGAGTCTGGGTCAGAGCCAGAAGATGACAACCAGCTGAAGTTCTACACTGAACAGCATAGAGGGCGCAGGCGCAGCAAAGGTAAATCAGTTCACACAACCTGCTGTTCACACAAATGCCTTCCTATAATGAGGCTCTGACTTCATGCAGAGTACCAAGATACACTAAACAATGAATTATCTTAAATCACAAATTTCTTCTGTACCCGTCCTGACTGAATGTCCGGGTGAGTGGGGCAGAGCCGCTTGGTGCTTTGTGAAATGAGGCAGAAATTTCTGGAATTGTCAGCATAGCAGGAAGTAGGAAAGCACAGGCACACCCCGATGGGCTTTTAAAGTGTTACTGCATGGCATATGCTGTTGTATACCCTGGGACATGCATTGCAGATATATGAGCTGAGGTAAGCTGAGGGTTGCTGCTGATGATTCAAATAACTTCGATTGGAAATATGATTTCACCTTTTTCCCCACATGGTGATATGTGATAGGATACTTCACTATATGAAAGAGGAAGCAATAACACATTACTGAACTTATGTAAATGTCTGGAACAAAACATAATTTGTTTATAAAATATATTTTGATTTATTGTTTTGATGACCCGAGCGGATCATTCGGGCCCTTGGGTTTGAGCGCCCGAATGATCCTGGCAACTCTGTTGCTTTGTGCCCCTGGTAGGGTCTCCCAGGGCAAACAGGTCCTAGGTGACAGGTCAGACAAAGAGCGGTTCAGAAGCCCCTTATGAGAGACCAACAGGCCCGGTTAGGACCATGAGGCCGTCCTTCTGTGGACCCACCACCTGCAGGAGGAGCCATAGGGGCTGGTGCAATGTGATTGGGCAGCTTCAACAGCTGCCCCCACGACCCGCAACGTACAAGTGGATGAAAATGGATGGATGGATTTATTAAAATGAGAAAAAGCTACCCCCTCTCTCCACCAGAAAAAATATCAGAATGGAAATAAAACAACAACAACAATAGCAAGAACAAGACTTATCTTCAGTCTGTGGTCAAGTCCAGTTTAAATGTTCAAAATGAGTCCGTGTCTGTTGTGTTTCCATATTTCCTTTGAAGAGTATTTTCATTGGTGTACAATAATTCATTGGACCAATGTTTCTGGTTGGGGGCATCAGTGGAAATAAAATAAATCAGTAATACAATATTCTCAGCAAATCGCATGAAACTAATCTCCCTTCAAGAAGAAACATGTCATATATATCCCAGACTTTCACTTTTTTTAGAGGTTAGGGATGGGTGTTAACATTGATTGTAGTTGTGATCGGAAACAACCATAAAAAAGAGCAGGATAACAAAACATGTATTTATTTATTTAAAACAAATTTGAATTTTAACAAATTATTGATATTCAGCCACAGGGAGAGATACTTTCGATACTCGATCCAACATCAATATATTTGTATGTTTTGGGGCCGCCCATAGTTGGGGGGGGGGGGGGGGGGGGGGTTTGAGCTCAGAGCTGAAGTTTTTTTGTGGATCTTCAGGGAACAAGGGTGTTCTGTTTGCCCGCACAAGAGTTTCGTGAGCTCTCATGTCTTTGTCTACTCAGTGAGCTTTTAAAATAATTGAGTGGTCCCTCGTATCACAAGTGCAGCTAAGCCACCCACATCCCAACAGGATTATCTACTCTGCTTTTCTGCTGCCGACAGCATATGACCACTGGGAATAAGCAACCAAAGATGTCTGATTATCAAACTCCTTATTTTTCTTTTGGCCTTGCACACTAAGCAGTCTGTGATGTTCACCCTATTGTGTAGTAGTTTTCACTGAAACATTTCTTTGTACCAAAGAACTATATCAAAACAGCCCTGAGCAGTTATTAGTTATTAGCCTAAAAGGGGTCGTCAATGGCACTGACGGAAATTCTAAAAGCTACAAGGCATTTGACCAAAAGTTGTTTATAAGTGCACCAAAAAATAAATAAATGAGTGCACAAACTCACAGGGGCTCACACTATAACACATTTTAAAATATAGAAGCGCATTTATATACAGACAGATTAAATTCACCATTCAGTCTCAGGATTCCAGCTAACACCCACCTGTTTTCTGCTACTGTCCTCATACATCAATTTAATAAAAATAAAAATAAACGTGTTTCTCCATATCACTAGTTTTACCGTGTTACACTAGCGCTTTATTGTGAAATACACAATGCCCTGTGGAATGTAATGGAAGTTTATTTGTATAGCGCTTTTCCAAAGCGCTTCACACAGTGTTTGATTTGTTTTTCATTCACTCCACACACGGTGGTGCTACGTTCCCTGGAGTAGACATTCACTCACGCACACACATCATTGATCCCTTTTGTACATGTTTTTAGTGGTAGGGAAAACCAGAATACCCGGAACAAATCTACGCAGACACAGGGAACATGTAACATGTAAACTCCATATAAAAGGTCCCACCCGGGGATCGAACCCGGGACCTTCTAGCTGTGAAGCATGAGTGCTAACCGCTGTTTATTTTAAAACTATTAAAAACTCATATACCTCTGCTTTCAATATTAAATCTAAGTAAGATATGCCACCAAACCCTGGTCTTCATGCAAACTGAGTACATCTTAATTAGAGACAAAGTCTCCAGCCTTAGCTCAGCCTTATGTCCATTGCGTCCATTGTTTTACCTTGAGTGTGTGTGGTGTGTCTCTGGGAAGGTGGAGGAGTGTTTTAAATCTGTAGCACTTTGTGTTACATTAAATATATGAAAAGCGCTATATAAATAAAGATTGATTGATTGATTAAAAGTCCATTTTCAAGATTTCATGTTTAATATTAACTGATGCAAAAAGTGCTTGAAGCTGGTCGACAAGACCCAATTGACTGATTGTCAACTTAACAACTAACGGGGGTCAGCCCTACACATTTTTTGTGTGTGTTTAGCCCTAATTTAAAGTAACAATTAATAATTAATTAATAACAACATGGGCCAGTATAATTGACATTTCACATTTGGTAAGTGGCTGAAGTCCGATACCAATTTTCTTCGTTGCTCAACAGGACCTCGCTCTTTGAAGAGCAAGGTCCTGCGGAACCAAAGGGAAAACCCAAGCAGCCAATCTATAACCCTGTCAGAGCTACATTCTGTTCTCTGGACCTTTGTAATCCTTTTCATTTAATTAGTTCTTAAAGTGTATCTTTCATTTATTTATTCTTTATTTTACCAGTAAGTTGGTTGAGAAACAATTGTCATTTACAATGGCGACCTGGCAAAGGTGCAACGCAAGGCAGCACAGTCAAGGAATAAAAACACATTTTACAAAATAGGATTCACGCATACTGTATATAGAATTAATAATAACAATTAAAAAGATGTGCATTGATCTTGCAGCATTGCAGACATTTTTTAGCAGTCATTAAAAGCAGAGAATTGGAATGAATATTGACCGAAGGATGTGCAGGCTTTGGGAACAGAGAGGTTTATGCAACTACTGGAATGCAGTGTATGGCTGGGTTTATAAATGTAGTGAGCTGAGGTATAGAGATAGAGATAGTCTGCTTATTAAAGATTGAAGAGCAACCAGTGAGTTTGCGCTTTTCTGTAGCTCTGTTTCTACTGTCTAATTTGTTTTAATGGACAAAAAACGACTAGGCCGGTTCACTGTTTCTTCATAAAAATAATTTTTGTCTGAGCAGTCGTAACCCGTTTTGTTTGTGGACGAAATGTTTATTTCAAAGGATAAAATACAATCCCACTGTAACTTTAGATTATTTGAAATAATATATTCACCTTATATTTCATATCAGAAATTGCTTCTTTAAAGTGTTTTGGCAGGCTCTTGGAAATGAATGGATCCCAAAGATTAGGTTCCATTCATGAGCAGGAAGCCCCTTCACTAGGAATAACAGGTTCACTGGTTGGATAACCACTGCCTTTTGTCTGTGTGTACAGGACCCCCCCACAGCCCTCTGAATAAGGTGACCTTGACTTTGATCACCATCAGCACATGTGTCAGTGCCATTGTGTACGCCACGCAGGACTCGTGCCCCCTCACCGTCAAAGTCACCTTGCATGTGCCGGAGCACTTTGTCGCAGATGGTAAGTACAGTATATGTATTAGACCTTGGAACAGTGTTTCACTCTCATCTGTTTAGCAGTATTTTCAACCAAACTGTTCATACACAATTGCATTACAAAGTGCAGTACATTTAAAAGTATTTAAAAACTTTCTCACCCGTCCAACCCTCGGTAATTCAGATGTCTGTTCAATAGGGGTAATGGTACACGTGGAGTATTGAACCGTTTCGGTACAGCACCTTTCTTTCGTTCCACTTACAGTATGTACCAAATGTTTCACACAGACGCTGTTGAGTGATGGACTTCTCCTTATTGCCACTGCTTTTTGAGTGGTGGCAGTATTATACTCTGCTCGGATGTCAGCCTCACATTCATTGCCTCGAATATAGTGTGCTGTCATATGTTCTTCCTTTAGCATTATAGGCTCTCACAGGCAAACTAAAACTATATTAACCCCATCGTGAGCAAAACAATGCTCGTGTCTCGAGAGAAAGAGATAATCTCCTGCAGTGGCTCGGATCACCCCACAACACTTCTCCATCGCCCTTTCCCGGCTGCCGAGTCTGGTTGGAGGAGAAAGGCTCTTGTAAATAACACCACCATTGGCCATGGGCGTTTCTCCACCCCAGGTACTTCCCACTTAAATGCGCTAAGTCTAGGAGCTGCAAGATCTCAAAGTACGCTCCAACTCAGCGAAAAATGTTACGCTATGCAGTCTGCGTTTTTTTATTGAATTTATTGATCTTTATTGACCACTGTTGCTATTGACACCACTGCTAAGTTCTACTTGCCTGTATATGTACTGATCATATGTAAATCGGGCAGCACGGTGGCGCAGTGGTTAGTTCTCATGCTTCACAGCTAGAAGATCCCGGGGCTGCGTAGGTTTCCTCCGGGTACTCCGGTTTCCCCTACCACTAAAAGCATGTACAAATGGCCAGGATGAATGAGAGTGTGATTAAGAGTGCGCATGGGGGACAACCAATGGGTGAGGAACGCACTTCTCTATGGTCCTTATGGCGGGGAGCTGACATTGCTGTAATACCACCCCCTTGTGGCCAGGGGCGACTCCAAGAGACACTTGGGAGCATTGATTCTAACTTCTAGACTTCCGACCTCCAAAGAATTTTTATTTTTCGAAAAAAATGCTATGACCCATGTGACAACGCCGGAGTAGAATGAAATATTTTTAACCAAGCTGGTTTTTGTTTATCAGCCCGAAAAAGAGGAAGCCTTTTTAGTGCATTGACTGGCTCCAGAGCCTGTCAATCAAGCTCTAGAGCTCTGTGGAGGCTCCGCCCACCCCGCGACCGCAGGGCCCCCCGCCTTTTTGCCCTTTTAAGGAACAGGCTGTATAGGAGGACTCTGAGCGGCCATGTAAGTTTTGCAGATGACTCGGGACCTTTTCTATGAATGGGGCTGAATAGGTATTAATCTATCTCTAATTATTATATCTATGGGGACGACGGATGGAAATTAGCCCGAGGCTACAATCCAGTGTGTATGTATGTTTCCACTGTCCTGACCAAATAAATTGATAAATCAATAAAAATTAATAAATAAGTAGACATGGACTTACAGTACATTACAGTCTGATCTATAGTTTCTGCTAATATAGATAGTTGATACGACAGAGTCGACAGATACAACAGAGTCTAGCCACTCTGACATACTCACCCAGACGTTTCTGACAGAAAAGGCTTTATCTATAAAGCTTTAAAGAAAATGCTCTACAGGCCAACATACATGTCCAAAGAACACAGAAAGTGAGATTCATTTTAGAGTTGGGGTGTGACAATTCAGTCTCCTTAAGTTTTAAAAAGTGCTCCGCCCTGAAAACATCAGCCTCTAAACCAAGCTGTAGGGTTTGATTATGTTTACTAAGAGTGTAGGCAAGAGCCTGTCCATGAAAGCCTCAAAAGGTCAGAGCCAAGATTTTAAAATAGACACAAAACAGGGAGCTAATGAACCGCACATGAGCCAGCTTCTTCTTTGAACAGGTAAAGAGGCTGTTTCACTAGATCAGTGCTTCTCAATTATTTTTTGCAGCACCCCCCTTAGGAAGAAGAAAACATTTCTCGCACAAACACACACACACACACACACCCAAAGCCCACCCATATTCAGCACGTTTTCAGTGAAAAAACTCAAGCGGCTTATCAGCGTGACTGGGGTGTAAAGTCTTCAAGTGACGCCTTCATTTATTTGGCTTCATGCTGTCTACACTGCCCACGTTTTTAGACCCAGTAACACATGGTCACACGCCCCCCGTCCCCCCTGGCATCCCCCCACTATTTGAGAACCGCTGCACTAGACTAACCTCAAGCTTGGAGATGAAAGCATGAATGATCATCTCTCATCTTGGTTCTTCTTTGTATTTAGCAACCAAAAAGTTATTCATCATTTAGACTGGCGTTCTAGCGATGTCAAGAGCACTAAGATTTGTCCGTTCGTTTTTAATTGAGCGGCTCAGGTAACCTCAGTGCTGTCTCACTACAACACAACATACACGGAGTAAAAGCCTCCACCCATAAGACGTATAATTTGTGGTTTCCATGGAATTCAATGTCATCAGCCTCTTCTAGAAAACAGATAAAGTTGGAAGCTGGTATATCGATAAATCATTGACAGGAGCAAAAATAGAGTGAGTAGTCAGCCCTCACAGTGGAAGGCTTAGGGAGAGCTTGATTTATTGCAAATGGGAAAAACTGATGCTATTTGGAACCCTCCCACTCGTGACAAATCTGCCGTCAACTAACAACAAAAGGTCCTGTTTATGTTTGAGAAACACAATTATCAGAAGGTAAATTATGCTAAGTTATAGTGAACTCTTTCCGGTTTAAGATACAACTTTAAATCCACAGTTTTGTTGTTAGTTAAATTCCAGCTTTAAACCCATTATCATCTCAGTGGAAGATTCTCACCCGAGATGGGTAGTTGCTGCAAATGTAGCTGCAGAGACGTAATAGACTAGTGTTTCTAGAGTTAAGTCTAGAAAGAGGGCTTAAAGAGCGGATGCAATTTAACTAATGATTGCTATACCTCTAAAAGCTGTGCACTCGCGTATCCCTCCATCAGGGGCACTTGCCATCAGGGCCTCATTTTTAGTCCACCCACGCGTCCACAATTTGCTGTGCACGGTAGCAGAAAAGTACACAACGCCCTTTTTATGGTCTATGGTGAAGTGTGAGGAGGAAACCTGAAGATTTATCTAAAGTACCGCATATATCGAGAGTTAAATGTCAAATTCATTCTACTTTCACCAGCAGCAATTAAAACTGCACTGTATATCAAACCTGTACTTAACCTATTCGTCATCAAGCACAAAATCAAAAAATCAAATAAAACTTTCGCATATTTTAGTTTCTGTTCCGTGTCAGAATATGGTAATGGTAAATGGTCTCTTTTTATACGGCGCTTTTCCACCTTTCACGTTAGGTGTTTTACATCAAGTAACCACTCAACCATTCACACTCTCATTCATACACCAAAGTCAAGTGGATGAAGAGTCTTGCCCAAAGACACAATGACAGCGTGCAGCTGCGGGAGCCGAGATTCGACCTGCCAACCTTTGACCCGCTTTACTCCCTGATCATTACACTCGTCATCTATTTTTTTTTTTTTTAAACATGTAGAGTTTACAATACATACTCCAACAAAACTATGAGGAATAGAATTTTTTCTCTGATTTGCAGTTACATTCATTATCAATCTCAGACTTTGATATGGAGTGTCAGAAATATGCCAAGAAATACATTATTTGTTTAGTCCCTGAACCAGTTTCAGAATATTATCAGGTGCAACTTCTTTTAAATAATGTTGTACGGGGTTTGTGTGCAGACCTGTACTTCGAGATGCAGAGTGTCAAGTTCAATTTGCTTGTTCCGTTGTGTAAGTGTCTGAAACTGTGCACAACCCACTGTGAAATTGTATCGGGCTTTTTCCTGTTTTCATCATTCTCGCCTCAAAACTGATGTGACTTGGTGTTCGTGCCGAATGGTGGTGAGGAGGTGCCCGGACACCTGAAGCAGAGCAGATGTGACAAAAGGCGGCTTAACCTGGCAGTCTGGCAGGCAGTTCAGCAGCAGGCAGCCAGTCTCTGCAAACAAAAACACATCCAACAGACGAAATCCGCAAATCCTAACCGGCAAGCTTCATAGACACTAGCTACTATAAGGACAATCACGGCTCTAACTGGCGCGTGGACAGCAACAACAAGCTTCTTGGCCAAACTACAGGATGTTAATGATATGATTAGACGGCCTGAGTGCTTGTTTTGTATTTTGACGTCTTTATGAGGCAACGCTGTGATGGGAGGTACTGGTCTATGCAGCGGTGTAAATTTAATAAGGGGTCTCGCTGACCTGCGGGACAACCAGAGGATACCTCATAAACACAAGAGCAAACCCTAAACGCAATATGAAGATTTAGTACAACTTCTTAATGCACCAGGAGGCTCGTGTGATGCTACACTCCATAAAGGAAGGGTGAAGGCAAGGCAAGTTTATTTGTAGAGCACAATTCATACACAAGGCAATTCAGTGTGCTTCACAGTTGCATAAAATTACAAGAAATCAGAAAAAAATCTGATCAATAAACATAAAAACATGTATTTATTTATTTATTAGATTAGATTACCAAAAATTTCGCCCAATTAAACGCACCTTACTAAAAGCCGCACCAGCTGAATTTGCAGCCTTGTACACAGAGGCAGCAATAAGCCGCTGGTTTTCATAGTGCCGTCCATCCGCTCAGAGCGGCCCATGGCGCAGATGAGGAGTAAGAGACACCTCATCCCGGAGAAAGGTGCAGCTGCAGAGTGAGGGCGGCTGAGACGGCAGTGATAAACGCGTAAAAAAGGCAGAAATGGCGAGTGTAGCCGACCTCAATGTTGAAGTGTAGAAGCCAACGCACACCAGAACCCAGCCCGCCGCGTCACAGCACTTCAGAGGCTATTCTCAAACCGTGCGGGGCTTTACACACACGTGATTTATACATGTCTGTCATGGCCTGTCATGGCCTGACCCGCCTCTGTGCCTCTGCGCCTCTGCAGGAGGTTAAAAGCCTGTGTTTTCCTCCGCGGCGCAGCGTCTGGATTCAACAGAACCGTGGTGTGGTGTCCAGCGTCGCCGCGCATCACTGTAACCTCGGTGTGCGTTCTCTCATAGAAATTAAAGGAGACGGCTCTTTTGCCGCATGTCCAGGGGCGAGCCAAGCCCTTCGACATTTAGGCTAAAGTGAGCCTTCATCATTTTAAAAGTTACTCATCTACCGTTCCTCAGCCAAGAGCAGCGTTGATTAGAAGTCCCGTCTCACGTTTGCGTTTACTGCTAGAGACGCCTCTAGTGCCGGTTGGCGGCTCGATATTGGCCGCACCGTCATATCGGCCGCAGAGTTCAAAGCGGGGGAAAAAAGTAGCAACATATAAAACGGAAATTACGGTAGATTAAATTAGATTAACTTTATTATTATAGTAAAAAGTAGGGGTGGGACAAAGTATCGGATCAGATCGCAATACTTTTGGCTGCAATGTCAAGTATTGATACTTTATCAAGTATCGCAATACTTGTTTGGTATGGAGGACCAAAAATGACTAAAGTATAAATAAATAAATACATAAATAAATACAGGAATATATAAATAAATACATTCATTTTGGACAATAAAAATTAAATATTTACATTGATATGTTAAATATTACTCTGAAATCAAATAAATATACCTTTATTTAGGTTATTTATCAATATCTACATTTCTTCCTTTATTTATTTATCCATTTATTGCATGTATTTATGTATTTCTACATTTCTTCATTTATTTATTTATGTATTTCTACATTTATTTATTTATGTATTTCTACATTTCTTCATTTATTTATTTATGTATTTCTACATTTATGTATTTCTACATTTCTACATTTATTTATTTATGTATTTCTACATTTCTTCATTTATTTATTTATGTATTTCTACATTTCTTCATTTATTTATTTATGTATTTCTACATTTCTACATTTATTTATTTATGTATTTCTACATTTCTTCATTTATTTATTTATGTATTTCTGTGTTGCCGTATGCTAATTAGGCGGGCGGTGCTGAACTCAATCAAGAGCAGGATTGGTGGGCTGTAGGTCAGCCAGGGGAACCAGACAGAAGCTATCAAAATTACTCCAAGATAGTTGTTACTAACTGCTCAGTTTTAGCGATGACACACAGTTGCATCAAAGTCTACCTCTGGGTCAGCACTGTGATGAACTAAAACATCTAATAGTCTTTCCAGCCGAAAGAGGAGATAGTCCTCAGGTGCATTATGCTCAACATCATTAACATCATTTGCTAATGTTCTTAATTGATGAGCAATGGCTCCTAAAAAACTTACATTCGAAACTGCCATCATACCACACAAAAGTGCACAGAGGATCTCTAGCTAATGCTGCGTTTACACATAAGCACGATGCGTTACGAATGTCATTTTTCCGTCATTCGTGACGTTCGTGACGTGCCTTAACGCATCTCAATGGGATTCTTAACAGAACGCATCAGTTCGTGACGTTCGTGGAGAAAGTTTTTGTCTGTCAAAAAATCTTCCACGAATGTCACGAATTACCCTCTGTTCGTGGAGTTCGCAACGGAGCGCGTCCTTTCGTGAGGAGTAGTGGCGCTTCGTAATTCAGCGTGAGAGCGTTCGTAGAGCATTCGTGGAGCGGAATCACTGTTTTTACGCTCAAAATTGACAGAAACCCACGCTACGCCCAAAGTAAATGTTCGTACCTGCAGTAGCTACGCCAAGGAAAAGTGTCACAAAGTCGGCCAATCCGCGCTCCAAGCCACGGACAGCACCTGAAGAAACACTTTCAGCACCCCGAGCCACTGCCGCTCCTCGGGGTGCTGAAAGTGTTCCTCCGACCTTTCTTCCTCCTGGGTCGTACCTGATGTTCGGGAGTTGGAGCCAGACGAGCCCAATGACTCAGGGGAAAGCACGGCCTCTGCGCCGCCTCCAACCCGGTGGAAGAAGATCACTCCACTTTCGCCCAATTCTTGACAGATTTCGGCCAGAACGCGAATATTCCTAGTGACCCGTAACAGCCCGTGGCAGCGCGCAACACCACGCAGCAGCGCGCAGCAGCGCGGGACGCATATTCGTGACCGTGCGTAATAATTCGTGCCATTAATCGTAACGCGTAGTAACAGGTGCAACAGTTAGTTGCGGCGCGTGAAACCTCGACCCCGAATCATCAAATTCGTGATCATTGGCCACGAATGTGGATTTGTGGCATTCGTAACGCATCGTGCTTATGTATAAACGCAGCATAACAGAGTACCGTGATGTGAGGCAGTAATGATCGAGACCAGAGTTCACGCAATCCTAACCAATCCTGCTCTTGATTGAGTTCAGCACCGCCCGCCTAATTAGCATACAGGAACACAGAAATACATAAATAAATAAATGAAGAAATGTAGAAATACATAAATGAAGAAATGTAGAAATACATAAATAAATAAATGAAGAAATGTAGAAATACATAAATGAAGAAATGTAGAAATACATAAATAAATAAATGAAGAAATGTAGAAATACATAAATGAAGAAATGTAGAAATACATAAATAAATAAATGTAGAAATGTAGAAATACATAAATAAATAAATGTAGAAATGTAGAAATACATAAATAAATAAATGTAGAAATACATAAATAAATAAATGTAGAAATGTAGAAATACATAAATAAATAAATGAAGAAATGTAGAAATACATAAATACATGCAATAAATGGATAAATAAATAAAGGAAGAAATGTAGATATTGATAAATAACCTAAATAAAGGTATATTTATTTGATTTCAGAGTAATATTTAACATATCAATGTAAATATTTAATTTTTATTGTCCAAAATGAATGTATTTATTTATATATTCCTGTATTTATTTATTTATTTATTTATTTATACTTTAGTCATTTTTGGTCCTCCATAGTTTGGAGGTATTTTTACTATGCTCTCCTTTGTTTTCCAATAACAGCACCGTGTTACATTTTGTGTTAATGCACTTTTCAATCTTCACTTCATTGGATTGTTTTCTTTTTACACATTTGAAGGCAAACATATTACTTATCATAATTACTTACTATATCACAATACGTGTCGGATCAGCCCTGGAGTGTCACGACACGTATCTGATCAGCCCTGGAGTGTCACGATATGTATCGGATCAGCCCTGGAGTATCGCGATATGTATCGGATCGTGACGAAAGTGTGTCCCAGCCTTAGTAAAAAGGGTGTGAGGGGACACATAACCCCTTGGCCTCGCCCCTTGTTTGTATTTAGTAAGTGTTTTTTACTGATGATGCTGTCAGAAACATCTATTTGGCATTCTAATGAAACAGAATGAAATAATTAGTGTAAAAGGTCCTGTTTCTCTCAGATGGTGAATACAGAAGCCTTCTCTTCCTAATATACATTACTAGTGCTCCCTAACAGGGGATTCATCCAACAAAATTACTTTCTTCCAGAGTAATGTGTGTGTACAAGTCACAATATGCACAACAAAATTACCAGCGATGAGCAATGTTCTGACTGCTGTGGAGGGAATTCTTCACAAGTCTACGGTGTAATCTAACAATTGGCTTTTCACTGTTAGAGCCGGGGCCATTACGGTTTCCCTGCTTCCTCTCCAAATGAGGCCGACTGGCAGATGTGCGCCCACCACTGTAGGGCTGCTCTAAATTATCTTGTTATGCCCTGTTTTGAAAGAGAGAAAAGTGGCCCGAGAGCTGTGATGGCAATCTGGAGAATTCGGGATATTTCACCGTATGAGCATTTTTAGTCATTAAGTCGGTGAAATGTAAGATGGTGGTGGGTTTCTAACGTGCTGAGGTTTGGTATTATCTATCATTTGTTGGGGGGAAAAATGTAATGTGTAAAGCCAAACACAATCAAATCTGGTGTTGTTGCTTCTTGAAGAAAGACTACTCCACTTCTATCCACACAGTGTAAAAATGCTAGAATTTTGTCTTTTCCTTTGATGTAACGATCATCTGTAATGTGTGTGTTTTCTGACCTGTTGAGAATATAGTAATTATTCAATATACTGTATGATGAAAATCGCTCGCAACTGTATCCATTTTTGGAGCTGGAGATGAACGATGGATCTTATAATTCAGGTTGGAGGCCATGATATTGAAGTTCATATGCTATGCTGAATTTGTTTATAGACTTAAAAATTGCTTTTTTATTATTTATTTATTTGAACAGGGACAGTGTACAATATACATTAGCCTCAGAAAGGAGAGATGCATTGTACCAGGTTATAGCACTTGTGCTAATTTCCACCTGCAGTCCCTGGGCCTATTGTACATGTTTTTAGTGGTAGGGGAAACCGGAGTACCCGGAGGAAACCTACGCAGACACGGGGAGAACATGCAAACTCCACACAGAAAGGCCCCGTCCAGGTGGGAATCGAACCCGGGACCTTCTAGCTGTGAAGCACGAGCGCTAACCGCTGTGCTACCGTGCAGAAATGGCTTCACTTTGTATTGTAGCATGAGAGTTAAGGCATGACCCCGTAATTCACAGTTTAACTATTTCAAATGCGGCTTTCCGGTGTATTCAGAAGCTGGCTATCTATCAGTGCAAACACAGTATAGCTAATATATGCAGCTGTATAAAAGCTTTGTGTCCACCAGAGAGCCAGAGCACAATCTCCCTCTGCTTACTTTGGAACTAAAAGTCATTGGCATCAATTAGGGATAATCTTGTTCCGTGATCACAGTTTAATGATTGGTCTGGGAGCTGAGAGAAAAGGAGGTAAGTCGGCATCAATGAGCACAGTGCTTACTGATTGGCCTGTGAAATCCTTTTAGCCCCTCTACTCCAATTACACAGTAAATTCCCATCAATAGACACATTCTATGTCTTAATTCCCTTATTTAGATTTAGTCAGGGGTGGATTAAAATCACAGTCAAAACAGTTAAATACAATGATGTCTGAGCGATTCAAAGCTGTAAACCACAGCACATAATTAAACTTTTTTTTAATCCTTGCCTTTAACATTTACCATTAAAGAGCAGGACTTGACACACTCAGGTAGCTTTTTGACATCATATTTTCGGTTTACACAAAATATCAGTAACCCTCTGTGAGACCAAGCAGAAGAGTTGCAGGGTGTTTCCGACTGGGTTGATAAGCTAACACAAACTCACCATTGTCCAGTTCTTATGGAAAATATAGCTTTAGGCGCATTGAGTTGCCTTGTGTACGAAATGCGCGGTATAAATAAAGTTGCCTTGCCTTGCCTTGCCTTTAATTGTGGCCTTTAACATTTTTAATGACTAAAGGTTGCCAGTAGCAATTGAAGATCCTAAAATGCAAAATGTACATGACATTTATTATTGGATTTGCATTTATTTTGTTGCTGTGTGTTAAAACTAATTTTGTCTATGTGTGTTTTTCAATTTTTCAGGCAGTAGTTTTGTCGTAAGCATGGGCAGCTTCCTGGATGTGTCTAACTGGCTAAATCCAGCCAAGCTAACCCTGTACTACCAGACCAACTCGTCCACTCAGTGGGTGCGGGATTACTGTGGCCAGAGGACCACTGAGCCCTGCGAACAGCTTTGTGATGAAGACACAGGTGAGGCCAGCCACTCTGCACCTGTCTACTTTATCAGTGATTATTGGCACAACAAAAATGATTCCTAAACTCTCTTCCTGTAAAATGTTCAGCGGGTCTATCTATCTATTTATCTATCTATCAATACAGTGCCTTGCGAAAGTACTAATACACCTTGAACCTTTGCACATTTTGTCATGTTTACAACCCTAAACATAACGATTTTATTTTGAATTTTTTACTGAAAGTTCACACACAAGTAACAGAAAACTGTGAAGTGAAAGCAAAATTATACATGATTCTGTTATTTTACAAAAAATAGAAACGTGAAAAATGGTGCTTGCATAAGTATTCATACAGCATTTTCGGAGTGCATTAAATTGCCTTTCAATCAATCAATCAATGGTTTTGTATAGCCCAATGTCACAACATGAGTTGCCTCATAGGGCTGAAAACATTCCTAATGACTGCAGAAAGTTTACACCTTGCCCTAACCATTAAATAGAGGCCACCTGTGTGTAATCTACTCTCAGTATAATTCCAGCTGTTCTGTGAGGGCCTCAGAGCTATGGTCAGAGTGTATTGGTCACTAAACAACATCATGAAGGCCAAGGAGCACAGCAGAGAGGTCAGGGATAAAGCTGTGGAGAAGTTTAAAGCAGCGTTAAGTTATACAAAGATTTCCTAAGATTTGAACATCTCACGGAGCACTGTTCAATCCATCATTCGGAAATGGAAAGAGTATAGCACCACTGCGAACTTACCAAGACACGGCCGTCCACCTAAACTAACAGACCGAACAAGGAGAGCACTGGTCAGAAATGTAACCAAGTGCCCAAGATAACTCTGGAGGAGCTGCGACGTACTGCCGCTGAGCTGGGGGAATCTGTACATGGGACAACTATAAGTCGTACTCTACACAAATATGGCCTTCATGGACGAGTGGCAAGAAGAAAGCCATTATTGAAAGGAGGCCATAAGAAATCCCGGAGATTCACCTTCCAGCAGGACAATGACCCTAAACACAAAGCTAAATCTACAATGGAATGGTTTAAAAAAACAACATATTAATGTGTTAGAATGGCCCAGTCAAAGTCCTGACCTAAATCCATTTGAAAATCTGTGGAAAGACCTGAAAACTGCTGTTCACAAACGCTCTCCTTCTAATTTGACAGAGCTTGAGTTGTTTTGTAAAGAGGAATGGTGTTAGGAGTCCAGTGCCTCCCATCTGTGTGTCTTGCCCCACCCTCTTGTCCCTGTCCGTTTGGAGCTGGGCGGAGTCATCACACCCTGGAGCTTGCAGCCACTCAGCACACCTGCAACTCATCAGCACTTGCCTTCAGTATTTGAAGCCTCTTCAGTCCTCCACTCTCTGCCAGATTGTCCGTTACCTTATGTGGTACCTACTTTGGCTCTTGAATTTTGTGACAAACCTGTTAATACTACTCTCTTCTGTGCAGTTCTCCGTCCGGCTCCAGACTCGCCTCCAGTTACCTCCACCGCCCTGTGCCTTGTCCTGTTTTCAATCTTTAGCCTGTTTTTCGGAATAAATCAGTTAAACCCTTTTTGGAGTCTGTCCTTAGAGTCACTCTGGTCCTGTCGTTACAACAAATGGGCTAAAATGTCAGTCTCTAGATGTGCAAATCTTGTAGAGTCATACCCAAAAATATTTGCGGCTGTTAATGCAGAAAAAGGGGGTTCCACAAAGTATTATTTCATGCTGTATGAATACTTGTGCACGCCCGACTTTTCGGTTTTCAAATTTTTGAAAAACAGCAGAATCATGTATCATTTTGCTTTCACTTCACAGTTGTCTGTTACTTGTGTCTGAACTTTCAGTAAAACATTGAAAATCGTTATGTTTATGGTTGTAAACATGACAAAATGTGCAAAAGTTCAAGGTGTACTTTTGCAAGGCACTGTATATATATATATATACAGAAACAATAATACATAAAAAATCAAAAATGTTCCAAGGCAATTGAAAAAAGATGCGTTTTAAGAAGTGACTTCAAAACAGGAGACTGAGCCTGTCTACTCTCGATAGGCAACTAATTCCAAAGGTGTGGGGCCGCAACGGCGAAAAGGCACAGTCCCCCAGAAGTTTACGCTGGGTAAATAATAACTGTGTTTTGTTGGTACGGGGTTATACAGAAAACACACTTTTCCGGCAACTTTTTTTTCTTGGCTCTCATCTGTATAACATTGAACTGGAGCGATTCATAGCAGCAGTCCATCAAACCACTTTAGGAAGCTACCGCAGGTTCTATGCAAGCGTATTGATGACACTGAAGGAGACTCGACTCATATGTCCACATGTTTCGTATGAGCGCATGTGCTTCTGCTGTGCTTTTCCCATTTCAGTCTATGATCAAATCGTCATAATAATCTTCAGACACACATTCAGCAGTGCTGGTTACCTTTTCCTGAAGGTTTTTCATCCCAGATATGGCCGTGGCACCTGAAAGATGCCCCACGAACCAGCACATGGTGGCATAGTTTGTTTTATTTTACCTGCGCCTACATGTGTACGATTAAATTATTTAAAGGCAACAATCACAAATCACAGGCAATGGGCAATATGCACGCACGCGTCACGTGACTTCCGAGTGTATTCTAAGTAGTTGTTTGCGCATGCTGTCTCCGTTATTTCCCTATGAGGTCTTGTCTAAAAAAATAAATAGCTGAAGATTACATGGTAGACAGTGAGTTACTGGTAGCATCACAGCATCATGTTAAAAACATTGCGTCAGGGGCAAAAAATTCAAGTGTTTTTGTCTTGAAGCTACCGGCTAACACGAATTAAACATGAAAATAGCTACATGATTTTAAACGATCCTGCTCAAAATATAATCTGCCTGTCTTTAGTATAAATACTTTTTAGACGTTTAATTTGTGTGGTGGTGTTTTTTGATACTAGCCGTTAGCGCTGAGATAAAAAGTCCTACCTCAAAAGACAGACGTTTCCTGCAGTCAACAATTTACATCCAAGGTAATGTTTTTAACACGTAGCGAGTCACTTCGGATCAGTATCTTACGGTCAGTGATGTTTTCTTGAACTATACATTGTTTTAGACAAGACCTTATAGGAAAATAACGGAGACACGATACGGAAGCACCGACTTAGGATCCACTTGGAAGGCACGTGTCATTTGCGTGCATAGAGCCTATTGGCTATTTCTTTGAAGCCTAAGATTTGGATAAGAAGACTGATGCCGAAATAGGCCAACTTTTTTTTTAGTATTATTTTTTAATCACTATTATTATAATACATTTTCCTTTTTTATTATTAAAGTAATGATTATTTATAGTGGACATCTGTCATTTATTGATCCTAAGGAATAAGAGCAGTAGCAGTTTTGCAAAGCCCATGCTCATGCCGGACACTCGTTTGCAAATCAGATTTGCGGTACTAATAATATGCACAGTTTCTAATGGTAAATCAGGTGCAACACGCCCACAAAATAGCACTTGCTATTTTTTTGTATTACTCGCAATTTAGCACCTGGCTTAGTAAATGAGGCCCCTAGAGACTTTTCAGGTGACCAATTGAGAGATTCTAACAATTTGTATAACACACAGAACAATACCACAATTTAGTGATCCCAAGGGCACATACAGTATGATAATGTGTCCATTATGAATCAGGACACAGGAGGTTTGTGTCAGAAATGGACTGTTGCACTCACCATAGTTCAAGTGTGTTGTAGACTGTGATGTGTGTTGCTGTTTTTATAACAGGCTTAGGTGAAGTTGCCTCTTTTGTGCTGACTAACAAACATTTTAAGAGAAAGCAGTGAGCGCTGGATGATGATATATATCTTCTCCTGAGTGGCACCACTCCCCTTGGGACTCTGTGGCCAAGTAGATAAAGTCTAAGCTCATTATAATGGATTACATCTGTAATGTACGTGAAATTTGCATCTCACTGGTCAAGGGCATGCTGTGGTCTAATGCATTATGTATTATGGTGTCAGACACTCAATGACGATGATTGGGAAAAGCTATGTGTTAGCTGAGCGTCTGTGGGAGTGTAAGCTTGTATTATTCAAGATCAGTACATCTATTTTGCAATGGGTTATTAAAATTCTTGAACAATGTACACTCAGCATTTTCACTTAATGCATACATGTGACAAATTCTGACAATATCTCTTAACTTCGTTAATGGCTTTTTTGGTTGGTAAATTTAAAATGATACTTTTAATTTGTAAGGACCTATAATACTTTTTAATACAGTGATAAAACCGAGCTTTCCTCTTTGGCAAAAAGTCAATCTTACCCACTGGCTCCCCATCAAACATCGCATTTAATACAAGATCCTTCTCCTTACCTTCAAAACTCTTAATAACCTGGCCCCTTCATGTGCTTACTCCGTCCCGGACCCTCCGGTCCTCCTCTCCCCCTCAGCTGTCTGGACCCACTGCCCACTTAGCTATAACGGGCGCAGGAGCTTTTAGCCGTTCAGCCCCAAATCTCTGGAACTCCCTCCCCCCTTTTATTATTGTGTTTGATGTAAGGCAACCATGGGTACTTTGAAAGGTGCCAATAAATAATAATGATTATTACGACTATTATTATTATTACGTGTGCACTATCCACGTGCTATAACTTGATCAACAAGGCTCTGTTTGTATAGGAGCTATTGACTTCTGCATTACACTAGCTTGAAAATGCAGGGTGTACCCACTCTGGGACTGACTACTCTTTGGTTTCCCTCTGTAGGCATGTCCCTATACGCCTGTTCTTTAGAGCTCTGTGAGTTTTCTTAAGAGGCCTATGATTTTTACGACATGTACAGTAGACGGTCTGGAACAGGTCTCTCCGCTTCCTCTGGGCTACCTGCCTAAAAGTCAGTGTCTCCATTATCTAACACAGGTAAGCGAGGCATAATTCTCTGGTAAACAACAGTCAACTCCATGGCAAAGCTTTTATTTCCATTGGGATTCTCTTGGGCTAGGTTAAAAAAGTGGTAGTTGAAGCAGAAGTAGTAGTAGCGCCAGCAAATAGATGTAGTAAAAAGTAGAAGCTGATGTCTTTTTCATCATTGCCGCTGCTGTAGTCATTGTTATTGTAATAGTAATTGCTGCCAGCAGTAGCCATAGAGGACAATAGAAATGTGTTGTGAACTGCACATTTTCATTGTGTTGCTTGTGCATGTAACTATGCCAATCACCTTAGGCACTTAATCCTCTTAACAAAATGAGGCTGTGCACCACCTGTAAAGAGCTCAGACAGAAAAACAAAGAACACGTTGGGCATTACAGTGTTTCTATCTATTAGTTTCCCCTAAATCCTGCTCACTTCTGTCCTGACAGATGAAGCATTTGCTTTCTAAATCCGTGGTGTCACAATACAGATCCACTTCATCTCTAACCTGCTGTTCTTCATTTATTACAAACTGTGATTGGACGATATTCACACCTGTCAACTGAAGATGTTAGGCCAGACATTTCCCCCCGTCTATCAACAGAAACCTACTGCTCGGTTGATAGAATGTCATCCCTTGGCACTACCGGCATTATTAAACTGCACCCTGTCTGCCTCAATAGTTAATCTGAAAATCAACATTTACAATTTGCTCTGTAAAGCCTGGGACACACTATGATTCTAAAATATTTTGCTATTTTAAAACGTGATACAGAGTGCCCAGACCACACACAAGATGTTTTACCCAAATTAATAATCTCTCACTCGCATGAATACATATACTACACGATTCTGACGATGGGAAGCCATGTACTACCCATTTCCATTTCCAGACTTGAGTCACACACGAGACCGCCAAAAGAGTCATCTGATCGAATGTGAGGCTCGTGCCATTAGGACCAAAAAAGCGGGATGTTGTGTCTTTATATAACCATTGGATGCAATTCTATTATGATTATGCACAGAATATAAATAAACAATTTGATTAAATATAAATACAGGCATTAATTTGGTCTGCCTCTCTGCATTTGTCTGTCGGACAGAAATAATTGTAGGCGCATTGAGTTGCCTTGTGTATGAAATGAGCGGTATAAATAAATGCCTTGTCTTGTAAAAAACTTCTGTGAGACAGATAACTTTGCATGAGCAAAATGGCAGAAGTACTGAAACCAGAACTCCTGTTTCTCAATTAGAATCAGAATCAGCATTGTTTTTATTGCCATTGTTAGTGAACAGGTTCACAAAGTAGGATTTTTATTCTGTTCAATTGTGCAACATGAAAAAACTTAACTTAGGTCACATTTACTCCTAAGACACGGTTTGATAATAATAACAAACTATTAAAACTATAAGGGAATACCTAAAGTAAATAAAAAAAAAAAAATATTTACAACAAGAATGTATTTACAGAAGTGTTCGCAGCAGATCTAAGTGCAATAGAGCAGTGCAAATGGCTGGAACATGTTAATCTGTTCATGCGTTGGACACAGAGTTATTGGGTCTTTCGTTCATGAGTCTGATTACGCAGGGGAAAAAACTGTTCTTGTTGCAGGAGGTCTGGGTCCAGATGGACCGTAGCCTCCTGCCTGAGTGGAGAGGGGTGAATAGTCCGTGTCCAGGGTGAGAAGCGTCAGCTGTGATCCGACCTACACGCCTCCGGGTCCTGGAGGTGAACAAGTCCTCGACAGATGGGAGTGGGAGTCTGTCAATTTCCCCCAATTTGAATTGTCCGTACTTTTGAGTCAGCCATCTGTCATTTGTATAAGTGCCTTCCACGTGGAATGTGCCTTCCTGTGTGCATGCTGAACCATTTTCATTAAGTTGTTTTCTTGAAAATATTAACAAATTTGTTAATAATTAATAATTTTCTCCATAACTTTGCTAAGTGCATGGAGGATACTTAGTACGCAACATCTCTCTCACATCTGATCTGATCGTGACAAAAGTACATCATCCACCAGGAAAACCCCGATGGCTAGTCCAGCCCTGAGTAACCCGACCCTATGTAGTGGGGAGTTTCCTGATGGGCTGTAGTTACAGTTGCATCACATAAATACAGACCAATTTCAAATCTCCCGTTCATTTCCAAACTCCTCGAAAAAGTCGTTTCCACCCAGCTCCATAATCATCTCAAGTCCAACAGGCTGTATGAGAAATTTCAATCTGGTTTTCGTCCCTCCCACAGCACAGAAACAGCTCTCATCAGAGTCACCAGCGACCTTCTGATGGTTTCTGATTCCAGTTCCACATCCCTCCTCATTCTTCTCGACCTCTCTGCTGCGTTTGACACTGTAGACCACCATATCCTCCTGCACCGACTTCAGCACTACATAGGTCTCTCTGGTACCGCCCTTCAATGGTTTCACTCTTACCTCACTGACAGAACCGAGTGTGTAGCTCTGGGGGATGCAAAATCCAGACCCCACACTGTCACCTGTGGTGTACCCCAGGGCTCCGTACTCGGTCCAACCCTCTTCACCATTTACATGCTCCCCCTGGGTCGTGTCGTGGAATTAATTTCCACTGCTATGCTGACGACACACAACTCTACCTCCGAGTCACTCCCTCTAGCTCCCCCTCTGTCACGGCTGCCCGCCTCAGCTCCTGCCTGGAGGAGATAGAGGCGTGGATGAGTCAAAACGTCCTGCAGCTAAATGGCTCAAAAACAGAAGCCATTCAAACTGGAACTTCTCATCAACTCTGCTCTTCTCCAATCGTCTCGGTCTCATTATTTGGACAAACCATTCCCCTCTCTCCCTCTGTCAAAAATCTAGGGGTTACATTTGACCCCCACCTTTCCTTCGACAGTCATGTCACCTCCATTTGTAAAACTGCATTATTTCATCTCCGTAATATTTCCAAACTGCGCCCCTTCCTTTCACTTCCTGCTGCAGAGAAGCTCGTCCATGCCTTTGTCTCCTCCAGGCTGGACTACTGTAACGCACTCCTCATCGGGATCCCTGGCAGGAGCCTCCATAGGCTCCAGTACGTTCAAAACAGCGCTGCCAGGGTCCTGATGAAGGTGCGAAAACACGAGCACATCACCCCCATCCTCCGCACACTGCACTGGCTCCCCATTCAGTCCCGCATACAATACAAGGTCCTCCTTCACACCCATCACTGTCTGCACGGTGCGGCCCCCACTTACCTCACCGAATTGCTCACACCAAACACATCAACCAGGACCCGGTTAGGCCAACAGCACCGTCTGGTCATGCCCAGGACACGGCTAAAAACAATGGGCGACAGGGCCTTTGAAGTCGCTGCTCCCCGCCTGTGGAACGCCCTCCCAGACCACCTCAGGGCCCCGCAAATGGTGGACACATTTAAAAAAGGACTTAAAACCCACCTTTTTATACAAGCTTATTTTAACAGCTAAATGCTTGTCTTTTTTTTATAGTCCCGTCTTTTAACCTGTTGTATTATATTGTACAGTGTTTTGTTTCTGTTTTTGTTTTTAATCATGTCCACTGTAGCACTTTGAGATTTGGCGTCAAATGTAAAGTGCGTTATAAATAAAATTTATTATTATTATAAATCGAAGCAAGAATCGTAAATATCAAACATGTTTCTTAGCTATGATTTGAGGCTTTGGAGGCCTTGACAAATAATCCTAATGGTGTTGCACTGACAGCAAACACATGAGGAACGGCAGGGCAAATTATCACTTGCGAGGAACTCTTATCGAGCCATGCCTTCCCGTGCTCGGGCAGAGTCAAACTGGACTCAAAATTGGCCCAAAAGTCCTCTAGTGTGCCCCTAGCTTTAGTTGGCATTGTGGTTTAGGCTGCCAAATATGTAAGCTGAACTGCATCGCATGAGTAAACTTCTCACTTTTCCATCAGTTTGAGCCATAAAACATGAACTTTTAATAGTCTGGATTTGCTTCTCGCCATTATCACAAACAAGGTATCTTTCCACTGTGGACTGGCAGCCAATGGACTAGTGCATATTCGATCCCCTACCTTCACAGCCACGCTCTTGCCTCACCACAGCCTTATCTGCAAAATGACAGATGTAGGGGATGGCAGGAAACGTGGCTGATGCAAGTGCAGTACTCTTGGCAATCCAACTGAAAAAGATTGTGTTGGCACAAAACAGGAGAGTATATTTTGGTTCACATTTTAGAAGGTTATGATGCCATGCTCTGATAGAGGGCATGGGCTAATATAACTCTGTGCAAGAAAGGCTGTAAATATGGAAACTAATTTAAAATATCACAACAGAAAGTTCAGAAAATGTTTATTTGTTTTTAAATTGTGATTTGGTGCTGCGTTCCAGCATTCCAATCAAAATCACAATATTATCAGTCGCAATTACCAAATAAAGCTAAGAACAAAGCTAAGACTGCAATTGTTTAGGTAGTATGTCATTTAATTGAATGCCCTTTTTCATGATATTCTTATTATATGACGAGCGCCTGTATAAAAAACAAAATCATACATAGAATAGAGAAACACATTTGTATAAATTAAAATGAACATATATTAAAAATATATATATAAAAAAAGAGAGAACAATAATTAAAAATATTGTTCTTATACATTGCATTTACTCATACATACAAGCCTTGGGGCTTCACAATAGATGATTAATAACTCACACCCATCCATCCATTTTTTTCCGCTTTATCCGGGGCCGGGTCGCGGGGGCAGCAGTCTCAGCAGAGATGCCCAGACTTCCCGATCCACGCACACCTCCTCCAGCTGTTCTTGGGGGACTCCAAGGACACCCTGCGAAAGAAACTAATTTCGGCCGCTTGTTTTCGCGATCCTGTCCTTTCGGTCATTACCCAGATCTCATGACCATAGGTGAGGGTGGGAACGTAGATCGATCGGTAAATCGAGAGCTTTGCCCCCCGACTCAGCTCTCTCTTCACCACAACAGTCCGATACAGCGACCGCGTCACTGCTGAAGCTGCACCGATCCGTCTATCGATCTCACGCTCCATCCGTCCCTCACTCGGTAACATGACCCCGAGATACTTGAACTCCTCCACTTGAGGCGAGGACTCATTTCCAATTATCTGGATAAAGATGATACACAGTATAATAAGTGATGTTTACTGTGGCGAGAAACTTGTCTTACTATTTCAGAAACTGTTGATGTAGTGGGATTTCCACATTAAGAGAAGGGACCCAAAAAAATTCATTTCAGTGGCAGTTCTGTGGTGCTTGTGCAACCCAGAGGTTAGATAGTGTCTGCTGACTGGTGCAGATGATAGATCGCCGACAGATAATCAAACCAGGTCATAACTCAGTCGACAGCCATAAAGAATGATCGGCTGGAACGTTACATTTTTGTGTTCATTCTAAATTAAGAAGACTGACCATATGCACAAAACCTATGTCAAATCAATATGCAAACCACGGAACATTAGGAGACATAGGATTATAGGATTTGATGTAGCAACCCTTTCAGGAAAAGCATGGAAAAAGGAGGATTTCATGGAAATGGTTTAATAAAACTAGGCCTGGAAGCAAGCTGTTAGAGAGACCAAATGTGGATGAATGTAAATTAAATGGTAATTATGAATCCTTGTGTTTTTTTCTGGTTCCTGGAACGACATCACTGTGCGTGTGTATTTGTATTCTTACCCTGTACATTTTGCATTGTTTTACAGCTTCCATATGGGCAAAAAAAACAAACAAAACAACACCTGCACCTCTTCCATCCATCATCATAACTAACCCCCATAAAGGCCCACGGACCACCTCCACCGCCTCTGTTTCTCTTATTTATGAACACTTCCACAGCTTCCCGCCTTTGCTCATCGAAACAGATCCTCCTACCTTATTTGCAGTCATCCACTATACATGCATGTACTTGTACACAAAAAATCCCTCTGGTAAGAAAGAAATGATGACAAATGTGCCCAAGGTCTGAAAATCTGTCCTTATGGAAATTGTATAACAAGCATAAACAAGCACTAGGACAACAATAACTCCTCTGCGCCCATGCCATGAACCTTGAAATTTGAAAATCACCCACGCAGAAACACACAAATAAGTACAGTATGGGTAACATTGTGAATCACTTTGAAAGGCCAGCGCAAGGGAGTGAACTTGTTTTGAGAAATGGTCTCTTTCGTGATACATACATAGTGTATAAGGAGAACATTGGAGTGTTGGAGTTAATTGCACTGGAACATATGCAGCAAACCACATGTGTGCTAAGTGGCTGGTCTTTAGACACTTGAAAGCAATTTGTGAGTGTTTAGTTGTTGTTATGATCAAATGAACATTCTGTGTTTTATCAACCAACTTAGCCACTGATTTACCTTGTGCTGTATATTGTAGGTGGTGGTGTTTAGAGGGTCTTATTTTGTTGTAGATGTACACCTACACTTCTGTCAGTCAACCCCAAGGCCAGCTGTAGCTACATGGGCCTGAGCACGACCCGGAGATTCCACCATCTGACGTGATGTATCTGTAGAAAATCAACCGAGCCAACCAGAGCGGCTTAGCTAGCCTCACTCTGAGCGTCTTTGAATTTTTTTATTAAACACTCTCCGCATGCTGCTGGGGCTAACAAAGGGCTGGCTCAGGAAATGACGACTCGAAAGATGTTTTGTCTTGGCCTGACATAAACAAACACGTTGTTCTAGATGGCATCCTCCTTGCTTGATACTATGTTACCACTAGCATTTGAAACTCATGCTGATCATACGGAAGTCCTGGTGAGCGATAAAAGAAATGTTTATGAAATTACAGTGGAGTCTTTTACACTTGGACATACGCATTCAGAGAAACAAAAGATGGTACAGTAGTCCCTCGTTTATCACCGGGTTACGTTCTAAAATTAAACCGCAATAGACGAAATCCGTGAAGTAGACAGCTTTATTTTTTTACAATTATTATATATGTTTTAAGGCTGTAAATCCCCTCACCACACACTTTGTACACTTTTCTCACTAGTTCACACGTTTATGCCTAATGAACACTGTGTGATTTTATTTGTCTAATAGTATTTTTAGATGTCACATCACAGATTTGGGAATGATAAAATCATGAGCTGCACTTGTCTCCGCTAGGGATGGGTACCCGCTTGGTACTGACTGAAAAGCTCCGGTCGGGGGTGGTATCGAAAAACGAACATTCTTTCAGTGACAACTTTCGGTCCTTTTTCTCTCCAGACGTCAATATATGACCCGCAGCGAGTAAAAAAAAAAATGCAACATGAACGTGTGCGCAGATAATCTCTATTACACCAAACTTTTGTGTAATAGAGATGGTCGAGCCGGCGGTCTGCGGCAGGACTGAGCCAGGACTAAAACAGGACTTAGACCGGTTGTAAAACCCAGAGCCAAACTAAACCAGTTATAAACCAGGACTGAATAAGAAACTTGAGTTTTTAGGCAAATTGAAAAACAAAACAGAGCAGCGACAACAAGAAAGACGTGTTTACCTTTAGCGACAGACCCGGAGGCTGAGTTTACGAGCTGTTGTTTACAACTTTACAAGCAGCTGCAGCGTGAGGGGAATATCAAAGATTGTTTGTGGAAAAGTGAGCACTCACTCTGTATTAGACATTTTTGCTACAGTTTTTGGTAGATCATTAGTGGCAGAGTGAGCGCTCACTGTGTAAAGATCTTTGACGGGAAAGTGCTTTCGCTTCATCAGTGTGTTAGAAAAGTTTATCCGGAACAAAAAAACATGTCCTGATGTGGGTCTGTCCCGTCTCTGCAGCTCAGGAGGTAATAATGTCCTTTCTTTATTTTTATCACTGCTTAAGTGGAAATTGTGCTCAAAACACGAAGTTAGAGGTGACGCTGCTGCGGCCTGTGGAGCTTCTGTTTTGCTGTTTTAGAACACTTTTTTATACACGTTATTTTAATTGAATTAAAATGACATAGGTATCGAAAAAAGTACTGTTAAGGCACCGGTACCGAAAAGCAGGTATCTTTAAAGTAGTGGTATAAAAAACAACAACAACGGTACCCATCCCTACTTCGACTTCAAGTACCTTCATTGAAGATACAAAGGCAAGTGTTTAGCTGAGGCGAGTGCCACACACTAGTGGTGTTTAATTTCGCGGAACAGTGCAGAGAAAGTTGGAGTCGGAACCACTCATTCCCGGCCTGTGTTGCTTGGACTCTGGCGGTGTGTGCTGATGTGTTGACGGAACACTGACAGAGATCCTCTCTCCAGCAAGAGGAGGCTCACTCCGCGACTAGCCAATCAGGTCACAGAACACAATGCGCGTATAACGTTCATATGCTGTTAAAAAGCATGCAAAATTGTACTAAAAATGAATCCGCCGAGGCCGCGAAAGGTGAACCGTGTTATAGCGAGGGACCAGTGAAAAATCGCCCCAAACCCTTCCCCCGAGCCACTAGTGCGCCGCCAAGTTTGATTCTGGCTTCTCTCGCTGCCTTCATCACACCCTCTGATTGGCTTACAATTCATAAGTTCGCTTGAAGCTGCTTCACCTGACTTCGTGTACACTACTCTCCTTTTTAGAATAAATTGAGGAGAGCAGTGTGGCTGACCAGGCTATGCATGTGGTACCAACGGTTAAAATAGACTATTCATCTCATTTGGGCTTTAGACATGCATTTAAGTTGGGTATTTTTTCTGGTGTAGACATATACTTAGTTTAGACACAAGTTAGGCCAATTTTAGACTTTATCAACTCTGGACATGTTGTTTGAAAGCTTAGATTGTTCACAATTCAATGGTTTGAGTCTATTTACAAACATAATGAAGACTGGAGCACTATTATTTAAGATTGGCCCATCAACACCGCTTTATGATGATGTATTATTGGCCATTTGTGCTTTAGTGTTAAACGTGCTGGCCTTCATCTGGGATCAATAATCTTTGTGTTAAATCTTTAAAATATTAATAAATGTTACCTATTTTGTAGCTAATTCACAAATCACATCGGCCATTGTAGTTACATTCAGGCACATTTCCCTTAGAGTTAATTACTGGTATTGCACCTCGATATTTTTAACCTGATATGCTGGTGTCGACACTTATTTAACATCTGTTACTTGTCACATCCTCATTAACAACTGTGGATGCTGTGCTGTCTTCTTTGTGTCTTTAAGAACGTGCATCCTGACATCTTTAAAAATGTATTATCTTGTCATATGAACTAAAATAAGTTGACAGCGCGCAACATTGCCTTGAGAAATATGTGATAAATCTTATTTCCTATTGTAAGTTTGTGTTTCCCAGTCTTGCAACTTGACAATTTCAAGGTGTGACTCTACTACTATACAACTACTACATAGTCAGTTGGTGATGGAAACCTTTGAAACATGTAATAGCAAAAAGTAGCAATACATGAATTGACAAATACTATATGTTCGAGCTTTGTGCTGAACAGAATCCATAACGTAGTGATATTATATTATTATTTATGTGAAATGTTTGGCAAAGTAAACAGACTTCTTTTATATAGGACTATTTTAGAATGTATAGAATAGAAAAACTGTATTGTCTTCCATTACAACAATAGCAGGAATGTGTATATGGACTGCTATTTCATACAGCAAGGCATCAGCCCAGCCTATAATAAAAATGCAGGACTATTCAGGATAAGTACCCAATTTAGTAACACATTACACTCTACTCTTTTTGCCTCCATTTACGCTGAACTGTCCTTTTCTACTTAAACCTGCCCCAAGAAAGTGGAGGACCAACTCTAAAAAAAAACAGGAACATCCTTTTGTCCCGCGCTGTGAGCCAGGTCTCATCCTGAATGAATAGAGTTGGCCCCAGACCTTAGCCTCCCACGGCTCACCCAAAAGGATTCACAAACAACACACACGTCTGAACTGGTTTGAAAAAGTGCCTGCAACTTGCAGAGAAATAAAGTCAGTTCAACGCAGGGACAAATACATCTTCCTCCTCTTGATTTGGGCTTTTAGTATTTGTATTTATATTTGTTTTTGTGTTTATTACTGATGACAAAATGTTTGAGATTTTACTCAAAATCATACAAGGCTCAGTTTGACAGACAACCTGCTCCTGTTGTGCAGCTGTAATAGTCTACAGTAAATTGTCTTTGACAATTAAAAAAAAAAACATTAATAAAAATATTGTGCTGTCTGTATGATGTCCAATTACTGTATGCCATGTTGTTGAGGGAGGGGAAAACATCATAGTGAGCGCAAGGAATAATATTGCATATGCAATGACAACTGACAACTGACATGAGCAATGTTGTTGACTCAGTAGTATAATATAATTAGCCACAGACCATGATTTGTAGCTATTTGTAATGAGAGCTGTTACAGTTAACTCTTAGGGGCTAAACCTTTGTACATGCTAATTGTGTTGATACTTGCCAGGGCCGGCGAGCATACCCAGGTGGCCGTCTAGGGCACTTTCTGCTGGAGGGAGTAAATTGGCCTTTATTTCAACTTTCGTAAACAATATGATATGTATCTGATCGTTTGCAATTCGACTTCTAAAGGCCAGAGTGCATTTATCTGATCTGGCCTACTACAAATGCCATTTATTCTGCATTAAAGTAGATGGAAGCAGATTGGAAAACACGGCTTGGAGTTCTCATCATTGTAACACCAGAAAACACACATTATAATAACTGTATAATAATCATTAAGAATGTGGTAAGAATATTTCAATCATAGTTAAAATAAGAGCTTACCCTGAATAAGAGATGGCCATGTAAACATGAGCGACAGTAGTATATTGTGCCATGCTTGTAAGTGAGGAGATGTGACGCACAAGGAAGGAAAACCAGTGGTGGCGCCAAGAGGCTACTGTATACTGTAGTCTGAATCTGATTTCGAATTAACCCCTTTATTTAGCCCAGTCTACTTGGGCTGATTTCAGTCTCTGGTTTACATGCTCACAGACTGAATTTGTCATTCGTCAGGAAAAAAGGCTTAAGAATTCCAAAAATAAAAATTATTCTTGAGTCTACATCCTGGACTAACCCAGAATTGACTAAGTCCCATGGATTCTACTAGCCAGACTAAAATCACAAATGATATTTAGTCTGTGGACCACCAATTCATTTTCTCGTTGGAGGTGTGGTTTACGATTGTCCATAGCCGCTTATTGGGCGCTATGAATGTTTATCATACGTAGCCATAGCCAATCGTATCAAATGACGTATGATGTACCCACTGTAAACTTTTGAGCTAAACTATTTAGAACACGGTCTAAAGCTTGATCGAAAGATGGCGTCTGGTCGGCTGCTGTCATGTTAGATCCGTAAATAAACTTTTTTTTTTGTATCCGTAAACAAACTACAAGCTTCTGTATGTCGAATAGTGCGTCATCGCCTTACCGACCCTCCTCGTTCTGTGATTGGTCCCCAAATCCATGCCAATTTCGGCCATGGTCCCCAGGCTGTTGTGAAGTTCGAAAGGATGCGAGCGCACACAGCAGTCTGGCGTTAGCTAGGCTAGGATTCTACCCCCAAACCCTCTACATTGTAGAGGCTAATGACACTAACTCACTAAATTCCCTCAAAAATCTCTGTACAGTTTTTGCATGACATTACTTCTTGTATCACTCAAAGCACATTCTAATTCTATTCATTTACAGATAACAATTTGTGTATTCATTGGTCCAAGTTTGCTGCCGCCGGCTTCGCGTTGCCAACCATATTCAGTAAAAAAATAATGCTCCGGACACATGCGGGGAAGTGTTTTACAGCAGCGGACAAAAGTTATCAAGCCCTGAAATCTTTTTAGGTGCTACTCGGGGTGAAACACTGGTCTTTTGAATCTAGGAATGACCATTTGTTCAGTTCTGTCTGGTGCAGTATAAAATGTAAAAGGTGTGATATATGGATATTGTGTGGAATATTAGTTGCTGTAGAAACCATCATCTCGTAAGGAGCGCTCCTGGTTATAGTCAGCTTCTGTCTCACATCTCCAATAAATCAAAGACACACTCAGGCATTTTCATCCGCAAATCGTGGAATTTAAATGCCTTGCCTTGTATTTGTCAGGAAGAAGGGGAAACGGAAAAATGTCAACACTATTTATACTCTAAGCTGAGTCTGACTGCTAATAAAATGCCTATTCAAGCCTGTGGGCTGGATAAGAAGAGTTATATGGAAATGGTGAATGTGCTCTGAATGCTATCTGCAAATAGGGGGTTTGTTACGCACTACCTCAGGGCATTACAGCACTTAAGAAAACACATGGATTGAATGCATATAAAATGCAACATAATTTAAAAGGGGATGTTGCTCGGAGTAAAAATAAATGCACAATCTTTACATTTTGGACAGTCGTCTTAAAAAACGAAGCAATGTCACTAACAGAGAAAATAAGTGCCGGGTGAAATAACGGAAACTGGTCTTTGCTTCCATTCATTGCTTGCCATTTGTTCACTGATGCTGCTCTTTCAATGGGACACTTGACACACATACTGACCACTGCAGAGTCAAGATAAACCACACCAGCAGACGTTTGGGAGATGCTCTGACCCGCTTGTCTTGCCTTAATAACTCAGAAGACAAAATGCCGATCACGACACCCCCTCATAATAGCAGTCTTGAGGAAATATTTTGTTTTACCCACTTCACCTGTAAGGGATCATAGTATCGAGCAGGCCAATATGACTTCAAATTAATATCACGGCATAAAAGAGAAATATTGATTTAATGATATAACTCACCTCCTGGAACCGCCACCTTAACGTGGTGGAGGGGTTTGAACACCCGAATGATCCTGGGAGCTCTGTTGTCGGGGGCTTCGTGCCCCTGGTAGGGTCTCCCATGGCAAACAGGTCCTAGGTGACGGGTCAGACAAAGAGCGGTTCAGAAGCCCCTTATGAGAGACCAACAGGCCCGGTTAGAACCATGAGGCCGTCCTTCTGTGGACCCACCACCTGCAGGAGGAGCCATAGGGGCTGGTGCAATGTGTTTTGGGCAGCTCAGACAGCTGCCCCCACGACCCAGTAACGGACAAGTGGAAGAAAATGGATGGATGATATAACTCGTGATATTCAGTACAATACACCAAACTAAATATTTCACAACCATGACCTTCAAGCCAACAATCTTATTCTCTGTAATAATCTAAATTATTTACTTGGCTTGAAAAGACGCTTTGCTAAACACCGCATTCTTAGTCAAGTCAGTTTGACCTTGTTTACATTGACACTGTGCAGTCCAACCACACAGCTCGGTTTTCCCAATGTTCTGCTTCCACTAAAGACTAAGGGGGTCATTTACTAAGCCTGGAGCTAAATTGCGAGTTGTCCGAGGAGTATGTCACCTGCTGCGGTACGGAGTGCACAGGCCGCGGAGTCTCATGGAGTCTCATGGAGTCCTCAAAAGCAGAAAATATCAATCCAGCAGGAATACACGCGCATACCGGCCCACATTCTGGAGACCCCAGGGGCTGAGCGGCAGGTGAACAGCGAACATACGGCTCATGCCTCCTCATCAATACGCCGTCACCATTGTGCACAAACCCCGCGGATTTTGTAAGGATTAAGGACTATAAAAGGACAGGGTAACTAGGTCACTGGTAACGCATACCTTCTTTATAAACCCGCACACCATTAAAACAACCCTTGAATTATTATTGTATCTTTATGAATGAGCCAGATACAAACATTAAATTGTAAACGTTCAGAACACCACACCGGCGCACAAACTGCATCATATTGTTCTGCACGAAAGTTTACACCCGCTTCTCCCACGTACACATTTCTTGCGCAGTTTTACTTCACATAATCATGATAAATACGACAGCAATCGCTTAACGCAATCATCTGCATTTTCCCCCGCCTCAAATTTTGCGCATTGTGGCTAATTGCCTTTGTTTGCAAATTCATGAGGACTTGGGGTTTGTTTTTTTTGGAAACGCAAATATCAACTGCGCTTACTTTTTGCTCCACTTTAGTACACTCTACCGTGATTGTATGTGTTAAAACGCTTCGTAAATGACCCCCCTAAATATACTGTAGACATCACATGGGCAACACAAATAACCTCCACAGTCAGTGTGTAGGCGCATTGAGTTGCCTTGTGTACGAAATGCACGGTATAAATAAACACGCCTTTGCTTTGCCTTTTGATCAATACAGCCGCTCTCCTAAACTGGCTGAAAATTATATTAAGATGCAGTATTAAAAAGTAATATTGCCTCCAAAAACATCAGTGGTATTTTCATGAATGCTTTGATATGTCCAAGCCCTATGTGCTGTTTCATTGTAAATACAGTATTATATATCTTTTTGTCGGCTTACTAAGGGATGATTAACAAGGTCGGGTGCAAATAAAAGCACTTGGTTTCATTTCCCTCTCTTTGGCTGCATGCCTTCGGCCATCCCCTTACTGCCAGGAGCCCTATAAGCTAAATTATTAAACATACAGTAATAAAAAGTGAATGATGTTGCCAGGGTGACCATGGCACATTTTTTCCAGGGTTTTGCATCCACATAGGTCAAAAAGAAGTTACATTTCATTTTGGTTACTGTGCCAGTACAAAATTATTCCTGGAGCAGCTTTTGTCCTTTACTTTCTTAGAGTGTGCTAATTAATGAATAAAACAGGGCAGGCCTCACTTTTGTTTTATTGCGATAAAAAAAAAATAATAATTCTATCTGTTTGTTTACAGTATGTGATCATTATTAAACTTCTCAAAGTATTCAACATGGTTTGTTTGTATAGTATTATATGTTGTGCATCTTATTTTCATCATAAATAAAAAGAATATGAAATATAAAAATCAATAAATGTGTTATTTCGTGGACAAGCAAGTAAACAAATACTGCGGCCAAACTTGAAACTACAGCTAACTCAGCAGCAAAAACAAACTCTGCAAAGGAGACGCAAAAAAGTGTGATATATTTAAATGTCAGAAGACATCGGCCTCTCTGGTGCTGTCCACAAATGGTTTACATCCTACCTCACAGACTGGACATTTATGGTAAGTGTGGATACCTGCGCCTCTAAGGTCCATAAAATAACATGCGGTGTGCCCCAGGGTTCGATTTTAGACCCAGTGCTTTTTAACCTGAATATGCTCCCTCTTGGTGATGTTATCAGGGTGTGATTTTTGACTCTGAGCTGACTTTTATTCCACACATTAAGAATATCACAAAGATAGGTTTTTACCATCTAAAGAACATAGCCAGAGTCCGCCCCATTCTCTCTCGGGCCAACACGGAGACGCTAATGCATGCTTTTATCACCAGTCGTATTGACTACTGTAATGCCCTGCTTTCTGGTCTTCCCAAAAAGAGTATCTCAGGTTTACAACTTTTACAAAATTCAGCAGCTCATGTCCTGACGAAGACCAGGAGGCGGGACCACATTACACCGGTTTTAGAGTCGCTGCATTGGCTCCCCGTGTGTTCCAGGATCGATTTTAAAGTTCTTTTAATGGTTTTTAAATGTCTTAATGGTCTTGGTCCTTCTTATCTTTCAGAACTGCTTTTACCTTATGAACCTTCACGGCCCCTGCGCTCCTCCGGCAGGGGTCTCCTAGTTATTCCTAAAGTCAACAGAAAGACTCACGGCGAGGCGTCTTTCCAATATTATGGCCCTCACCTCTGGAACGACCTGAGGAGGAGCTCAGGACCGCAGAGAACGTTCATTTATTTAAGAGCAGGCTCAAGACCCACCTTTTTAGCTTAGCTTTTAACTGACATCTATTTATTTATTTTAGTCCCATTTATTTATTTATCTATTTATTAATCTTGATAACTTGATATTTATTGATATTTATGTCTAGTTTCTTACTGTTTTTTACCTTGTTTTTAAACTTTTTAATAAATGTTTTTAGACTGCTTCTTATATTTTTAGAATCTCCAGTGTTTCCTCTGAAGGAGGGTGCCCAGGTGGAGGTGTGGTGTCTCTGCCGCGCCTCCTATGGGGACCCTTGTGTCGGTGCCCGGGCGTCCGCGGCTGGTCTGCTGCTCCCGGGGAGGACGATTTTGAGTGTAGAGTAAAGGGTAGGGGGTGTAGGTGTATGTGTGTATTGTGATCATTGTAAATATTGGGAGGGTTTGACGGGCGAGAATGTTTTTAATGTCTTTTTAAATGTCAAGCACTTTGCGATGCACCTGTGTATGAAAAGCGCTCTATAAATAAAGATCGATTGATTGATTGATAAAGAAATACGATTAAAAAGCACATTTATAAGTATAAAGATGATCAAACTTACAATTCACAGTTAGACGTCCAGCTAATCCACGGCTGCAGCCTCAAAAATAGTCCACATGGAGGTCCCAATAGCAATCAATAGTTTTCCTCTACAAAGGTAAATGTTTCCTCCCAGTGCGCGTCTCCTGATCCTCTAGCTGCTCCTCGCGTGCTTGACTTTATGGCTGATTTTACTCTTAAAATCACCAGGTCCTCTCCCCATGCTGCTGCCGCATGTGCCATCCTGTGCTTCCTGTTTGCTTGGGCCGAGTGATCCCTGGGATTTACCTGACAGGCTCTGCAGCATTGCGCTGTCCATATTTAATCCACAGGATTAGCAAATACTGTCGATTAAAATGCACTACACGATTATCGAGATTGACCTTTATTAAAATTGCGATTAGATTAAAATGTTATTAATTGTCCAGCCCTAACGTCCACCCAGGCTTCCTGGTGTTCCCAAACGGTCCAGGCCCTTTCCTGCTTAGCTTCCGAGATCTGAGGGGATCGGGCAGACCCAAGGCGATATGGCCTGACAAAAAGCTAAAAACCTTTTGTCAGGACTCATGACTTTCTGTTTTTTATAAAGTAAAATAAAAAAGGATTTTTTTCTTCCAGAATTGGAATTCTGGGGGGCCTTATCTATAAGTCTTTTTGAAGAATCTTGGCAAAGAGGAGAGAGAACGGAAGGGAGGGCTGTGCGTGCTACTGCTGCATGAGGGACTTGGAAGCACAGGAACACTTTCCTCCTTCTCTCTGCCCTTTCACTCTCTATACCATGGCCTAGGAAGCGGATGGTGAGTAATGGATGGAGAGTCGTAGGTTTCCTCCAGGTGGTCCGGTTTCCCCATAAAACATGTGCAACAGGTGAATCCTCAAGCCAAGTGATTCTGCCATCAGCCTGCCTCCGGGTCCCCGGGCGCGGTACTGCTGCCGCCCACTGCTCCTTACGGGGGTCGTCCCAGCAGCGTCGAAGGATGGGTCAAATACAGTTGTTGTATAATGACAAAATGAAGCGCCTTAATATGGGGGGTTTGAGACAATTTTAGGATGGTCTTGAGGTTGTGATTGAAGTCATGATTTGTCACACTAGTAATTGCAGGAGTATGTATTTGTTGTAATTTTACTTCTTAACCATAATTTTTGAGGCAACTGTGCTTTTCTTGACCCTTAATCCCTGTATTGTGAGTATGTGTTGTGACTCAGTTCCCTGTGTGCTCACATCTATGCCAGGAGATCGGCGCTGCCAGAAAACGGTCCTTGTGTTTTTCAATGGGTTTAATAATGGCTCAGTGGTCAGTGTGGAAAACAAACAGTGACCCACAGCTGAGCGATTGGCAGCTTCTTGTACCCAAACAAAGACCTTACACTGCTGGATCACTCTGTCTGCTCACTCTGATCTAGCCCCTGTTCAGCCGAGGCAAGTTTCAACACCACAAAATGTCCAGGACCAACAAATACCTCAAAGAAGAAGTTTGGAGTAAACAAAAACTATGGCACTACAGCAAAATAAGATCACAGTTGGAGAATGTTGGCAATTACAGCAACCAACTCAAGTGAAGTAATGTGGCACCACCATGTTTTTGAAATGTATCATGCAGTGACAAAGTCTGTTTGCTTTTCTTAAGGTGTACACTGCCAATTTCAAACATGTTTTTTTGGGCTTTACACATATAGCTTACCACTGTTAACGGATTGGTTTGGAGGTTTTACATCAGTGGTATTTACTTATACCAACCCATGGTTATAATATTATACCATAAAGGACATATATCTGATTTTGTTTGTTTACGAACAATGAACGAGGGAGGTGTATGATTGTAATTGTTAGTTAGTTAGTCCAAAGCTGTTCCTAATGATTCTGATTCATGTTTAACATCCCAATTCTTCACATGGGTATAGCATATTTCCTCGTCTTTAAAGGATCAACACTGTTTTTTTCCCCAGGTGTCTGCTTTTACAATAGGGTGGCACAGTAGTACAGCGATTAGAGCTCGTGCTTCACAGCTAGAAGGTCCGGGGTTCGATTCCCACAAAAACATGTACAATAGGCCAGGATGAATGAGAGTGCGCAATGGGGGACGACGGATGCAAATTAGCCCAAGGCTATAATCCGGTGTGGCTTGTTTACATGCATGAGAGCCATGTATGTTCATTAACATGCACTGTCCTGACCAAATAAACCAAAATACACTAAATAAATAAATACACTGAAGGACAAAACATATCTTATTCCACAAATAGAAAGTTTAGGGCCTCTATACTACGATGGTGAATCTTCCTAATCATTTACGTTGCTGTGTAAATTACATTTTAGCGCTACTTTTAAAGCTTTTTCCTGTATCAAACTGTATCAAGCTGCTGCGTTACAAAAAGCCTATGGAATAGAAGTTGTTCTTTATGCGTTCAACTCGGCAAAAACGTGATGGAAAAGTGGAGGCTGTGTTGAGCTAGTGAGTGTTTATGTGTCCTCTTGTGTGTGTCTTACAGGAGAATGCAGCTGTCATGATGGTTATGCTCCTGACCCTGACCACACGCACCTCTGTGTCCGCAGTGACTGGGCACGCAACGAAGGGTAACCTCTATCTGCTCCATTGTCCAGCACTGTCACATAGAATATGAAGTCACCAAGCCAGTTCTGACATTGCTGGCATAACTGTAAACGCATATTTTGTACTTTTGCCAGAACCAGAAACTGTTGTAATCCAAAATTTAAATTGGACTTTTATTCAGTTCGTGACAAAAGCCAAAACCATTGTGCAAAAGCCTAAGATTATCTTTCACACGGCTTTGATATTGGCTCCTGCACTTAAAATTCATGCAATTTGCACTTAATGGTCTAAGACATGCAAATGTACCTGTGCAGTTCCTTAAATGGAAGTGACTTGAAAAGAGGGGAAAGCAGTGCACAGATGAAAGAAGGAGCAGGAAGGCGTAATAGTGTGTAATGAATCAAAACAGAAGGGGACCAGTGATGGAGTGAGACATAAAATGTAGCCGCAGTAAATGAAAAGTGCTGGACTGGAATGTGCTTCTGAAAACAAGCGGCACAACTCTGATGAGTCTACTCCCTCACTCTGGCCTCGTTTGAGTCTGGCTGCAGTCAGTTCATTAGGAGGTCTCGCACCTGACCCAATGGAACCCGGGCCAGCATCAGATCAAATGTCCATTCACTGCACTGTTGTGAGAGTTGGTGATGCAATGTGTCAAAATATGAGCTTCAAGCATGCTTCTTTAGCCCAGGTAATTGACAATTACATGGGTAGCTGAGTGGGTAGCACTTTGGGCTAATGGCAAAAGAGGCCCTTTGTTGAGTGTCAGACCGTGTTGGGCCTTTCTGTGTGGAGTTTGTTTGTGCTTACTCTGTCTGGGTTGGTTTCCATAGGGCGCTCGGGTTCCCCCAGCAATCAATGGCCAAACAAAGCTCAATATCTGTCTGGAGATCAGGCAATATTGAACCTTTGCTTTTGTGCAATCATGAAATGTGCGCACAACAGGTATATTGTAGGAGGAACCTCTATTTCTAAAGAAAATTTACGAATTTTTATGGGGTTCAAAAATTAAAGCGCAATTCAGCGCACCCTTCTCCAGGTGGCGGCCGCCTATAGCTCCTGACAGCTTTTATGTAAGGTCTTTTGTGTCATCAGATTTTTAATTTTAAATACAGTACAGGCCAAAAGTTTGGACACACTTTATTTTAATGTTTTTTCCTTTAATTTCAAAACTGTTTCTATGGTAGATTCTGAGTGATCACAGACGGAATTGTGTTTTAACAAAACAAAAAAAACGTTGACATAAATTCCTCCAAATGGCCGCCTCTCGCTTTGATTACTGCTTTACACTTTTGACATTTTCTCAGTGAGCTTCCCAGAAATGGTTTTGACTTCTCAAACATGTTGAAAACGTATTTAAAAAGACGACCTTATGAAGCTCATGGAGAAAATGCCAAGAATAAAGGGTGGCAATTTTGAGAATTTAGAATATAAAACATATTTGGAGTTATTTCACCTGTTTTTGTTTCCATCATAATGCCATGTGTTCATTCATAGTTTAACGCCTTCAATGAGAATCATAGTGTGTTAATAATGTTGAAAATAAAGAAAAAAAAATACATAAAAAGTGTGTACTTTTGGCCTGTACTGTACTCTGAATAAAGAAATGAATAGTTTAATATTTTTTTTGGCCCAAAAAAGAGTTTGAGAGTTTGCAGTATAGACCTATATGTGTTAAAAAGAAAAGACCAAAAAGACAAAACAGCTACTCCAATTTCTTTCTTATGGTTCTTTCTTTCTTATTTTCCGTGTGTGTTAAACATAGAATACATATTTATTCAGGTGCAATCTACCACAATAAAATAAACAATAATGTGCAAAATACTGAACAAAACGTAAAAATAACAATGCTAGTCACTCCTCACTAAAGCCAGCCTGAGTATCACACACTTCAAGCTAGCCTAAAACCAATCTGATTTATTCTTCCAGTTATATGTAGTTTCACCATAGTGTATGTAATTCCCTTCCCTGTACTGTCTTCCACAGTCCTTGGCCTTATGCTACGCTAGAAAAAGGCTATGACCTTGTTACTGGACAGCAAGCCCCAGAGCGCATCTTCAGGTGAGTATTTACTGCTATTATGAGTGCATGTTCTGTCCATCTTTGTCTCCTCCAATATAAAATGCAATGATGTTTTGGCTTGTGTTCCATGACTGGGGGTACTCAAGGCAGTGAAGTAGTACCTGTTCTTAAAGTGAAGTCTTACTCCAGAGTTTTCAAAATGGCCCGCGGGCTAAAGTAGAATGAACTCGTTTCAAATGCTTTTACTGCCATTTTTGTTCTGGAGTAGTTCTTGATGGGGTCAGCCTAATTTTTTAACAGGGACATAGCATGGACGTCCTATTCACTGCCACCCAGGTTTCAAGATAGGTTTGAAATCAATGTTGTCTTATTTGATGGTCTAGCAGTAATCTTCTTAGAGTTACTTTACCCACAATAAAATACAATGGCAGAAAAAATGGTGTATAAAACCCTGCCATCATTTTTTGAGTCAATATAAAGAAATTAAATATTCTGCTGTTTCGATTCCAAATTATGAGAATTTCATAGTTGACTGAAACTAGCACAGATCATCTGATGTAATTTTGTTTATTTTACCTTATTTAACATTGGAAGGACGCTAAAATTGTTGTGAACTAGTATGTGTATGATATTAATCCACTGTACAGTAGTTTTACTGCTTTGCGCCTGGCTTATATCTGTAATATGGTGCTCACAGTTGCATGGGTATAGACTACTACCTACAATTGCCTACATTTTCACGGTTATCCAACTTCTCTTCACGCTGACCTTGATGTGTGATTCTCTCACTGTGACTCCACTCAGAGTTTTACAAAGCCAAATTCATAGTGCCTACTCTGGTGCTTTAGGCCATCCACCTGAATGCTTCACACTGTGTGCGTTGGGAACTTCAAAGAGCACATATATACACACTAAAAATATAGGAAAACATTTCCAGCTGTACAGTATTTACTATGAATGAGGACGAACATTAAATTTGAAAAGCCAAAATGAAGTAATCTGATATTTTCTAGCCCATATGATGCACCACAGAGCAAGGCACCATGCCATTTTAAATGACCAGATGGTTTTATTCCCAGAAGACTCGATTGTATCCCTGCAGCGCGACTTCACAGGGATTTATCGTTTATGGAAATTGGTTTTGACAAAGACCTCTACTAGCCACTGAAAGCTTTTGATTGTTACATTTTCTGAAATAACTGTGGAGAAGAAACACACAATTACAGATATAAACTTACCAAATGTGTCAGGTAGTGTCACTTCTGAAACAAAGTGACACTTTTCCCCTCCACCATCAGACTCATGAAAAAACACAAGACCCAATAACTCCTTATCAAACTCATGAACATAATAACATGTTCCAGCCATTGGCACTGCTCTATTGCTCTGTGTGGTCTGTCCACACATAGATCCGCCGCTAACACTTCAGGCACCTGCACTCCTGTGAATAATTTATACTCTCACTGCAATGTTTCCCCTAGTTTTACTAATTTGGCAGGGGTAACAGGCAGGGGTATGGTTACACGTGCACGTTTAGCAAATGTTATTTGTAACAATTTATTCTTTGAATTTCTATATGATACATAATCAGTTTAAGTAACTGTAAAGCATTTTGATGTAGGAAACAATACTACGATTTAGAAGGTTTGAGAATGTAATATACTATTCGATTAGCCTAATGTAGGCTACCATTATTTCATTTTCCGATGGGTCTTTGGATTTTCCTGATTCATGTTTAATATTTATCAGTGAGTTCCACAGTTTATGATCTAATTGGACACAGGTAATAAGTCTGTGTTCTGTATAAAACAAGAGGAGACAAAATCAGCATTTAAGGCTAAGTTCAGGACTTTATACAGAATCCAACAGAGCTAATTTCAGTGACTTCATGTGAAGCAGATGCTAACAGCTTCACCTAAACAGTTTAGGCTAAACTCAACTGTTGCATTTAGCTTGGGTTGGATTTTCTTATTTACAAAGTGCCAGCGGGATTTAATGTTAAATTTTATTGTCATCTAGTCGCTCTAGTTAAACGTTCTCGCTCTGTAGGCACTTCCTGTCTCTGCCCCTGTTTCTCCAGTCTTTTCTGGCACAGCCTCAAATAAACATGACTGCATGGCCTGAGTCACTTAGAGCAAAACGCTGACTAGATCCGTAAAAAAACACGGACTCGGACTGGATTGAACAGGCGTAGTAACTCATAAAACAAAAAAATGACCAGGGGGCGGGGCTGAAGAAACGTGTTGAGGCAGACGCAGAACGACGGGGGCGTGGTTAGGGAGGAGGTATCTGTGTGCGGTTATTTACAGTCTGAAAGTCAGTGTTGAGCAAAATATGACCCAGAGAGCTCAGTCCTTATCAGGTTTAGCTACATGGTTTGGCCTTGAAGGCAGAAATATCTAGCAGTAGAAAGTTCCAAAAAATTAGGCACCAGGCTCTAAAGTTGTTTTTAACGTGTCTAAAGTGTAATGATTCCTAATGGGGGACTAGCGGCTATATGGAGGTACTACAGCAATGGCTGACCAATGGTGGACCAATGGCGGCCTCTAGTGTTGTGGTCATAAAGCAGAGCAGCCAGTGACCATTGGTTTTAACCATCAGTGATTAACGCTGCATAATAAAAGGCTGTCGTCCTGAGAGGGCGGGGGGTTGCTGATGGCGGAGCGACCCCGCCCTGCCAATATAATGGTAGGGGAAACACTGCACTGTTTTTCTATGTCAAATGTTGTTGTCTTTATCATAGTTTGACTTTAATCTTCTTATGCATGCCCTTATAGTCTTATGTTGAAAAGCTCTACCTTCCGTGCTAAGCCATAAAAGCCCAAACCCCGCAACCATCAACTTTATAGCAGTAATTCTAAACTGACCCACAAAAAATACAGCAAAAGTAAGAGGCAAGAGGCATCAACATGCTATAACAGCCTCCTTCAAAAGCAATTAAACACATGATAGTAAGAATAAGATGAACGAATTGGCCTTCACAGAGTCAATAAATTTGGTGAGTTTGCTCCAATAAAGACGGAAATTCGGTAGACTATGTAAAGCACAAACATTTAAAGCTAAATAAAGTGGATACGTAGCTACTTTTACAACTGAATCACCTTCACAGAAGCCTCCAGTGCTTGTAAAGTTGAATAGCCTCTCTTCTCTCTGCTGCCCGAGCACAAGTGCCAGCTCTGCGGCCGCACTGGGAGCAGGGAAAGGCTGAGGCGGAGAGAGGAGATGACCCATTACTATGTTGAAAAAAAATAAGTAGTGCTAAATGACTTGGGTACTCAAAACTAATGCGTTACCCGTGAGGCCGTTACTTTACAAAAGTCTCTGAGTACTCTAACTAACACGTTACCCCAACACTACTTGCCAACATGTAGAATGATAAAGTATGTTTTGGTGTGTTTTTAAGGTTTTGCACAAAATCACTGCACTATTTTGGCAAACTGCTATTACAGTTGCTCTTTCTTCTTCTACTACCACTACTGTTTACACTTGGCAAAGAATAATGATCCAACAAAGGATTAATAATAAAACAAATTGCTTTACTAAATCATTCCAAATACATTTCCAAGTTTTCTCAGTTCTGTTAAACTTCCAAGTAAACCTCTCTCTGAAACCGCTCGGTTTACCGCTAAGGCATGTACAGAATCTTGACAAGTGTTTTTGCCACTACAGGTCCTTCTACAGCCTGGGCCAGGGCTTGTGGCTGCCAGTCAGCAAGAGCTTTGTGGTGCCCCCAGTAGAGCTTTCCATCAACCCCATTGCCAGCTGTAAAACTGATGTACTGGTGACTGAGGATCCAGGGGAGGTCAGGTACGTCACAACTCCTATGTGAAATTAAATGAGGATCGAGTAGTTTTCTGCTCGTAGATGGGGGAAGTTTGCTTTGCGTGTCATATGACGCCTGTCAATCGTTGTGTTGATTGGTTTGCAGCAAAGAGAGAAGGAAATCATTGCGTCCCACGGCTGAGATCCAGGTTAACTGTGTCCTCTGCTAATCACGTAGGTTACGGTATATTTACACCATTTTCTTGCTGCAAACTCTTCTGTTAAGCGGTAGCTAATGTAAATAATCATTCAGCGTCCTACCAAGAAGAACACGGACGTCTACCCTCCACAATGGGGCGCTCCGAATGCGACGTCACCATTGTTTGACCGATTATGAACTAGTGGTCGCAAATATAAAGTACTGTGAGCAGGCTTGTTATTGAACTACCCGACGTCCATATTTTCCCTGTTTTCAATGGCAGTCCAGCCTGTTTGGCGCCCCGCACAAACATCTCACCGGCACCCCTCACTCAAAATGCAAAAGTAGGAGTTAATTAGGAGAGTTAATGTGTCTCTTTTTTAATCATCATATTTACTTAGCCAACGTAACAGGTTAAATGTGATCACTGGCATCATAATATATCCATGCATGTAGTTTTGTTTTTGACAGTGAAAGTTACATTCTGACTACATTTTTTATAATTTGAAGCAACGGAAAGGTTGTTGCAAAAAAAAAGATTATTAAATTAACAAGATTTATGGCTCAAGTGTTACTTTCAGAGATGCAGGAGACACAGATGTCTGCTCATTTGACTAAAGATTGAAACATACAGCAGCTGGCTGTGCTCAACATAGTGTTGTTCTCCAGGCAGTTGCCAGACAAAAGGCGCAGGGGGAACAGCAGTGAACAGGCAAACGGTCTGTTAGTGAATTTGTTTAGCCTATCTGTCTCTCCTTTCCTCAATTGTCTCCCTTTTATGAACAAGGGAGCACCTTCTCTGTGCTCCTAGTTTCTGCCCCGATGTCCATGCGGGGTGCTGTGCGTATCAGCGTAGTGTAAACAGAACCATGTGCAACTTCGCAAGAGTGGAGCCTTTAGTTTGTAATGAGACGTACATTTATCTGCTGTTACGGATCTCCTGCGGCTCTGCTCTGTTTGAAGAGGCTGCAGCGGAGCACAGGGATTCTGCTGGAAGAAAGTACTGAGCAAAATGCTAGGATGCTTTGTTTATGTCACCCTTCGGACAATGCCACAAAAAACCCCTGGAAGTTTTGATGTTTTATAACTTGACTTGTGCCACTCAAATAGGAGCTGAAAATAAATTCAAAGACTACAGTTTACTTTGAAAAATGTCATGGTGGATTGTGTTGAAAGATTTTAGGAAATCAATGTATACAGCTCCCTCGGTATGTGTCTTATTCAGGGAAGCCTGTTTATGTTCAGTGAACGGAAGCAATGCAGACTGGGTTGACCACTGGGGTCGGAGACCATGTTGGCAGTCTGTGTGTGTCAAGGTAGTCTCAAAACAGAGAAAAGGACTTTGCACATCAAATATATTGGTGATGAGGAAGCAACCCAATGTACATCGATCAGGTAAAATCCTGCACGCTGCCAAGACTTGCAAACATTTATTTTATTATTTACAAATATTTGATTATACAAGACAGTTTTGGCGCTAAGGCCTTCATGAGGCAAATGCATCTCAAGGTAGTCTACAATTTGATTATTTATTGTAGTTACATTCCTGTGAAGAATCGGGATGTTGGGAATAATTTGACTGTTCTCAGTCAGATTGCTTGGAAAACAAACTGTGCGTTTGTTTTCCAAATCTAAATTATTGCAGGGTTAATGTCAGGTTATTGTGTTGGCAATCTCTCTATCACAAATGTTGGCAACATGAAAGGGTTGTTTTGTCATCCAGTGAGGCAGGAGCTGGCATGCGTCGCTGCAGCTGAACAACACAAAGCAATGTTTCTGTCAGAGCATCAGCAAGCACAAAGTAATTTTCACTGAAGTTTTTTTAAAACATTAAACTAACAATTGGTATTCAAAATGTCTTTAGTGGTGGAAATAATGTGGTGGTTCATTCAGACTAATAGAGTATGAAATCACTGTATATATCAATCCCTTTATGTTATTTTAAAAATAATTTTAACGTGCAAATTACAATTTGTTATTAGATATTCCTAATTACACAAAAGTAAACTATTTGGAATTGCCTCAAAATGTATAAATTTTCTTTTAAAGGCTTCCTGCTTATTTTCTGCTGATTTGAGTAATTTTAAGCCATTATTTCCTTTGTGGCTCCAATATTCTTACATAGAAATAAATAGAGAGCAGTAGGTTACGTCACAGCTGCAGGTGCAAATAGGACTTTTCAGCAATGAGCATGCACAGTTTGCAACACAGAAAGTCCAGACATTAATCACTGGAAATGTCAACTATTGAATAGAGACACTTCCTCTGTTTGGCTATTTAATGCTCATTTTGTTCTGATATGGATTCATTGTAAACATTGTGAAATAGTAAGAAAGTAAATTACAAATCACTATTTGCTGATCTAACTGCATCTAAAATATTAAGTTAATGTTGTATATTTCAATAATGATTAGTCCCTGCAGGATACGATAATCATTCATAATGCTCATAATAAATGCCGACAGCTCAGCCAAACTGTTTTGTACCACTCTGTCCTCTGGGAGCACATATGTTTGTAAAGGTTTCCAGTTTGTGCTGAGTCTGTCTTAATAGACATGCTGATGAGCTGGAAATGTGTTGAAATGTGTTTACCCATCCACTTTAATGGGTGGATAAAACCTATACATGAGCCAAGTAGCAAAGTATATACATTTTTCTTCATCCAGGTTAAGAACTGTTAAACTTAGAAAAAAGAACATACTTAGACTGTTGTTCATTAATTTGACACACAATGCCAAAAACTGAACAAAGTATCTGGAATCACAGTCTGACAGGTGTGGCCTGCAGCTGGGTATAATAATAATAATAATAATATTAAAATTCGACATTGAACTTATTAAAACACATTCAGCATTTCTTATGTTTCCCGATTCAGAAAAAAATCAGTTATCAAAGAAGTAGGTAGATGTCCTTAAGTAATCAGTGGTGTAATTACTTTTATGGAGTAATCCCCCTGGTGACCTGCAGTGGTGATAAATGGCCACACTGACTGTGATCAAGTGAACCGTCAAAAAGTGCCACTGCCAATGAATCAGGCAGCTGTGAGGCCCACACACTGGTGAGAAAGCAAGTCACCTCACATGTACACATTTGCTTCACTACTGATGCACTGTGACAAAATTTCTTATTTGTTCTTTGATACTGTTGTATGGACTTCCTCCCAAGTATTAGCACAACTTATTTTTTATTACATTCATTATGTCGTCTTGTTTTTCAAATGGTCTTGAAGGTTCTTTTTGAAAGACAAAAGGTTTTGTTCAAATACCTTATGCGTTTCGACGGACTGGGAATTCATTTCCATCTTTCTCAGAGGCATCTCCCGACGTGCATCTTATCAGATATTATTACCGTGCAAAACTGGCAAAAAAACATATATTGGGGAAACAAGACAGACATTCAACACACGCAAACGGGAACATCAAAACGAGTGCGAGAAAGAGACAGCGGGACGGCTAACCAGATCAGTAAAACAATATCTGCAATATCTGATCACTGCAAAAGGGAAAACCACATTATGGTCTGGGAGGGGGTGAGGATCATGGGCGCGGAAAAGCACAAGTACAAGCGCTGGATCCCGGAGGCCATTGAGATCAGAAAGCAAGAAATAACATAAACAGAGATGAGGGCGTCAGTACCCTGGCCCGCACATGGGACTCTGATAAAAGACGCATCATGCACGTCGGGAGACGAATTCCTAGTAGTTGAAACACGTAAGGTATTTGAACAAAACCTTTTTGTTATACCAGATCCTTCAGAAAGAACCTTCTAGACGAGGGGTGTTAAACTCATTTTGGGTCGTGGGCCGAAATGCAGCTCCCATGGCGGGTCGCAGGCCACATGTAATGTAAAAATACGATAGAGAACATTTGTGCCCAGCCGCAGGAACCAGGGACACGGGACACATGTCGGTTCTGGGGCATTTTGAGCTTTGAAAATCATGAAAATCTGATAATATTTGGACCATTATTGAGACACTTAAATGTAGGCCTTTCAACGAAGGCCTAAATTCAACAAAGGTTGAAAGGAGTAAACTGCGTTCAAAGAATGAGCAGGCCAGGGGTTGAGAGGGAGGACGGAGCGTCAGCCCAGGGCTGAGTGTGAGAGGCGAAGACATCAGAGATCAAGTCCACCGTTATAAAAAATCAAAGCAGCGTCTCTGTCCCACTGTCGCTGCTTGGCTATCAAAGCTCTTCATGAGGAAGCGGCGCCACATAGGCTAATTCGTGATTATTAAATCCACTTCGCAGAAGTACTTCCAAACATGTTTGTTGTAACGTCCACGGTTCAGCTCGTCTGCTACAATCTTTGCGGCGTCCATCCAACACAACCCGGTGTTTATAAACACAGACAAAGTCACGCCCCGACTGCGCGCTCCAGAAATCTCCAAATTGAAGCCGGTTTGAAACTAAAAGTTTGCGCTTTTAAAAATACCATTATGGCTATCTTAAACATGGAGTGTTCTGCAAAAAAGATTCTGCAAAAAAAGCGAAAATCACAAATTTTCCCCAAAAAGTATAGATATTTAGCGTTTTACTCGAAACTTGGGCTGTTGACTTGTGTCCTTGGTTCTCGCAACGGGGCACATTTTTCCAATAAATGAATAATAATAATGAGCTGTGATTTGGTCAAAGCCCCAATTTGAGTGTAGTCTAATCAATAACAACGGCTTACACTTGTATTGCACTTTACAAGCTTGTGTCACAAGTTTCTCAAAGTGCTACATAGTTGTAATTATTCATTAACTCCACACTCGGTGGTGATGGTAAGCTGTTATTGAAGCCACAGCCGGCCTGGAGCAGACTGACCATTTACCACATGGCAATAATACTTTTATATCCTAATCTCTTATTACATCAGTGCCCTCTGCTGGAGACCTGTGAAAATCTTTCCTTTTTTTTTTTGTTTTATTTAAGCTGCCCCCTAGTGGCTGGAATGAGCATCCTGGTTATTCTTTAAAAATGCATAACTCCGCACAGAAATGGGCAAGACACTTACTTTTTTTTTGCATACACTGGAATTGATGCTCTACTAGGCAGGGGCTGGATTAAATCATCTTGCGGGCCTGATCTGGTCCGACACCCCGTTTAGACCTTTAATATAACTTCCCTAAATCGGATGTGCGCTAGCTATCTCATTAATCACACCTGCCCCTTCATTAAGTGTACTGGTGGCCCTAAATTGTCCATCCAGAATTTAACTATTTGTCTTATCTGCACCTTGCTTCAAACCCATAGTTATTAGGAAACACTCCAGCCTAACGCAGAAATACAGAAATAAACAGCAGAGCATCAATGAACTCTTCTGTATATCCATCAAGTTTATAGTCAAATTTCTTGTGCAGTGAACTTTCCTGCAGTGATCAGACAAAACCGAAAGAAAATGGGGTCTATTCAGTGACGAAGGTGCTTGATGAGAGTCAGCATATTTGTGGGGTGTGTTGGAACAGGAGCATTAATCAAGTGCCGGGGCAGACCAATAACGCGGCCCGTAATCACGTCAGAGCTGCTCTCTAACTTTGGGCGGCCTCGCCTGGCCATTCATCATCGGCAAAAGCAAGAAGCAGAGAAGGAGATTCATAACAAGTGCATTAGATTCAAGCAATGTGTGCAGTGGGGTCAGGAAATAGTCTCGAGGCCATCGTGATTAGCTAATGATTTGGAAACGATTTAGCCACAGGAAATTAGTAAGATTTTTTTTTCAAATTAAAAACTAAATGTAACCCACAGTCTTTCAGCTTGATGATTGATGGTTGTGCAATGTGCACAACACCAAGAGTTCCTATTAATCAAACACAAATTGAAAATCTATACTCAACGGATGAAAACCTTTGTGAATAGTATTGCTTTGCTATAGCTCTTTTTGCTCTTTCCCTGCAACAAGCTCTTTGTGAAATGGATTACTTCTCCATCTTTGACTTACAACTCCCTCAGTTCACGAGAGCCAATCAGCATGCAGAGCACAGCCCCAGCCAGGCCATTCTTTCTGGCTGCCTCACCTCCCACACCCTCGGTTTGCCTCGGAATTAAAGAGTCGTTTGTCAATGCTTTCAGAGGCTGGCAGAGAGGACAGACACGGAGAATGCCATGTGTTGCCTGTCAAAATCTGAAGAATTAACTTGCAAAATACTGTGAAAGGGAATACATGGCAGAAAAAGGGAGACTTGTTGAAAGAGTGCAATAGTTGGACATATTCTTGCGGCTTCAATGAGTTGTAACTGACGACATCCACACACTTTAAAAGTGGGCACAATGGTGGAGTGCAAGCCAGGCATTTTCCTATTCAAAATCAAAAGCCCCTACTTGTGACTATACCTTTGTGTTTCAGTTGTATCAAAAATTATTGTCATAAGTATTCAACTGCTTACATTTTTGTAAAATTATGACTTAATCCTAAAAAGGGAAAAAAAAGAAAATCACAATAAACCTGTCCATACTTGTGTCATCCTTTGCACAAGGAAACTAAAAACACAGATGAGCAAGTGTATTACAATAGCATTTTTCCTCGGGCTCCCGCAAAATCCAATTTCAACCTTTTAGTCCTCACAATTTCTGTTTGGCAGCATTTCAAATTTAGTTTCATTTTTATGCCAACAGAACTACACACACTTGGGACAAAATACACCATCACGCTTTTCTTCCATGCAATGCCAAACCCAAAACGGCCAATCCATCGAAACAATCTTCTCTCTGCCATGTACCACCACTTACCCACAGGGCGGCTGTCTATCTGCCTGGCTCTCAACATCATGGACAGCTCCTGAGTGGGAAGGAATCCAGCGCCCTTCAGGGAGCGTGCTATATCCTGTCGTGTTTGCAACTAGCCACCGTAACATTTTGGCTGTCATTATTTTTAGGGACCCACTCTGAGGCTGTGACACACGGCCAGATCCTCATTGACACTTAGCCTGCAGGTTTAAACTGAGTTCTGTATTTGAAGTTGGGGGGCTCTGGCAGTCAATGTCAATGTCAACTTTATTTCTATAGCACATTTAAAATGTGAAAAGCAAGTGCTTTACAAATTGACCATAAAAACACAGTAAAAAAACAAGTGTGTAGCAATAGAGGGGATTTTAAGTACCAGACAAAGGGTCTTCAGCTCAAATTGACATGTTTGATTATTGTTTATAAATGCATGTCAATGGGAATGTGTATGAGACTCATGTACTCCAGATTGGAGGTAAGAAGACACAAAAACAGTATGCACTGACCAGAGCTGGGGTGAAACTGGGAACATTTGTATATGTGGTCAAACACTCGCTATAGTGACGAGCTACTGTAGCTCCCAAAGTTAGAGCATGTGGCACACAGTCTCCTTTACTGGTACAATGTTCAGTTTCACTGCTTTGCTATTGGACCTTAAAACGGACCTATCTGCCACCTTTATTTATTTATTTACCTTTATCTAACCAGGAGTCTCCCTTTCAGGGGAGTCTTGGCCCCAGAGGGGAACCTATTGTACATGATTTTAGTGGTAGGGGAAACCGGAGTACCCGGAGGAAACCTATGCAGACACGGGGAGAGCACGCAAACTCCACACAGAAAGGCCTCGTCCAGGTGGTAATCGAACCCGGGACCTTCTAGCTGTGAAGCACGAGTGCTAACCGTTGCATCACCGTGTCGCCCAAAACTTATTGACATGTCTTCATTTCATTTTGAAAAACAGATAAACGCAATAGTAAAAACATTTTTTTTCCAGCTCAGGCTTCTAAGTAAGGTGAAACGCTACTTGCCTTTAAACCAGTTTGAACAGGTTGGCCATGCAATGATCAGGACTTGCTTGGATTATTGTAATTCTTTATATTTTACTGAACGATTCGTCGATTCACAGACACCAAATGGTCCAAATTGTGGCTGCACGCCTCCTCACAGGAGCCAAACGACATGAACACATCACCCCTGTCCTGTCTTCTCTTCGCTGGTTACCCGTTGCTTTTAGAATTGACTTCAAATGTTGATTGCTGTGAAGTACAAGCACTAACCAGTGCGCCACCACGTTGATAGTGAGCAATGTCAGGGCTGTATGGATTTTAATTAAAGTTTGTAAAGATATTTGTAAAATTTGTAAAGAGCAGAGAAATGTTTATGTATTTTTATGTCATACACTATAGAAAGAAATATCAATTTGACCTGTTGCAATGAGACTTTGTGCAGGGAATTACTTTTAGATTTTTATTTTAAAAAAGGTGAACAAAAGATTATATAATAATCCTGATGACCAGGTTGCGTTGAACGATAGATCCAGTGCAACGCGACTTGTGAGTAAAATCCAACATAAGCCAGATCCAATCTTGGTCATAATCCAGCCTCAAAGGTTTTGTTCCCAAAAAAGTACAAGCAGAATGTTCTCCAGGAACAGCCCAAACACGAGCCGCAAATCAAATGCGTTGCTCTGTGCAGTGCTTTTTTGTTTGTCACTTTAGAACACTATGATTTATTTAATTTTTTTGTGAGCCCAGGGACACATTTACAGTAAAGCAGCTATGCACCTCACCTATACTCCAATCATCGCTTAATCTAAAGTCGCACCTCCGCAACAGCCAATCACCGCAGCAGCACATTCCAGGATTAGCCACTGAAGCCCCCTCGTTCACTGCCTCGGCCGTTTCCCAGTGTGCTGCGATCCTCCTCCGCCCCTCCTCCACCTGGCCTCACCTTGTCGTCCACTGGTCGCCTCAGACCTGATTCTCGGCCGCCACCAGTGTCCGGACTCTGGGGGAAGACTTCTAAATTGATTAATTTATTATGGCAATGTAGTTCATACCATTAATGAATTGTCTTCCGCCGGGGTCTGAGTGCCAAACGTGATAATAAACTCTTTAATGCCGCTTTGTTTCTGTGAGTTTTTTTCAGGTTAAAGTAGTAAATACAAGACCGAGATTGCAAGGGCTGTCAAATTAAGAAATATTCTTAAATGCTTTTCATCTATTCCTTTGTGCTATCTGTTTTGAAGTTAGATCCACATAGAGGCAGGAAGCTTTCCAAATCCTCGTGCTCAGCCGGACATCTGTCTAATCACAGAAGATCTTGCCCACTGTTTGTTGAGTGGACCCACCCCAACCCTACACTGCTCCCTGTGGTTTTGTTGCTTTTAGTTTGTACTTCCAGGAGGAGCACAAGGGACAGGACCCCCCTCTGTGGCTGTGACAGCAGGGATCCACAGCTTAGTGTGTGGGCACAGTGCAGTGTGCTCAAGTGAACAGCGATTCCACAGCTCTGGCCAATGGCAAATTACTGTGGGGGACTGCAAACTGTTTGTGTTTGTTGTAACGCCCCATTCAGTGCATTGTTTTTGTTTTAAGCAACAGGTCCTTTAGAAAAAATATGGGGCATCACTAAGACTATTCTGGATTGTGATTTAATTTTATTATTACTACTTTTTTTTTTTTTTTTACTTAGATACTTAGTTTGGCTGTGTTAAAATTAGATGCACTGTTATCCCAATGGTGCCCTTTGGGAAGGATTAGATTTATTATGACTTTATGTATCACGGCTTCTGTTGGCGGCTTGTGTACTATTCTTCAACCATTACTTTTTGAAGGATGTGAGCAGTTTCTGTGAGGGCAATCTTTTGGACCTCTTTGGCACTGGGATGGCCAAGCACTCGTTCAGGTTCTTTTCTAGTCCCTTTTTGATAATGCCAAGAGGTCCAACAAACACTGACACAGTTTTGGCTTCTTCTTCGATCTAAAGCCAAAGACAATTTTACTGTCAAGCTTTTTTATTCACACATATATTCACATTTTTCTTCACTTATTTAAAAAGATAATTCTCCAATGTCTTGAGGCAGGACAAGATAAATCAATCTTCTATTTTCTTTGATCACACAGGCCTCACATCTCCATTTAAAATAAGTTAAAATGTAGGAAAATACAAAGAAGCATCTAAAATATACCTCTAAAAAAAAAATACAACCCCTAAATAAATTATGCTTAAATGCGAACAATAGCGATTGATTAATTACGAAAATGATTATTAACCCGATTGAACATTTTAATCGAGCCCCACCACTAATTATTATTATTGTTGTTATTGATATTTTTCAATCTCTGCATGAGATCACTGTTCACATCTTGAAAACAATTATGGTACAACAAGAGGCTGTAGATTACTGAAACCTAAAGACCCGGATGAACCACACGGGCGTAACTTTCGTCTCAACATTGGGTGGTGGGGGGGTTAAGATTTCATAATCATGTTATGTTTCTCTGCGACACAATACATTGGGGGTCTGAGCGGGTAACCCCCCAGGAAACTTCGAGCCAAATACAAGCAGTTTCCTGCATTCTGGGTCATTTTAGCACCTGGAGAGTGATAGCCTTTAATTAAAGAGACTGATGGACAAAAACATTAAATCAAGCCAATTTGGTCCCAATCAGTATTAACTCTGAAAAGAGCAGTTTCAATCAGATTATAGACTAATATCATCCAAAGATCATAACTAATAGCTAATATGAGGCATAATTTTATAGTAACGTTAATGCATTCAAAGTGTTAGGCTAGGTATAGTCCACTCAGTCCTACTGACAGAGGAGTGAAACCAGGCAAACTGGGCTAATTTCCTTAGACATACTTTAGGAATTAATCACTTTGCATCAAACCGGAGAAGAGAATGTTGCTATTGAGAATGAGGAGTTGTCATCACGGCACAGAGTCCCCCCCACGATCCCCCCTCGCCTCCATGATGGCAGCAGTCCGGCGGCAATACACATCGGTTACGTGTGTTATTAACGCTGTAGTAGTGGAGGTTCTTGCTTTTCCGCACTGTTTTCCGCATGCCTGGAAGTCACTGCTGCGTTAAAAACGGCTCCAATACCTCACATGATAGACATGGAAAATGTAGGAACAATGCGATACAGTTTTTTACGTTACAGAACAGGACACAGCATCAAGGAGCGCAAGTCTCACTCTGACCTGTCAAAACATGTTGGAAACGTTTATGTACATTGAACATCTCGTAACAATGTAGTTTACAAAACACGCACTTTATTACTTTGTCATTTTGCTAAATGCAATGTAATTACAACACACTAAATCGCATGTGAAGAAAGTTAGTTTTGCCAGTACAACGCTGTTTTCACCAGCTGGAGGCTTGTAGAGCCAAGTCCTGGACCCAGCCACAGCAGAAAGTCTCGTAACTTTCCAAAGACTTGTGGCTTTTAAACGCCTGCATCGTGTAGTAACTTACACCAAATACAAGATAGTTTAGAATGTGCATGCATGTGCGTGGAGGTAAATGGTCCAGGTCTCTGTGCCATTCCGCTGCAGGGAGCTCGTATGGGTCGATGTTTTGGATGTCCGCAAGCTTCTCCAAATACCGCTGTTTTGCGCTTGGTATGAGCTTGTTCCTGTAACGTCCCTTTTCTTTCGCCTTATCTCTTTGCATTGCTTTACTTTCTTCCATTTCTTTGTCATATTCGTAGATTTGTCTCTGTCTCGCCGAAAATGTAAATGTGCAAAATTTAAAGTGCTCTGGCATATGCGGAATCCGTGAAATTCTGGGGGCGTGCCCCTAGTCGGCTATCCCCCCTCCAACTCGGCACGTGACTCCTCAATCTCAATAGACAGACACAGGCTAATAGAGCTCATATCCAGTTGAAGCCAATAGTGCGGAGTGCATATCAATCTTGTTTATTTCAGAGATTGTTGGCCCCTCTGTGGCCTTCGTCGAGCCTCTGCTGTTTTTCTGACCTTTGTGGGCTTTTAAGATCAGTGACAGTCCGTGTGACTGCTGATCATTCGTGGCGCTATTTCAAGTTATAAACGAGCGCTATCTTGAGGAGTGTATTGATTGGTCTTACCGCGCACGTTGTGTGTCTACTCGGGCGCACGTTGTGCACCTGCTTCTTGCTCCAGGGGAAGGAGAGAGAGAGATGGGGCAAACTCACGTGTTGGTGTAAACAGAGCAGCATCTCCTCCAACAAAATCAAGAGAAGTTATGCCTCTGGCAGCAAAAACTAAAGAAAATAATTAGTTTTGTTTAGTTTATTTGTTATTTGAGCAATACACATTGTGCTCAAAAGGAGTGGGCTGAAGCAAAAAGCTTATGAGTCCCCACCCCCAAGTGCAATAAATAAAAAAAGAACATTTCAAAACATTTCAAGCAGCTACATTCATACAGACCAACTTACAAACTTGAAAAAAAAAAAAAAAACTGTTTATATAATTAATTGGAACAACGCACAGCTACAACAACAATCTTGTTTCATGTACGATGTCTAGTACAAAGCAAGTAAAAAAATGTGATCCTTAATATATTTCTTTCAGATTTTTACCCTTGATAACCGAGAGTTACTTTTATGTTATAAAGGTACATTAATAGATATTATACTCTGAGATCTTGATACTTCCCAGTTGTCATTACCATTCTCAGTATAATTTTAATGTGTGTTTAATTATCATAATCATTATTATTATCATTATCATTATTATATATTTATTTAATTGAGTTATGTGAAGTATGATGCAAGCCCTGCATAGTGTGGTGCAATAAAAAGCCAGAGAGTGGGCCAGTTGAAGAGGGCAGTAGCTCCCCTTCAACAAACCCCCACACAGCTGCCCTAACAGCTGATTTGTAGAATATGTTCCTATGCTGAGTGGTGCATTAAAAGACAAGGTTTAGAGCCCGTTGGGAGGATTCCTCTCAACAGATCCATAACTTGCCAACCCTAATTCTCCATTTGTGAATTTGAGCAATAGAATGACAACCGTTCCAAGCAGCAACACTCTTCCTTGATTATAGAGGAAAAAATACACATAATCGATCCTAATGCTCCCCCTAGTGGCAACACATTTCTTCTTGTCTGTATAGTTCAACAGTCTTTTGTTTGTATTTATATTTGAACAGATTGATTTTTGGATATCGTTTCAATTCCATCTCCAGTTTATTCCACAATTGTACACCATTAACTGTTGGATTGAAACTTTTCAAAGTTGTGCTATGTTTCTGAATCCTAAAGTTTAACTCATCACGTAATTCATAACAACCAGTACGTTCTTGGAACCTTCTTTGTATTTGGTAACAATTTATACCTTGCTTTGAATAACATCTGTACAGTTTGGAACTCAACAATGTCAGAAAACTTCATGGTCTTTGAATTTAAAAATAATGAGTTTGTGTGGTCCAAAAACCCAACTTTATGAATTACTCGGATAGCTCTTTTTTGCAACAATACTATTGGTTTAACTGTGTTTTTATAAGTAGTACCCCAAACCACAGTACAATAATATAAGTAGGGCAAAATCAGTGAACAGTATAAGGTATGTAGAGCTTTGATGTTTAAAATGTGCTTTGCTTTTGCTATTACTGAAATACTTCTAGAAATGTTCGTAGATATATATTTCATATGAGATTTCCAAGTAATTCTGTCATCAATAATCACACCAAGAAATTAGATTTCATTGACTCGCTCAATAACAACGCCCTCTATCTGAATTATTTCCTGAGCATTGGAATTACAGTTGCCAAATATCATAATTTTGCTTTTACTCAGATTTAGAGATAATGTGTTTTGTTTGAGTTAACAATCCGACACAGCTGCTGTAAGTCGTCTCCTGATGCAAAAAGATTTGTATCGTCCGCAAACAAGATAAATTTAAGTACTTGAGACGTTTTACAAATATCATTAATATGCATATTAAACAATTTTGGGCCCAGAATGGAACCTTGAGGTAAACCACAGACAATTTGTCGACAACTCGACTGATAATCACCGATTTTCACACATTGTTTTCTATTTTTTAAGTAACTGGTAACCCACTGTAGAGCTACCCCCCTTATTCCATAATGTTCTAGTTTATTAATTAATATATCATAGTTTATTGTATTACTCAGGTCAATAAATAACCCTATTGCACATTTCTTGTTATCTACAGCGTTAGTTATTTCTTCAGTTATATCAAAGAGCGCGTGTGAGGTTGAGTGATTGTTCCTAAAACCAAACTGATTGTCCGAGAGTAAATTACACCTTTCGATAAAACTGTCAAGTCTAGAGTTAAAAACCTTTTCTAAGATTTTAGAGAATTGCGGTAAAAGGGAAACAGGCCTATAGTTTGTAAAGAGATGTTTATCTCCTGCCTTGAACAGAGGAATCACTTTTGCTACTTTCATACTATCAGGAAATTGTCCAGTTTGCAACGATAAGTTACAGATGTAAGTTAACGGCTTAGAGACACTTTCAATAACAGTTTTTAAAGTTTTCATGTCCATGTCATGGTAATCTGTCGAGGTTTTATTTTTACACCCTTTAACAATTTCCTTTAAAATAAGGAGAAAGAAGAGGAAGGAGAGCAAGACAGGAGTGTAATAAGTTACTGTAGTTGGATTTCTCTGAAGTGCCCTCTTTTGCAGTTTGAGGTAAAAGTGCATGTCATGGAAGAACAGCACATCCCTAGGGCAGAAAGTTTTTAAAACAAAAAAAACAAAAAAAATCTGGAACGGAAGCTTGGGATGGAATGGAAGCTTATTTGATTCTGAACAAAAGTTGCCCCTGATCATCTTCTCGATTGTGATTTTTGCAAGTCTATTTAACTAGTGCAAAGGTTAGTTTTTGGTTACTGGCAAAGTGCACTGTAGTTGGGCGGTGACTTATTTCCATACAGGTTTAGAACTTTGTAGTTGACTCAAGTCAACTTAGTTAACTACAGAGTACGGACGACAGCTTAAGAACCTTTGTATATGATGGACAACTCCTGTACGACTGAGAGCTTACATGAACCTAAACGGCATTAACTATATAAAAATGTATCATGATGTTGGCATGTCTTGTCTGTGCCTTACAGGGAGGAAGCCATGTTGTCAACTTACTTTGAGACCGTAGACGATCTGCTGGTTTCCTTTGGGCCTGTGAGGGACTGCTCCAAAGATAATGGAGGCTGCAAGAAGAACTTTAAATGTGTTACCGACCGACAGCTTGACTCATCTGGGTGTATGGTAAGAGAAAAATGGTTCTCAATAGCAGAACTAATCATTACATCTGAAATATTACAGTCCCTGATAACACAAATAAATGTTTGCCAAAGTATGAACACATAAATCTGTAGAGCAGGTGATCCTAGATACTTTGAATACAGAGAGAACAGGGCAAGCTTGTATTGTAAAGCTTTTAAACAGATGAGGCATCTCATTCGAGGTTGCTCGAGAGAGAACTATTAAAAGCCTGGATGAGGTTATAATTCTGTTTTCATAGCATTTGATTAGAGTCACTTCTTCTAGGTTGTGTTTATCTGAAGTCTTTGCAGAGTCAACTAAACACACATTACTTCAACAGAAAAAAAGTTTGCTGAACCCATACCATGACTGTGGATGGCAGGAAAGCAAGCGATCCAAAACACACTGTGTACAAAAAGTAGACCAAAAGTTCTTTATTAACATGGACCATGCCAACGTGTTAAAAACGTTAGTCGATACGGGTTGGCGTGTTCAATGTGTACAATAGCGCCCCCCGGAGTCCTTTCCTTGTTGAATAAAGGTCAAATAAAAAACAATAAAATAAAAACATTGACATTAAGCGTGGTAGTGGTAATATGCAAATTCATTTCTGACAGGACACCACCACCCAGGCAGCATGTTCCTTTACATATCATTTATGGTAAGTGGTAAATAGTCTCAACTTATATAGCGCTTTTCCACCTACATTAGGCGCTCAAAGCGCTTTACAACAAGGAACCACTCACCCATTCGCACTCCCATTCATACACCAGTGTACGCAGACATTTCTATGTTGCACTTTTATCTTTCTGTTCTCATTTCATACCTAAGTTGACATTCGAAAATTTCAGTTCACAACTTCGTTTGTAACACCAATTTGTTCACATTAGCTTGAGTTACAAGTCCATTAGATTATGTTTGACAACATAGGAAAAAGAGAAGCAAGACTGCAGCGACCAGGTCCACCTAGATGTAAATAAAAAGGTTAGTTACAAATATTTCCTATTAAGAAGGGGTAGACCATGAGACGAGATGAATCCGTGAGCCGGCTACTGCACTTCACACGTGAGGACCCCAGCACACCTGGAACACACCTCACCGAGGAAGGAACAATGGACGCCATGGGCTAGTGCACGTTGAGGCTCTCAACCACCTGCGGCACTAAGATTAATCCTGTGTTAGTGGCCAAAGTGATGTGATGTTTTACTAAAGGCCAAAGTTGTTTATCCATCCATCCATCCATTTTCTTCCGCTTTATCCGGGGCCGGGTCGCGGGGGCAGCAGTCTCAGCAGAGATGCCCAGACTTCCCGATCCACGCACACCTCCTCCAGCTGTTCTGGGGGGACCCCGAGGCGACACCAAGCCAGCTCGAAGACATAGTCCCACTAGCGTGTCCTGGGCCTTCCACGAGGCCTCCTCCCAATAGGACATGCCTGGAGCACCTCCCGAGGGAGGCGACCAGGAGGCATCCGGAACAGATGCCCTAGCCACCTCAGCTGGCTCCTTTCGACGTGGAGGAATAGCGACTCGAGTCCGAGCTCCTCCCGGGTAACTAAGCTCCTCACCCGATCTCGAAGGGTGCGCTCAGCTACCCTGCAAAGGAAACTCATTTCGGCTGCTTGTATTCGCGATCTTGTCCTTTCGGTCATTACCCAAATCTTATGACCATAGGTGAGGGTGGAAACGTAGATCGATCGGTAAATCAAGAGCTTTGCCCCCTGACTCAGCTCCCTCTTCACCACAACAGTCCGATACAGCGACCGCATCACTGCTGACGTCGCACCGATCCGTCTATCGATCTCACGCTCCATCCGTCCTTCACACATGTGGACTGGTTGGGCGAATTCCCACAAACCCTGGAGCACCCGATGAAGGGTATAGAGCTGGTCCAGTGTTCCACGACCAGGACGAAAACCGCATTGTTCCTCCTGGATCTGAGGTTCGACTATTGGCCGGATCCTCCTCTCCAGGACCCTGGAGTAGACCTTACCAGGGAGGCTGAGGAGTGTGATCCCTCTGTAATTGGAGCACACCCTCCGATCCCCCTTCTTGAAGAGAGGGACCACCACCCCAGTCTGCCAATCCAGAGGCACTGTCCCCAACCGCCATGCAATGTTGCAGAGGCGTGTCAACCAAGACAGCCCTACAACATCCAGAGACTTAAGGTACTCGGGACGAATCTCATCCACCCCTGGAGCCCTGCCACGAGGAGCTTTCTAACCACCTCGGTGACTTCAGCTTGGGTGATGAACGAGCCCCCCTCCGAGTCCCCAGCCTCTGCTTCCTCATCGGAAGATGTAACGGTGGAATTGAGGAGATCCTTGAAGTACTCCTTCCACCGTCCGACCACATCCCCAGTCGAGGTCAGCAGCCCCCCACCCACACTGTAAACAGTGTTGGTGAAGCACTGCTTCCCCCTCCTGAGGCGCCAGATGGTTTACCAGAATCTCTTCGAGACCGACCGATAGTCCTCCTCCATGGCTTCTCCAAACTCCTCCCAGATCCGAGTTTTTGCCTCTGCGACTGCACGAGCTGCAGCACGCTTGACCTGCCGGTACCTCTCAGCTGCCTCCGGAGTCCCACAAGCCAACAAGGCCAGATAGGACTCCTTCTTCAGCTTGACGGCATCCCTTACCTCCGGGCGCCACCACCGGGTTCGGGGGTTTCCGCCGCGACAGGCACCAGAGACCTTACGGCCACAACTACGAGCAGCCGCATCGACAATGGAGGAGGAGAACATGGTCCACTCGGACTCCATGTCTCCAACCTCCCTCGGAATCTGGGTGAAGCTCTTCCGGACATTCCCAACAGACCCTCACAACACGTTTGGGCCTGCCAGGTCTGACCGGCTTCTTCCCCTGCCAGCGGATCCAGCTCACCACCAGGTGGTGATCGGTTGACAGCTCAGCCCCTCTCTTCACCTGAGTGTCCGAGACACGCGGCCGGAGATCAGATGACACAACTACAAAGTCGATCATCGACCTCCTGCCTAGGGTGTCCTGGTGCCACGTGCACTTATGGACATCCTTGTGCTCGAACATGGTGTTCGTTATGCACAAACTGTGACTAGCACAGAAGTCCAATAACAAAACACCACTCGGGTTCCGATTGGGGAGGCAGTTCTTCCCCATCACCCCCATCACCATCACCCAGCAAGTTGTTTAGATAAAGCATTTTGGTGAATTAGGTTTATTATTGTCTAAAAGGGATGTTATTGGACCACATTTTAAAGCCACTCTCAGCTTCTTCTTTTTTTATTGTTTATACTTTTTGCACCTTAAAGCTTTTTTTATTCATTGTATATAAGATACCTTGTCTATTTTGCACACCCTGAGTGTCTCTTAAGAGCTAGTGTAACAAGTGAATTTCTCTCAGAACACCCCCCACCACATGTTTGGTCTGACGTGAACAATGTGTACCATATTATTGCTTAGCATGGAACATGCCTGGAGGACTGAGAGTTTGACATAATAAATCAATGTTTATTCACTTTGAAAGATTGCTCAAATATTTCCGGTGCTATCGGTTTCAGTTTTATAAATCGCATAATAGAAAACTTAAGGAATTTATTGCCATGAGGGCTTTTTTATCATTGTCGTGGATTTTCTTACCACAATAAAGGATAAAAGGCTGGAAAGATATTTGTCTTATCCAAAAGTGTACGTTTATTTAACACACGTGCGGAGAGCCGACATACACAAGCCGAGTGTAGATCTACTCTGGGGAGCCAAACTCTTGGCCCCGTTACATAGGTGCAAACATGAAAGACAGTCAAAGCATCCTTGTGGCTAGAGGCTGGTGCTCGTGGCGTGGTAACTGATTACCTTAACTAACTTGCTATAACATCATCCCTTTTTATTTTTTCATTTATTTGTTTGATGAAAAAATAAAAGTAACGTAAAAGTAATAATCAATAAATCAATATATATATATATATATATATTTATGAAGCCCTTTACAACACTCAAGGTGACCAAAGTGCTTTACAGTAAAAAAATAAATAAAACTGTTACGTAAATGTAGCAAGACGAGTGGTGATGGTATAATTTGTATCACTGTATGAAATGTACTGATAATGTGTATTGTTTACCTTTTTAAATATTGTAATGTGTACTGTATTGTATTGTGTTTTGTGAACTGTGTAGCCTCCTATGGACAAGTGTTGCAAATTAGCAGTTTTGCTATAACACAAAAAACAATGTATCTGGTTTGTCCAATGCAGTTGTTATGTCCATATCAAATAAACAACAAATAATAATAAGTTAGCAGGATTTAAATAAAATAGATAAAACTAAAAAGACAACGCCACCGGAGAAAAGGCTCCGGACCTTTAAAAAGGCTTGTAGGTTTGTTCATTGAGAGAGGACAGTAAATGTTCCAAAATTATATAACATTTATTTTATCATATTTGCTTCATTTAAAATCTGTTGTTCACATTTCCATTATTTTAAGTTTGCGGAAGTCATTCAGTCCATAGTTCACAGTTTGTTTAACATTTGTTTTTCCGTTGTTAAAAGAAAATTTCCATACAAAACGGACACTAAAAAGGAAGACAAGGCAGCAGGAGAACAAAAAGGCAGCAGGGACATGACCAAACCCCCTCGACCTATAAATTAAAGATAATGTTAGACTAACATAAGAGTAGGAAAATGACCGTTACGCTAGCTGGCTCATACTGTCGCACGCCCGCACGAGCTACTTGGCCAGCCCGGTGCTTCGATAGTACTCACATGAGGACCCCAGCAGACCCCGCACCGCCATCACCGAGCAGAGCTTTGGATGGCATGGAATGGTGCGCTATGAAGCCCTCGACCACCCGCGATACACTACAGAAGAGCTCGTATTGGCGGCCATACAAAGTACGAAGATAAATGAACGGCAAATATCTGCAATATCTACCTGACAGGAGACGTAACCACACCCTGGGCGCTCCCAGCCCAGCGGACCCAAGGCGGAAATATGGAGAATAGCAAAGGACGAATGAATGAAAGAGAGGGGCTTTTATACGATTTTATTAATTAATAAAATCTACTATGAAATAAAATTGGTAATGCCACATAAACAACAATAAAATATGCGATAATAATAAAATAAAATCAATATAAAAACATAAAATGGATATAAATGTCACCACATTACTGAGTATTAAAAGCCAGTCTGAATAAGTAGGATTTAAGCCGGGCTTTAACTTCTTACCCCCCACTTTAACTGAGTGCATTTTCTCCAGTTCAGCTTTACCCAAATCTAAAAACTTGATTTTAAAATGTCGTTCTGCCCTAAAGTAGTATTTGCTGCCTCTTATGCTACTTTATACAAGGGGGGTCCCAGCCAAAAAACGTTTGGAGCCCCTGATCTAAGGGACAGGTTTGGCTTTGTTGAATTACCACCACGGATGAGTAGAAGGAAATTCATTCATGTGTCTTGAGAGAGGTTCCTCCCCCCCCCCCCCCCCCCCCCCCCCTTGTTTTTTTATGTCTCTTAAGAGAGGCTTCTTTTAAGACACAATGTGGTTTGCAAACCAGACTTGCGGCTCACCCCAGTCGTTCCATTGGAGCAGAGAATGCATGACAATGGTGAATTACCGACAGCTATTCCCACAGCCCACTCCCTCGCTGTGATGAATGAGTCCAATCTCTCTCTACTGCCCGATTTAGCATTTCATTCAGATCCAGTAAACGAGATCTGAGCTCCTCTCTGAAGATGGAGGAACACATGGGATGGTCTAGTGATGGAACATAGGAAGGCACACTGGTATTTAGTGCACATTCATCCTCTTTCACTCCATGTCAATCGGGCTTATGGGAGATTAAAGAAGTGTTCCTTTTTTCTGTGGGAAATGAACGTTTAAAGGGTTTCAGCAGAAGGTGCAGTTGGCATACACATAATATAGGGCTGTATGTAAGAGTCAGTATAGTAGCGAGTCCCTGGGGGTCATTCATCAAGACAGATGCTAAATACCGAGTACAAGTTTGAAATATGCATATTTGTGGGCGTGTTGCACCTATAATTTATCATTTGTAATTGTGTTTGATACTCTATGTAAATGAAAGAATGTTGGTTGTGTAAAAAATTGCCAAATAAATTTGCTTCTGGTTCATCAGTTTTCACTCTATATAAAAATGTGGAAAGTGAGCAATTGGAGCCAGAGCAGTGGTGAGCAGAGAACAGCTATCACACCGCTGAAGCTGAAGCATTGCATCTTCATTTTATTTCATTTTTTTTGTACAGTTGTTGTATAAACCAATAAGTAACCAATAAGTAGCGGCCATTCAAATACATACAGTGCCGTCTTGGATAGCCGGGGGCTTGTCTGCACTCAACCTGCATTTCCCTCTCTTGCATCCCTGTAAGGAAATTGTGCGGTTTACGTTTACCCAATGCTTACATTTTCCAAGACATAAACTAGTCCTCACACAATCAACTCCAATCTCAAAATGGTAAAAAAAATAACTACTGTATGTTAAATGTTTATTTGCTTTTGTTTTTTATCTTATAATATATGGCATTATATCATATAAGAGTTTTATTTTATTTTTTCAAAGAGTTACACAATAACCTAATAAAATTCAGGAAAATGTAACTTTTTTATTTTTTTTTACTTAAAGGGCTTGTATCCAATTGTTTTATGGTTGCAGAAGGAAATGTGTTTTATATCCCTTCATTATGTTGTAAAAGCTGCCGATTACAATGAATTACAAAGAACTTTGTTAGCGTTACAATGACAATGACTCAACAAGATGATGGCCTAACATCTTAACATATAATCATGGCCTGATAAAAGAGGGGCTATTCCTAAGAGATTGTTTTACTGCAGGCCCTTCTTGTAGCTGTTGCCTTCTGAGTTTGCTGTGTTGAGTCAGTGGCTGAGCTCTGGGTCATAGACTGAAAGTCTAATTTTGTGGCATATTTCAACTCAGTAATTACTGTGTCCGGTAAAAGTAACAAGTTACTTTTATCATACTGTAACTCTGTAACCCGCACAGTTACTTTTGTGGAGAAGTAACTATAACTAATTACTTTTTAAAGTAATCTTCCCAACACTGATATATACTCTTAAGAAACTATACTAATTCCCTTCTTTTTGGCTCTTGGTTAAATTTATTTCAGTTTGTGTTTTTGTAAAACATACTTGACCATATTTATTTTGCTCTTCTTCAAAGTATTTTAACTTTGTGAGCACAACTAACTTTATATTATAATACATTTGTTCATAAAAACATATGGTTCTTGCCTCAACATTACATTACATTTAACACTTCAACTGGGACTGAGATATTTGCTATTTGTTTTTGCTCAAATATTTTGTTTATGGAGATGAATGACAGTTTGATACTTAACAGTGAGTCATAATTTTTTTCTAGTACAATTACATACACAAGTGCTTAGCTGAGTTTTTCTCATTATCTTAACACATTTCTCCAAATTAACAAAATAAGAGCAATACATTAATGCAGTAATTTAAGTAATTCTAGCTCAGAATAAAATGTGACCTGTTAATTCTTTATATTAACCCTCACAGCTCCCTAGGTACTTTTTGTGTAGTTTGACATTTTCATTTTTATGGCATTTTTTCTGTGTTCAGTGGATGTTCCTCAAATTTACCTCAGGATAATCATTTCTGGAGAAGTTCATTTTGGCTATTTCAGTTTTTTTACATTAGCGTCCCAGAGCTGGGGCTGAAAAAAAATCACACTTTACACCCTAAGGCCCAAAACGGGGCCTCTACTTTCAACATCTATAACAAAAGCCTTTGCTCTTTGAAGAAACAACTAAACACAACAGCAATAAGAACTGTAAGAAAATGGAAACAAAAGCGTGTAGTGTTCTGGTTTTCCCACAGTGTTTCACAGGTGCACTGGGAACTATCAAAAAAACTTCATTTGGTCTTTGTGTGTTAACTTGCAAAAGTTTATTTTAGATCAGACCAGTGTGTGTAACAGTTTCTACTGCTCACTTTCTGCAGAGTTGGTCACGTTACTGTGACTTGCCTTGTCAGCTCAAAACTTCATGTGACCAACTCTGAGGAAGATTGCAGAAAGTGAGCTGTGGAAACTGTCAGGGATAAAGAAACCACACTGGTCTGATCAAAAAGAAAACTTCAGCAGTGGGACAATGGGATTGTCTCCTGGACTGACTACAGAAAAAGAAGCCAGACGTAAAACAAAATTTCCAGCATGTCCTAATCACGCCAGTTTTCAATTTCACATTTGCAAGTTTGTCATTGCCAAAAAAATGATCTCAGCTTATACAGCGCTTTTCCACCTTCATCAGGCCCGAAGCGCTATAATAAATGCTTAATTATTTTATCAGTTAGAAACATCCTGATGTTAGAAAAGGATCACTTACTCGCGTGACAGCATAGGCAGTAGGTCCAGGAGACAATCCTGTTGGGGCGAGTACATACTGGAGTGAGTACCACACAATGCTTCCCCAATCTCCACTATGCTGCCATCTTCAGTGTGGTCTTCAGATGAGTCCTCCCTTGAATCAGAGCTTCATTTAATTTGGTCATTCTCTAAATCAGAATCCTCGTTGGTCTAATATTTTTCTCCTCATCCTCTCTCCCAGAGTTCATGATCGCATCCAAAGCTTCATGGTGTATCTTCAAATGTTTCCTCATTGTCCCACTGCTCTTATAGTGCCCAGAGATGAAGTTTTCTTTTAGATCAGACCAGTGTGGTTTCTTTATCCCTGACAGTTTCCACAGCTCACTTTCTGCAATCCTCCTCAGAGTTGGTGACATGAAGTTTTGAGCTGACAAGGCAAGTCACAGTAATGTGACCAACTCTGCAGAAAGTGAGCAGTAGAAACTGTTAGGAATAAAAAAAACAGACTGGTCTGATCTAAAAGAAAACTTTTAGTACACCTGTGAAACACTGTGGGAAAACATAACACTACACGCTTTTGTCTGTGTAAGTTCTCAGTCGTACAGGAGTTGTCCATCTTCAATGAAGGTACTTGAGTCTTCTGTACTCAGTAGTTGAAGTCTTCGAACGTTTCGCCTCTCATCCAAAAGGTATGACAGCATTTTGTTCATTTTAGTGTGGCTCTACAGCAACATTTCAAAACTGTTAAAAACAAGGTTACTACCATTGTATGAACAACCCTTAGGGCAAATGAACAAATGAAGCTCATTCAATTTGGATCACATTTATAAAGGTTATACAAGTATTACTGACTCTGCAAGAGCAAAAATTAGGAGTTAAGAATGCATTTTGGCTCGTAAAGAGTTAAAAATATACAAACATTACAAATATTTGGTATGTATGTGTCAAGCAGAAGTAGTTATATGATTCTGAGTTTTTAAAGTAAAAAACTTTATAAGTGTGATTTTTTTAAAGGGAGCCCTGAGGGTTAAAGAAGACATTTTCAAAACCATTGTGGAAATTATCTCTCTCTGGACTTGCCATCAATAACAGAAAACACAAGTATAGTTTAAACAAACACTAAAAGGGACTAAACTCAGGCTTTACGTCTGTAAGGTTTTTGCCAAACATTTCACAAAACCATTAGGAGCTAAATGTATCTTAAATCTGGATTTGAAGTCTTACTCAGACATGTCTGTGTAAGTTCTCAGTCGTACAGGAGTTGTTCAAACTTATTCAGACATATAACTAAACCACATCTTGCTTCCCTTGAACCAGACCTTTTCAACTTCAGCAGAGAAAACAGAAGTGACCTGCGTATCATCACTGGTCCCTGTGCAATAGTTTGAGAGCCACTGCCATACATTCTCTCTCCTCTCCCATTCCCTTTTCCTACGGGTCAACCTTTTGTCCCCACTCTGCCTTATTGATATCTGTCTTGCTCCTAAGTGCTGCCTGATCTTGATTAAAATGCGTTGACTGACCTCTGCTCCTGATCTATTTCCCCTCTCTTCGCTTTCCCCCCTCTTCCGCCTCTTCTTTTCAGTGTCCTGAGGGGCTGAGGCCAATGAAGGATGGGTCCGGTTGCTATGACTACTCCCGGGGCATAGACTGCACTGACGGCTTCAACGGCGGCTGCGAACAGCTGTGTCTCCAACAGCTCGTGCCCCTGGAGGTTGACCCCAGTTCCAGCAACGTGCTCATGTTTTGCGGGTGAGAATAAATCACTGGCAATAGTGTAAAAAGGTGCTTCCACTTTCACACAGAATGGAAATTAAATGTGATGTTTCATTCTAGAGATAGCCACAGACTATAACTGTAATAACCTATTTGTATGCAAATGTTAAGCCAGAATGATTAAGGTCAGGACACATTTGCATTTGCACTTTTGGATTTATTATAGTTCTATTTAGGACTTATTTGATTTGCATGAAAATGTCCATCCTGAACATTTTGCATACAGTTAAACAAAGGGAGCGTGCCTCAGAGGGTTTCGAGTTCAGTACATATCCTCCCCGTGCCTGTGTAGGTACCCCCCGGATGCTCCGGTTTCCCCCTACCACTAAACATATGTACAATAGGTTCCCCTCTGGGGAAGAGATTAGTAATCTAAAGAGAGGTCAAATTAAGCTAAAAAGAATGGTCAGTTCAGGACATGTTGGACTTAAAGCCAGCTCAGTGGTAAAAGGGAACTGATACAGTTATAATAGACTTTTATGCTCTATATATAGACATTCTATCAATAGACAATTAGTTTCATTGTTATCCTTCACTTCGAATCACGTTGAATGTACATACTGTATCAACATGCATACATGAAACTAAAACCATAGTGTAATGTTTGTCCAAATTCTGTGTGCTCTCAATTGTACCAACACCATGCTGTCTCTGTATAGTGTCTCCTTGGCAGTAGGTCAGATTCTCCACATTTTCTCCCTTTAACCTTAAGCATTAAGAGCTTTGCGGGCCGTCACTGTGTACATTAGATTGAGTGTCTGTGTCTGTCTCTCAGGTGCGTACAGGAATACAAATTGTCAGTGGATGGCCGCTTGTGTGTGCTGCAGTCAGACAACTGTGAAGGAGTCAAGTGCCCACGGCAGGATGTCCACTTCAATGACACGCTGTTCGGAGAGATTCTGCACGGATACAACAACAAAACACAACAAGTCAATCTGGGACAGATCTTTCAGATGACCTTCCGGTAACTAACACGCACTCCCACTTTTCTTCCGAGGTTAACAAAGTTTGGACGGAGGATAGTTTTTATTTTAGACAACTTTACTTCCACATTCCTGAAAAAGAGTGTCTATAAAATAAAAAACAAATACAAACGTCATTTTAACTTAGACTAAAACACAAACAAGCATATTTGCTGTTGAAACAAGGAAGGAAAAAATAAATACATTGTCACTCTCATTACTTTGTATAAATAAGCATAGAAGAAAAGGAAATTTGCATAAGTATTTGGATAATAATATAATATAATATACCTTTAGCATGTGGACCCTGATTAAAATGTGTTGCAACCTTCAATTTCAAATGAGCCAAAGGAATAGTAAATGCTTTAAAGTTACATTGCTTTACTGCATTCTCCGACACTTTCCAGTACACGTCTCACCTGGGACTATTTTTTCTTAACTGTTTGCACTTCTCTCTACCAACACCTTCTGTCAACAGTAGTTTTGGTTGCCTTTTATCAGTTTGTTGTTGTGGGATATATTGAAATGCAGTGGTTCACAGCTGAGCCTCTCAGAGGATCAGTGGTGCAGCAGTGGAGTTTTTCACTCCGTGTTTGTATGTATTCTTTACTTGTGGAAATATGAGAGTGCACAGGGTGAATAGGGAACCGGGGGAGCGTGGCAGTTCAGCAGGGATTGGACTTATCCCATAGCTGTCCCTGCTAAACTGTCAGACCTGGCTTTCCGTGATAAGTGCTGCACTGTGGAGAAATGCACCAGTAATCTATAATAAGAACCTATCTATGCGCAAGTGGAGAATGTTAATAGAAAACATACCAATAACTGGTTGGCACAGTTGTAGGTTTTAGACTTGCTTGATGTTACATGTGAAATTTTCCATCATGACTTTGGCCAACTCTATATTGATATTCTATAAAACTATTACATTGAACTGTTCTACCAATTTAACCCAGTACTAGTGTCATACTGCGTGATCTTTGCTTTTGCTTGCCTTTGTTAGTTTCCTTCAGAAATTAATTTAAAAAAAGAGTAGGTTGCAGATAAGGAAACAATGGTTCATTACACCTCTTGGGCCTATAAGTCTAGCTCTTAAAATATAACATACAGTATATCCACGATGTGTTAAAAGTAAATGTGCATGTAGTGTGTGGATCAGAGATACTTCTGAGCTCCTACAAGAGGCTGAGACATAGTTCAATGTTTGGTGGCAGATAAGGCATGGCCGGTCCAGTGTAAGTAAAGCTGAGCGCGCCCCTCACATCCGCCCTGGCCAGCCCCAGGACCAGTGCCCTTTTTGGAATAAGAACATATAAAAAAAAAACATTACAAATCCACAACGCATTTGAGTTAACATAGTCTGCCACATCTGCTGTACGTAGTAATATACTGTAAGCTTTTGACCACAAATTGCATAATTGCTCGGGAGTAATAGCCATCTGTTTTCGTTGCTGAAAATATAATATTGCAGTTTTTATCAATTTCCCAAATTTGTACTTGAAGTAATATTCAGTATTTAAGTGCGCATCCTCCCTGATCATCGCAGTGCATCCAAGGTCTGAAGCTAAAGTATTTTCACTAACCAATGTGGTAGATTTTACTGGAGTCCATTTGTGTGAGAGAAAAGGAACACAAAGCCTGAAAAAACAGGCTGTGGAGAGCTCACTCTTTTCATGTCCAAGAGAGACACACAAGCAGCCTCGCACACCTTATTCAGTTGTTGCAGGACAAACTACAAAGTATTTGTCCCACTGTGAGTGAAACACTGTCTGTGTCCTGCCTTATTCTAGCAAAGGCTAACTCAACAGAGTCTCAGTTAAAAATGTATTTAAGAGCCTATACTGTATGATGTTGAATAGAGTATTTCTACCATAGGACATGAGAAAGAATTTAGCTATATCGTCTATGTAAACCTTTTTATGCACATCACACTTATTTGAGGTTGTTCAATTCAATCTAGCAGACTGTGTTGATCCGTTTGCTTTAGGGGGATACAGAGAACAAGTGCTCCCTCTGACTCCAGTCATTCACCCTGTTACATCAAAGTAAGGCTAGGAGAAGGATTTTCACAAAGGCTAAAGCTCTGCAGGGAACAGATTTACTCTAGTCAAACAACTCGCTCGCCCAGAGACATATTAGACAAACAAAACAGGATCCAGGGGGACAAAACGCAGTCTGGCAGTCTTCATTATCAAGGGGCGAGTGTTACCTTTTTTACATTTTTAGCCGACAAGACATCCAGTGTAAGTCTATTCTTTTTCCAGGTTTTATTAAAAGTCTTATAGTTTTCTTATTTTATCACATTTTACCTTATATAACACAAAGCAGACAATGGCAATTATGGAGAGATTTCCTTCAACGTAGACACTTTCTCAAGACTGTACAGTACAAAGCCATTGCTCCCTCCAAATCGTTTCAGACAGAGACATCTTGCAGTTCTTACCACAAAAGAATACGGCTAATAATATTTACTGGTGGAGTCGAATGATTTTATAGACCTCATGTGCAGTCAGCTGAGCTTCACGGCAAACTTCGTTAAATGTTACATCTACTTAGGTGTCACATTGTTTGCTGCATGCGTGCGTTATAAAAGGGCATTCTTGGCACTTATTCCAGAAATCAGTGTAGCGCACCAAGCGTTCGTGAAATACTCACCTCAATAGTCATTCTATGGCCTAATTTGCAGTTGATCTCCAAAGAGCTGACTGATTTCCCTAATAATACTGTATGTGATGGTTTTCATATAGTGTAGCTATAGTATAGTGCAAAGTTTTCATGGCGTCTTTACTTTTCATCACAGTGGCCTCTATGACACTCCAGGATCAACTGTTTTTCAGGGTTTCTGGTTGTTTTTTTAATGGAATGTATGTGTAACCATGGAGATGGTTCCATCAGCAACGAAAACGAAAACCTACCAGAAACCCTCAAAAACATTTGATCCTGGAGCATTAGAGGCTACTACTATCAACTTTTTTTTCCACTCAAAAAGTTATATAATTATAATGATTAATGATAATATTTTGATTTGGCAGAATGAGAGCGCTAGAGGGTATGCAGGTGTTTGCAGACCGGTAAATCGTTTTTTTGCAGACACGTGCGTTTGCAGCTTTTGCAGACCTACAGCCGTGGCACGGGTCATTTCTGCAGGTAATACATTGGTCTCTTCAGAGACCGGAAAAAGCGTTCCAACTATTTTCTGATTGTTTTTAAGTAAAACCTTTGACCTAATCAAACTACAGACATGGCGTGTTTCCGTGTAAATGCAGTGCAGTCCATGTGTCTGAGAATCTGGTATAATTATGTCCTTGGTGTCACCATCCACAAACATTACACAGCCATATCTTCACGCTTAATGAGTAGCCATGAGCCATCACTGCAGCCCGCTCAGGTGAAGGGTTAAGCTGCTCAAGGTTGATGAGGATAGTCTGAGCTCGCTTTCCAAAAATAAATGATGTGCAGCTTTATAAGCTTAAAGCAATGTTGCTATTTTCTAAGACCCAACGTGAATGCAGTGAAGAGGTGCAGTACGCCATTGAATGTCTAAATGTCTGTCTCCAGTACAATTTGAAATCCCTCGAATGGTTCTTTTGAGAAGGAGCTGATAGCAATGGCAGTGACTTTGATATTGGAAAAATAGGGTGTAATAGCTCTTGCTCATTGAAACAACAAATGACTGTGAGTCACAGGAAGGCGGTAATAATTGCTCAGAGAAAAAAACACACAAATGCATATTTCAAACAAGTGTTATTATACTAAAGATATACCGTATCGAGTATATGCATACCATTGTCTACATATACAAAGAAAAGCACACAGGAAGATTACAGGAAGTAATTTAGTAAAGCAGGTAAACAAACCTCTTTCTAAAAGAATAGTCGTTAATAGAAAAGCACTCACTCGCATTTCTATATACATATGATAATCCATGATTGCCCCTGCTATTCTTCTCAACCACCATCCTCCTCCTACCTCCCAGCCCACCCACAAGACCCCAAACTCTAAACAATATTAATAGCATCCATGTAAGTGAGTGATGAGTGAATAGGTCTCTGTTGCAGCCTTGTTCTGTCAGTAGACTACTGTTATCAGCGTTGTTATCTCTGGAAGTGCACGGAAAATTCTGTGTTTTGGTGGAGGTTGTTTGAGAGTGCAAGAAATGCTGGACAGATGCCAAAAATACTATTTATCAGAGATCACACACACTCGTACATTTTAACATGCAAAATCCTGGTACCTAAAGTTGATAAAAACGCTAAATGATATAAATAAATCCAATAAATCAAGCGTTTTTTATGTATTGGATAATTTAACTACGTGGATGTCTCTTCTTTATTATTGTTATTGTTTGTGATGTTAAATAAATATAGAAAATAATAATCTATGAAGAACTACAAATAGACATTACGGGCATGACTGTGGTCATGCCCGTAATGTCTATTTGACCCAACCTTCCACTGCGGAAAACTATGAAGACTTCTGGTTGACTGTAGTGCATGATTCAAGCTGTTGAGGTAGGCTCTCAATTTGCAGTGGAGGATTCACAAATTTTGGTTAAACAGGGGTTTGGAGACCGAACCTGGGACCTTGTGTAGGGCACCAGTGTTTGATAACTTTGTGCAGTTATAATTTTTTTGATTAATTTTAAATCAACAATGACAAAAATTGTTGGACTAAGAATCAAGAATCGCCAATGAAATAATGGTAAATTTTTTTCCACAAATGAACAAACCTGTTGTTTTTGTATTTTTAAAATATTTTGTTATTTTTATTTTTATCGCTCAGCAAAAACAGTTAAACAAATATATGCCAATGAATTATAATTTTCCACAATCAATTGATTTTTTTTTTTTTTTTTTATTTACATAATTTTACAGTGCTAGCCTCACTTCTTCTAATGTAAAGAGCGCCAGCTACAGCAAATTGTCCAACGCTTTCTGCAACTGAAGGGATCATACATCTCTGAAATGAAAGAGTCATTTGTATTGACTAAACATCCCATTCACTTGTCCTTTTTATGCCTCTGCTATTACACATACATACTGACATTTATCTACATTCATTTACACATTGGCTCTTCTGGCTTTGTCTCAACACTGTGGAACTGTACAGTAAATCCCAGTTCAGGACCAATGAGGAAATTTGAAATGATGTTGTGTCTGTAATTAGCCTCTAGTTGACTGCTGCAAGCCTGATGAAATCTCTTGCATGTGCAGCAGCGGGTAAATCAATAAAAGACTGGAGGGTGAAAAATGAACATACGCAGCCTTATGGAACACACAGCTACACAAATAAAGAGTCTGCTCACAGGCCCAGGCTAGCAATGAGCCTATAGAACAAAATGAACTACAGCTGCTTCATTTTCTCACTCAGGGATGAACTTCCACTGTCTGGGAATTTGGGGCAGACATAAATCAGTGAATTAAGAACTTCATGCTTTTGCTCTTGATTAATGGAGTTTCAAGTGAACTGCTGGTGGGTGTCCTTGTCATTTTGTAATTTGGTCTCCTCTAATTCTTGTCTTTCGCTTTTCTGCTATTTGAAAAATGCCGCTATTTTGCTTGTATGCACTGTGGTTCATTTTTATCCTTCAGACCAATATGAACGTATTGAAATATAGTATTTCTATTCCTCTTTGTGCACTTTATGCCCTATGCACAGCGCCTTTGTGCGTATAGGAAGCAGATATTATAGTCTCCTTGAGTAAATGAGACTACTGTCACCTCATGTGATTGTCCACACGCATGACTCCCTAAGGCACAGTGAGTAGAAAGCACATGTTAATAAAGAAGTCCCAAGGTCCTCCCACATTGGTCTTTGTGCTTGTTCGTCTTTGAAGTGACTCTGTGAGTTCTGCTTTTTAATCTCTGGTTGTCATGGCTGACATACGGGATGGGCTGTTTGTCTCAGCTCTGATCGCTGAAGGTGAGTCTTTGTTGTGAGCTTTGATTGCCTGTTAAATAATTGTGGATGTTGAATTGGCAATAGTCAGATGGTGCCCTTGATTTGTGCACCACAAAAGAACAATCACCTCCCTTTGTAGTCTGCCCTGCTCTATTAGACGTACTGATGTAAAGATGTACAATGCAGTAAAGAATTTTCTCACTACCCTTTATATGAGAATATTAAGAGACTGTGGAGCACTGTCTGGCACTGGGGATCTCAAACCACTATAGTATAACCACAGTTTGAATTGTTGTACAAAACGCCTGCAGAATGCACAAGGCTCACAGGACTCACAAGACACTCGGGGGGTCATTTATCAAGACAGGTGCAAAATAGCAAGTGCAAGCTGAAAAATAAAATATTCTATTTTGTTGGCATGTTGCACATAATTTACCATTTCATATTGCCTGTATTACAGAGCGATTCCAACATCAACCATCACTGAAACCAATGAGCTGATAAAGCTCTAAACACCTCAAAAGCACCTCCATTATTTATTTTTCAGAAATTCTAATTTTTTGTGTTGGTATTTTATTTATTTATTTGTCTTTCTTACAGTAAAAAGGACTTTCAGCCATTTTCGTTTGGGAGATTTCTTACAAAAATTGTATTTCTCCCAAAGAGTTGTATTGGTTACCTGCCCTCCACCTGACAGTATGACATTGGCGAAGACGGCAATCCAGGTATTTATGACGTATCCCCCTAGTTACGACGTCCGCCATATTGGCGTCGTGGAATCTGTTCAATTAATTCCAATGAGCGTCTATGCAGCAAACACGTGAAAGTGGTATTTAGTAGCAGGTTGCACAAAAAAATCACATGAACTGGGGTAGTTCATGCACACTTATGATGTAAACGGCTTCACGGACCTGTAAATAGAGCTTTTTCTCCCCACATGGTCTGGAATGGTGAAGCCAGTGCCGACTATGGCGAGGTAAGAATGTCCATTTCATGGTGTTTATATAATTTCTGAAGTTTCTTCATAATAAACTAATTATTCGATGATGGTTAGTGGCCCTAACCCGACCCACAATTAGCAGAAAATAATAAAAAAATTTAACGTTTGGATCAGAAGCCACTTTTATTTGTTCATTTTCTTATTAACTATTTCATTAATGACTTCTAACTAGGCTTTGGCTTCATCTAAATGAGGTCAATGGGTTGACAACAGCTGAAAACATCTGGATTGTTCATAATTTGCAATGTTTGATGGCTACATGCTAACGGACAAAGGAAAAATACACTGATCAAAATCAGTTTATTTATACAGAGTTCAGAGTAGCCGGCTTGATTACTGTTTCCGGAGGTAGTACGCCATCTGTCCTTTCCATGTTTAGTTGTGTAAAGTGTAAAATGTAAACACTATAAACCCTCAAAGCTGCATAATAGTCAATGGGGAACTGTCTTTCTAACCCCTTCTTCCGGATTGTCACGTGGTTCATGATGTTGTGCCGTCATCATCACATTCTAGAACATGAATGCAACCTATTATCCTTATTCTTTACATTGAAACATTTCTTCTTCATTGTATAATTCAATATAGTGCCTTTTTGCTGCCGGGAAATGTAAATTCAGATTTTGTTTACAGCTCGGAGCTGAGATGTTAGGAGACACATGGCGTAATGAAAAAAACTGAAACTTTAATTTCCGATTCTTATTTCACAAAATAAATAAAGTTGTAAAGAGATGCTTCGATGATTCTTATATGCACATTGCGTGTGATTGTTTTGCATGGTGTAAGGGGCATGCACACTGCAAGCCTTGTTTCTATAGGGATAAATAACCTGCCAACATGCGAGATCAACACAAACTAAACTCACATAATGACTTTAGTGCTGCATTCTCCATCAGAGACTGCTCCACTGTCAGCATCACCTCCCAAACCTAATCAATACTGGCCACGAGCAGTCACCTGATCCGCCTATCCCAACACACTCGTTTATCTTCTGTCATGTGACTCGACCTTTGAACAGTAGTGGCACAGTATACACCTCTGATCATTTTTTTTAGTGATTGTATTTGCCTGATTGGTGTCCCCTTATAACATTTCAATGCCTCATCTAAGACCTGATGTGTCCTCAGCTGACACTTAATTGCTTTTTTGAATCACAATCAGAGTCATTATATAACTCATTATATTCATTCATTACTTTTGTTGTTGTTGGTTGTTTTTTTTTATTAATTACTTGTCCCCAAAAGAAATTGTGTGAAAGTAATGCGTTACGGGACAAAGTATTTATCATTCCTGATTATGACGTCTTTTGGGCGCTTTTCAGATCTTACAAGCTACTTCCCTTTTCCACTTGCGTCGCCATGTTTATATCCCAGTGAAACGAGGCATCAATACATATAGGTAGCTAATAAAACCCTGCATAGCCTTCTATAAGTCATTCTGGCCAAGGAAAGGTTTTACTTGCCTACTGGATTTTATTTATACAGTAGGCTTTCTATGTTTTATCCCCACAATGTAGTTTGTATAAGTTTCTTAAAATATCCAATATATCTCCATCAAGAGATAGATGGTGATTGTACAATTTTGACTTTTAAACATTTTACAAAAGAACATTCAGACCACTCATGCAGAAGTCTGGCAATGCGTATTACACACATACGCATACGCGCACACACACATACGTGCACACACACACATGCACATGGACACACACATACACATTAGTGACTGATATGAACAAATAATAACATTGTAGAATTGCCTCTCATTTGGCACGAGTGGCATGTGGTTGCACAATAAAGCCATCTTGACATTTTTCCTTCTGCCTTGTCTCAAGAGATACACGTGTACTGTACATGTACTGTACATGTATCACATATGTTGGCCAATTTGGCTCTTAAGCAGACCAATTAAAACACATATGTGACAAATTTCCTGCATCTTCCTGCTTCAACAACAAAACACTGACCTTACTAGATACCAGTCTTTGATCTCCTGGTTTCTCTCAGAATGGTTCAGGCCGGCAGCACGTTCTCAGTTTTTCGTCATTCTAAACTCTTTAGCTCTGCAATGCCCTCCACCGATATCTCTACCTTTGACAAATATGTATTAGCATAGGAGGTAGGATTTTATAAATTGGTGATGAGAAATATAATCTAATTTGTTTGAGTGGGGGTGGGGTTAGTGTTAGATTTGTCTTCCGTAGATGGGAGAGGCACCAACCTTCCTTCCCTGTGGTATATTGGCCTTTGTTGTGGTCTTTCTCCTCTCTCCTACTCCCTTGTGTTGAAGTAATCTTCCTCCGCTCGGTCAGCTGTAATCACTTCCCTCCTGACACCAGCCTGAGCTCCCCTCACTCCCGCACACCCCTGACCTTAAGCCTGTGAGACTGCTACATCCACATTACAGCTTCTGTTGTTCTTGTTGTGCAATTGTTTCAATTATAGACACACTCCCAGCTTCCAGTGTTTTGCTTTTCTTTTTTCCTTTTCTTTTTTATCCACGTGCAGACTCACTCTCAGCAGGACCCTTGTTTATTCTTCTGCACAGGCTCAAGCATAACAAATCGGAAGCACAGAGGCCTGTAGTGAGCACAGCGTAGCATACGCTGCACTGATGCTTCAAAATAAGCTTCCGTTCCATTAGAGCCTGAAACATAGACATAGAGCAGCATCTAGTGGTCAGGGTGTTTACTTCTTTCTTATCAGTCACACTGAAAATGTGTTATTACACATTCAATCATTGCATCTCAACCTCTCCCCCAAAAACAAAAACTACAATCCAATTGGAAATGTGGTGAAGTAGAATGTACAATACCTAGACTATACAGATTTTAAAATGTAAAGTTAAAGTAAAAAAAAAAAAATTAAATGAGCTCACAAGCAGTGAATGAATCAGGATGAGCAAACCACTGCAAACTAGTATTAGCTTTGTGTAGTTTCTATTTCACACATGCATACATTTGACATCCATTATGATGTATGTTCATTTGTGAAAAATTGACTCCCAAAAAAGCTTAAGCTTATAAATCAGGAGTCCACACCACCGCCACCACCCAACCTGCCGAATATTATAAGGACAGCTTTCACCAGAGGATTGCTCCTGCTGAAAACACTTGTAAGGTGATTAAACCTCTGCTAACAATTTTGTGCCATAGGCAATAAACACCACAATGGACAACTTTTCTATAGTCGCTACAGTTTTGGCAAGGCAAGTTTAATTGTAGAGCACAATTTATGCACAAGGCAATTTAAAGTGCTTCACAGTTGCATAAAATTACAAGAAAGCAGCTCAAATCAATCCATAAAAAATCAACATAAACATTTATTAATTACAGTAAAAGGCAAGAGTGCAGATACTTGTCATATGCACAGGTAAAAAGAACTGTTTTCAGCCTGGATTTTAAACATTGTCAGAGTTGAGGCCGTGTTTATTATTGACCCTGGGAACCACCAGGAGACCCCTCCCGGAAGTTCTCAGGGCCCGAGACGGTTCATATGGTTCTGAAACAAGAAAAAAGGTCCGCGCTGCTAACTTTGCTCCCAAGCAAAACAATTTATTTCTTACACCTAGGTGACGTTTCGGGCGTCTTCATCAGACAACATGTGCCACAACGTGCACCTGTCATGTGCACTGATTGGCTTGTCATGTGATAATTGCAGGCCAGTCATCTGGGTCATGTGGCTCTAACATGTCAAAGATGTACTTTGGTGCTAAACCACGAAAAGGCTTGTACACATGGTCTTATCAAGTCTTATTAGTGTGTGTTTTCCCTCGTCATCCTGAAGCCAGGTTGCAGAGTAAGATTACCCATTGTTGTTTAAATCCAATATACAATGCCCATAACCAACCCAATTAGTTTGTCCCCATAGGTGCAACATACAAGAGATTGATGATTAGCCATTCAGACCCATTTGTAATGATCCCATGTGACCTGTGAAATTAATATGGCTGTTCTGTCTCTTCGTACAAAGCATGTTACTTAAAAGGGCAGTCGTGCTACAAGCTTCCACAGTGCTCCTGTCCATCATAGATTTAGGCTTCAACTTTGTATTGCTGATGGCTAGTTTTGTGCAGAGCTGAAGTAGATGAACACATGTATATGAAAAAGGTTTTAACATTTTTTCATATACAATACTTTTACTGCAGTCAAAATAGTGGCATCAAATGGAAGTAGATTCAATCACTGAATTACGTCGGTGACAATGATTAGGAAATAAATTGGGTGAATGAACTTTTTTATCCTCTAAAAGAAATAATTTAGTCATCAATAATATTGATGGATCATTCTTTTCTGTTTCTCAATAAATGTTAATTAAATCCCTCACACACAAAATATCACCTAATGCTTTACATGTGTTTACAATTTTATTTTCAACAATTTATTTTTCCTTTTCCCCAGAGACAACAATTACATCAAGGACTTTCCACAGCTGGCAGACGGTCTTATGGTCATCCCTCTCCCGGTGGAGGAGCAATGCCGAGGAGTTTTATCCGAACCCCTGCCCAACCTTCAGCTACTCACGGGTGGGTGAATGAGAGTTCACCAGCAACATGCTCAAGAAGTGCCCTTTTCCTGGGTCCTTTTGGAATTACAAGCATTACTATATACAATACTTCAGTTTCATAAAATGATGTAATGTGAATGCTTGTTGGGTGTTCCACGATGGAGCGGTGCCAGCCAGTGAACAATATCGGTCATTTACCAAACGTTTGGTCATGTACATGGGCCCTAATATGATGATATTGGCAGTATCAAATGGTAAATTAGGTGCAACATCACCACAAAATAGCATATTTTACTGTTTTGCTTACACTCGCTATTTAGCACCACTGCTGATAAATGACCCCCTATGTGTTTAGTGTGTGCTGTCTTTTTATGATCAATTCAATTCAATTCAATTCAATTCATCTTTTTTATTTGAGCATCTGAGTTCCACACAGTTCTACTCATATACACAGTTCAGCACAGTAATCAAAGTCAAAAATAGGTACAGTCGTAAGTAAATACGTAAATAATTAAATAAATAAATAGTGTGGATATGATGCTCAAAAGGAGTAGGCAGAAGCTTAAGCTTGTTTGCACCTACCCCCTTGTGTACTAAAGAATTTGATACATTCATTTACTGCATAATCAAAAAGATATGACAGCTATTTTGTCCTATTCCAGTGACTATACAATCAGCAATATAAACATCACAATAATCTACTAATTCCAAGGCAAGGAAAGACAACTCGAACCTTTTCTTCAATAATTACAAATACCCATCACTGTCAACACAACTAGTCACCAATCTTTTGATTTGATCATTTGTTACTTGATTTGGATTTAATGCTATTAATGGTCACAATAGTGTTGGATTATGTTATTAACAACCATAATTATATGATTTATTAATGATGTAAGTCTAATTCTGATTTTTAACTATTATATTATCCTTATGTATTTCTTTATACCATTTTAATAATAATAATCGTTGACTTCGTTGTCACCATCTACAGCGGACTATATGATAGTGTGAGGCCTATTCTGTGAGGTGCATTAAAAAGCAGAGTAAGGGCCAGCCGGGAGGGGGGAGTGGCCCCCAATCAACCAGCCCAACCCTGCTGCCCTGAGTAATTGACTTTACAGTGAAGTTGGTAAACTGTGTTGTAAAATGCGCCACATGACGAGATCCATGAACCCACTGGGAGGAGGCGGGGGGGGGGGGGGGGGGGGGGGCATGGACTTCTCTCCACAAGTCCATGTCTCACCTGCCATTATCCTTTGTATAGTTGATGAGCAGTGATGGTGACAACAGGCAGCCACAATGGTGTTTTTAAGTTTTGACCTTGTTGCTGTTACTTTAGTTATAGCCCTCCGTAAAAGTAATGGTGATAGATGGAAAGTTATTTGGCATTTGAAATGAAGTACTGAATTAATGCCCTACTCCTACATAATCATAAAAATTGCTGAACTGAAGATGCCAACTTCACTGTTTTGGATACAGCCTTCACACACCTTGAAACAAAAAAACTGTTGTTCTCATATTTTAGATGCGCAACACCATAATCCCATAGTAGCTCATACACAAACTGGTCCACCTGTGCTTGAAAAGAAACCTCCACCTTTGCTCCTACTCTTACCATTAGCTAAATTAGCATTTGCACTTTATATTTTTTTCAACACTCAAGTTGGTCTTTTACTTCTATTGTGAGATACTTTCTTGATAAAAGCCTTTTTGCAAAGGCATAGCACCAAGATTGCGAAGGCAATAACAAAAATGTGACTTGCTATTGATCTGAAGCAGTTGGGTTTTGTGTTAATGAAAAATAATAGTAAGAAGAAGAAGAAGAAATGAAACAATGTGTTTCTCTGTGGATTATTGCATATTAGAAACACCCCACAAAATATTACACCGTCTTTGCAATACAATTTGTCTTTATTTTCTTTCGTTTCTTCTCTTTGCAGGTGATGCTCAGTTCACTGAGGCTGCAGGTTATCCAATGACACAAAATTGGAGAGTACGCAGTAATCTGTACAAGGTCAAACTTAGCTCTATCACCCTTACTTCAGGTAAAGATATGAAATCTCTTTATCTTTGAAGATAGTCAATTCAGTAAGAGATAATGCATTCAATATCCCTTGCCTAAAAGTAGTATATTTAAATGTACTACTTAGAGTAGTCCAGCGCTGGTTGTCCACAGCTCATCCACAAGAGCCACATTACATTAAATGAAGCTTAAACCCTTGGCTGGATGTAGGTCTTGCATCCTTTGTTATATTTTATTGCATTAAATAGTCATTAACTGTCAAATACAGTCTGTGACAATGTGCCCCGTGTACGGGGCAGGTTGTCACAATGAGTGGGGTCACTATTGTTAATAATGGTGTTTTGGAGGTTACCATAAATTTTGGAAAGAACAACCCCTGACCCACCTGAGACAACCAGCCCCAGCTGGACATGTAATCTATTATCAAGTCACTGCACCCCCGCGGGTGAATATTAAAAGCAATGTGACAACCAACCTGCGAGACAAACAGCCCCGGTCTCCCCTACAGTTTACTTATCAGATAGAATGTGTAAAATGTTCATACTTACATACTTGATCGATGTATGGAAAGGTGAACTTAATAGACTTGGGGAAATACTGTATACTCAAGTATACATAATATGTAATTGCAATATAAGTTGTTTTTTTTAGCATTGCGTTATCCCTGGGATAGTGAAGATTCTTAGTATATTCAATGTTCATTCTATGTACCTAATTTAGGGTAGCCCACAGCAGTAGTTCCCAAAGTGGGGTACAGCTCCCACTGGGGTGTATAGTTCTAATGATATATGTTGTGTGTATGTGTGTGTGTGTGTGTGTGTATGTGTGTGTGTGTGTGTGTGTGTGTGTGTGTGCGCGTGTGTGTGCGCGTGCGCATGCACCTGTTTGTCTGTTTGTTTAGAAAAAGCATTTATTTGCTTTTTAGCTAAAACTGCCACTTTTATAACCAGACATGATTTTTTGCAGGTTTTTCTAAGATACTGAAGACACTATCAGCGGAAAGCACAAGAGAGGAGATCCTGGCATTTTTCAAACATTATGGCACCCACTATGTATCTGAAGCTTTGTATGGCTCAGAGCTCAGCTGCACCATCTACTTTCCCAGTATGAAGACCCAGCAGCAGCTTTGGCTACAGTATCAGAAAGGTGAGCACAGTGAAGTGTCTTGTACTGGCTATTAACTGTAGGCCCATGGTATGCAGCTTTTAATGGTAAATTCTGGTACTACACACAATGCACCAGAAGAGGGCAGTATCATTGTTAAAAGGATAGTGATAAAGATACAGTGCAGTGAGAAAAGAAAGAGGAAACAGTTTTATTGTACTGTCAGCTTTTTCTATTGATGAGATAATGGCAGTTAAGTTAATATGAGTCACACATTGATAACAAAGATATTAAAAATGTTTTTATTGATTGATTTATTGAGCTGTTTATTTGAGTTGTTTACACTCATATTTTCACAGTAATTAAACATTTCATCACAATAAAGCTCAAAAGGAGTAGGCTAAAGCCGAGCTTATGTGTGCCTACCCCTCATTCATCTGTATTAATCACCCTCGTGCTATATATATTCAGTAGTTACTTTTAGGTTTTTTTCTTCTTCTTTTTTTAACTGCAAGACGAATCAGAACTATTATGGTTTCCATACGCAAGTATACACACAGTAACATGCGTGCACTTGCCTATGAATTACATTCAGTTCTTCTTTCAGCGATACAAGATCATATTGACTGGCATCATTGACATTTACCGTACATTGTATATTACATAAAGGAAAGCATTGTACCATTCAGGTTATCAGTGTGCATCAATATGGTGCGAGTATCTGTGTGGTGATTCGTGACATGGAGTATTTCCTTATGCTGTATAATACCAATCATTACTGATGAACCATTAGGCTAGTTTTAGTTATTATGAAAGTTGACTATACTATAATGAGTAAATTATTTAGAAAGTTGACTATTACAATGATGGAAATTGTTGTTTACTATTATAATAACTAGTATATTTATTACAGTTATTAGTATACATATATACTAATACTGTATGTGTGTGTATACTATATATACACACACATATATGCATACATATACAGTGCCTTGTGAAAGTATTCGGCCCCCTTGAACTTTTCGACCTTTTGCCACACTCAGGCTTCAAACATAAATATATAAAACTGTAATTGTTTGTGAAGAACCAACAGCAAGTGGGACACAATCATGAAGTGAAACGAAATGTATTGGATATTTTAAACATTTTTAACAAATAAACAACTGAAAAATTGGGCGTGCAAAATTATTCAGCCCCTTTACTTTCAGTGCAGCAAACTCTCTCCAGAAGTTCAGTGAGGATCTCTGAATGATCCAAGGTTGACCTAAATGACTAATGATGATACATAGAATCCACCTGTGTGTAAACAAGTCTCCGTATAAATGCACCTGCTCTGTGATAGTCTCAGAGGTCAGTTTAAAGCGCAGAGAGCATCATGAAGAACAAGGAACACACCAGGCAGGTCCGAGATACTGTTGTGGAGAAGTTTAAAGCCGGATTTGGATACAAAAGATTTCCCAAGCTTTAAACATCCCAAGGAGCACTGTGCAAGCGATAATAATGAAATGGAAGGAGAATCAGACCACTGCAAATCCACAAAGACCCGGCCGTCCCTCTAAACTTTGAGCTCATACAAGGAGAAAACTGATCAGAGATGCTGCCAAGAGGCCCATGATCACTCTGGATGAACTGCAGAAATGTACAGCTGAGGTGGGAGACTCTGTCCATAGGACAACAATCAGTCATATACTGCACAACTCTGGCCTTTATGGAACAGTGGCAAGAAGAAAGCCATTTCTTAAAGATATCCATAAAAAGTGTCGTTTAAAGTTTGCCACAAGCCACCTGGGAGACACACCAAACATGTGGAAGAAGGTGCTCTGGTCAGATGAAACCAAAATCAAACTTTTTGGCAACAATGCAAAACGTTATGTTTGGCTTAAAAGCAACACAGCTCATCACCCTGAACACACCATCCCCACTGTCAAACATGGTGGTGGCAGCATCATGGTTTGGGCCTGCTTTTCTTCAGCAGGGACAGGGAAGATGGTTAAAATTGATGGGAAGATGGATGGAGCCAAATACAGAACCATTCTGGAAGAAAACCTGATGGAGTCTGCAAAAGACCTGAGACTGGGACGGAGATTTGTCTTCCAACAAGACAATGATCCAAAACATAAAGCAAAATCTACAATAGAGTGGTTCACAAATAAACATATCCAGGTGTTAGAATGGCCAAGTCAAAGTCCAGACTTGAATCCAATCGAGAATCTGTGGAAAGAACTGAAAACTGCTGTTCACAAACGCTGTCCATCCAACTTCACTGAGCTCGAGCTGTTTTGCAAGGAGGAATGGGCAAATATTTCAGTCTCTCAATGTGCAAAACTGATAGAGAGAAACCCCAAGTGACTTACAGCAGTAATCGCAGCAAAAGGTGGCGCTACAAAGTATTAACTTAAGGGGGCTGAATAATTTTGTACGCCCAATTTTTCTGTTGTTTATTTGTTAAAATTTTTTGAAATATCCAATACATTTCGTTTCACTTCATGATTGTGTCCCACTTGTTGTTGGTTCTTCACAAAAAAATACAGTTTTATATCTTTATGTTTGAAGCCTGAAATGTGGCAAAAGGTTGAAAAGTTCAAGGGGGCCGAATACTTTCGCAAGGCACTGTATATATACATTTTTTATATATGTAGTTTTAATTTTGTTTTATTTGGTTTGGACAGTGCATGTTAATGAACATGGGTCTCATGCAAGTAAACAAGCCACACTGGATTGTAGCCTTTGGCTAATTTGCATCCGTCGTCCCCCATGCGCACTCTCATTCATCCTGGCCTATTGTACATGTTTTTAGTGGTAGGGAAAACCGGAGTACCCGGAGGAAACCTACGCAGACACAGGGAGAACATGCAAACTCCACACAGAAAGGCCCTGTCCAGGTGGGAATCGAACCCCGGACCTCCTAGCTGTGAAGCACGAGCTCTAACCGCAGTACTACCGTGCCGAACATATATATATTAATATTCCTTGTTGCTTTCTTGTTGACATTACCATCTTCACAACTATATTTGGGTAAGCATTATTTCATGGTTGGTGAATGCCTTATGCTGTGTAGTGCATTAAAAAGCCGAGGTGTGGACCAGTAGCGGAGGAGGGAGCCCCCATCCGACTAGTCCCACCCGTCTACCCTATAAAGTTGTCTGTATGTAGCCCTTTCTGTGTGGTGCATTAAAAGGCAGGGGCCCAAATTCTCTTTGGTTCTTGTGTGTGGCAGTAGTAATGACCATGTCAATGTCAACAACAGAGGAGCATCATGATTGTTGAATCATTTGCTTTCTATTTTTAATTTAGTATGACCAAAACCTATTAAGAAGAGTAATGGTTATGTCAGTAATGATTTGATTGTACTGTTTTGACACATTGACTAGTGGTTGTAGCAGTAATGTGCAGTATGTGCAGTATGAGCCAAGTTCAACACGCACTCGGACAGAATGTACACATGGGAATTAGAATTTACGTTATTTTGTGTATTCCTTAATCATATTTATCTTACATAGTGTTTTTTATTGTTGTAAGTTAGAGGCGTTTTTTAAGTCATTAAAGTTATTCCATAGGTTCACACCTCTTCTTCTACATTGATTAAGGGTAGTATATTCCCAGGAAGTTGTTTTTTCCTCACTTTATACAATATTAATATAATGATCTCCTATTAGTTGACTTAAACACTAAACTATTGTAGAAAATACTGAAGGGTGAGTGCTTCAAGAGGATCTTGAGTAATTGGGGAAAAAAAACCTGTAGACATACTGTAAACTATTGCTTGAACCCACATGAAACAGACACATACTAGTTAAATGGAAAGTTTGATTTATAGACATATTGCAACATTACATTTTAACTGTTTGAGAGATGTCTGGAAGTCAAAGTATTTAGCACACAGACCAAAGGACACTTTAGAGACACTTTTTGTGTTGCAAAGTTTAAAACACAATTTATGACACGCACAAAAAAGGTTACAAATGTCCGTATTTTTTTAGGTAAACAGCTATTGTACCCTGTGACACTGTGATTAAAATAGCAGTCAGTTGCTTAGTGCAAGTTTCTATCTATCTTCGAAATACGTACCCAAAATCCTTATCCTGCATTTATAACAACCTAGTCAACAAGAGCAAACAAAAATTGTTTCAGTGTTGATAATGCCAATAACTAGTACTACTACTATGACTACTGTGTAGTCTGAGAAATTGTAGGCAGTTGCTAAGGTTTGGTTTGTGATGCTGTGTTCTCACTCAGTGTTATTTTAGCCATAATCCACACAAGACTAAATGTTTAAACAAAAACTTGAAAGAAGTAGTTTTAAGTTAGTGTAACTCTTATTTTATTTTTAAACAGGAAATGAAAAAAGGATACATTTTATGTTAAGTCAAAAGTTAAGTTGAAGTCTCAAACACAAAAATCCACTCACATCCATATTACAGTGAAATACTTTTGTCCAAGTTATTTGTATGGATCTGTACCAAACAAGCTTGTATCAAGCTACACTTTACATAACTAGTTGATATGCTCTTTTCCTTCTTCACATTGCAGATTTTGTATATCCTTGAATGCTGAAAATGGCAAACATTTCTGTATATTTTTTTTATAATAGCCTAACATTGAGGGTAGGAGCTGACAGATGCTTACAGCATATAATGTTCTACTGAACCCTAAATTAGACAGTGATTTGTCAGTAGTAAAGTGCATAAGGCCAGAAGCCACCTTGGTATAGATCTTTGTATTCAAATACATATATGCTGCAATCTTCCTGTATTTTAAGACAAGCCAAACATTTCAAGTTTCAAGATTCAAGATTGTTTTATTTGTCAAACCATGTAATTGGTTTGAAATTATATTTCTCTCATCCCTGATTGTGGAGTGGGTGGTGGGGGAAGAGGGGTGGGAGGGAGGGCAGGGAGTTCAGCGTCCCGATGGCCTTGTGTATGAAACTGTTTTTAAGTCGACTCGATGGCTGGAGGTGCAATGCACCTGGAGGTGCATTAAAATATCAAAGGTTCGTGGTCCATTATGATGTGGAAGAGTGCCTCCTATGCATGTATGTGTACACTTTGACACAGTGATCCCAACAGTCCAGAACAAGCAACTGTCCTTTTTGTGTAGTTGCAACTCCAACAGGATAGGTTAGTCCACCCTTGATAAGAATTTTGTGTCCACCTTCTTTAGGAAACTGAAGAATTTCTTTTCGACCACTGTCTGTAACCAACAAATCACCATTGGCATCCACGCACATTCCAGTGATGCAACGAAAGTCCTCTGTCTCTGAAAAAAAATGGCTGAGTTGCTTACCCAGCTTACCATCTGAACCCACTGACCCAATGGAAAAACCTCCTTCAAGATGAGGCTCACTGTGGCGTTTTTCAAAATTAAGAGCCAAACCTTGGGTGAAATAAACTGTTCCACTCGAATCACATGTCACAAATTTTGGGCGCACAGCAGAGCACAGGCGAGTACAGCTGACTACACCCATGCTACGGTCCACAGCCAGGCACCAGAGTTTTCCACCTTCCACATCTGACACCACAAACTGTCCTGATGGCATGGCTGCAATTCCCCAGGGTTTGATTAGCTGGTTCTTGTGGCAAGCCACACATTGTCCATCCATAGTATAGACCTTTACAGAATTGTCGTAGTTATCAGTGACCCCAATGAGTCCTTGTAGTGTAACAGCTATGGATAGTGGGATGATATTGGGAAGGTCAGCACCTAAAAAGCTCAAAACAAAGTTATCTATACTACTGGCATTGCGTCGGATTTCGCGCTGAAAACCTTTGCGATTAAAAATCTGAATGCGGTAATTGCCACGGTCAGCAACTAAGACCTCACCCTGTGGTGTTATACAAATGCTCACAGGTAAATTAAACAAGCCAGGCAGTGTTCCCTTGCAGCCCATTCTTTTCACAAACTGGCAGGCTGGTGGTTCGCTATTTGCCCCTTCAAGTGGTTCTGGTGCGTCCAAAGACTTTGATTTAAAATTTGACACCGGTGATCCACATATAGCCCCCTCGACACAATCAGACATCTCTGTATCTCTGTATAAATCTAGTAAAGGCCCCCCTGCCCCACTTATGGCCCGAGCTGCACCATGAACCTCATCTTCCAAACCCATGTCTAAGGTTCTTTCTTCATCTTCAATGCTAATAATGTAAGCTTTTGCAGCTAATCTTCCTACATATACAGGTTTTGACTGCTCTATTAAGACCAGCTCGGGCTCTTGTAATTTAAATGTTGTAGGCAAACCACTTCTAATATCCGCTTCTTCATCATCATCATCACTGTTAGCACCATCTTCTTTAAGCAAAGTAGTGTCACTCTGCCTCACCCGCATTCTCAGATAATCACAGCGTGACACAACTTTAACCTCTGCAATATTAAGTAGATAAGTCTGCTCTTCAAGAACTTGCTCATTGGACTTTTCCAGTTCTGCCAAGGATGTTGTGAATGTCCTTCGAGATCTACTGAGCTCCTCTTGAAGGCGGAGCTCAGATGCGGCATACTCCTGCTGCATTGCTCGGTATTTACACTTCCATGTTTTGGAAATATTTTCAATACTTATCTGTTTCTTTTGAATTTCACTCGTGACATCTCGCAGAGATTCAAGTTTGGCACCAAGTTCTTTGCGGCGCTGTTCAGCAGCTTCTCTGATTGGTTCGACATTATGGCCTTGGTGTATTTGACCTTCTGCTTTACACAACTCACAGAGAACTATAGCACACTCGTGACAGTATTGTCGTGGTAGTCGACTGCAGCAGGACTTGCACATGAGAACAGCAGCAGCTGCACTACATGAGGTAGTGCAATCCAAAATTTTCAGAACTGTGAGATTGTCAGCCAATTGGGAAATGCTACTCATTCTGGAGACCCTACTGCAAAATGGACAACGAACACCATTGATGGTGTTTGCTAAAAGTTTCTCTAGACACACCCGGCACACGGTATGTCCACACTGCAGAAGTTTTGGTCTCATTTGATCCTGGTTATATGTTTCGAGGCAGACGGGGCATTCAAAAACCTCTCGCATTAAATCTGGTTCCAGTTGGGGACATTCCACAGCCATAATGAACCTATGAAGAACAGATATACTGTTACTTGGGTGCAAGATGTAATATAGTTTGAAGTTGCAGAATATATTAAATACATTGTTTATTATATGCTGCAGTAGAGCTCAACAGCCCTGTCGACTTCCTGTCATTTGCCAGGTGCCTGAAGTAAAAATCCCATTCATATCTTGCATTGACTTTTCAAAAAAATTCTAATATTAAGAGTTTAAAAGCACAACGCAGGCCAACCAGCTATACTACAAACCATTCGAGAAAGAAAACACTAAATACGGCAAAATGCTTTTATAACTTTTCAGTTTATACATTTTTTAATTTAAAATGTTGTGTTTTATGTCCATGAGTTGGCATATAGCCAATTAGCCTGTGTTGTGTTTTTAATCTCTTAATATTTTAATTTTTCTAAAAATTCATACAAAGTATGAATGGGATTTTTACTTGCAGCACCAGGTGAACAACCATTAGTAGGCAGGACTGTTGAGCTCTATTATGTTGCGAAACACTGCAAGAGAGATGGTTGCTGATTTGAAACCATTTCAGCACCAGTACATGAGAATACAGTGACATCTCTAGTGATATTTTGCGACGCACCCATAGCGGGCTAACATTTTAGATCAGGAACCTAAATCAGGGGTAGGCAACCACTATTCTCCTGAGCCACACGTGCTTAAAAAAATAAATACATACATTTTAACTGAACAAAAATACAAGCAGTGACAAATTAACACGTGTACCTTAATTTATTAACTAAATGTTTTTGGCTCTTTAAAGTCTTCATTTGGTTTGAAACGGGCTGAAGTGGCTCTTATGATCTTTAAGGTTGCAGGCCCCTGACTTAGCTAAACAAACTACTGCAGATGTTAGCCTATCCTCGTAGTTAGCAAAGGGTTAGCTGATGGTATAAAGCCTGGAAACGTTTAGCAATTACGCGGATTTACGCCAACGACTACGCCTAAATCTTATCCAAATCATACTATGTTATCAACCTTGTATATTTCTTCATGTCAATGTCTATTTTTTATTATTTGTTTACCTTTCCTGAATATTAGCTGGATCAACGACAGAAAACATGGGCGTGCTGAGTCTGTCACTGCAGCTGCTTGTGACCGCAGTGTACCGACGCCAACGCTACGCACGCACTTACGCAAAGCCACGTCACTACCTTTTACAGCAATGAGTGTTATAAACTGTGGTATCATTAAATATAGGAATTCTCTCCCCTCCTATTGTTCGAAAGTCCAAATAATAGAAATAGTTTTGTCATTTAAATATTCGATTATTTTAAAATAGACTCAGTGGTCATTGACCACTAGATGTCAGAGTGGATCTACAGATGTTTCAGGTTTTTTCTTCTTCTGAAAGCTATGGTCAGAATGCAAAACCTCCTATGTGCACAATGCTGCAAGAAACGTAGGGGGGGGGGACACTTATCTGCACTTTGGGAGGCAAAAATACCTTGTATTGTTGACACATATTACAGAAATAGGGTCTAAGAACAGTAGAATATACGTGAATATCTTTAAAAAAGACCATACTATAATAGGAATAAACGTTTTCTTCGTTTCCTGAAAAAGTGTTTTTTTTTCAGATAGGAGGTTTTGCATTCTGGCCATCGTACTGAAAGATCGACTATTTTAGGACACAATGTAAGTTAGTTTGTTAGTTTATAAAACACATTCACCCAAATTCTTTTGGTAAAGTGGGGGGTCTGCCTAGCCTAAGGAAATGTAATTTTATTTCTGGGCCACCCTTGAGCCGGTTTACACAATGCTACATATAGAATTACTAACTGAGGGCCAGAATCATTTCGACAGACGCAAAAAGTAACCACAAATGCATACAGATGTACATAAATCTATGCAAATGTCACGTTTACCACACGGTCTTGGCTAACACCACTGTGGTTATGGCAAAGTATGATTTAACCTGCATGCTCTTGTGTTTTTGTGATATAGCCTATGTGCATTATCTCATACATTTGTAATGTAGGTGGGAGTATGTTATTGTAGCCAAAACATCATTAGTATGGCTATCCATCACTTCTCATGTCTGTTGTTAGTTAGGATGTTTTCTTCAGCAAAAAAAAATAAAAAAAATAAAACCTCATCAATCTCTTGTAAGCTGCTAGGTACTGTGAGAACCTATGGTAAAGTTCATTGTGAGCTTTTTAGTTATTAAAGCAGTATTTAGATATTTTTTCCATAAGAATTCTCAATCCTCTCCAGGATAGTCCACTAAAGCGGTGCAACTAGATTTATTTTTACATTGTCCATCTAAATAAAAAAAATAAGTTGCACAGATTTGAACTCTTGTATTTACTATCCAGGAGGATTGAGAATTATTTTTTTAAACATACATGACTTTGGCACGTTTTACCATTTGATTGTGCAACTCTTTCCACCTGTTGCACAGCAATGATCACCACCCACACTTTGTTGGGACTTGACATCTTTGGCCTCTATGAAGAAAAAAATTATTATTTTCGATATGGTGGCCATTTAAGAAAAGGGGAAAAAAAAGATGCACCAATTTAGTGGACTCTTCTAATTAGATAGTCTTTACTCAAAGGACATACAGGTATAGTAGGCTATAGGTCAAATGGATGACCACTAAACTGTGGATGTTCTTATAATTGAGTTGCTAGATATTGCTAGGGGTTAGTATTTGTGTTAGTCAAAGTCACTATTTTTAGATGAAAAATATGTTTAAACTTGAACTTAATAGATGTTTAACTTCAGTCTCATTTGTTTTCCATTTCAAGAGGCTACAGAGCAAGGTGCTTCTGCTGGAGGACGACGGGAACTGAAGTCACTGCCTTTCATCAGCTACCTGTCAGCCCTGCAGCAGAGTCAGCTGCTCTCAGACGACATCGTGAATGGTGTGGAGATCCACTGTGAGGAGAAGGGCAGCTGTCCCCCCGGCTGCCACCTTTGTCACCAGCCGGACATGACGGGAAAAGTGTCCACAAGAGGGCACAGTGGGAACCGGAGGAATGGTGAACAGCACTCGCCCATCCCTGTGCTACTGGATGTAAGCCGTGTTGTGCCCCTGTATAGCCTGGTCCAAGACAACATCACCAAAGAGGTGAGGCGGAGTCACACCATCTTGTTGAATAAAATAAAGGAATTGGTTGTAAATAAGAATTAGTACAAGAGACAATGCTGAACCTTTTTACTTGATGTACACAATTAAAGGTTATTTCTATATTTTGCTGTTATTTGATCCAATCATCACCAACAAATCATTTATATCTCAAAACTACTTTGTCATTACACTGTATGGTCGATAAATTCTCTTATTTTTTATATTTTCAATCTAAACTTGTTGTAACCCCAGTGTATGGACAGTGCAGTGTGACTTAAAACAGTTGCAAATGCATTCGATATTATTCAAGCTATAAAGTTTGGTACTGGACTGCTCTATTTCATTTTTTCTCAGGGATGTTGTAATGCTTGTTACAGTTCTACTCAGTCACCCATAGGTGGCATTATTTGGTTACTTTCTCCTGCAATAATCACTGTAATACAGGGAGCATAAAGGATGACATCATAGTTTTCTCTCCTTGTGAGCACCTTAGTGGATAAGGTATACAGAATATATGTGTGTTGCATGTTGCATGATTTTATGCACAAAATATTATATGTGCATAAAAAAAGTTAGTCCTATCTAATTGTTTATGCATGGACATAGGCTTTTACATAACCTAACATTTATTATTCCACTAATGTATTGGCTACATCTCAACATTGTATCTCTTCCTTATGAATGTTGCATTCATCTTTTGTGTGCGTATGCAAGCAATTACAGAACAGTTTGCAGGTGATGCACAATCCATGGGGAGCAGACTGGTTCAAGTTCCCCCAATCAAGCATCTAATTGCTGTTCCTTCTATGAATTACCAGAGGCAACAACAATAGAACATGAATATGCATACATTCACAAACACACACATCACAAAGCCCCTCTGTATACGTGCCACCCATGACAAGCATTGCAACCCAAAGAAAAGAAGGCGTAATCAATAGCAGACAGTCTGTAGAAGGCCTCATCGATAGCTAAACGTGAGGGACAGCAAAATCTCTTTTCTTTCCCCCCTATCTCTACTGTGCTGCTCCTCACGCATCCTTTTGCAAAGCCAGTCGTCCTATGGGGGGATATATGTGGAGGAGGGAAAGGGGTTGACTGCAGAGAATAGCTTTGGCCAGCCCTTCTAAGGTAGCTCCAGGCAGGATTATTAGCTTCTTATTGATGTCATCGACCTCATGGGAGGGCGGGGAGTCCATTACACACACACACACACACACACACACACACACACACACACGCACACACACACACACACTCCTGTCTTTCTCTCTTTCTCGTCTCCTCTTGGATGGAAATGTTGCTGATGCGTGTCTGAATGTGACATACGTATATTGCATTAGAGACGCACATCTTATTCTAAAGTCTGTTCTTTTGTGTGATTTTCTTTACACACTCGTTTTGTTGGAGATATTGCTTGGCTGGGTCTAAATTGAGAAAGACAGCTGCCATGTTGCAGAAGCATGAGATGACTTTCTCTCTTATTTTCCTTCCCAAAATTCCCTAAAGCCATTAAATAGTGCTTCAGGTATCCGGTTTATGAAAAGGTTGTTTGAGGTTAGGCCTGTAGTAGTAGTAGTAGTAGTAGTAGTAGTAGTAGTAGTAGTAGTAGTAGTAGTAGTATGTGTGTTACTGTTTGTGCAATGTGTGAACATTCATTTCAGACAACTTGACAGGCCATATATTATACTATTAATCATGATTTGAATCAAAATGTAAGAATTACGAATGATCTATATTCATAAGAAAAACTCATTAAAGAGGAAAAAATAAAGAGTATTAACTTGAGGTAGACTTTGTGGATGCACAAAGCTGGCTATAGAGGCGACTCTAGTCACAAACCCGCATATGTGGCCTCTGTAGAGAAGGCCACATACAGTATGGAAGGGCATGTGGCATGAAGCCAAATGCTTTTCCAAAATCAATGCTTGGATGACATGCTATAATGTATTGCTCATTCCTAATAATATTACAATTTGCATATTATGTACTAATGCTGCACAAAAATGATTTACTTTGCCTCTCTGTGTATTAAGACAATCATGCTGTCTAATGACAATGCCTATCTAACTAGCTAATGTTCAGGGTGTGCTATGTTAAAGGACCACATTGCATGGAAAATCCCCAGTTCCCTGAAGGGTAGAAAGATACATAAATAAATATATGGGGGGCAAAACCTAAGCCAAAACTTTTCCATGTATACTGGCAAATTGTCAGAGTAATTATTTAGGGCCTTGTTGTAAAATTTTGGGATTGGTGAGGGCGGTTGGTCAGTAATCTATGAGGAATTGGCAGGTACTGTAAACAAAACGTAGATTATAATTTATTTAAAAGCAGTATAAGTTGTTTGCCCCTCTTCTCTTGATATTTAATATTTTTCCTTATTCCACAGACCAGACTTTAGTTTTGACTTGAATTTGACTGAAACTGTTTTTTCAACATTCCTTGCCTTCACGTTGGTGGTCGTGCTCGCAGGCCTATACAGAACTGTTTTAGTGCCAGAAAACAAAATACCTCAGAGGATTAATAAATAAGCTTACATCTGTGCAGTTGCTGGTAGTTTATCGATGACTGAATTATGGCAAACCTTTTTTACATTTTTTAAACATTTTTATTGCATTTTCTCAAAAAGCAAGGATTATTTTACAGACTCTGATAAAAGTACAAAATGTATCAAAGCAGTGATAATAAATATATAAGTATACAGAGGCATGCAAAAATTAAAAAGTGCAAAAAATAAAGAAATAAGTCAATAAATTATAATAATAAAAGAAATAGATAAATTAATAACATTAAAATTCAAACATTAAAAATTAAAATTAAAACACTCCAGAACTCCAAATGCTATGCATTGATCATGAAGTTACAAGTCTCCACCCTCCATCAACACATATGACAGATAAGTAATAAAAGGTGGCCAAATCTGATCAAATGATTCCCCTTTACTCTTCAGAATATAGTTTATTTTTCCAATGCTAGAACTGATGCCATTTCTCGTACCCAATGCCGTACAGTTGGACACTCCAGAAAAGTGCTATTAAATGTTTAGCATGAAGAAGGCCGAAATTGACTAGAGTCTTACATTTTTTAGGTATAAAAATATCTGTTGGATAAATTCCTAATAAAAACAGTTTTGGATTTCTTTGTATTGTAAGTTTTACCATAGTATTAATTGTCTGTGCAATGTTTCACCAGAATTCCTGGAGCTTCTCACATTCCCACATACAGTGGTACCTTTTGCATTATTGCATTTTACACATGTATCTGGGATATTATTATCAAATGAATGTAGTTTGACAGGAGATAGTGCCTTGCGAAAGTACTAATACACCTTGAACCTTTGCACATTTTGTGATGTTTACAACCCTAAACATAAAGATTTTATTTAGAAATGTTTACTGAAAGTTCACACACAAGTAACAGACAACTGTGAAGTGAAAGCAGAATGATACATGATTCTGTTATTTTTCAAAAAATAGAAAAGTGAAAAGGGGATTTCTTATGGCCTTCTTTCAATAATTGCTTTCTTCTTACCACTCGTCCATGAAGGCCAGATTTGTGTAGGGTACAACTTATAGGTGTCCCATCTCCTGATCCTCCCAGCTCAGCTGCAGTACGTCGCAGCTCCTCCAGAGTTATCTTAGGGCACTTGGTTGCATTACTTACCAGTGCTCTCCTTGTTCGGTCTGTTAGTTTAGGTGGACGGCCGTGTCTTGGTAAATTCGCAGTGGTGCTATACTCTTTCCATTTCCGAATGATGGATTGAACAGTGCTCCGTGAGATGTTCAAATCTTGGGAAATCTTTGTATAACTTAACGCTGCTTTAAACTTCTCCACAGCTTTATCCCTGACCTCTCTGGTGTGCTCCTTGGCCTTCATGATGTTGTTTAGTGACCAATACACTCCGACCATAGCTCTGAGGCCCTCACAGAACAGCTGTAATTATACTGAGAGTATAGTATGTACAAGTGGCTTCTATTTAATGGTTAGAGCAAGGTGTGAACATTCTGCAGACATTAGGAATGTTATAAAGGCAATTTAATGCACTCAGAAAATGCTGTATGAATACTTATGCACGCCCCACTTTTCACTTTTCCAGTTTTTGTAAAATAACAATCATGTATCATTTTGCTTTCACTTCACAGTTCTCTGTTACTTGTATGTGAACTTTCAGTAAAAAAAAATCTAAATAAAATCTTTACGTTCATTACACCATCACAGTATATGTCTTCAACCTTTCCAAGCCCCCTTTTTGCCCACATATGAAATCCCGGATCAGATAGACCAGGTTTGAACTTATTATTACCCCAGATAGGATTATAGTGTGACAAATATTTTTTTTTGTCCCAGTACCGTGTGAGTCTTATATCAAATATTAACCATATAAAACAATAGGATTTTGATTTCTCTTCCTAAGCTCTTTAGTTGGTGCAGAGTACAGGAACACATCTCAACCCAAGTTGGTGGTTGTTTAGAAAAGTAAAACATCATCATTCTTAATTGCGCTGCCCAATAGTACCTCTCAAAGTTCGGAACTTTAAGCACACCCCGGTCAAAGGGCAGGTAGAGCAATGCTAACTGAAGTCTGTGATGCCCATTATTCCAAGGAAATTTTGTAATTATAGTCTATTTGGAAAAAAGGTCTTTTTATCCCATTACCAAGTGGAACTGGTAATGGGATATTTTGGAATAAATAGAGACGTTTAGGAAGTATATTCAACTTCACAATGTTAATACGGCCAATTATAGATATGGGTAGAGTTGACCATCTATCTATAGATGGTCAACTATCTATAGATAGTTGACGTCCAATAATATTTTGGACGATTGGGTCACAATTAACTTCACTTATCTTATTAACATCTGGCACAATTTGAATTCCTTGATAAAGTTATAGTATTTGAGAGTTTAAATGCTGAAAATGTGTTCAAGGGTGTGGTTTTCTCTAATTCATTAAGGAGCATCAAAGACTTAGAATTATTAATTTGGTATCCAGAAAAGCCTCCAAATACTTTAATAATATCTTGAACTGCTGGTATGGAATGATTCAGTTTGGTTAAAGATAGAATGACATCGTCAGCATAAAGTGCAATTATATTTTCTATTTTACCCACTGTAATACCAGTGATGTCCTTATACCCTCTAACAGCAATAGCAAATGGTTCTAAAGCCATTGAGAAAAGAAGGGGCGAAAGAGGACAGCCCTGACGCGTCCCACGGGAGATTTTAAAGGGGATAGAAATAGTATTATTTGTAAGAATCTCAGCTGTTGGTTGCGAGTAGAGTAGCTTTACCCAAGCGCAGAAGGTTTCATCACAACCAAATCGAGCCAAAAATTCAAACAAATATGGCCACTCGACCCAATTAAAGGCCTTCTCGGCGTCTAGTGATAGTATCGCATAATCCGTTTTTTCATATAATATGTTAATTAGTCGCCTAACATTATAGAATTCTTGCCTACCTTTAATAAATCAATTTTGATCAGTATTAATTATTGAGGGGAGGCATTCCTCCAACCTATGAGCTAAAACTTTACAAAGAATCTTTGTGTCTGCATTTAAAAGGGAGATTGGTCAATAAGACAGGCACATATCCCTAGCTTTGTCAGGTTTAGGTATCAGTTTTATCGACGCTGCCGTCAAACTGGGTGGCAGTGTACTTTCCTTGAATGATTGAATAAACATGTCCAATAGTGGCTTTAAAATGTTGATAACAAATTTTGAATAAAAATCTATTGGTAAGCCATCTGGGCCAGCGGCTTTCCCCAATTTCATTGAGTCTATTGCTTCCAGGATTTACTTTATTGTTATATAGACATTAAGTCTAACCTTGAGTTCTTCGGGAATCAATGGAATATTGAGATTATTCAAAAACGTATTTTGTAAATGGTCAGAATTTGGACACTCTGAACTATAGAGAATAGAGAATGGAATTGCTTCAGGCGCCAAGCTAGTAACCTCCCAGACTTCTCCCCTTGACCATAAAATGATGGTCAATGATGGTCAACGTCTAACTGGTCTTAGTTAGACGTTAAGAAACTTCATAATGAGAGCTCTCGGCGCGTTGCTATGGTTCGGGTTTTTTGATGGGGAAAAATGATGGCATCTCTCAATAACCAGCGGTGCCCGACACGTATCCAAATCCAGGGCCTCAGGAAGCCAACTCTCCATGAAAATGCACGCATCATCGGTTTCGGCGCCCTCTGGCAGATTCACCAATCTAAGGTTTGACCTGTGGATCCTATTTTCTTGGCTATCAACTTTGGCACACATTATCTTCACCTCTTTCTCCAATTTGCTCACTGTAGCTTGCAAAGTGGCCACAGTATCTTCAGTGTCAGATATACAAGTTTCTGCATGCGTCACTCTGCTAACACAGCTTTGTACATCGTGCTTTATCTCTTGCATTGTAGAAAGCATTTCAACAAATTTCCCAGAAAATTCAGCCTTTAAATCGCGAATAGCTTTCAAAATTTCCCCTGCGGTGAATTCAGAAGGTGTGTCGGTACTCTCCTCGTCGATCCCATCCTGTAGCATGCTAGCATCGATGCCTTCGGACATTTTCTCATCTTTCGGGGACCCCCTTTGTTTCTTAGGCATGTCTTCTTTTCCTTCGTCTCCAGAGCAAAATTGTGTCAAGCTTTGAGAAAAAAGTAGAGTCTTTAATGTCAGGATTTGTAAAAAGCAGCGGAGCTTTAGAAAACTTGACTTTCAACTAGGTGGCCATAACCGGAAGTCCAATTATGGCAAACCTTTTGAACAAATTGGTTTAGGGTGTAATGGTCAGAATGCTCAATATCTTTCAAGCGGCTGCTGTCATGTTCCTCCTGCTTTCACACAAAGCCTGCAAGACAGCAACTCCATACATAGACTTTTACATTCCTAGGAGTGCTTTGTTTAATATTTGTAAACTGATGCGTGTATCTTAACAAATTATATTATTAGATTAATTCCGATATTACAAATGGGCTTCATCTTGGATATATTGTTTTGTCAATTATCCAGTCACCACATGAAAAGCACAAACGCTACGATTAAATGAAAATATGCAAACTACTGCTCTCCTCTCAAAGAAAAAAGAGAAACACAAGAGAAAAATATTGACCAATGAAGAATAAATCGGTACCAAGGAGAGCACCCACTATACAGGTGAAACCCGGAAAATTAGTATATTGTTGAAAAGTTAATTTCTGTAATTCAATTTAAAATGTGAAAAAATATATGATATAGCCTCCTTACATCCAAAGGGAAATGAGTACTGTACCGACATGGGCTGAGAGGGTACTCTGTCAGGAAGAAGCTCTTACTCCAAAAGAAATAGAAAAAAGCCAGTTTGGAGTTTGCAAATAAAAAAAGGATAAAGACTTTATTTTTTTTAGACATATTCTGTGGTCTGACGGAAAACAAATTCACACATTTGGCCATAATGACCATTGTCACGTTTGGGGGAAAAAGGGTGAATCTTGAAAGCCTGAGAACACCATCCCAACTTTAAAATAAGGGGGTGGTAGGATCATGCTGTGGGGTTGTTTTGCTACGGGAGGGACTGGTACACTTCACAAAATAGATGACATCATGAAGAAAGAACACTATGTGGAAATATTGGAGCAACATCTCAAGACATCAGCCAGGAAGTTAAAGCTGGGGCGCAAATGGGTCTTCCAAATTAATAATTCCCAAAGCAAACTGCCAAACTGGTTACAAAGTGGCTTAAGGATAAAGTCAATGTTTTGAAGTGGTCATCACTAAGTCCTGATCTAAATCCAATTGAACATGTATGAACAGAGCTGAAAAGGCATAGGCACGCAAGGTGACCTACACATTTGGCTCAGTTACACCAGTTCTGTTTGGAGGAATGGAACAAAACTCCTGCCAACTATTGTGAGAAGCTTGTGGAAGGATATCCAAAATGCTGGACCCAAAGTATACAGTTTAAAGGTAATTCTACCAAATATTAATGTTTGTAAACTTCTGGTTTTGTAGAAGGTAATCCAAAATTGTGTAGAAAATCTCTCATTCTTCTGGAATTTGACAAAGAGAAATATATTTTTTTTCACTCTAATTGATCTAAAAAAAAAAAAATCCAAGTTAATTCTGGGTTCATGTCTGACAGTGAGAAAAAAAATGCAAATGTGTCTTTTACGTGTATTTAAAAATCTGGTTCTCACTGTATGTCAAGCCTGTATATGTTATAATTTTGATGATTATGGCTTACTGTCCATTTTCAAAATATTTCAATTTTATGAGATTTTTAATTTGGGGTTTTTACCGACTAGATATAGTCGGGCTCACCTCGACTCGAGAGAGGCTGGACGCTCCACTTCTCTGTCGTTGCCCATGGTGAGAGGCGGCAAGCTGGGGTAGGCTTGCTTATTGCGAGACAGGCCTCTCACCGTTATCTCAGCCAACGGGCCCAACATCGGTGCAGGGTACCCGGCCTTCTTAGAGTCCCTGGGAGGGGTACTAGATGGTACCCAGTCTGGGACCATTGTTCTACTGGAGAACTTCAACATAGGCAACGACAGTAAGACCTGGACGTGATTGGGAAGAAGCCGGTCAGACCTGGCAGACCCAAACGTATTGTGAGGGTCTGTTGGGAATGTCTGGTTGATCCCTCTGTCAGTAGGGTATTCAACTCCCACCTCCAGGTGAGCGTCTCCCAGATTACGAGGAATGTTGGAGACAAGGAGTCCAAGTGGACCATGTTCTCCTCCTCCATTGTCGGCCGTAAGCTGTGGCCGTAAGGTCTCTGGTGCCCGTAAGGGATGCCATCAAGCTGAAGGAGGAGTCCTACTTCGCCTTGTTAGCTTGTGGGACTCCAGCGGCAGCTCATGAGGTCGCAGAGGCAAAAACTCGGGTCTGGGGGAGTTCGGAGAAGCCATGGAGGGGGACTATCGGTAGGCCTCGAAGAAATTCTGGCAAACGACTGGGGATGTTGTCGGGCGGTGGAGGGAGTACTTCGAGGATCTCCTCAATCCCACCGTCACATCTATCTATGAGGAAGCAGAGGCTGGGGACTTGGAGGGGGACTCGCCCATCACCCAGGCTGAAGTCACCAAGGTGGTTAGAAAGCTCCTTGGTGGCAGGGCTCCAGGGGTGGATGAGATTCATCCTGAGTACCTCAAGTCTATTGTAGGGCTGTCTTGGCTGATACGTCTCTGCAACATCGTGTGGCGGTCGGGGACAGTGATTGGCAGACCGGGGCGCTGGTCCCTCTCTTTAAGAAGAGAGGGACCAGCTCCTCTGCCTCTCTGGTAAGGTGTACTCCTGGGAGTTGGAGAGAAGGATCCGGCCGATAGTTGAGCCTCGGATTCAGGAGGAACAGTGCGGTTTTCGTCCTGGTCGTGGCACACTGGACCAGCTCTACTCTCCATCGGATGCTCAAGAGTTTGTGGGATTTCGCCCCACCCAGTTCACATGTGCTTTGTGTATAAGTGAAGAGTCCTTGCCTTAAGTGGAGGAGTTCAAGTATCTCAGGGGCATGTTCACGAGTAAGGGACAGAAGGAGCATGAGATTGATCGATGGATCGGTGCGGCGTCTGCAGTGATGCGGTCGATGTATCGGACTGTTGTGGTTACGAGGCAGCTCGGGTTGGGGGGGGGGGGGCAAAGCTCTCCATTTACTGGCTCGGGCATCTGTTTCGGATGCCTCCTGGTCGCCTCCCTCGTGAGGTGTTGACTTGCGGTCTCCCCAGAGTTGTGCGTGGATCTGGAACTTTGGGAATCTCTGCTCAGACTGCAACCTCCACGACTTGGCCCCAGATAAAGTGGAAGAAAATGGAAGGATGGATCCTGATAGTAGTTGTATCATCAACTCATCATTTGTTCATTGGACTGGGGGAAAAAAGTGTCAAATCACATTATGTTTATATAATCTCCTGATTATAAAAGTCCTCTTTCAAATACTGACCCTTAGCTTTTCCTTGTGTTCAATTTCCTGGAAGTACCTTTTCTGATAAGGTTCTGAGAAGCACTTTGGCTTAACCCTATTAGCACTGAATTATTGTGAAGTCCACAGAAAAACACAAACAGGCATACTATTGGGTCACAACTGGCGGTGTCCTGTGTGAGCTGACTTCAACTCCTCACCACTGGTGATCATTGTCTAAATCAATAGAGTGGGCCAGCTGGATAGTGTTTTCATAAATTAGCTGTGGAAAGCAGACAGTAATATGGTCATCTTAGACTAGACCAACAGATGAATACATTAAAAGGGTCAAGATTTCTGAATTTCCTTTTTGTAAGTCACGACGTTAGAGTTAAAGGTCTAAATAGTATCTTGGTGCCAAGGAGTCTGCATGGCCAGAATGACGTCAAGACAAGGAATTTGCAACCACTGTTGTTGTGTTGCTGATGTTCAGTGACCTGGCAGAACACTGATCTTGTCTTGTATTGAAAGTGAGGGATAGGAGGTGATTACATTTCAGCTCAATTTACTTTGTATCGATGAGGTCAATGGAGATGTATTGTGGCATATCCGTGAAACTGTAGAGCAGTTTGTTATTACCAGTCAGTCTTTACTGGTTCTTCAAAGTGACTCTGTCATGATTGTGCAGAAAAAACAACTCCCTGACCAACACAGTTGATGGGAAATTAGGATATGACTTGTCAAAACAGTTGCTTTTCTTAAATAAAGCTAATGAAATGGCTTGTCTACCCCTATGTGGGCAAACCACAATGTATCAGGATCTATCAGTGTTCTGAGAAATGCTGTGATCTGTGGTCAATCAATGCAGTGTTAGATATCATATATTACTTATCCTCCGTGCACTCATGGTAGCAGAAAGCTCTTGGGCTTTCAACGTGTTCCTCGTGCTTTCTTTACCACCTCGTCTCCATCAGACGGATTGCAGTCTTTATGACCACACAATTCACTAGCATTAGTCAACTCTCACTTCTTCTTGCTTTTCTTAAACCCCTCATCAGCACTCTACCTCGTGCGCCCCCACCAGTACTCCAACCGCATTCTCTAAACCACAATTAGATTCCCTGTTTACCCAGTGGATACTGGCTTGTATTCGTTTTCAAACGTAAACATGGCAGTTATCGCTTTTTTTCATTTTGCACATGTGCAGCCATGCAATCAAGTGTGCAGACCCGTACAGTTTTGTTTTTTTTTCCTCAAAGAATTTGGTGGTGGTAAATACTTGCTGGTTCTGTGGTCTCTCTTTTTTCCCTCCAGCATCTCATATTTGTCTATCTGTAGCGTGCATTGGACGCAAGTCAAGCTTTTTCTTCAGTCTGTGGCCCGCTTCCCATTGACATGAGGTGCAAGCCCCTGCTGCTGTTGTTTGCTGGTAGCAGTGATTTAGGAAAAGGAGAAACATGTAAACATGACTCTTTTTCCCCCTCTTTTAACTTTTATATTACCATCAATATCAATACTAACACACTGCCATTTCTACCCCATCAAAAACTTATAGTAATAATATTGTGTTGAGAATGCCAGGGTAAATAACTTAAAGAACTACTCATATACAGTAAATGCTGTTTCACAACTTCATCCAGTATAGAACAAAAGCAAGTAAATGTACAGTAGTGGTCTCTTCTACAGCCAAAATATATGGCTGTAGAAGTTCTAAACTTGACTCAAGGGTATGGTGTCATTGTTTTTTCTGTCCGAGTGGGCAGACTCAAGATTATGCCTAAAGACATCTCAAATTTCTCTACAATTAATCAACGCACTACAGAAGTGTGCCTTTGGCATCAGCCAACCCAGTGTGCAATGGAACAAGTGAATGGGGAGTGGGCGCACTCCCCATTAGGGTTGAACGATTTTGGAAAATGATCTAATTGCGTTTTTTTTCTTCAATATTGCGATTGCGATTAAATATGCGATTATTGTTGCAAGTCCTCTTCTCTTGTATATTTCACCTAACACAAGCAATAAATCAGTCTGTTTTCATAATAAACAATATTAGATTAATTTGACTTGCACTGCACTTCTTAAAAACTGTCTATAAGTAAAAGATAAAACTCATTGATCCAGTCAGTAACATCACCCATACTAAAGTGCAGGAAAATTAAGAACAAACGTCTGCTTTAACTAGTTGGAAAGGTTTTAGGAAATCAAACTCCCAATTAATACAAAATAAACTATTTATTATTAATTATTTTGGCCAATCAAATCACTGCCTGAGCTGCGATTTGTAGTTGCTTCAGATGCGCATTATTGATGGACACGGAGAGGCCAGATGGAGCACACGCCAAAACACAGTGGAATTAGGAGCAGCATTTTGGTTTTGGGGATGTAACTTTGGACAATATGACGAAAGAAAAGAACATTGATGCAAGGAGACGGCAACATGAGGTGCCAAACACAGCCACTTTACTTTCTCTTTGACTCGCAGTCATTTAGTGACATTTCATCTTAAACAGCACCTCAGCAAAAAATGACACAGAGTCCTGCCTCGGATTGTAGTTTCCAACCCTTTTCATACAGCAGTTTAGTGTTTATATCTTGCGTATGTACTACCTACGGAGCGCATATGCGGTAGATGCAAAGGTAAATAAAGGCACATCGCCTCCGCGGGTACTTTATGGTCATGAACCGTCATTATGCTTTTGAGATAAGTTCTTTATCCACAACATTCTGTGATCATCAGAGCGTGTAGTAGCAGCGAGAGAATGGCGTGATGAGCGCTGCGGCTAACGCAATGCTAACGGAGAAGAAAGCAACAGTCCTTCGCGGTGGCTGCAGGATAAACGCTGATATTTTCACTGTACATCCACAATCTACCGCGCACTTTAACTAGACTGAGACGTAAACAAAAGCAGGCGGCGGAGTGGACTTTGCTGCCATATCTTGCAGCTCCATTCACTTCCAAAATCACGTGCCCTGCGATTACGAAATTGCGTTGTGTAATATCACAATAAAATTGCAAATGTAATTAATCGTTCAGCCCTACTCCCCATGCTATGTTCCTTAACGGGAACATAGTATGTGCCCATTTGTGCGCCCACTTCCCCGTTAAAGATGTTTGTGGTCTCATCAAGTCCCTTTACTATCGGATAAAGAGAATGTCATGGTGTATCAGAAAAAAGAAGTGGAGCTGTGCTTCTTGTTGAATGCCTGGTGCCCACTGATAAAGTTTCCGCTTGACATCAACATTCTATTTTTGATCAAGCACATTTCAAAGTTGTCTGCATGAAGCTGCACGGCCAACCAGTTAGAGCGCATAAATAAGGGAGAACTCGATTGATCTGTAGTGAGACAGGGGGAGCCAGAGTGCTTGTGAACTCCCTTGAACTCCCTCTCTCTTTATCAAGCCAGTGGCTTTAGGGAAAGCCCTGACATTATTCTTTATTGCTTTGACGATTATATTGGCATTTTTCTGCCTTTTAGAGGATGACTGAGCTTCTGCCTTTGATTTTTCTTTCACTCATTTAATGAACGGGTGCATAGAAGATGTAGGAGATGATGTCATCTCTTTACATCTTCCCTTCAGCCACCGCCTCCCTCCCTGAGCACTCATAGACCAATAGCAAGACAGTCGCAGCCACACACTCACAAGCTCATTGAATGGAGCAGGAAAAGAAGAGGTGAGGCGAGTCATAGCATTCACACCTCCATCATAAAAGCCACAGTGATACCAGTGTGCAAGCCTGTCAGGGGCTGCCTTCTGATAAATGGGAATGGTCGTGGGGATAAAAAGGTCACTGTGTATTGTGCACTTCTTTGTATTCATGGATTGTCTGTCTGCCAAACAACAAGCAAATGTTTCAAATCTAGGTAATAAAGTCTGACCGTTAGATTTATGTGTTTAATTGAGGAAAAACAAAAACTGTAGAATTGAGACAAATATAAATAGCTTAGGTTTGAGCATAGATGTATGTATGACAGGAAATGTAACAAGATAATGGCATATGTTCTCCCCATTCCCTTTTGCAGGCCTTCGTGAGTGCCACTATGAGCTCATACTGGTGTGCCGGAAAGGGCGATGTCATTGATAACTGGTGTCGCTGTGACCTGAGTGCCTTCAGTAAAGAAGGCTTGCCTAACTGCAGTCCCCTCAGGCAGCCCATGTAAGTGTGAGATGACACCTAGGAATTCATGCACACAAGACTTTTCATGGATCCATGCACTGCTGCGCCATAGACTCACATGCACATTTAACCAAGCACATCCACATAAGCCCACACCAGCTGTAACTGTCTGTGCTACTGACTCCTGGGGCACTGGAGTTTTTGCCACAAGCACAGTCCCTAAAGTTCTAATAGCTGTCAGGTGGCCCTTACAACCGTCTGAAAAAACATGTTTTTATTCAAGGTGTCCTAATGATACTCTGAGGGTTTGTGACTCATCCACCAGCACTACGATTACATACTGAAAACCTTTAAACCGGAACACAGAGTCTATGGGCTTCGACTAGACTCTAACTCAACTAATACATTTTATTAAGTCATACGATGCCGCTGTTTTCAGAATTTGGAAAATACTAAAACACGTTCTCTAATATTGAGAGTCACCTAACATGGATATGCACAGCCTTGTTTTATTGAAAAGTTTACTCAGTGTGACATTTGGAATTGAAGAGGCAATGCAGTGAGGTGTCATATTAGTATTACTGTTGTTGCTGCTGACAATTTATTTCATGGGAAAATGTCAGGATATATACAGACGGCATTGCGTCATAGAAGGGGGCGTGGCCTCACCAAGGGGAGAAAGTATCTTTTGGGAAATACATTTTTTTGCTGTTTTCTAGCAGAATATAAACTTATTTATCACATACAAATATGGTCAAGTCTAAATTGTGTCCATATGGATGTTTTTCACTGCAGATTGTTCAGAAAATACACAAAAAATAAATTGGTTTCATGCAAATAGTCTGTGTCCCTTACAATAACTGTGACAAGTTAAGGAGCTGCCCCTCTCACTGTGTTTGGGTAATCCCTCTGTCCTGCTGCATGAGGACAGTCAGTGCACCAGCCATCTGGAACTCCCTGGCCTGGCTAAGGCTGCAGTGTAAAGCCAGTAATAACCTGCAGATCTAGTCTTATTTGCCGGGAAGGATAAATAGAGTGGCGTGTTTTTATCTTTCTCATGCTACTTTTATAAATAAACCCTAAGGGCTGGCTATTGTTTTTTTATTCTCTATCTTTGATGGATTAAAGGGTATAGTGCAGTGAAACACTGCTGGTGCCCAGGCCAGGTTGGAATGTGTTTTGCCTTTGCTGTCCCATGAGGTATAAGTGAGGATAGCGGCTTTTTACGACTCTAGATGGACATGACCAGATGGGATTGTTCAAGACTCCAACTCCCATTTTAAGCACGCATCACACACTTTTAAATTCATTTCACCATGTTGGACACAGGTGGGAGGGTTCATAGCCCAAATGTTCTATTCTGTAAAATGGTGTCCTTTGTGTCATTAGTTTGCATCTAGCACCCTATCTGGAACCATCAAGCACAATGGTGGCCCTGGAATGGACAGACATAGAGCCAGTGATTGGCTACAAGGTGTCCGACTACATCATCCAACATAAAAGAGTTGAAGACCCCTCCGAGCCAGATGTCTACACCGGTAAGAAATACAAAGAAAAACATATTTAAAGGATGTACTTAGGTGAATAATGTAAGGGGACAATTTATAAATGAATTGTATTTATTTATTTATCATCTTCATCATCATCATCATCATCATTAATAATATAATTAATCTTGAATCTTAATAATTATAAAGAATAATTATCACTATAATAATTATGAATTATAAATAGTTCATCTCCATATACAATATTAAATACTTGCATGGGCAAAGTTTGCTTTGTGTGGACGATACTAAAAATTATGTGAATTTGAAGGTTATTGGTTTCACAACACAGCCCATATTTCTTTAATGTTTATTTTATTGGTTTATTTGGTCAAGACAGTGCATGTTAATGAAACATACATGGGTCTCATGCATGTAAACACGCCACACCGGATTGTAGCCATGGGCTAAATTCCATCCATCGTCCCCCCTGCGCACTCTCAAACACACTCTCAGTCATCTTGGCCTATTGTACATGTATTTAGTGGTAGGGTTAACTCGAGTACCCGGAGGAAACCTACGCAGACACGGGGATAACATGCAAACTCCACGCAGAAGGTGTGAATCGAACCCGGAACCTTCGAGTTGTGAAGCACAAGCACTAAGTGCTGCACTACTGTGCCGCCATAAGCCGGGCATTCTGTGCACTTTTTGGCTATGAATTTATTGTTTACAATTCACAGCGTAAACCTGGTACCATAATATGAGGTTATGTTTGTATGTTTCAGCATTGTCAAAATTCCCACAAACATGTTGTGCTTATCAATAGTAAAACTACTCTAGCAGTGCTTTAACCATACTGTATACCGCTGAGCTTTGCGTCAACGAGTATCCAAATCAATTAAGATTCTAACTTCATTAAGGATGAAAAAACACATGGTGAAATGTTAATGTCCGTAACATTTTTGGATTTAATGAATGTGATATTACTATTTGATGTCAGAGACTGTGACGTCAACTAAACATTCAAAAGTTACAGTAAAACAGGGAAGTACGTTTCATTCTCATTAAGTTAAGGGCCAAAGATTCTCTGTATATATTCTCCATAATATTCATAAATGTATCATGACAACTAGCTGTTAATCAGAATCAGAATCAGAATAGGTTTTATTGCCATTGTCTGAGAACAGGTTCACAACTGGAAGCAATTTTATTAAAGTTCATCTTTATATATATTTCTATGCATCTGTATCTTATTGAATTGAAATTAGTCAACATTTCCTAATTAATCGTTAAAGTAGCCATGGCCAGTTCTCTATCGTTTTACAGCTACTGATAATATATATTTTTGCCATAATTTTTTAACAACATATTTTTTACATTAAGAATTATAGCCTACTTTTCTTTGTATTTTACATCTGTTTTAACCAAAGAGGCTATGGGGAAATAGAAAAGACCTATATAGACATTGTTTTTAAATAATTGTATCATCAATGAAACAGAACTTCATGTGTCCCTCTCTCTTCTTCACTGCAGTAGTGAGTAGAGCAGGCAGGGACCTGTCGCTGTGAGGCCTCAGAGTCCACACAACTCTGATAAAACACAGGACTAAACGAGGCTCAGAGGAAAATAACAGATGACAGAATTATGTAATAGCTAGAAGTCAACATGTTTCATTGAATGGCTACTGATTCTAAGAAACAATGAATTCAAAATGAAGTTCCTCAAGCATCCATATTAGGACGTCTATTGTTTTGGTGTACATAAACGACCTTGTCAATGTTGCTAAATCTACAGTTGTTTGCAGGCGACACCAATCTATTAATTTCTCACAAAGGTCTGATCACTCTAACTGAACTCTATTAAAACTTGTTCAAAGCATTTTGTTCTCTGCACACAGCACAACTGTGGCGAGGTTTTAAAAAGTTGCAGAGGCTCACAGTTGCAGTTACTGACTCTATAAGCTGTTAAAGATGCCTAGACACTGTTGTGCCAGTCCGATATTTGCTGACTGTGAGTACGCTCTTGTCCTGCTGCACTTCAACATTGTTGTTTTACATTTCATTTGTAGACTTATCAAGACTCCTAATGCCAATGTGGACTCTGGTGTGTCCTTAGATCATTGACGCTTATGGCTGTATGTAACAGGAATTTTGATAATTGCTGGTGCTCAACATTTTTACAGTCAATTTGGTTGTAATTACTTGCAGTACTTTTACACTTTTCTACCTTCTTTTTTTTTTTTTATGTATTTAACTATGGATTATGTGTTCGCACTTGTGTCCTTAATTAAGATTGATAAAATAAATAATTAATCGGAAGACACCTGTTGTTTATTTTGGTCCAGACAGTGCAACCATTAAAGTCACGCATGTAAACTCCCTGCTCGATTGATTATACAGTACCTATGGGGGGATTTCCATTTCCTAATTTGTCCCACATCGCTCCATCATTCTGAATGTGTTCACACTATAAATGTGAAACCCGTAACTGTCCATTTCCCCTTCATCATAAGGTAATAGTTTCATATTTAGACGGTACATCTGAGATGGCAGACTGAAAATTGGAAAAGATGTTAGTGGGAGACAGTGATAATTCTGGTGAAATGAGCTGGTGTGGAAGATGCTGGCCTCTGGAGCTTTAATCATTGGGCGAAGTGGGCAGACCATCCATCAGGACTGGGAGGAGTGCTGATGAAGCCTGGTCAGTGAAGGGGAGAGAGGGCGCAGACAACAAGCTGCTGCCATGTTGGCAGAGGTGAAGCGGGAAAGGGCAGATGGTGGGGGTGACTCACAGTGCTATGTGCCAGTCACTACCATCAATCATGCCCTTTGAGATTATCGAACAGAGATTAGAAATCACTGTCTAATATTATCCAGTATTGCTTGGGATTGACAGATGGCAGGGAATTACTCAAAGTTTGCGTAAATAGTGCAGAGATCAACATAAACTACATACTGTAAGTTACTATTCTAAAACCAATACAATTCTAACATTCACAAATATGTTATTGCAAATGCATCAAGTTTTGCGTTAAGGCTTGTTTTGGGAATATATCTAATCTCCTTTTTTTGTTTTTCTTCTATCTACATAAGCTTTGTCTTTGTTCTTACTGCGTGACGTGGTGTTCTTGTCTCCACGTCGTGCATTAAAACTGTTAATCCGCGTCATCCAGTTATTTCTGATACTGGACACCTCGTCGGGCATTATCCCTTACATAATGCACGGCTCCTTGTTGTTTAATCCTTACTTGTAACTTGTGTTTGTTCTTCTTCTGACCACAATTGTAAAGAAGAAGTTAAACATTCCCAACTCGGGCCAGTTGACGATTTAAGCTTCACTAAAGTCAGTATAATCTGGACGACTGAGAGCCTTCACAGACAAACATGATTGTGATAGCCTTACTTTGCATCTTAATTTTCAAATACAATATTATGCTTTGGTTCATGGTGGTAGTAGTAATAGAGAAAGAAGAGATTTTCAAATATCATTGACTGGACCGGGTTGATTGAGTTGAGGATGTTTCGCTAGCACTCAGTAGTGAACATTATTTGTAAATCTCTATTATGATGGATAATTCCTGAACGATTGAGAGCCTACACTAACAGTGTACATATCTGTCAACCGGTCTACCTGTGTTACATTTTGTCAAGTCTCATTTTAAATTTTCAAAACGTCCACTGTTCCTTAAAGAGAGAGTTAGGATTGCTAATTTAAACTTGTGATTTCTGTGCAAGACTTCTGAAATAAGGAAGCAATCTTACAATAAGTTCTTATTTCACAGACTCAGCATGTTAAAAGGGCATGGAGTTTCATTTTCTCACACTTACACCAACTTATTTTGAAATGACAGGATTTATAGTCTCTTTAAACTCAGCTGACTAGTGTTTTATTTAGAAGGCCATCTAATGCACTACTGAAGACAGTCAAATGGTGCTTAATAGGACCAAAGCTTAAGTTGGTTAAGTGGAACCACAGGGTGCCATCAAGTTGAAATGAGTGAAAAACCTTAGTCACCAGCACACTGCATTTTTCTTCTCTGTAAATCACATAACGCCATTGCAGGAAATATTCAATGCAAAATATACTGTAAACACAAGACACTAAATACAACTTGAACATTGTCCTTGCATTCGGCAGTCTATGTGTTTTGTAATGGCATTTGAGGAGGAATATTTGCAGGTAGCAGTGTGGTTGTGTTACTGGCAAGCAAGAGCTTCTGTCAAAATATTCACACCTCATATTTTCCAAGACTGTGGTGATGATCTGAACATTGAGCTTGCAGTCAGGCAGTTCTCCCCATGTCATCATTCAAAGAGTAGGCATACACCAGAGGTTTATTTGGCTGATAAACAACAACCCAATCCAGGCATTTGTGGGCATTTGTGGGTACAGTCCTGAATTCTAGGCTTCTAGAATCAAGCTCAAACTGTCCTAAAAGTTATTTAAGTCCTGGATCAGCAGAAGTAACTGAACAACACGCACCAAACGCCTATGTTAAGGTTGTTTATTATTGTCTGAGAGGGCACACGTTGTGAGGTGCACGATGACGCTCCACCCCAATACGGTGTACATTTTATGACATCCTCATCCTCAGAATGCTTTTGTCATTGTAGTCCCAAGTCCAGGTGAAGATGACAGACATGTTTGTCATCTTCACATGAACCTAGAAACTAGTTTGACAGACTCATCTTCACTTGGACATTGTTTGTCAGAGTCATCTTCGCTTGAACAGTTTGTCAGAGTCAGCTTCCCTTGTACGTAGTTTGTCAGACAATTTCACAACAAAAGCACAATAATGCAACTAAATGCGGATTTTCACAACAAAAGCAATATTATACAACTAAATGGTGATTTTCACAATAAAAGCAGGATAATGCAACTACATGGGGACTTTCACAACAGAAGCACTATAAATGCAACTAAATGTGGATTTTCACAATAAAAGCAGCATTATACAACTAAATGGGGATTTTCACAATATAAACTATTTAATACAACTACATGGGGATTTTCACATTAAAGGCAGTATAATGCAACTACATGGGGATTTTCTCAACAAAAGCACTATAATACAACTAGAAACTTGACTGCGGAATAGTACTGCTGCAGAATTTACTAAAATTGCGAAACATTGAGAAAAATGTCCCTATTAGGTAGTAATGTACTGCTCGTATTGTGAAAATCATCATTTAGTTGTATTATACTGCGTATATTGTGAAAATCCCCATTTAGTTGTATAATACTGCTTTTATTGTGAAAATCACAATTTATAATCCTGCTTTTATTGTGAAAATTCCCATTTAGTTGCATTATTATGCTTTTGTCTGACAAACTACGTGAAAGTGAAGCCGAGTTTGACAAACTGTGCAAGCGAAGCTGACTCTGACAAACTGTGCAAGCGAAGCTGACTCTGACAATGTCCAAGTGAAGATGACTCTGACAAACAATATCCAAGCAAAGATGACTCTGACAAACTGTCCAAGTGAAGCTGACTCTGACAATGTCCAAGTGAAGATGACTCTGACAAACAATGTCCAAGCGAAGATGACTCTGACAATGTCCAAGCAAAGATGACTCTGAAAATGTCCAAGCAACGCTGACTCTGACAATGTCCAAGTGAAGATGACTCTGACAATGTCCAAGTGAAGATGACTCTGACAATGTCCAAGTGAAGATGACTCTGACAATGTCCAAGTGAAGATGACTCTGACAAACAATGTCCAAGTGAAGATGACTCTGACAATGTCCAAGCGAAGTTGACTCTGACAAACAATGTCCAAGTGAAGATGACTCTGACAATGTCCAAGTGAAGCTGACTCTGACAATGTCCAAGTGAAGCTGACTCTGACAATGTCCAAGTGAAGCTGACTCTGACAATGTCCAAGTGAAGATGACTCGGACAATGTCCAAGTGAAGATGACTCGGACAATGTCCAAGTGAAGATGACTCGGACATTGTCATCATGTTTATAACCCAATATGTTGTCATATAGCCAAGGATATTTAATTTAGAAAAGTCCAGTTATCCTCATTACAGTTTATTAATAAATATAATTGATAATTTATATGTAACATCACATTCGCACAAAAAAAAAAAAAGAGGATCATTTTTCTCTCATAGAAAATATAAATTTTGTTGCGCGTCAAGGTGTTTCGGTGCGTTGGGGCGAGCAAAGCCCTGCGACATTTAGGCTTAAGTGAGCTTTCATCATTTTAAAAGTTACTCATCTACCGTTCCTCAGCCAAGAGCAGATTAGAAGTCCCGTCTCACTTTTGCGTTTACTGCTAGAGACGCCTCTAGTGCGTGCTATACTGTATATTGGCCGCACCGTCATCTTGGCCGCCGGGTTCAAAGCCTGGGAAAAAAGTAGCAGCCGGAAATTACCGTACCTTGTTTGTTACAAACATTACGGGAACTAACCACAGGTCTTCTCTGAATTTGTGATGCTCCAAATCTTTCTGTCTCTTTAGTATCCCTAGACAGACTCAGTGATGTGAAGATGAGGTCTTCATAGACTTCGGTATTGTAATTTGTTCCTTTTTCATTTACCATTTCTTTTATCTCTCTCTTTGTTTGTACTGCTTAATGTTAAAGTAAAGCTTTCCTGGCCCAAGTCTGTATATATAACTATGTACAATGGCATCTCACCATGTGTGGTTGTATTATTGTACTCACTTATTTTATTGTGTTGTATTGAAGTAGCTTTATGTTCCTCTTTATTTTTTCCACCTTGAAAGATTAAAGAATAGATCTACCAGCACCTACTGTACATACTAATGGTGTGACGTTCTCTGTGGTTAGTGCTCATGCTTAGCAGGATTCAAATCTTAGACCATTTGAAGACTACCTGTCCCCAATGTCAGAATGTGTCAGAAAATTAGGGTTAATACCTTTGTTTTCCAATCTGGAGAACGTTTCAACTAGAAGAAAACGACACAGAGATCAATACTTTGGTTGGCTTGCAAGGGAGAATCGCAGTTCACCACAGCTACGCAGAGTGGTTCTCCTGCACCCATTCTCAAAGAGTTGTTTTTTGGTATAGCCTTTTATTTGGTTTTCCACAGCATATTACACATAGAGGTGGAGTTACAGATATTGCTCGTCACCTCTCAAACACATGTATCACACCATATCTTAAAACATGAATCACACTATACTTATCCGATCGGGAGGCCCGGCCTGTACAAGGACACCTGATGTTAGTGATACTCAAGTATGGGTGAAATGCAGAGGACAAATAAAGCATACCATATTTCTCAGAGGTAATGTAAGCACAAATGATAGAAGCTGCGGTGTAGCAGGGACAGTGGTAATAGTGAGACAAAGTCAACTCAACTGATTTGTTTCTCCTAAATAATAATAGACTACATGACTTCTTTGTTCTCAAATGTGCACTGCCTAAATTATCCCGTTTTCAAACCGTGCAAGTGAATAAAATCTAGTAGCCGCTCTCTCAATCCATCACCACAAGCTTAAAGCTAAGATCGGGCTAAAAAAAAAATCGAGCCCAACCCAACCCGAGCCCGAGAAATTAACTTGAATTGTCAGCCCGAGCCCGAAACAAACCCGACGTAAATAATTATTTATTTAATGCCCGCCCGGTCAGAGCCTCTGCGCAGTGCGCTGCAGCACCGAGAGGAGCGCGCCATGTGTGAGAGGTACGTGCACGCAGCAGCGTTTCTTTCCACCTCTCTCTTCTACTCCTACTTTTTACGCACAAACAGGAACCAAACTGCTGATTTATCCAGTGTAAGTTCAATGCTGTTCTGAGAGAAAGAGTGAATAGCGATGTTCTCTGTGTAGCGCCGGTCAAAGCCATGCTGCTTAAACGTGACAACAATTAGCCCGTGCACTCGCCCCCTGCACCACCTCCCTCCCCTCCCAGCGTGCAGGAAGTATAATCATATTGTGTATCCAATAGTCTAAGCCTATAACTTAGATTCTTATTAGAGATTATAATGACATTAATAAAAAAATAAAATAAAAAAATATTTAATATATTTAAAACAATTTATAATTATTGAAGCCCGACTCGACCCAAAGCCGACTGTCATGCGTGATATCTCGGCCCGACCCGGCCCGAATTTCGGGTCGGGCTCGGGCTTGGGCCTAAAATCTTACTTCTACACAGGCTTGTAAAGCGAAATACAAATGCTATACAATACAAATGCCATTATCATGACATAGTGTCCCTCGAGGGACTAATTAAAATAGCTTCTGGAGCTCGAATTTGCAAGAATTTATTTAACATTCACCGAATAATAATAATAAAAGATAGCTCTGTGGCACCCCCTCAAACAGGCAGTTTACATGGAGCCTGGGACCCCGGCCGGAATAAATGTCATCCTACAAAGAGGAAACTGGGCAGGGACATAGACCACGTTAGGATATGCAAAACATTATATTGTGGCCCGCCCTTAATTCTACAGGAAGTCAGCCATATTAGCCAGAACCAGGAACCTTCAAAATCGTACCTCTCGATCTTTTGACATCTTCTCCCTGAGTTTTCATTCAAAAGCCTCAAAATTAGGTAAACTGGCACTTTCAGACAAACCTAAAACCCTAATTACAGCTACTCATGGATGTATTAAAAGGACTGAAGAGGGTCGTGGCTGCTCCATGGTTCTACAGCAGAAAATTCCACTGGGCCCAGATAGAATTTTTATCATAAAGCACAAGAAAAGGCCAATCGCAATCAGGGGCGAGGACCTTTATTGCCTCGAGCTGCATTTGCACGGATTTGAATACGAACCACTGGTGGTTGTAGACAATCTCGTGGCAGTATTGCTGTGAGTGAGTGGCTGTAACATTCTCTGATTAAAAACAAGCAAAAAAGTTTTTCCTATGCTAATTGACGACACAGCGACAAAGCATAAACTCAAGGTATGTGGCTAAAAATATTATATATATATATATATATATATATATATATATATATATATATATATAACTAAATATTTTATGGATTTAAAATTGTAGTAGTTTGCTGTTTTGAGACTTTGATTAGCTACAGTGAGGCACCCTTGATCCAATAATCAGCGAATGCAATACGATATAACCAGAGCAATCACAGAATGCTATCAGCGATGTTATTCACACCATATCTGGGTCTTGCCAGGTTAGTACTGGAAATGCCTTTAATTTTTCACAGGAATAAAAAACTGCAAAAATACTGTATAATATTAAAAGACATTATGATAATTATATTCATATTTTGTCAGCATAGCATAGACTACAATAGACGATAATTTTGAATGTCAAATAGCAACAAATATGTAGTTTATGTCAGTAGTCCAAGTCCCAGATCTGGGTAAATGGGGAAAATGTGTTCAATATTTTACTCCAAATTGAGCAAGGGCTTTACAATGAATAGTGCTTATTTTACCATTAAAAAAAAAGTGATGGAGAAGGTCTGGAAGGATGCAGCCATAAGTCACGTGGGTAGAGCTCAACAGCTCCAAAGCTCTACTGTCAAATCTAAACCAAACTTCAAACCTTTCTCCTGAACCTAACCATTACTAACCCCAAACCGTAACCCCTTTCATCCCATTTGTTGAATATGTAGGACCTGAGGTGCAGATTTTAGGAACAGGAGGAGCCTTCTCTGAGCTGCTGCCACAGTGCTTAGAATAGCCACTGGGGAAGATTTAAAGATTACTCATAGATGCACTGGTGGCTGCAAACACAGCTACAGGAATGTTTTGATGAGAGAACATTGTAACATGCTTGAAAGCTCTAAAAAGTCGCTTTTGTATAATACCTCCCATTTACAAGCCTGGCTTTCTAAAGATATATTTTCCTTCTGTGACCACTCTTAGGGGGGTATAATAGTTCTTACCACACTGGCTTTTGTTCTCTGTATTTTTAAAGTGTGAGCTGTTGGGTTTGAAGTACAGGCCCACGAGAACTGTGGAGGCTCATTGCTGCTCCATCCGCCCCGCAAGGGTGGAACGTCCCACCTTTTAGTCTTTATTATGAACATGCATGGGCCATTACCATGAATGGGGCAAAATAGCAACTGTTTACCTTCTGTATAATATATTTATAATCTTATTATCAGATCATAAATATAACCACACTTTCAGGTTTATAAAATAAGTTGGGGCCATATGTTGTCTAATTTTGTCTAATTTTTACCAACGTCATGGCTTAATTTTGGCTATGTTTATTTGTTTCACTGTCATTAAACGATCAGGATAAAAAAAGGCTTCCCTAGTTTAGTTTTTTTCCGACCTCCAAAGATAACTGGAAAGCAGCATTAGTGCATACATGTCTTTTATATTTCAACTTGTAAAAAAAAAAAAAAAACAATAGTCCAAAATAATTTGGTGCATTTACTTAAAGATTGGACATGTGTGAAGGAAGAGGTAAGCATTATATTCCTTAGTACCCTTGCCCCTTTGGATGGAGGTACTCTTTGTTTTCCACCAGTTAAATGTGCTGTTTTCTCCGTAGGTTTAAATGTAAGTTTAGCGTTGATTGGGTGTTTAGGATTGGATGCTTGGTCTCAGAGCCATCAGGTGTGGGCTGCATGTGAAAATAACTATTTTCTCCATCTCCTAGGTATGGGAAACAGGGGTACCAGGAAACTGTTAGAGGATAACATTAAATTGCTATTTATCATACTGGGTCAAGCTGTAAAGCCGTACTATCTCTGTCATAGCCTTGACTGTGGTGCTCAGGCGCCACTGAATGTTTTGCTTGCGTATCAGTATGACGCTCTTAGAGGGTATTTATCTCTCTTCTGTGGAAGCATAGACAGACTTGAATGGTAGGACTAGCGCAATGTCTCGAGTTCATGTCTCTGGGCCCCGTAACGATGGTAAATAAACTTCTCCTGTATAAGACATCCTGACTCCTGCCAGTTCTTCATCAATCCTCTCGAAAATCATTGTTATTTCTCTAACAGAAACATTGGGACTTTTTTTTTGTATGCAGGGTATCTATTCTTGCTGGTATCACTGTTCCCCACGAGGACCACAGATATGCATTGTTCAAGCATGCTGTACTGAGAGTATAATTTCTTCAACAGTACAAATACTAGAAAACAAACACTAACGGTAGTTGAGTCATTGTACACCAGTAATTAACCTTAAGTAACCCTTGAAGTAGGATGTAGATTTCTACCAATTGTCTCACGGCTGGAGATGTGTTTTATGTCAAAGTGACTGTGGCCTGAGATACTCTCTGAGCTCACCATACTCACAGGGCAAAGCCTGCTGCTACACAGATGTACTGTACAAAAAGCAAACCATTTGTGTAAACCACAACATTCAGAATATGGAATCTGCACCAAGTAAACTGAAAGAAAAGTGAAAACAATATTTGTAATTATTATTCATGGTCATCCTCTGTCAGTTTACAGAAGCTGTGGATGCCCTTCATATAGAACACAGATGAGGCAATATTTCCAGACAGTTTGAGGGAGCAGGTGGAGCAGAGGCTTCCATTGGCTCATTTTCAAACGGTGCCTTGTTCACAACACCCATGCTGCCGTCATTGCAGAAAAACTAACATCAGTGGAGGTGACGCTGGCTGTGACATGGGCCAAAACTCCAGGATGGAGGGTTAGTGTGGAAGACGTCCTAGCACACTTGGTGCCAGGACCCCAGATGGAACAGAGCAGTCAGAGATCACCTACTCCCACAAGGATAGTACAGCAAGGAGGGCTCTGAGTCATTCACATGCATAGGTGAAAATGAGGTCATGTCAGACACTGCTTCTCGTCAAAGGTACAGTGCCTTGCGAAAGTATTCGGCCCCCTTGAACTTTTCGACCTTTTGCCACATTTCAGGCTTCAAACATAAAGATATAAAACTATAATTTTTTGTGATGAACCAACAACAAGTGGGACACAATCATGAAGTGAAACGGAATTTATTGGATATTTCAAACATTTTTAACAAATAAACAACTGAAAAATTGGGCGTGCAAAATTATTCAGCCCCTTTACTTTCAGTGCAGCAAACTCTCTCCAGAAGTTCAGTGAGGATCTCTGAATGATCCAATGTTGACCTAAATGACTAATGATGATAAATAGAATCCAGCTGTGTGTAAACAAGTCTCCGTATAAATGCACCTGCTCTGTGATAGTCTCAGAGGTCAGTTTACAGCGCAGAGAGCATCATAAAGAACAAGGAACACACCAGGCAGGTCCGAGATACTGTTGTGGAGAAGTTTAAAGCCGGATTTGGATACAAAAAGATTTCCCAAGCTTTAAACATTCCAAGGAGCACTGTGCAAGCGATAATATTGAAATGGAAGGAGTATCAGACCACTGCAAATCTACAAAGACCGTCCCTCTAAACTTTAAGCTCATACAAGGAGAAAACTGATCAGAGATGCTGCCAAGAGGCCCATGATAAGCCCTGGTTCACACCCAAACTCCGGCAGCTTCGCAAGGATAAAGAGGTGGCATACAGAAACGGGGACGAAGTTCGATACAGACAGGCAAAATACCACTTTAGAAGGGAAGTGGGAAATGCCAAATCTGTATATTCAGCCCGTCTCCAACAGCAATTCTCCTCAAACGACCCGGGAGCAGTGTGGAGGGGGCTTAAGGCCCCCCCCCCTGCTCTCTCCATCCAAGAAGAGGAAGTGCGCCGGCAGTTCCTGAAACTGCGGAAGGCCCCCGGGCCGGATGGTGTCTTCCCCTCCACCCTGAGACACTGCGCAGATCCGCTGGCTCCCGTCTTCATAGACATTTTCAACACCTCCCTGGAGTCATGTCACGTGCCGTCCTGCTTCAAAACATCCACCATCGTTCCTGTCCCTAAGAAACCACGGATCACAGGACTTAATGACTACAGGCCGGTGGCACTGACGTCTGTGGTCATGAAGTCTTTTGAACGCTTGGTCCTGCCTCACCTCAAGGACATCACCGCCCCCCTCCTGGACCCGCTGCAGTTTGCCTACAGAGCCAACAGGTCTGTGGACGACGCAGTCAATCTGGCCCTCCACTTCACCCTGGAGCATCTGGACTCCCCAGGAACCTACGCCAAGATCCTGTCTGTGGACTTTAGCTCTGCCTTCAACACCATCCTCCCTGAACTGCTACGAGAAAAGCTCTACCAGCTCAGCGTGCCCGACTCCCTCTGCAGGTGGATCACTGACTTCCTGACGGACCGGAGACAGCACGTGCGGCTGGGGAAGGTCGTCTCGGATACTCGGACTACAAACACTGGAACTCCTCAGGGCTGTGTACCTTCCCCCTGGCTCTTCTCCCTGTACACAAACTGCTGCACCTCCAGTCACCAGTCCGTTAAACTGATCAAGTTTGCGGACGACACCACCCTCATCGGGCTCATCTCGGACGGTGATGAGTCTGCCTACAGGAGAGAGGTGGAACGGCTGGCGTCCTGGTGCAGCCACAACAACCTGGAGCTGAATGCCCAGAAGACAGTGGAGATGATTGTGGACTTTAGGAAAGACCCAGCCCCACCATCCCCCATCGCCCTGACAGACTCTCCCACCCCCATTTCCATCGTGGACTCCTTCCGTTTCCTGGTCACCACCATCACCCAGGACCTAGAATGGGAGCCAACCATCAGCTCCCTCATCAAGAAGGCCCAGCAGAGGATGTTCTTCCTTCGGCAGCTGAGGAAACTCAAGCTGCCAACCAAGATGCTGGTGCAGTTATACACGGCCATCATCGAGTCCATCCTCACCTCCTCCATCACCGTGTGGACTATTCACCCCTCTCCCCTCAGGCAGGAGGCTACGGTCTATCCAGACCCATACCTCCCGCCACTTGAACAGTTTTTTCCCCTCCGCCATCAGAGTCATGAACAATAACAGGTTCTGTATCTTAGTTATAGACTTATGGATGTATCTGCACTTGCAGTGTGCGGTGTGTCCACACTTAGACCCGCTGCTATCACTTTATAACACTTAATATCGCTTTATATGCCTACACATCGGTATATACAATCCCGCTGTTGTTCATTGTCAAATTGTTGTTGTCTTACCACACGTCACTTTATTTTATCTTATTTATTTAATATTTTTATGCATGCCCTTATAGCCTTATAGTTTAACGTTCTTAGCTTATTTTTTATCTTAATTCTGTGTTATATGTTCTATGTCGCACGTTTGCACCAAGACAAATTCCTAGTTTGTAAACCTTGTTCTCAAACCATGGCAATAAACCTATTCTGATTCTGATGATCACTCTGGATGAACTGCAGAAATGTACAGCTGAGGTGGGAGACTCTGTCCATAGGACAACAATCAGTCGTATACTGCACAACTCTGGCCTTTATGGAAGAGTGGCAAAAAGAAAGCCATTTCTTAAAGATATCCATAAAAAGTGTTGTTTAAATTTTGCCACAAGCCACCTGGGAGACACATCAAACATGTGGAAGAAGGTGCTCTGCTCAGATGAAACCAACATCGAACTTTTTGGCAACAATGCAAAACGTTATATTTGGCGTAAAAGGCAAGGCAAGGCAAGGCAAGGCAACTTTATTTATACCGCGCATTTCGTACACAAGGCAACTCAATGCGCCTAAAAGCAACACAGCTCATCACCCTGAACACACCATCCCCACTGTCAAACATGGTGGTGGCAGCATCATGGTTTGGGCCTGCTTTTCTTCAGCAGGGACAGGGAAGATGGTTACAATTGATGGGAAGATGGATGGAGCCAAATACAGGACCATTCTGGAAGAAAACCTGATGGAGTCTGCAAAAGACCTGAGACTGGGACGGAGATTTGTCTTCCAACAAGACAATGATCCAAAACATAAAGCAAAATCTACAATAGAGTGGTTCACAAATAAACATATCCAGGTGTTAGAATGGCCAAGTCAAAGTCCAGACCTGAATCCAATCGAGAATCTGTGGAAAGAACTGAAAACTGCTGTTCACAAACGCTGTCCATCCAACTTCACCGAGCTCGAGCTGTTTTGCAAGGAGGAATGGGCAAATATTTCAGTCTCTCATTGTGCAAAACTGATAGAGACATACCCCAAGTGACTTACAGCAGTAATCGCAGCAAAAGGTGGCACTACAAAGTATTAACTTAAGGGGCTGAATAATTTTGCACGCCCAATTTTTCTGTTGTTTATTTGTTCAAAATGTTTGAAATATCCAATAAATTTCGTTTCACTTCATGATTGTATCCCACTTGTTGTTGGTTCTTCAGAAAAAATTACAGTTTTATATCTTTATGTTTGAAGCCTAAAATGTGGCAAAAGGTCGAAAAGTTCAACGGGGCCGAATACTTTCGCAAGGCACTGTATGTCAACTAGTTAGAGGCCTGCAATCACAATATTAGTGTGAGTGTATATATTAATTACTATAGTCTCAGAATTGCAGCCACCGGTCCGTCTATACGCTAACTTTTATCAGCATGTTACTAGCTTTCTACGCTGAGGAAGGAGAGTGGGGAAAGCAGAACATTTGAAGGAAAAAGCACTCAGATCATTGCATTATTGTTATACTGTATCCGGGACGGGGACTGCAAATTAGCCTATGGCTGGAAACCTTATGTACGTTATCATCGGCCACCTAGTCGGTGGATAGTGTTTTCTTGTACAGTCCCTACCAAATAAACAAATAGATGAAAAATAAATAAACAATATAAACAGTTTTTGTTGTTGTTTTTTCAAGGTCAATGACAACTGTATGTATTGCTTTATAGTTAAGTCACTCTAATTTATATTCCATTCATGCTGATGCTTTTTCCACCTTTTCTCCTGGCCCAGTTCTACAGGGGTGCAAAAGGGTGTATTTAATTTTAAAATGTTTGCACCCTCGATTTTAGTCACAATGTATTTCAATGACGAGAAACTCGAATGCACCCTCAAATGGTTCTGGAACCAGCACTGCTTCGCTCTTAAAACTTGTGTCACCCATTTTGTCAGCCACACTAACTTCACTGATGGTCAAATTGCTAAACCATGTATGAGGTATGTAGCAAACCTCTAGATGGCACACCAGGGCAGAGACAGTACTCACTCAGACGGACACAAAGACTGCAGTTTGAACCATTTGTGTTGGTCTCTGCATTTTTAGTAAGTAATCATCATAAAACACACACACACAAACAGTATACTGTACATACATATACACTATACAGTATACACACACACACCTGCACACACATAGTTAATTTATATATATATATATATATATATATATATATATATATATATATATATATATATATATAACTAATACTCTATGACTATGTATGTCCAGGCCAGCATTTCTTTACTCTTGTAAAGAGTAAAGAATTATTATTTTTTTTTACCTGCTTTGGGACTTTTAGGCAGTGCAAGCCCGTCTTCCTCCTGTCTTTGTTACACATACCTTCCCTTTCCCATGTTTATGTAACAGCTCCATCACTGGCCAAGTATGCCCCCACGATGCGTCGATAAGACCCCGTTTGAAGAGATTGAATTATATGGAGATAAGTGTGTCCTTGAGCATGACTGCAGATAACAGATTGGAGTGACACAGCTGACTCTCTTTGTTTTGTTAATTAAAGATGACCTCATCGCTAAAAATGGACGCCGCGCACCTCCTCGTCACGAGCCTCACCATCAGCAGATTGCCGAATGCAGGCAGGGGGCCAAGGGCTTTTTGCATTCCCGTCCCTTTTTCTACTTTTTCCCTCTTCAAATACACATTTTTAGTCTGCAGCTATCTCCCTTCCCTGTAGGTCCAGACATTTTTAATTTTTTTATTTTTTCTGCCAGTCTCTCCCCCTTTCCCAATGACACTTACTGTCGCTCTCACATTAATTGATTGCAGAGGTATCATGTTGGCTGCTTCTTTGCACATTTGTTTGGGAGGTTTATCATTTCATATTGATTGTATTGATTTTAGAAAGCACCAATATTTGCTCTATATTGTTGTTAATCAAAAGTTTCAATTGTCAATCAATGACTGTGTTATGTCACATGGACAGTTTTACAATTGCAACAACATTAACAGATTTTAACATTAACGATAAAACCTCACCTGTATACTCATCAAATTGCCAATGACATATTCAGTGTTGTGTAGTTCATGCAGTCCTCTCTAGTGTGTCTCTCAGATAGTTGAAATACTGCTGTGTAACAAAACATTTTCATGATCTAAAGTTGGCCAACACAGACATCGCATCATACTGATTCCTCAACTCATAACACAATGACGCCAAAATAAGCTCAGTTGTAAAAACTTTGTTTGGAATGTGGTGTTTTGCTGTCTGTCTGCTAATTTAGCTCCAGAAATATTCTCTTGATCTGTGGGCTACCCATTCTTGTCATTGTGGTTTGACTGTATAATGGGTATCCTCTAGCTGAGAGACTTTCGGCAGCCCTTTCTAGTATAGCCCCATGTAACAGTGCAATAAAGATACATCATGCTACTCGAAAATCAATCTGTCAATACAGTGCGGCATCACAGTAGGACACAAGGCAACTGGCTGTTAACATGGCCGGGTTATTCTTAGTGCACACCCAGGGGAGAGAGAAAGAGCCACAGTAATGAGCTGAGTGCAATAAAGCAGACCACACACACGACACATCAAAATGGTGAAGAAAGAGATGGGAGGGTATTTATCCCATCACAAAGCAACTCAATGGATACATGAGAGTGGTAGCAGTTGAGACTAAATTCATTATATGTGTGCAGTATTTCAGCATTTCACTTATTTTTTCTTTGCAGTCCATACCATATCATATCAAGTGGACCATACACATATGTAGCAGCTGGGCAACATGTCTTTCACATGCCACAGCTGGGACCCCTCTCATTAACAGTCAAGGTGAACAGTATTGATTTAGAGCTGGACACTGTGTGCAGCTGCTGCACACTTTTGCCAGTGGCTACAGCTTGACCAGACAGTTCTCAGAGTGAAGGAGGGTAAACAGGTTCATAACTGTCAATCACACTATACTGGAACACAATATTGTATCCCATAATTATATAGTCCTCTTTCAGAGAATTTGCCCCCCCCCCCCCCCTCTTTTTAGATCTCAGTCCCCAAAAATAAAAAAAAATTCAATAAATACAATTATAATGTTAAAGCCTAGTTTTTTATTTCAAGTTAGAAAAATAACATGGTAAGCTGTCAAGTATTAAATGTTGCATCAATACTGGGTATGTATAGTTTATTGTTCGAATAGGAAAATGTGCTCTCTATATTTGACCCATCCTTCAGCAGTGGCCAACTGCAACACAGTGCCCAGTGACCCATATCCTGATCTTGAGCTAGACACTGTCCTAATGTTACAATACTTTCTATTTTTAATACCATGTTGAAAATATTTTTTGTGGGGTGACTGTCTTATAGACAGAAATGACCAATTCCTGGGTTTCCTCCTCGGGTGCCGTGCCAAGCCTTTTTCTTGCCGTTCTGTTTTCAAATCTAGTCATTTAAAACGTATTTTTTTATTCATTTATTTGACAGGAACATTGCAGTTCAACATAGTACAAAACGAGCTTGTAGCTGATGCGATGCAAAAGAGTTTATAGCTAGTGCTAATTTTCAACCTCTGTCATGTTTAAAGAGGGGGTATTAGGTTTTTTTTCAATCACATAGCACCAGTCTATAGCATACTACAATGATGACGTTACCTTCTGTTGGTCTGTATATGCAGTAAATTAAAATAACAGCCTTGAATAAAATTGCTCTCTCAAAATTGCTGTACTGAACGTCTTGAAATAGGCCTCTGTCTCTTTAAGAAGCTTTCCGACACGCCCCCTTCAGCACACTACTGTGGCATTTAAACAACAACACTGTGCGGGGAGGGGGCTCTGCTGAGCTGAGGAGCGGTGGTTGGTGGCTTGGCTGGTGACGAAAGGTCCAGAGGCGTCTCCAGGAGGTGGGGGCGTTCCTAGGAGGACTGAGGCATAGCTACACCTAAAATGGCTGCCGTCTAAGTTTTTACTGATTACTCAAAAATATGTGAATGAGCCAAGGCAACACTCCAGGCATGTGTTTAATGAGGGGATGACATAATAACATGATATAAAGCTTGAAAAAGTCGATTTTACATAATACCCCCCTTTAAAACAATTACAGTTGACCAAATTGCCGGAAAAAAATGCTGCACACAAATAAAAACAAAGTCAAACAATAAACAGGTTAATTTTAAGGAGCTGTAATACCTGATGCATTTATATGAATTTGATGAGAGGACTCAATTCAAAGTGTCTGAGAGTCTACAATGCTATTAGCTTGAAGAACAAATAACTTTCGATAAGCAGATAGAAGAAAAAGTGGCTGTGGATGTGTCTTTCAGTGTTGTTTTCTTTAATGGTGTGCACCTCAAAGAGGAAGTATAGACCATTCTCCATAGTTAGGTATTGCTGCTGAAAGTTTGGCAGCTCACAGAAAACAAAGACCCTAATTTGTTTGTTCGTTAATATGAAGCTTGTGTTGCGTTTGTTTGACGATTAGTCCACTGCTCAAACGTCTATTTGCCTGAAAGTGGTTTACAGTAAAACTAGAACAGAAGAAAGGGTAGAGTAGGGATAGGACAAGCTGACAAAAAGAGGATCTAAGAGGCTGACGATTGAATGGGAGAGAAAGTTCTTATAAAATATCAGCCCATTTGTAGTGCACGTTGAGGTCTATCTCTATGAAGCTTTACAGTCGAAGCTCCCCCCGGAGCCGGAAGTAAAAATCCCATTCATAATATCTCTAGACTTGTCAAAATCAATCTTTTTGAAAGTTTTGGATAAAATGTTAAATCTTCCAGTTACCACAGAGCTGATTAGCCCTTTATATTAGGGCTGAGACAATACACTTTTGTCATTTGATCCGATACATATCACGATATGCAGGGGCCACCTGATACGTATTGTGATACAGTAAGTAATTCTGATACTTGTTTACCTTAAAATGTGTAAAAAGAAAACATTCACATGTCCAAAGTTTATTAACCAAATGGCATTTATTGAAGTGTAACGACTGAAAAGTGCATTAACACAAAATTTAACAAACTGCTGTGTAACTGTTATTGGAAAACAAAGGAGTGCATGATAAAAATGCCTCCAAACACAAGTATTGAAAGTATTGCGATACTTGATTGCATCGATACTGAGTATTACAGCAAAAAGTGTTGCGATACGATATTTTGTCCCAGCCCTACTTAATATCTTAAACCCTTGAAGCACACTTCAAAAGTTTGAGGTCATCCAGATAATGTAATGTTTTCCATGAAAGTATGGAATAGCCTTTCTTTCTTAGAACAAGAATAAACTGTCGAGTTTCAGAGGGAAGATACTTTTTCTTTTTTTTTACAACTCATTTGACGAACCAACGACGACAATCTTGTCAACATGGCTGAGGGAGTAACGCAAACATCTCCGTGTGAAAGCTGTCGGATGTATCAACAAGAAATTTGCCTACTACGGGACAAAATTTTTGCCTTAGAGACGGAAAAAGGACTTAATGACACGCTGCCTGTGGAACCCGGTAAGAAGACTGGAAAAACTGATACTTGCAACCTAAAGCTAAACGATAACATTCCCAAAACTTAAGAGACAACCTGGTGCTAGGCCAAAGCAAAGACAACATGTTGGTAAAAATGCACCTGGAATAAAGTTAACAAACAGATGTTCACCTCTCTCAGAGGATGAGTATAACGAACAGAAAAAGTCAGAGAGAAAAAGAGAACAAGAAGTCAAAACAAAGATGGAGAGAAAAACTGTGCCAAGTGTCAAGGCCAGAGATCCTGGTGCTTGGAGACGGAGCCAAATCTAATATAAACAATGAGCTGATGACCACCAGCACTTATCTGAGTGGCACAGTTTCTGACATCATTGATGTTCTAAACAAGGAGATTACAAATAACCCTGAGATAAATAAACTTGTTATACATGTTGGTGCTGTTGACATAAAAAACAGAGAGTCTGAAGTCCTGAAAGAAAAGTTTAATAAACTTTTTGAGAGACTTGATTCTCTGGATAAAGATGCAATACAAATTTTCATCAGTGGACCTATCCCAAACATCGATGGGAGAATAAACACATTCTCCCGGCTGTTTCAGTTGAATACATGGCTGTCCAATGTCTGTGAGTCAAGAGGACTGTATTTCATAGAGAACTTTAATCTTTTCTGGAAACGCGACGATCTGTTTAAAGGAAATGGCCCACATTTGAGCAGAGGTGGAGTGAGACGACTGACGGAAAATCTCCTCCATGCTCTGCAAAATCAGTGGAGGCCTGAGTGGCAAGAGAGAGCAGAGAGGAGCATGAGAAGAGCTCCTGGCTCGCCAGCAAAGGTTTTTTCTGCATCCCCAATAAAAGATTCAGTCGCAGCGGCATCATCTGCACCTACAATAAAGGACTCAGCCACATTTAAGGATCCAGCCACAGCAGCGCCATTAGCGCCTACAGTAAAGGACTCAGCCACAGTTAAGGATCCAGCCACAGCTGCATCATCAGCGCCTACAGTAAAGGACTCAGCCACAGTTAAGGATCCGGCCACAGCAGCGCCATCAGCGCCTACAATAAAGGACTCAGCCACAGTTAAGGATCTGGCCACAGCAGCACCATCCACATCTGCATCTCCGGGGAAAAGCTCCGCTTCAGTACCACATGCATCTATAGTAAATGATTCAGCCGAAGGAGCACTTTCATCAATTCCACCACATGCCTTGAGCCCGACTGCTACATCTACACCCTCCAGAGATTTTTCTGAATCATTCCCATCCCCAAACTCACCTATTGATTCCCCAACCATTTTGAAACCTTAATAAAACAAGGGATTAAAATGACTCCCCTCACTCCAGTCATGTCAAGACCAAGGCTTTCATCCCCAAAGAAGTATCCTGCCCCTCTCCCACCTCCGCTTTTTTCACCCAAGGTCTCCCCAGCTTGGCCCCCACCACCGGTGCCCACAGCTGTTATCTCCAGCAGCTTCACTGCTGCTGTCTAGGACATTAGGGGCCTCTCCGTTGCTACCATGCATAGCAAACTCAAAACCAACCAGAGGTCCATAGAGGGAGTGTGTTCTTCTGAAACAATTAGTACTGTCAAACAACATAGATTAGATAAGAGAGGGACAGTCAGACCAATCAAAGAACTCTAATCCATATCCCTTGATAAATCTCAAACATGCTGTACTCAATGTCAGATCATTAAAAAATCCTTTTTAATAAAAAAAAATAAAAATAAAAAAACGCAGTTTTGATTGAGTGTAGTCCATCAAATTTTAATTTTGTGTCTTAAACACGCCAAAACCAAAGGGGCGGGGTGTCTGTGCCATATTCAGGGACAATAAAGTCACCCACAAATTGTCATTTGGGGTTTTTCAATCATTTGCGTATGCGTCTTTCAAAATGGCGATACAACAATCTTCCATATGTAACCCTACAGTGGTAATTCTGCTTGTAGGCAGGCTAATAATCTATGGTAGGTGTTATCAAAAATCTAGGTTCGATGAGGAGGTTGATGTTGTGCTAATTATAAGGTCAGAAGACCATAGATTTCAATCCAAATGAAGCACAGGATAACAGATTAACGTTTTAAGTAATGTGGTTCTTATTCAAATTTGTTTTCTTATTTCCTTATTCAAAAACTAATATTTAGTTCAGTTCAAAACAAAATTGACATAGTGTACAAATCGGCCACAAATTCTTTTGAGATCTCATAAACCCTTGAGTGCACTCAAATTTTAATTGTCCAATCACCCCTTCAATACTTAGCGTCCATGTCAAACAACCCAATTGGACCGTTGCAGCGCTGTGGACCAGGGAACCAGGCACCAGGGCGAACAGAGAGGAATCCAGCGTCGGCGGAAGGAACACCAGAGATCCAGGACCAGAAGAAGCTTCTAAAAAAACCAGTCTACACAAAAATGTGCAGAAAATTAACTAATGTTCAAATGAATGTCTTTGTTTTAATCTTTCACTACTTAATAGTCCATATTTTCAAGAATAAAACTTAAAATGTATAACCTATAAACTGGAATTGGGTAACAAAAATTACAGTGTATCACATTAAATCAAAATAGACATTCTTTGCACCAAACAAAATTATGTCCGTTCAAAATACATTTATCAATGTACAAAAATGAGAAAACACAACAAAATGTACCTGTGGGGTAACATCCACTGCTATTGTAGATAACCAGACTGGTTTTGTATCCACTGTAATCCACTGTAACGTTGAAATGTATATTTTTAAGTCATTTCACAATTTTAGCTTCAAGCTAATCAACACAAAATTATAGTTTTCACTCACCGAGATAACTTTGTTTTATAACAGGTGTCGTCTAAGTTTCAATATTTTTCAACCTCGAGGATATGTTTCGTTTTCTGAATCAATTTTAAATCTTAATATTTGTTTCTACTCAGGCTCACGTGTTTTAGGCTTTTGCTTATGTGCTCAAGTCAAGATGGATGCCAATGAACAGCAGAAGAAGAATGGTTTATGGTGCGCTGCCACCTAGTGGCGAACTAGATATTGCACTTTACTCTAGTTTTAAATGTTTGCATTACAGTTCGTTTTCAGGACTTTATTGGGGCATAATTGACAGGGTTACACATACTTTATATGAATATTTACAAACCACCACAGAATTGTTTTATCGAAGATTTTATTGAATTACTTTCATTCATATTGACTGATTTTGATTGTTTAATCATTTCAGATGATTTTAATGTGGATGTGACCAATGACATGCATGCAAAAGAACTTAGTGCTGTTCTTGAAATGTTTGGTTTAACTCAGCATGTGAGTGACGCGACTCACAACAACACACTCTAGATCTAGTCATTACAAAAGGTGTTAATATATCAAATGTGAATGTTGTTGATGTTGCTTTATCTGATAATTTGTGTGTCTTCTTTGACCTGTCTGTTACACCCAAACCAGAGGATGGGCCTGGAGTTATTCAAAGAAGACACATAAATGATACAACAAGGACACGGTTTATGGAAATGATCAGATTTGAAAATCCTCCATGTTCTAATGCTGATAATCTGTTGGACTCTTACACATCAAGCTTAAATGTTTTGGATACTATTGCTCCTGTCAAGGTTAAAATGGTTAACAATAGACAAAAGGCACCTTGGAGAAGTGAAGATTCGGTCAGGGCACAGAAAAGGGAGTGCCGAAAAGCCAAACGGAAATGGCGCAAGTCAAAGCTCCAGGTTCATTTTGAGATATACAAAGAAGTGCTTTGTGAGTTCAACCAGATTTTGCGTGGAGAAAGGGAGAAGTACTTCTCTAAAATCATCACAAACTGCAGAAACAATTCTCGCGTTCTGTTTTCCACAGTGAACAGATTAACTAACCCTCCAGTTTCACTGCCCTTAGAACTAATCTCTACATCTAAGTGCAATGAGTTTGCAATATTTATTTATGACAAAGTCCAAGGCATTAAAAATGCCATCATTTCTACTACACAAATAGCAACCCTGCCACCAGATAAACACCTTGAGCTGACACATTTCACACCTGTTACTGACAAAACAATGGAAGAGGTTATCTCCGGTCTGAGTTCATGCACATGCTGCCTTGATGAATTGCCCACTAGATTTCTGAAGTCTGTGCTGACCAGCTTGTTACCACAACCACAACAGTTAGTTAACATCTCATTTGAGACGGGAGCATTTCCAAAGGCCTTGAAAACCGCAGTCATTAACCCTCTTCTAAAGAAGAGCAGCCTTGATCCCAAGATACTGAACAACTACCGGCCCATATCAAACCTACCATTTTTAGAAAAAGTCCTAGAGAAAATAATATATCAACAGCTCACTTACTTTCTCCTATCTAACAATGTGTTTGATACTTTCCAGTCAGGATTTAGGCCCCACCACAGCACTGAGACAGCTCTGATCAAGGACACAAAGACACAAAGACAAAGTGTTATCAGTCACCTTGAGTCTCTCTCTCTAAAACCAAAAAATCAGGTTAGAAATCTAGGAGTAATCTTGGACTCAGACCTGAACTTAAACAGCCACATTAAAGCAATAACATCATCAGCTTTTTATCATCTGAAAAACATTGCTAAGATCAGAGGAATAGTGTCAAAACCAAACTTGGAGAGACTCATCCATGCATTTGTCTCCAGCAGGTTAGACTACTGTAACGGCTGCTCACTGGCCTTTCTAAACGAGCTGTTAGAGCTGCAGTACATCCAGAACGCTGCTGGCCGAGTGGCAAGAAGAAAGCCATTATTGAAAGGAGGCCATAAGAAATTCCGTTTGAAGTTTGCTAGAAGTCATATGGAGGACACAGCTACCATGTGGAAGAAGGTGCTTTGGTCAGATGAGACAAAAATTTAACTTTTTGGCCCAAATACAAAACGTTATGTATGGAGCAAACCTAACACTGCTCATCGTCCTGAGTGCACCATCCCCAGTGTCAAATATGGTGGGGAGAGCATCATGCTATGGGGCTGCTTTTCCTCAGCGGGGACTGGGAGGATTGTAAGAATAGTTGGGAAGATGGATGGAGCCAAATACAGGGACATTTTGGAGGAAAACTTGCTGGAGTCAGCAAGAGAATTGAGGTTGGGGCAGAGATTCACCTTCCAGTAGGACAATGACCCTAAACACAAAGATGAATCTACAATGGAATGATGGAAAAACAATGGAAAATCGGTGGAAAGACCTGAAAACTGCTGTTCACAAAAGCTCTCCTTCTAATTTGACAGAGCTTATGCACGCCCCACTTTTCAGTTTTCTGTTTTTTGAAAAATAACAGAATCATGTATCATTTTGCTTTCACTTCACAGTTGTTGTTGTTACTTGTGTGTGAACTTTAAGTAAAGTTCAAAATAAAATCTTTATGCTTAGGGTTGTAAACACTGTAAGTGTGTGTGTGTGTGTGTGTGTGTGTGTGTGTGTATATATATATATATATTTATTTTAGTTTTTGTCGAGAGGTTTAACCGTTCGCCTTTATTAATGCCTGGAACCTCATTACCAGCTCTGTCTCTTTATAATGTGATAGTTTCTGAGGCTTTAATAATGTGGAATTATTAAATTTGCAGTAAAAAACTATCATCTGGCGATGTGCGCCAATATAACAAGAAGCCTATGGGCCACCAAATCATTTAATGTGATCTTTATTGAAAAAATAAGGACATTTTAAGTGAATCCAAACTTTCTTTTATATAGTTCAGGCTTATAAAGCATTACTTTAGCATAATAGATTACTGGAGCAATTTCCCATTCCAAAAGTTGTGAGTTTAAGTTTTTTTTTTTTTTTAATCTACACATTTTTTGGGGTAATGATATTAATGATACTGATTAGCTATTTTCTAATTGCAAATCTAGCAGTATGTGCTTGAGGTCCTGCTCAAGAAACTGGAGACATTTCTATGACTTCTATGTGCCGCTGCCTGAACTGTTTTTCTGCCACCTTTCCTTGGGTTTCCTCTTTGAGCTGAAAAAGGTCTAATGTGCGAACTCGCTGACCCTGCAGATTCTCTCTCACACACACTCGTATAAACAGCTAATGGCTCCTGCAATTACAGTGCGCCTTTAATTAGTGTTAAAGAAATGTTGCCATTTTTTTGTTTTTCTTCAGGAAACTTTCTCATAACATTAAATGCAATACCACTGCACCACAACTTTTTACTGCGAGCTTACTGCTGGATTGTATGTGCAAGGAAAGTAGTCCTGTGTACATTATTTGTAATGGCTTCTTTTTTTTCACCCATGGATCATCTGGCACTTCAAGCTTACAAAAAAAAAAGCTTTAAAATAAATCACACTAAAGCCACCTTTGTTTTTTGTTTCTCACCAGGAACAATGTTTTTAAAACTTGGGATTTTTCTCATTTTCATCGTTGTAAAAAATGCGGGTCAGTCTAGGTCAGGAGCCGTTTCTGTTGTGGCCATAACCTTTGGACAGATTGTATATGATATCGCTTTGCACAAATAAACTTTCATGACTTCTCCACAGCTGCTACATCATTGCTCCAAGGCCATGTGTTGGTTCCAGCCAAAATATTTTCCTCTCTTCTCTATGTTCTCTACGTCTTTATCCCATTATTTTAGTATTATTTCTGACTTTTGCCAAAGAGGTCACCTGGCATTTACCATCAGGTTTTAATCTCTTTGTTGAAGAGCGAGAACACACAAAATGGCTTTTACCATAATAGAATTTTGGGGGCCTTAATGTTTGCCAGCTGTGTGTGCTGTTTTGCCCACAGTATTGACAGAAAAGTTGACGGACCGCAGACCTACCCTTGTGGAACCCCCTCTGAATTGTGGAAAGAGGAAATACTGCTTGTGGGTGGGTTCAAATGTCCTCTTTTTGATGGTGCTGTGAACTTCTGTTTTGAGGGCTGGATAGCTTGAGATCATTTTTGACAGATATAAAAGTATTTTTGTCAAACACATGTCAATAGCCTAAAGCCCGAACTTGTTAATTTGGACTGTCATCAGTTGTTTTTGTTTTTTATGGCACTTTGGTCAGTTGTAATTGATTTTGCATGATCGTGAAACACCACAGCCCCTGGGTAAGCATATTGAAGTAGTTCAACTTTGAACCGATTGTGACAACTTATTTATTAAAAGCATCCACGCAATCAATAATATCTACACCAGTGGCTTTAACCTTGTTGGAGGTATTGAATCCCACCAGTTTCATATGCACATTCACCGTACCCTTCTTAAATGGAAAAGCAGGGCGTGTCATCACGAATCATACGAGTCGGGTGTGACCTCCGCCAAACCCCTGAGAGTCACCAAACTCCTGAACCCCTGAACTTAAATAGGTGATTTTTATTTTATTTTTATTATTTATTTATTGGGGGGGGGGGGGTCAGGAATTGCTGCCAATTCCTGACCGTTCATTGTACAGATTCCTTACTTAAAACCTTTAGGTAGGTACACTATGAAATTGTACAATATGAAATTGTTTTTAGTATTGCACTTATGGAAAGTACTTTGGTTAAGCAGGCGCTGATGTAAATGTACAAGAGCGGTCCCTCCCTGAGCTTTTTCCTCCTACCGACCAATATTTAGCATGGAACGGAGGTGAGTGAGGTGGCAGTGGATGAGCGGGGGTGTGCCAACTCTGTTATCTTTCTCTCGGGACACGGCCAATGTTGAACTCACAGTGGAATAAAGTTTGTAGTATGTCCTGTGGTAGCTTGAAAATGCTAAATGAAGTACATGAGGCTGTGCGATGTTAATGTGAAGATGAGGAGAAAGAACGGAAAGAAGAATAAGTGCTTGTTGCAGACAGCTGGTAGCAGCAAGTAGGGGAAAGCTGCAGGCCCAGAGGTGCAGTAGATCCTCCTCCTTCGCCTGGATAGTGCGCCCTCTGTTGGTACAGTGGATCTAGACGTCGGCTTTTAACCTAGCTATTTAAATGTTTAATTTCTTATGAACAAATTTGAAAAGCGTAGATGTGTCTGTTGATTTATAAAGATAACAATTTCAAACAGGATACAAATTGCTTGTTATTTTTTGTTCCCAAATGACTCTGACTTAAAAAACCCAACCTAACCCTAACAATATGATTGTGAAATTGTATTAACAATAATACAATGTATTAACAAATCTAAATTACCCAAAATAAGACTAACGATCTAATTGTAAAGATTAAAATATGTACTTTATACAAATAATACCGTTGTGGATCTGCCGCACCGTCGTGGTTCTGCTGCGCCTCCGGACTGCAGCTTTCTATTATTGTTGGCACATATCAGTCTACCCTGTCTTTCTAAGCCACGACACTGTGACCTGGCCACGCAAGCACTAGCGCACTGTTTGTTTGCACTAGTCTGCGCTAAACATAGTTGTTGTGCCAGGTGGAAGATTGGGCCCCCTCTGCTTTCTTAACATCTGCCAAACAATGCTCAGGATGGTCTATGAGCCTATGTTGTCAGCAGCATCATGTACGCTCTTGTCTGCTGGAGCGGCAGCCTGCAGGTGTGCGACACTACAGACTCAACAAGATCCTCAGAAAGGCCAGTCAAGTTATGAGGAAGGGTCTGCTGGTGCGCTGCAAGAACAGACTGTTACTGCCACACTGTTCCGCTGAGAGGCACAGGAAATCATCACTGCCTATCTTAAAATGCTGGGTGTTTTTATAATGAGGATTCCTCGATTTAGTAGAGAGGTTAAGCTTCATAAAAATGCACAAGTGTGCGTTTTTATGAAGAAAGCATGAACGTTTTATTACAGATAGCCCATACCATAAGGTTTATTTTTAGATGTGGAGGTAAGCTGTATTTGACCTCTGATGACCGTGAGAGGTCATTGACCTCAAAATGCCAAAATGCAGATTTTTTAAGCCTGTATGTAACAAAATCATATTCAAAGTGTATAAAATAGTGTATTTCTATGCATTTAAAATTTCTAAAACAAGTGGCTATATTATTTTGCATTGTCTTTACAACTTCAAGGAGGACAAGTTAATGGTATTTGTTATTAAATTAGTGATACACCGATCCAGATTTTTTGCTTAAATGCATTATAAATAATGTTATATCAGTGATTCTGTAACAGTATTTCTCAAACTAAAACGCAAACACTAGTAGCCAATATTAGCCTATTTCACTACTTCAGGTGTGACTCAGTCATAGTTTCTGTTGCAGCCTTGACTGATTGAAGCTAGCATTAGCATGCTGCTGCTAACTGCAGTATTTTCAATTTTAAAAACACATCTGTTTGAGTTGGCTTTCAATCAAAGTTGATTTGAACTTTGCACTTAAATGTTTATCTGTTAATATCTGTTTATCTTGATGCCACAGAAACTAATAATTATCGGCCTATATCTAATCTGCCATTCATGGGAAACATCTTGGAGAAAGTTGTATATGACCAGCTGACAGAATTTATTCTTGTAAATAATGTTTTTGATGTGTTTCAGTCGGGCTTTAGACCCTACCACAGTGCTGCGACGGCCTTGATCAAGGTGACGAATGACATCAGGCTAAATGCAGATGCAGGCAAGGTCACAGTTTTAGTTCTGCTGGACCTTAGTGCTGCGTTTGACACAGTGGACCATGGGATTTTACTAGAGAGGTTAAAAACCTGGGTGGGAATCTCGGGAAAGGCTCTCGAGTGGTTCAGATCCTACCTTGAGGACCAAAATGACTATGTTGTGATGGGAAACTGTGTCTCAGACCGGCATTGACCTGTGGGGTTCCCCACGGGTCGATTCTGGGGCCCCTCTTGTTAAATTTGTACATGCTTCCATTGGGTTAATTAATATCTAGTAACAATGTGTCCTATCACAATTACGCAGACGATACTCAGATCTATGTTTCACTGACAGAGGGTGAATCTGGGCTTGTAGATACACTGTGTCATTGCACAGATTAGTGTGTGGCTGCAAAACAACTTCCTTCAGTTAAATACAGATAAAATGGAGATAATTCCTTTTGGCCCACAAAAACACAGAGAGGTTGTCATTGGTCGTCTTGCGGCTCTTTCACTAAAACCAAAAAATCAAGTTGGAAATCTAGGGGTAATCATGGATTCAGACCTGAATTTTAACGGTCATATTAAGTCCATTACATCAGCGGCCTATTTCACCAAAAAAACATTGCTAAAATAAAAAACATAGTGCCTAACCCAGATTCCGTTTGTCTCCAGTCGGTTAGACTATTTTAACGGCCTGTTCACTGGCCTTTCTAAACGAGCTGCAGTACATCCAAAATGCTGCTGCTAGGGTACTGACCAGAACCAGGAAATACGTAGCCTGGCATCCAGACTAATCTCCGATGTTTATTAATTAATAACCAGGAGACTAGTCTGGCGACCCTGCCGTAACAAAGCCACTGCTTGAGGCGGGACTAATGTGGGCCAAAAGACCCGCATAGCAGCCAATGAGAACATAGCGGATGTGATGACAGTAAATAAGACAAGAAAGTTGTAGTCACTTTATGCCTACGGTAGTCACCATTAGGGATGGGCACCGTTCGCTTTCTTTCGATACCACTACTTTAACGGTACTTTTTTCTGTGCCTATTTCATTTTAATTCAATTAAAATAACGTGTATAAAAAAGTGTTGTTCGAGAAAAAGTCCTAAAACAGCAAAACAGAAGCTCCACAGGCCGCAGCAGCGTCACCTGTAACTTCGTGTTCTGAGCACAATTTCCCCTTAAGCAGCGATAAAAAGAAATAAAGGACATTATTACCTCCTGAGCTGCAGAGACAGATCCACATCAGGACACGGTTTCTTTCGGATAAACCTTTCTAAACACACTGCGCTTTGACGAAGCGAAAACACTTTCCCTTCAAAGATCCTTACATGGTGTGAGCGCACAATCTGCCACTAATAATGTACAACAACTGTACCAAAAATGTCTAATACAGAGTGAGCGCTCACACTTTTCCACAAACAATCTTTGATATTCCCCTCGCTGCAGCTGCTTGTAAAGTTGTAAACTCAGCCTCCGGGTCTGTCGCTAAAGGTAAACACGTCTTTCTTGTTGTCACTGCTCTGTTCTGTTTTTCAATTTGCCTAAAAACACACGTTTCTTATTCAGTCCTGGTTTATAATAACTGGTTTAGTTTGGCTCTGGGTTTTACAACGGTGTAAGTCCTGGACCTGGTTTAGTCCTGGCTCAGTCCAGCCGCAGACCGCGGCTGAGCCATCTCTATTACAAATGTTTAGTACGTTATAGTTTTGCTTGGCTTTAAGTTATAGCTTTAAGTTATAGTTTTGCTTCGCTCCATTTGCGCTGAAGCAGCTCATTATCTCCGCACACGTCCATGTTGTTCAAAGATATGTTTAAGTTATTTACCACATACAGAGAGCTGCTGTAAAACGTTCTTCTGCTGTGGTCGCTTGCATGGTTGGTAGCTTAGCTTCTCAGTGTACTACGGAGGATGGCATCAATGGTTGCTTGTGTAGAAAAACTACAAAACAAAAGCGCAAGAACGTGACGCTCGGTCAGGGAGCTGCTCTGATTGGTCGGTAGGTTCCATATCGCAACGTCACTTCCTTTGAAGCGCCCAATGGAGCGTTGCCAGACCCTCTTCTGTAAAGAAGCGGGGTCTGGTTGGCGAGACTAGGAAATACGACCATATTAGTCCACTGCTCCGGTCTCTGCACTGGCTTCCTGTCGCTCAGAGAATACAATTCAAAACTTGTGGTCCCCTTCATGGTTGGGCACCAAAGTACATCTCTGACATGTTAAAGATCCGCATGAAGGGGCCCCTGGTGGTTCTTAGAGTCATGACTCAACACGGTGAGGCTGCATTTTAGGTTTATGCAGCAAAGGTGTGGTACAGTCTCTGTGAGGATGTGAGACAGGCCTCAACCCTGACTATGTTTAAGTCCAGGTTGAAAGGACACTTATTTACTACCGCCTGTGGCAATTGATTGTATTTTAACTAATTTTTAATATATATATATATATATATATATATATATATACACATATTTTCATTTTTTTATATATATTTATGGATTTGTTTTATTGTTTTTATTGTGTTTATGGTGTTGATGTGAGGCATTCTTTGTAAAGTGTAGTTTGTAAGTATGTAGCATGGTAAATGGTAAATGGTAAATGGTCTCAACTTATATAGCGCTTTTCCACCTACATTAGGCACTCAAAGCGCTTTACAGCAAGGAACCTCTCACCCATTCATACACCAATGTACGCAGACACTGGAGGCAAGGTGGGTGAAGTGTCTTGCCCAAGGACACAACGACAGCATGCACCTTCAGGAGGTGCATTATCATAGTTATTTCGTAATTAGTTGTTACGTTACGTAATCTGTATTGCTCTGTTTTGGGGTATGGTCGGGTGTGTAGGGTCTATTTTGTTTTGCTGTTGTTTCCTTGTTGCTATTTTGTTCCTTTGTTGTTCCACTATGTTCTTGTGAAATGATGATTTTAATTGTATTGATTTTGGGGGTGGGCGCTTATAAGCTCTTGCTTCGGCCCACTCCTTTTGAGCAGAGTGTTTGCTGCTCACATAAACAATTAAACTAAACTAAACACATTGAGTTGCTTTGTGCATGAAATGTGCTGTATAAATAAATGTGCCTTGCCTATAATTGTATTTTATGGCATTAAAGTGTGCCATGATGCTTAGTTGAACATCAGTAAAATTGTTAATTAACCCCTTAACTGCTGTCTCCCCTGATCAGGGGGCTAGGATTAGGGTTAGTTAACCCTAATCAGGATATAATTGGGGTTAAGAACGGCAAATGTAACGCAAGTTGTGTTTCATTCACACAGATCTCACACATATTTTTAGAAACTAGAAGGTCTTGGCTTTCAAATTAGGTATGACACTGGCATATAGACTGTAAGCTCCCCAGTCAATACGCTTTGAGACTTGGATGTAAATATTGTTAACCCTAATCCTTAACCCTAACCCTAGGGTGGAAGTTAAGTGGTTAAAGAGTAAAACAGCATTGTGGTCAGGTCTAGCTAATTGAATTGGATTCCATTGGATTCATTGCCCCTTAAAATGTAGGTTTTGACACTAAGATCAGAACTATAGGTCAATTAGAAGCTAAAAGATTGTGAAAAATAAGTTTTACGGTAGCCATTTTGAAAAATCCAAGATGGCTGCCTTCAGAGGTCAAATCCATTTTACCTCCACATCTGAAATTAATGCCTATAATATGTAATAACACTGGTAGAAATGTTATGCTTTCTTCACAAAGTGCAACATTTTTGTGCTTAACCGCTCTACTAATTGGGAATCAAGAATTTCAGATTGTGATTCTGAACTTCTGTGTGCTCAAACTTTTAGGTGTGTTAAACAACACAATTAAATTAATTAGGTTGTTATGTATCACTGTTACAATTTTATTTTTTTATCTTTTAAATGACACAATTTATCCCCCTTTACCGTAGCTATGTGCATTCTTTTGGCAACTACAATCTCTGTTATTGCACCACATTTAATGCCTTTCTGCAGTATGTCTTCACCTGGTGTGTCATCCTGCTGTCCCCCTAAATAAATAATTATGCTATAAGCCACTGAAGAACCACGGTGCTCAACATTTGTCTTTTGTTTAGTCTCCTTGAGCCACAGAATTGCTCCACTCACAATGTAATGGGTATATGAGACACATGGACACATGCTCAGCTCACGTCTCATGTGGCCGTCTCTATTAATAACTGTTCATTCACTTTTGTCTTAAGTGCAGTATGTATGCAGCTTTGCCGCAAGTTATATGATGTGCTTAGAGACTGGTATTTTTTTTTTATTTTGAATAATAATAATAATATTTGTAACATTTGAGATTAGAAAGAGTCAATGATGAGCCAATCCCAGATTATTGAGAGGGTTAAATTGAGAGAATGGTTACTGCTTCTATTGTGTACATTTAGTTTGGTCAACAAAACCAAAACAAACCTTGATGATAGAGCGTATGCGTGTGATGTGAGGTCATAACATATCAAGAAAATTGAGTGTCTATGTCTGCAATGTTATTCTTATGTTATTTATGTCCATTCATTTGAGGTTCATAACCTCTACCCTGTGTATCTGACATGTTTGTGACCCAGCGGCTGTATGGTTAGCATGATGCCTTTACTTTTGATTACGGTGGCCTCTGCAACGCTTCAGGATTAACTGTTTTGTAGGTTTTCTAGTGAGAGGGTCCATCTGCATTGACCTACGAGAATATATTATATGTATATATATATACATACATACACACACAGTGCCTCTCAAAAGTACTAATACACCTTAAACTTTTGCACACACAAGACAGACAACTGTGAAGTGAAAGAAAAATGATACATGATTCTGTTTTTTTTTATAGAAAAGTGGGGCGTCCACAAGTATTCATACAGCATTTCTCTGAGTGCAATAAATTGCCTTTATAACATTCCTAATGACTGCAGAATTTTCACATCTTGCCCTAACCATTAAATAGAGACCACGTGTGCATAATCTTCTCCAAGTATAATTACAGCTGTTCTGTGAGGGCCTCAGAGCTATGGTCGGAGTGTATTGGTCACTAAACAACATCATGAAGGCCAAGGAGCACACCAGAGAGCTTTGGGATAAAGTTGTGGAGAAGTTTAAAGCAGCGTTAAGTTATACAAAGATTTCCCAAGATTTGAACATTTGAGGGGCTAGACCCCAAACGTTACTCTAGTCTGATGAAGGGCTAGCCCCGAAACGTTACTCTGGTGTGAATAAACTGGTGAGCATATTTCAGTTGTGCGGATCTTTTTTCCTTTTTCCAAGATTTGAACATCTCATGGAGCACTGTTCAATCAATCATTCGGAAATGGAAAGAGTATAGCACCACTGCGAACTTACCAAGACACAGCCGTCCACCTAAACTAACAGACCGAACAAGGAGAGCACTGGTAAGAAATGTAACCAAGTGCCCCAAGATAACTCTGGAGGAGCTGCGACGTACTGCCGCTGAGCTGGGGTAATCTGTACATGGGACAACTATAAGTCGTACTCTACACAAATCTGGCCTTCATGGACGAGTGGCAAGAAAAAAGTCATTATTAAAAGGAGGCCATAAGAAATCCTGTTTGAAGTTTGCTAGAAGTCATATGGAGGACACAGCTAACATGTGGAAAAAGGTGCTTTGGTCAGATGAGACAAAAATTGAACTTTTTGGCCCAAATGTAAAATGTTATGTATGGCACAAACCTAACACTGCTCATCGTCCTGAGTGCACCATCCCCAGTGTCAAATATGGTGGGGAGAGCGTCATGCTATGGGGCTGCTTTTCCTCAGCAAGAGAATTGAGGCTGGGGCGGAGATTCACCTTCCAGCAGGACAACGACCCTAAACACAAAGCTAAATCTACAATGGAATGGTTTAAAAAAACATATTAATGTGTTAGAATGGCCCAGTCAAAGTCCTGACCTAAATCCTACTGAAAATCTGTGGAAAGACCTGAAAACTGCTGTTCACAAACGCTCTCCTTCTAATTTGTCAGAGCTTGAGTTGTTTTGTAAAGAGGAATGGGCTAAAATGTCAGTCTCTAGATGTGCAAACCCTGTAGAGTCATACCTCAAAAGACTTGCTGCTGTTATTGCAGCAAAAGGGGGTTCCACAAAGTATTAAGTCATGCTGTATTAATACTTGTGCACGCCCCACTTTTCGGTTTTCTAGTTTTTGAAAAATAATAGAATCATTTTTCTTTCACTTCACAATTGTCTGTTACTTGTGTGTGAACTCAAAATAAATGAGTTATGTTTATGGTTGTAAACATGACAAAATGTGCAAAAGTTCAAGATGTATTAGTACTTTCGCAAGGCACTGTGTTTATTACCTGCTGAGAAAAATCAAAACATCAATGTACATTTCCAGTGTAGTAGTGGCAGCTTCTGAGAGCCACACAGGGTAAGCTTACAGTCATGAAGCCGCACACGGCCCCACGGCGTGCGCTATTTCTCTGACTTTTTCAACCTGAAAACTGATCGACAATAGGCGTATGTATAAAACTGCCTTTTTTGCGTGGCATTTGTTTGCTAAAGCATGTGTCGACTACGCAAACCAAGCAGCTGTGTGGCTGTGCTGCCCCTCCTCCTCCCAGTATGTAAATACACACAGACAAAGTCACGCCCCTACAGCGGCTCCGAAATCTCCCAAAAACAAGCAGGTTTGAACCTAAAAGTTTACGCTTTTAAATATATCAATACTGGTAGCTTAAACATGGAGAGGCTTCTTCGTGACTTCAACTGAACGATTCTGCAAAAAAGTGAAAATCACCAATTTTCAAAAAAATATCTTTGTTTACGTTTTTCTCCAGACGCAGGCTGCCGACTTGTGTCTTTGGATTCCAGGGCGGGTCACATATAAGTAAAACAGCGAGGGGTGTAGACATGAGGAGGAGGAGAGGGATGGAGACAGGAAGAGAGGGGACATAACAGAATGAAGAATAGACATATACCTCTTGCTGGCAGTTTGGAAACTGGAGCACAGTAACCAGATGATCTTTAAAGTGGATCAGCCGGTTGTTCTCTGGCGGAAACTTGGCATAGAGATTTTCTTCCTGCATTCGGCCGGGCTGGAGCTGTTGGGAAGAAGAAGAAAAAAAAGATCTCAGAGTCTGTATCTGTACTTTCTGGTTTAGTCTCAGTTAGTAGTTAGCCCTGGTTTGAGTCAAAGGATTAAACAGATCCTGTACATTAAACTCTTGATGAATACTTTTACTTTTGACTTATAACGCACAACGAGAGTCCTGAGCTAGCTAATAACAATAGGTATGCTAAACATGTGTTTTTAGAATGAACACAAAACAACAAACTTTGATGTTTACTAGGCCATCGTGATGTAGATAATGGACATAGTGTAGCCTACTCTTTAATTTACAGACAAAATCCTGCGTGCTTCTCCCCAGGTTGAGCTTCTGTCAGAGCTGCCTGTGTCAGCTCCGCCTCACGCTGAGAGAGAGCTATGGATGCACTTTAGGAAAGACTCCTGTACTACTTGTAACACACATACAGAGAGGAAAAGGCCGACATTGCATTGTATCGCAGCGCGGTGCCAGATTGTTTACATTTCACTGCAGTAATCCAGCGTAACTTTATCTGGCCATAAAACCGAAAATATGAAGCGGATCTCTCTCAAATAAGAAGTGGCTGAAAGCTAGAGATGCACTGACTACATTTATGGAGTAGTTTAAGTTGCTATTTTTGTAAATAGCAGGTTCATTTGCACGTTAGCTTAGACGTTAGCTTAGACGTTAGCTTACGACAGCACAATAGACTAATAAAAAGACTACTGGCACAGCATCCACCAGCGATTAAAAAAAACCCAAAAAAAACGTTCACTCACCCGTCTGAAGAAACCTTCTGCTCAGCAAACTCGTGGTAAATCCATTTTCCAGTGTAGTAGCGGCAGCTTCTGAGAGCCACACAGGAGAAGCTTACAGTCATGAAGCCGCACACGTGCTATTTCTCTGACAAAACAAGACTTTTTCAACCTGAAAACTGATCGACAATGTATAAAACTGCCTTTTTTGTGTGGCATTTGTTTGCTAAAGCATGTGTAAACTACGCAAACCAACGCGGCTGTGCCGCCTCCTCCTCCACGGTGCTTACCCCAGTATGTAAATACACACAGACAAAGTCACGCCCCCACAGCAAGCTCTGAAAATCCACCCCAAACTAGTCGGTTTGAACCTAAAAGTTTACAATTTTAAATATACCGATACTGGTAGCTTAAACATGGAGAGGCTTCTTTGTGACTGAACGATTCAGCAAAAAAGTGAAAATCACCAATTTTCTAAAAAATAGCTTCATCTCGAGACACGGGCTGCCGACTTGTGTCTTTGGATTCCACGGCGGGTCACATGTGGGTGGTCTGCATGTTGTAAATTTTAAATTTGTTAATTAGTGTAATGAGTTCTCTTAGTAACAGAGAAAAAACATAAAGAAGTAATGTAACAATCAATTTACATGTATACAGTCTGAAAGTGGGCGGCACGGTAGCACAGCGGTTAGCGCTCGTGCTTCACAGCTAGAAGCTCCGGGTTCGATTCCCACCTGGACGGGGCCTTTCTGTGTGGAGTTTGCATGTTCTCCCCGTGTCTGCGTAGGTTTCCTCCGGGTACTCCGGTTTCCCCTACCACTAAAAACATGTACAATAGGCCGGGATGAACGAGAGTGTGTTTGAGAGTACGCATGGAGGACGACGGATGCAAATTAGCCCAAGGCTACAATCCGGTGTGGCTTGTTTACATGCATGAGACCCATGTATGTTCATTAACATGCACTGTCCTGACCAAATAAACCAATAAATAAAATAAATAAATAAAAATAAAAGGGGATGGAAGAAGCAACGCTTATTAAATTTCAACCCCCCCCCCCCCCCCCCCCCACACACACACACAGCACCGCTCAACACGAATCAACATAATACAACAAAACAACCATTTACAGTAAGTCACAGACAGACAGGCCTAAACTCTGATTCTACACCCCTTCTTCCCTATAGAAAACACATTATAAACATTGTACACAAGGAATAATGCCAAAATAGTAATAGTAATAGTAAACAAACGCTGTAATAGCATTACAGGAGGAGGAAAATATGGAGGGAAAGCTTTTATAGAGCAGTGCTTAAACAGTGCAAGAATGTGTTTAAGAAGCCTCCGCTACACAGAGCTCCTTCTGTGAAAAGGTCAAATCATTCATTCGTGCACTTCTTTTTTTCTTCCCCTCCGCAACCTTTATTCACCGTTCCCCTGTGCCCCAGCAGCCAGACTTACTCCTTGTGTTTATATCTTGGCCCATGTATCATAAGCTAAAACGAAGCTGCCCTTTACCTTTTGTAGAAATAGTTGGAAATCCAAACGTTCGCAAGCTTTTAAACTATTTTGACAGCTCTCTCTGCTTTTTTCCATCACCCCCCTGAGCACTGGAAACTGCGGGCCATGCATATGCGTGGAAATGGACAGGCGTGCGCCCCATTTCCCGTTAGCTGACAAGAAAGATATTTCACAACTTGTGAAGTAGTCTTCTGTGAGACGCCAGGGCGCTCAGTCAGATATCATTGTAACACCACCAACTGCCCATTAAGGTACTAAATCGTGTTTTCTTTCAGGACAGGCTGGCTTCTTGGCACTGTGCCAAAAAAAAAGTCATATTTAATTCAGCCGCATATTTGGCTCTGGCAAAATGACTTCCACGGTCCATGCAGGGGTGAAACACACAGTACCACTCAATTGCCAGTCACTATGGGAATGAGAACTACATTCCTTAAAAAATATATATTTGTTATTATTATTTTACCTCATAAGGTGAATTATTGCAGACTGTAACATTCAGGTACAACTTTATGATATCAATAAAAATGATTAAAAAAATAAAGCATTAATCTTACATTGGGCTTAAAATTCCAGACACTTATTGTGTGCATTATTCATTCACGCCATGCCCGGTGGTGGTAAGCTTTGTATGCCTGAGTTGCCTTGGACATACAGACTGTATGTAGTGAGCCTGCCACCACCAACCCCTTTCACACACCACTCACTGAGACTAACCATCATTTTCCTTTTATTGGTAACATTTTGGAGCTTCTGATGCGTCTCTTAGTGCTGACCACTGCAAAGGAGTAACATTTCACTAGAGCTGCAGTTTGGAAGATGCTTGGGTCACCATAATGCAGCTAACTTTCTTTAATGCAAATACACCTGCTAGTTTTTCTGCATTTCAGGGGACAAAATGTTCAGTTTCTGCCTCATTGACGCATAGGGTGATGAAAGTGAATTTTTGCCTTGTTTTTTGTTTGACTTTGAAAACAGTGAGCGTATGTGGAATGAACAGTTTGTACCAGATTTCAGTGTTTATTTACCCATTCCCATCTGTGTTCTGTGTTCTTTATTTGCACCAGGAGAGGTTCTGAGCCTGATGGAAGATCTGTTCTCGGGCCTTGGTTCGGGATGCATACTAGCAGGACGGAGGGCGGGGGAGCACCCTCACTCACTCCTCTACTCTGTGCTCTTCAAGTGCCTCGAACCAGACAATCTCTATAGGTATGTCTACTGTGCCTCCTTCATCTTTCATGTGTTCTTCTAATCCCTAACCTGTAGATTAACTGATTTATCCTGGCTTCCTCAGTGTATGACGGGACATTAGTCTCTCAGAAGGTCTTTATCATATGTAAAACGCACCTGAATGGTTCCAGATACCATTGGTTGTAAAAGAAACACAGGAAGGCGGTAGAAATGTTTCCCATTTATTTTAAAACTATTTTTTTTTAAACACAGTAAAACTGAAGACAAGCAAATGTGAATATCAGATTCTAGCTGACCCAATATTTTTGAGGGATGTGTCAACTGGTCTTACCCAAAAAAAATGCTCTTCATCACTACCATCAAATCTTTAATATGCAAGTATTTAGAGTTTCTATCGATTGTTAAGACACTAAATTCCATCGACTGCACACACATTTTTTTGCTCATATAAACACATTGTTTGACTCATTGCACATCATACACTCATTCCGTGCACTAATGAATCAGAGACAGATCTTATGCATGTGAGGTCATAAGAAAATTGAGTGGCTATACATTTAAGTATGACATAACACACAATAATAATCTTCTGTACTCAGTAGTTGAGGTCTTCGAACGTTTCACCTCTCATCCAAAAGGCTTTGTCAGCGACAAAAGTCCCGCTCAGCTTAAGATATAGACCAACAGGGAGGAGTTAGGGTTGGCCCGACTCTTCCTTTCTAATGGGCAGTGATCAACTATGAATAGGACAGACTGACCGATACTGAGGTGAGCAGATCGTTAGAGACGCTCTACTTCAAAGGTTGTTTACCCACAGTTGAGAGTAGCTGTGATTAGAGAGGAGGAGCCGGGCCTACCACAACTCCTCTCTGTTGGTCTATATCTAAGTGGCGGGCTGAGCGGGACTTTTGTCGCTGACGAAGCCTTTTGGATGAGAGGCGAAACGTTCGAAGACTTCAACTACTGAGTACAGAAGATGATTCAAGTACCTTCATTGAAGATGGACAACTCCTGTACGACTGAGAACTTACACAGACACAATAATAAGTTACTTCTGGGTCCAAACTGTTGAAAGTTCCATTAACAAACACTGCAAAAAATGCAACTTTGTTTGAATCTCTTGCTGAAATAACAACCGAAAGCTGTTTTACATAATTAGAATAATATGTCTTACCATTTCTCCAGGAAAACTAAAGATGTTTTTTTTATATTTGAAATAAGCGTTCATTGTGTATGGAAAAATAATTTGATAATTAATGTCAGAAAATCCGGAGAAAAAGTAATATGGTAACACTTTATAATAAGGGTACATGAATTCATCATGACTTCATTAATTATGAATTAATGTGAGACCTGTAGGAGCACTGAGCTGCTAGCGTGGGCCGGCGCTTGAGGGGGCAAGTAGGGTGAAGTGTCTTCCCCAAGACACAACGACTCACTCTACCAACTGTGCCACTGTCGCCCAACTACCAAACACAGTGCCTCTGAAAAAGTACTAATACACTTTGAACTTTTGCACATTTTGTTTACAACCATAAACGTAAAGATTTTATTTTGAATTTTTTACTGAAAGTTCACACACAAGTAACAACAACTGTGAAGTGATAGATGATACATGATACTGTTTTTTTTTTTTTTTAAATAGAAAACCGAAAAGTGGGGTGTTCATACAGCATAAATTAATACTCTGTGGAACCCCCTTTTGTTGCAATAACAGCAGCAAGTCTTCTGGGATATGACTCTACAAGATTTGCACATCTAGAGACTGACATTTTAGGCCATTCCTCTTTACAAAACAACTCAAGCTCTGTCAAATTAGAAGGAGAGCGTTTGTGAACAGCAGTTTTCAGGTCTTTCCACAGATTTTCAATAGGATTTAGGTCAGGACTTTGACTGGGCCATTCTAACACATTAATTTGTTTGTTTTTAAACCATTCCATTGTAGATTGAGCTTTGTGTTTAGGGTCATTGTTCTGCTGGAAGGTGAATCTCCGCCCCAGCCTCAATTCTCTTGCTGACTCCAGCAGGTTTTCCTCCAAAGTGTCTCTGTATTTGGCTCCATCCATCTTCCCAACTATTCTTACAATGTTCCCAGTCCCCGCTGAGGAAAAGCAGCGCTATAGCAGGATGCTCCCCCCAGTAAAAAAATCAAATTCAAATCTTTATGTTTATGGTTGTAAACATGGAAAAATGTGGAAAAGTTCAAGGTGTATTAGTAGTTTTGAGAGGCACTGTAGGTTGGAGGTTCGAATCAAGGCTCCCAAATGTGCACACTGTCGTTGTGTTCCTGGGCCTGTGAGAATGGAGTAAAGGAAGGGCCGATGGTAATTGGCTGCCTCACTTCTGTCAGTCTACCCCAGGGCAGCTGTAGCTACAAAAGTAGTTCACTGGTCACCGGTTCTGTTCATTACCTATATGGACAGCATTTCTAGGCGCAGCCAGGGGCTGGAGGGTGTCCGGTTTGGGAACCTCAGAATCTCATCTCTGCTGTTTGCAGACGATGTTGTTCTGTTGGCTTCATCAAATCAGGACCTTCAGCTGCACTGGGGCGGTTTTCAGCCGAGTGTGAAGCGGCCGGGATGAGGATCAGCACCTCCAAATCTGAGGTCATGGTTCTCCACCGGAAAAAGGTGGATTCCCCTTTTCAGGTCGGTGGGGAGTCCTTGCCTCAAGTGGTGAAATTCAAGTATCTCGGGGTCATGTTCACGAGTGAGGGACGGATGGAGCGTGAGATCGATAGACGGATCGGTGCGGCGTCAGCAGTGATGCGGTCGCTGTATCGGACTGTTGTGGTGAAGAGGGAGCTGAGCCAAGTGGCAAAGCTCTGGATTTACCGATCGATCTACGTTCCCACCCTCACCTATGGTCATGAGATTTGGGTAATGACCAGAAGGACAAGATCACGGATACAAGCGGCCAAAATGAGTTTCCTTCGCAGGGTGCACCCTTTGAGATCGGGTGAGGAGCTCAGTTACCCGGGAGGAGCTCAGTGTAGAGTCGCTACTCCTTCATGTCGAAAAGAGCCAGCTGAGGTGGCTAGGGCATCTGTTCCGGATGCCTCCTGGTCGCACCCTCGGCAGGTGCTCCAGGCATGTCCTATTGGGAGGAGGCCTTGTGGAAGGCCCAGGACACGCTGGTGGGCTATGGCTGTTTCGCAATTGCCAAGATCCTCGGCGTCTCAACCACTTCGGACGTAATTCACGTCATCACAGCGCTGCCAAGTGGTGCTCCAATTCACTCAGACTACTCGCCCCCTTCGCAGCTCGACTCCTCCGTTTGGCTCATTTACGAAGGATGCACCTGTGGATCCTCCACTGCCTCGGAGAGCTGAAATTACCCATGATGCACTGCAGCATTGTTTTTTGTTTTGTTTTTCTCGCAAAACTTTATTATTTAAAATAATTGGTAGAAATATTGTAAGCAAGTAAAGATGTAAAATAGGTTTGTATAAAGTCAATGTTTGTTTACGTAAGTCTGCAATTGTAGTGATTAACAACTGGACCTGGTAAATATATTTAATATTTGAATTGAATTTCTTACAAATCCTTGCAGAAATTGTATTATTTTATTCAGGTCAAAATGTTCAAACAGTAAGACATCCAACCAAAACCAGTTTATAAACAGCTTTTATTCATAAAACAGTAGTTTTTGTAAGCATAATTTCATGTTTTATCATATGATTGGACACGTGACATGACGCAAATGCTCGCTCTGAAGGCTGTTCCAATTGAGCTCAAATGTGGCGGTGAAAGGACACTCGGCTTCGTTTTGGAGGAGCCCACCACCGAGGACGTTAAAGAAGTGGACAAACGGAGGATGGATCCTCGCAATTGAGAAACAGCCAACGTCTCCGAGCTGGCCTGGTGTCGCCTCGTGGTCCCCCCAGAACAGCTCGAGGTGGTGTACGTGGATCGGGAAGTCTGGGCATCTCGGCTGAGACTGCGCTGATGAATGGAGAGCTAAAGTTCCGTTGGATCCGGAAGTAGAGTGATGACATCACTTAACAAACTTATTCTTGTGTTGTTTTTGAGTTGTCGGGCCTACACTAGTGTCCACATTTGATGTTCTGAGATTATGAGTTATTGCAAAAAAAGGTCCACCCAAGTCCGTAACCCATGTTTTATGCACCTGTAGCTAGAGACAGTGGAATATTTATGGATAGAAAAGCAGGGCTTCAGTTGTCACACGGTTTGGTTCACGGTGCAGGAACCGAGGTTTGGTATCACTGTGCTTAAATGTTCATCATTAGGCAACATTTATAATCTCAAAGAAATTGTCAATGCTTTCAAAGCTACTTACAATACAAAACAAAATAGTAAACAAATTGTAGCGCTCTGAAAAAAAAAAGAAGCAGTGCAGGCAATGCGCTCGTTAAGTGGTTTCAGTTTCGCTTTCCACACACAGAGGCTAAAGCACTCGGAGCAGCGTGTCTGATTTAAGGCTGATGTTTGGGCTGTTCTTGGACAATTTTCTGCTTGTACTTTTTTGTGGAGACCAAGCTTTGGAGGCGGATTTTGACCAGGACAGGATCTTACTTATTTGTCTGCACCGCTGACATGCGCACTGCACTGGATCTAATTCAACACAGCCTCGTCATCGCAGCAGAAACAAAGACATGTGTTTTTGTTGGATGTAACTGTACAGGTGTGGAGTGTCTACAGCCTGCAGTTTAGCCTAAGTGACGATGACACATTTCACCCTGTTTGGATGCGCACGCACGCACGCACACACACACACACACACACACACAGGCATGGCAGTCAGAGCCGTTTAATTTCACATGGATTTTACGTGGACTTTTTTCTTTATTTTTTTGCCTAAACGCAGGGAGCGGTCGATCATTTAACAGCTCAAGCAGCAACTTTTCACAGTAACAATTTATAATATTCAAGCGAATTCAAAACGAAAATACGTGTTTAAAACAGCTGTTTGTCCTGTGACGCGGGGTTTCCATCGACAGTAGAGTCGTAATGCATTGTGGTGATTGTGGTCTTTATTAACCCATGGCTGGTGGGACGGTCACATGGGGTCAGCGCAGTACTCTGGGGGGAAAAAAAACATGCCGGCGACCTATGGAGCTTCTTTTTCATTGATATATCTTCTAAATGGCGGTCACATGACACCAGATAGACGTAATCACTGGCAGAGAATGCCAGAATTTCCAGACAGACGTGGTGTGTCTGGAAAACATTATATTCCACGGCCCCGCCCACCCCGGAAGTGTTTGCCATTGTGGTTTATTATATAGATTTGATTTTTTCATTCATTTGGAGGTTCAATTTCTATTTCGATTCTCTATTTAGATTTAAATAGAAACAGACTGCAGCAACTTTATCTTAATGTCTTGCTGAAATAACAAATTAAAGGCCATTATACTATTACTATAATAAATGTGTCAATTTCTTGACTCAAAATTAACATATTTAAAATAAGCCTTTATTGTAAGCATATGAAATTAATAATTGCATAATTTATGTAACGCTTTGCAAAAGAAAATTAAAAGAAATGTCATATTGAGATTAGATGTTTACGTTCTGAAGATAAAATCACTAAAATCCCATTTTAGTGAATAGGGTTGAGTTCCATGGATACAGACGGCATCTCTGGAATCGCCCACATAATGATCATATTTGAAACAGTTAAGAAGAGAAAAATCTTAACTTTCTCCAATTATTCACAAACTACTTTAACAAATGCAGAATTATTGATATAGTTTTTCACCCAATAAAGATACTAAGACATGGAGAGGAGCAAAGTGGTTCAACAAACCATAAATACAATAACAGTGAATGCTAACATCATGCTACATGCTAACGCTAGCTAGCGCTAGCTACGACTGCCGTTTTTTTTTTTTCGCTTCTACTGAACAATCTGCTGTGAAAAGATATCAGTAAGGACCCGATTTAGACTTGACTTTATTTATGTGTGATAAATAAGTTTACATTCCACCAGAAAATGGCTTCAAAGAGTGGAAAATTGTATTTCCCCAAAAGATTCTTATTTCCCCCTCGGCAAAACCACGCCTCCATCAATGACGAGATGCCGTCTGTATCTGTGTCTGGAGTGTTGACAAAATGACAAAACATGCCTTTTATTTTTGTAGACATTTTTTGTAGCACTGCTTTCGTTCTATGACACAAACTAAGCAGATAACTGAGGTTTGTTAGTGCCAAGTGGTTTTAAAGCAGGGATATTTTAAACTATATATGGAATCAAGATCCATTGCCCATGACCCATATAAAAAGTTACAAAAGTGAAAGAACTTAATTTCAAATCAATAATTGAAATATAGATTGCAGAAAAAATAGACCATCATCCCATCATCAAAAGTGTACAATTTCAAAGTGCACTATTTACTGCCAAAACGTTACTATTAAGTGTTTTTCTTCTCCAATGTGTTGTTTTAAGTATAAGTTTAATACAATTTGGTGTGCTTGAATGGATCGTTTTATTGCTTTTATGGAAACAGGTTAAGGGCAGGAGTAGAAATTTAAGATCATATACAAAATAAAATAGGTTTTGTTATTAGTGTTTTTTTTTTTAGATTTTCTCTATTTTCCAGATGTGTAATTCATTTGACTTTTGTTTCCATGATATAGTATTAAATGCAACAAATTTGGCCCTTGGTGTGACTGTGACTCAGTGGTTTGGGTGTTCATCCATTAATCCAGGGGGCAGCGGTACAATGTATAAATGTGGAGTGTGTGTGTGTGTGTGTGTGCTTGGTGGTGATCGGAGGAGCAGATGCTATACTCACCATGGCCTATTATCTTAGCTTTCGGCATGGTACATAGAAGTCAAATTTTGTTCAACTTCACAAGCAGTTTTGATTGTATCTACACTGTATCTGCACTCACACATGTGCTAAGCCCAAGCTCGATTGGGGAGGGGTCTGTGTCCCCGGATGGCCTGTACTCACACCTGCACTAACTAACCGGCCTGCTGCCTGATTTTGTCATTATGAGATGTTGTTTGTTTACAAGTCAGCACGTTTAATGCGGAGGGGGTAGAAAAAAGCCATTGTGATTAAGCAATGCGAGCTTGCTTTGGGCCCTGTTCGTGAGATGCGCTCCTCTGATGAGTTTTAGACTATGATGCAGACAAGGAGCATCAAAAGCAAAGGATACAAGAGCGCGAGGCTTCACACTATCGCTGCTGCATGCTCTCTTCACTTTTCTAGAGGTAAGAGCTACACAGTGGCATTGACACGAGTTTTAAATATAGGCTTTTCTCACAGTTTTACCGTGACAAATAATAGTCATGAAAACATGACAGCTGCATTGCGCGCATGTGTCGCAGAGTGAGGTTTTTTAACCATAGCTTTAGGACACACGGGTAAGTTCCATTGAAAAAGGGCACAAATGTTCCATTAGTTAAACAGAATTTATTTGTGACATAATGTGTTTTTTTCCCTTTCATTTCATTTCAAGTATGCTTAATTTAAAACCTTTAGCACAGATGTATGTTTAGTCCATGAGATACAGATTTCACATTTGGGGCAAGGGTCCTCCAACTAGTCCCCGCTTATATGCTTAAGTGGCCTAAGATACCTGCCATCACAGCTGGAAAACGTATCGGTTAGCGCCACCCTGTGTGCGCTGTTCTAAGGGACAACGCTCATCACAGTGCCATCGGGAAACTGCAAACCCAATACATTGCGACGCTACAGCGTTGCGCCATGACGCGATCCCATGAAGGGACCCACAGCAACACTAAGGGAAGACTAATCAGGGCGAGCGTAAAGGATGAATCTTAAAAATGTTGCAAAGATATTTACCTGTTGGACAAAACACCCCAGTGCCAGCAACGGGTACAACAGGCAGCGGGAGATACACAAGGTCAGAGGGCAAACAACACGAAACTGGGGCCTTTTATAGTGCGCCCCCAGCGGGCGTGCGGGAACAACACTACCCCAAATTACTCACATCATCACACATGCATGAGCAACCAAAAGTCAGGAACCGAGCTGTGACCGGGCACAGTTTGGTCGCACTCACAGAACACAATTTAGCTGCACTTTAGGAGCTTTCCCTGTTGGACACTTCGTATGGACAAGTGTGAGTGCATCTTTAGGTTACCTGTGTTATTCAATCAGTTTGTCTCTAGCTTGTCTATTGGACTCAGCTGGAAATGTAAAGTTGACTTTATTCTTGTCTCTGCCCACATTTACAGTGTTTCCCATTATCAAAGCATTCATTAAACATTATATTGTGGTCATGTTTGCATCCTTTTCCAAACAACAATGACTGAGCAGTAAGTTAAACCACATATCCCCATGGGTGTCTACAATTCCCACTGAAAATGTTATTTTGTTTCCGGGGGCGAATTTTGTTACCTTCTCCCGAACAACAGCTGGCTTGAGTTAAGTGTGGCAGTACATTGACTCTCGATGTGATGAAAGCTGCTGCTTGTGTTTTTTTGTTAGTCCTGGACACAGAACGAGATGTTTTAAGACATCTATGGTTTATCAAATGTTTGTCACTACAGCAAGTTACTATGGAATGTGACTGCTTTAACATTTTGTTCACAGCAGACAAAAGGCACAGGTTAGTTGTGGCAGCCTCTATTTTGTAGTTTATTGTCATCAAGACTGATGCAAGAATTCAAAAAGAAATGATTTTATGTTGAGCAATCATTTGTGGTTTATAGTATGTATATTAAATCAAAAATATTCATGCAATCAGATCAAAATAATTAATGTTACATTATGTACTACAACATTTCTCCACTCCCCTTCCTCTCGCAGAAATAATCAAATGTTGACTAAAAATAGTCTCATCTGTTGTTCTTTACTTGCAATCTCTCCTGGTTCTGCTCATGTGTATCATCTGTGTGGTTGGTTGGTTGATCAGGTGTTTAGCTTTTTTTAAATGTTCTTTTCCCTATTGCACTAGTGCACTGTAGAAGTCTGGACCTAGAGGGACAATAATGTTTATTTAATTAATTAATGTGAATGATGTAGTTATGTAGTGCAATGGTTTCTTTCTCTATACTCTCATACATTGCTGATGATCTTAAGCGTGTTTATGCGATACGGAAAGTTAATATGATCTACAACTAAAATGTGTTTATTACATAAACTAAAGATACCAATAAATGAATTGGTTGGCCTCTGTCAGATTTCCTAACAAAGACCTGTTACAAGCTACTCGATACTGACTTTGTAGCCCTGTTATCTGTGTTAGGCATTCTGAACAATGTTGTTTTCCAGATAAGGACAGCATTTACGTCGAAATTACGTCTGTGGACACATCTGTTTGCAGCCAACTCTGCCTTTCTTAATCAACAGTCTGATAAGAGCTCCACTGGTGTCGGCCTCGCACTCCGTCATTACAAGGCTGAGGCCTAGCATTTCCATGTCAACTAAAGACTGAGGCTACTGTGCTGGGCCCAAGATGATTATTTTTTTTATCATTTCTTTATTATTTGTGGTTATCATAAAATTGTAAAATTTCCATGTACAATGTTTTTTTTTGTTTTTTTTCACCACCTTGCACAGTGATCTGGAGAGACAGAGAGAAAGAGGAAGAATGAGAGGAGCGGGAAAGGAAAGAAAAGAAAGGATAAAGGCAATATAAAGATATTTTAAAAGGGTACATTTTAAGCAGTTCTGCTCCTGAAAATGCAATCATATCTTTACCACAATGCAGTTTGTTGTAGTTGCTTGCTTTTATTGACTTGTGAGAGGAGCTAAGCTTTTACTCTTACTATGAATAAAAACATATTTTCTATTAACCTTTTTTGGCCATTTATAAGAATAATGTATGAATGAAAATACAAACCCTTTTTTTTCACTCTAATGTTGTGATGCCATTATTGTGAAACAAAATGTGTGAACTTGTTTCAAATCACCATAACAAAATAAAATACCAAAATGACCCTGTTGAAAAGTTTACACATCCCAGTTCCTAATACCGTGTATTGCCCCTTTAACTAGCCAGAGTGATACCCCTATGTATTATTCTATACAGAGGGGTATCAGTCTGGGACCCACGCCCTCGTTGGCGGCAGTAGAAAACTTAAACGAGCCCGTGCAATCAGATTTGTTTATTTGCGATCACGTGTTGTTCGCGAGCAGCGCCACTCACGGGACGCCAAAGTCTCCTCAATACCAATCTACGGATGGCACATGGGAGAGAGAGTGAGCTTTTTGCTAATTGGCAGTAAATGACCAAAAATACATCGACAGTAGGTGAGTTTTGTGAGTCACATTCCTGTTCGAATATTAATGCAATATCGCTTATAACTCCGCATCAACAGCAGACGCCCGCCCTTCGCTAATTGGTTACTACGGTGACCAGACTCAATCGCTCGTACAGCGGTTAGTCTGGTTTCCAGGCAATCCTTTAGCATCAGTGACAGCTTGAAGTCGTTTGTGGTAGTTGCAGACAAAGTTCTGTATATAATACGCCTTGTTGTCAACAAGGCCTATGATGGCCTGTGATGAAAAGTGCACCATTCCTACTGTGAAATTTGGAGGTGGTTCGTTGGTCTTTTGGGGATGTGTGAGTTACCAAGGTACCGGAAACCTGGTCAAAATTGATGACAGGATGAATGCAACAGCTTATCAAAAAATACTGGAGGAGAATTTGCGCTCATCAGCCCGAAAGTTGTGCATGGGTCGCACTTGGATGTTTCAACAAGACAATGATCCAAAACACAAGGTCAAGTCGTCCTGCTTGACCTTGATGCTAAAGGTATTATAAACTGGAGTGTGTAAACTTTTCAATAGGGTCATTTTGCGATTATGTTTTGTTATGGTGATTTGAAATTAGTTCACACGTTTTTTTCACAATAAATGGCTTCACCACATCATTGACCATGAGTGAAAAAAAGGTTTTAGTGTTTTCATTCATATTCTTTGAGATATGGCCAAAAAAAATCCACCAGGGTGTGTTGTCTACACCTTATTGGCACAACTGTATATGAGGCTATTTTCAAAGGAAGACCGTGTTCTTGAATAACAGCGTGTGGTATTCTTATCTACTGAGGATTAATCGGGGGGGGGGGGGGGGGGAATAGGGTTATTCAACATTTACTTTTCCAGGTTTTCCATTGTATGATTAATACCAAGTACTTGATATCGTATGGCAATCAACTTCTGCTAGAATGCTAAAACACTGTGGACTGTCCTGAAATTGCCTTGCTGGAAATATCTGCTACATAAATTATCAACAAAATGTGTTTTTGAGCTTATTGTGATTTTTTTTTGTGTTTTCTGTCTAGCAAAAGTCCTTTAAAGAATGAGACTGGTGCTGCAGTTACAGTAAAAACCCTTTTGGTATTATTCATATAAATGCACTCTCTGCAGCCACAACCATCATTTAACTCATCTCCATCGCGGAAACAAAATAGTAACAATTTCAAATCATAAAGCAGGTCAGAGTGTCTATTCACATACGATTGGTTCTCAATTTGTGGGTTTGCCACTGGTAGCGAGACCTTTTTCAGTGGGTCACAAGCCTTTCTTAGAGCACATTTATTTCAAAATATGAAAACACTAAAGGGATAATTTACTAAGCGTTTAACACGTACAAACACAATATAGTGTATTAAAGTGGAGCAAAAAGTAAGTGCGGGGAAAATGCAAATGATGGCATTTATTTATCTTAACTATGTGAAGTAAAACTGCGCAAGAAATGTGTACGTTGGAGAAGCAGGTGTAAACTTTTGCGCAGAACAATACAATGCAGTCGGCGCACCAATGTGGTGTTCTAAACGTTAACAAACGTTTGTATCTGGCTCATTTACAAAGATAAAATAATAATTGGGTTGTTTTGATGGTGTGCGGGGTTATAAAGACACCTGGTTTCCGCGGCACCAACACGTACATGATTCAATAACTGAAGGCAACAGACATTAGTCACAGGCAGTAGCTATAGTCTAGTTCCCTAAAGCCATGAGGTTTGATTTACTATAATACAAATAATTCAGCTGTTCAGCGCAGCGTGAACGTGACGTGGTGGAGGACGTGGATTGCAAACACACATTCAAGAAAATGTATAGATCATCTGAATTTGGTGCAACATAACCACCTCTTCTACATCATAAAGACACTAGTGAAACAGAAACCGCGCCTGAAAAAAGGAGGAAAAGCTTTATGACAAGCAACAGCTTTAGTTTGGATCAGAGGAATTATACTGTATGCTTCAATAAACTTATGAAAACATGGACACGGACGCAATAAAGCACTAAAAAAGAGAAAGACTAAATACTTGTCATAACTTGTCATCCTAATATGATGGTGGGTCCCCAGGCTTTACAGTTTAGAGCCACTAGCATAAGCCAATCCAAATACCAACTATGTCCACCAACTCTCCTTTTGCCTGTGACAGAAATCATGCTTAACCCTCGTGTGGTCCTTCAATTTTGCACCCTTTAAAGACACTAATGTCCAAACATTTACAATTCAAAAAAGAGCCTGAAATTACCACACATTAATATTTTTTTTCTGCTTCTTTTTACAAAAATCCTTAAGTGGCTTTTGGGCCATTTGGATGGGCTGCAGCTCCAGTGGCTTTTGGGTCAAAATGACCCAAGGACCACACAAGGGTTTTAAACCCATCAGTTATATTTTCTATACAAGCAAATGGTGTGCCAGTGCACTTCGGGACTGTCTGGTATATCCAGAGCCAGTCACACTCTGGGTAACCAGTCTGTCTATGGAAACAAAAGTAATGGCTACACACAGCAACGAGTCGTAGAAGGGGCATGGCTTCACCGAGGAGGGGAAACAGAATCTTAAGGGAAACACAATTTTCTACTCCTTTTAGCCATTTTCTGGTGGAATATGAACTCATTTATCACACATAAATAACGTCAAGTCTAAATCGGGTCCATATGGATATTTTTTCACAGCAGATTGTTCAGTAGAAGTGAAAAGACGGCACTCGTAGCTAGCGCTAGGTAGTGTTACCATTACCACGATGCATTCTCCGTTATTTATGCATTTATGGGCTGTTGAACCACTTTGCTCCTTCTCATGTCTTTGTATCTTTATTGGGTAGAAAACTATATAAATAAGTCAGCATTTCATAAAGTAGTTTTTGAATAATTAGAGAAAGTTTTTCTCCAAATTGTTTACCCCCTCCTTCTGTGGACCTATCACCTGCAGGAGGAGCCTTAAGGGCTGGTGCAATGTGATTTACGACCCGGCAACGGACAAGTGGAAGGAAATGGATGGATGTTTTCCCCCTAAACTGTTTTCAAACATGATCATATATGTGCGATTCCAGAGATGCCATCTGTATGTATACTGTATTTTTGGCTCACTAATGCAATCCTGGCACCACTTCTGTGTGGATGTAGTTGTACTTTTCCTCCCTGTTGCTGTTACTGGGATATAATAATACTATAATAATGGGATATAATAATACTTATACAAATGGGCACTGATGCAACCTTTAAATGCCAATCTGATCTCTGGATTTTGATGTTATGTGAATCTTTAGGCGGGCATTCTATTCTCCACATTGAGATGATTCCATGTGGCTTTTATGTATCTCTCCAGCTCACTTTACTGAGGTGAGTGCAAATGCTGATGTCATAGAAACTCCCACCATGGCCAAAAATACTGCCCTAATGATCCTGTGGCACTTTGTCTCACTCTATATCCCCGTCGGACTTTTGGCCCGTCTCTCTCCTGTCTCATTAAATTATTGGCCAATGCTTATTTTTATAGTTACATTGTCAATTTACACCACCATTAATCTGACTTATATCTAGATGTTAGTCTGTGGGTGTAATCACCTAGTGTCTAAGAACAAGATTATTCTCGCATCCACCCATCTAAACTAGATGTTTGAGTCTACTGCATTGAGCTGCGAAAGGCTACCTCTTCTGTTTCTTGAGTTTTACCCTATAGCTGAACCAATGACTCAAGGCCATGAAAGAGGTCATGGTCCTCTTCTCCACTTACTCCATGTATACATTGGCAACTATGGGAGTGACTGGGGGAACCATGGGACAACTGAACTGAAAATAGGTGCAGATCTACAGGGACCTTTCCTCTACCCTTCCACTCAGGCCTCAGTGAGGGCATCTTCAGAGGTTCACTTATAGAGAAATTCAAACTGTGACTTTCAGACACACTCTCCCTCACCCCCACCGACTGCCCAGCCCATAATGTTGCAAAAATCACAAGTTCCACTGATCATACTTTTAAATGAAAACAAGCTCCCTTATGAGTTTACAAAGTAATTCAGATTCAAATATGTCTTATTTACATTATAGCTTCTTCAAACTCACAAGTGAGTACTTTTCCTCTCCCAATAAAAACATGTCATGTCTCATTGGCGCTTTCTTTTTCATTGATAAATCTCTATATGATGATAAACACCTAGGCGCTCCTAAATAAACACAGAACTGAGGTTGTTTGGTGTGTTGCTCATGGGACTGCTCTCCGATGTAACACACACCTGTGAAGTCTGCATCGATGCAGACTCGCTGTGAAGGAGCTGATTAGACACTTCCCCTCACTGAGTGCTCCGTTTCAGATAGAACTCCACTCCGCGGGCACGCGCAAACTGAGTTAGGGGGTAGGGTGAGGGAGGAGGGAACGGTTTCGGAAAGGCCCCAGTAGGAGCAGATGTGAAGGGGAGGTCAACCAGGAAGCATGAGATAGATACAGTCGGCATCGCGTCATAGAAGGGCGCATGGCCTTGCCGAGGGGGAAAATGGAATGTTTTGGGGAAACATAATTTTCCACTCGTTTTAGCCATTTTCTGGCAAAATAAAAACTTATTCACACATAAAGTCAAGTCTAAATCGGGTCCATATGGATGTTTATTCACAGCAGATGGTTCAGTAGAAGCAACAAAACGGCAGTCGTAGCTAGCGCTCGCTAGTGTAAGCATTAGCACGAGGCTAACATGAAGCATCATGTTAGCATTCTAGGCGCATTGAGTTGCCTTGTGTACGAAATGCTCAGTATAAATAAAGTTGCCTTGCTATTCTCCGTTATTTATGTATTTATGGGCTGTTGAACCACTTTGCTCCTCATGTCTTTATATATCTTTATTTAGTAGAAAACTATATCAATAATTCAGCATTTGTTAAAGTAGTTTTTGAATAATTAGAGGAAGTTTTAGATTTTTCTCCAAATGTTTTTTTCCCTTAATTGTTTTCAAACATGACCATATGGAATCGCCCATATTATGGGCGATTCCAGGTATGTCGTCCGTATCTATGACGTCACCACAAGATGAGAGCAAAAATTCAAATGTGAACCTTGAAATGGCACACACAAGGTTGTTTGGGAGCAGAGTTTGCGTAGTTTGCGTTGTTAATACAGCATGAAAAACAAAACACACGCATAAAAAATGTGTTTTATTCATACGCCTTTCTAGCATGTTTTGTCGTTCAATTTATATGTATTTGAGTACGTGAGAACAGGTTGCTACTGAAGGCCCTAACTGAAAAAACCACGGCACACAACTGAGAGTGAGAATACAGGTGAAACTCAGAACATTACTGAAAAGGGACTATATTGTAGCTCAAAGTGTCACCCTTTCATCAGCTAATGAATCCAAAACCCCTGCAAAGGGTCCCTGAGACTTTAAATGGTCTCTCAGTCTGGTTCAGTAGAATTCACCATCATGGGGAAGACTGCTGACCTGCGTAAAACCATTATTGACACCCACCATAAAGCCTCAAAAGGTAATAGCAAAAGAAATTGGATGTTCTCAAAGTACTGTATCAAAGCACATTCATAGAGTGTAAGGGAAAAGTGTGGAAGAAAAAGGTGCACAAGCCGCAAGGATGACCACAGTCTGGAGAGGATTGCCTGGAAAAGGCCAGTCAAAAGTGTGAGGGACCTTCACAAGGAGTGGACTGAGGCTGGAGTCGGTGCATCAAGAGCCGCCACACAGACGGATCCTCTTGTTAAGGCTTCCTGGTCTGCCATAACACCTCAGCAGTGCCACAGGCTGATCGTATCCATGCCACGCAACCGCATAAAGGCAATAATTCATGTAAAAGGGGCACAAACCAAGTACTAAGTACATATGCATGATTATCGTTTTCAGAGTTTTCATTTCTCTGTTAAAATAATATTTTTGTTGATTTCATGTAATATTCTAATCTGAGATTTTGCATTTGGGGTTTTTACAGGCTGTAAGCCAAAATCATCAAAATTATAACAAACAAAGGCTTGCCGTATGTCTCTGTGCATGTAATGAGTCTATATCATATATTAGTTTTACATTTTAAGTTGAATTGCATTAACCTTTTCATGATATTCTAATTTTCCGAGTTTCACAGGTATTCTGCATGCAGGGAGGGCCGAGGCTTTTCAAGGCTTTAAAAGTAATAAGTGATTTTTTTTTTATTTGATTGTACCTAAATGCTACTGGCAACCAGGACCATTGGACCATTTGGATTTATTTTTATTGAGGCCACAGTAAAGGGCATTTCAGTAATGTAATCAAGTGAAAATGTGGGCATGAAAAGGTTTTTCATGGTTACCAGTTTACTTTTATTCTCTAAACTAATGTGTGCTTGAAAAGTTAAGAGAACATTTGAGGTGAAAACTGCACATATAATTTCACTGAAGGCCAGAGCAAGAGGAGGTCTGTTGCGGCATTCTCCCCAAAACCCCAATAAACGCCCATGTACTCCTTTTCAGACTTTAAAGAAGATTTTTTTTACAAATTGTCCATCACCATCCCACCTCTTTGTATATGGCCCTATAATTCTTCGCGTGTGCACGTTACATGGCTGTTGTTTTGCTCTGCATTGTGACAAAGCCTGTCTTTCTTTTATGAGGCTGGTGGGGGAATACCACATCCACCCGACGGACAACAAGACGGGACCAACTATGTGAACAATGTCCACTCAGCTCAGGTTACACTCACAACCCCAAATGCATTCTCAACATAAAATAAGCAACTGGTTTTAGGAAGAAGAACAAACATTTTGAAATGTTGGTGACTATTGTAATAGGAATGTCAGCTGACTCTTGGATACTTTTTCATGGAGTTGTTGTGGTTGGTTTCCAGTCATTTGTTTGTTTTTTCGGGTTAACTGTGGAAATGCTGCTGAAAGCTCAGTCTTTCATATCTGGGAAAACACATTTCTCAGCAGTTAATTTACTTCATTCCAGAGAAAAAACAAATGGTAGAAAAGCCACAAATATGATATTTCATTCTTTCACATTACACAGTATCTCCCTTTAACCCCTCTATGTGCATTGTGCAGCTGCCCGTGCCTTCTCAATCAGGCCTAACTTCATCACTAAAATATACTATAACGTGCTGCCTAATAAAGCAAATAAAACTGACTATACCTTGCATTGGAATCTACTATAAACATACTGTTTTGTCAACTTTGCTTTTCTTTCATATCTAGAAGAAAAACACAGCCGTGGCCAATTTTGTGTTCTTTTATTTGAGCAGTATGTTAACTGCTCAAATAAACAAACAAAAAATTGTAGTGGGCCGAAGCAAAAAGCTTATGAGTGCTCACCCCCGAAATCATTACAATAAAACATTTTCATATCACAATAGTACAAAGCATCTGGACTCCTCAGAAACCTACGCCAGGATCTTGTTTGTGGACTTCAACTTTGCCTTCAACACCATCTTCTCTGCTGCACGACAAGCTCTACCAGCTCGTCTCCCTCTGCAGGTGGATCACTGACTTCCTGATGGACCGGAGACGGCACGTGCGGCTGGGTAAGAACATCTCGGACACTCGGACTACAAACACTGTAATTCCTCAGGGCTGTGTACTTTCCCCCGGCTCTTCACCCTGTACACAAACTGCTGCACCACCAGTCCGTAAAACTGATCAAGTTTGCGGACGACACCACCCTCATCGGGCTCATCTCGGACGGTGATGAGTCCACAGGAGAGAGGTGGACGGGCTGGCGTCCTGGTGCAGCCACAACAACCTGGAGCTGAACGCCCAGAAGACAGTGGAGATGATCGTGGGCTTCAGGAAAGACACAGCGACACTGCCCCCCCTCGCCCTGAAAGACTCTCCCACCCCCATCTCCATCGTGGACTCCTTCCGTTTCCTGGGCACCACCATCACCCAGGTCCTCAGATGGGAGCCAACCATCTGCTCCCTCATCAAGAAGGCCCAGCAGAGGATGTTCTTCCTGCGGCAGCTGAGGAAACTTAAGCTGCCTACCAGGATACTGGTGAGTCCATCCTCACCTCCTTCATCACCGTGTGGTTCCCCGGCGCTACAGACTGGGACCGGCACCGACTGCAGTGCATTGTGCGTGCTGCAGAGAAGGTGATTGGCTGTAATTTCCCATCTTTACAAGGCCTGTTCACCTCCAGGACCCGGAAGCTTGTGGGTCGGATAACAGCTGATCCCTCTCCCCTATGGCTATGGTCCATACAGACCCATAAATCCCGCCACTTGAACAGTTTTTTCCCCTCCGCCATCAGACTCGTGAATGATAACAAGACCCAGTAACTCTTTATCAGACTCATGAACATAACATGTTCCAGCCATTTGCACTGCTCTATTGTACTATGTGGTCTGTATACACTTAGATCCGCTGCTATTACTTAATACACCTGCACATCTGTGAATACAATTCCGCTGTTGTTCTATGTCAATTGTTGTCGTCTTATCATATTTTACTTTTATTTTTTATTATGTAAACCTTTTCTCAAACCATGGCAATAAAAACTATTTTGATTCTCATTATGATTAAAAAGGTACATTAATATACATATTGTCCTTGCTCTTGCTACATCCCAGTTGTCATTACCATCCTCATTATAGTATTAATTTGTGTAGAATTTTCCTTCTTTCCTTCCTTTTTTGTTTTTAATATATGTACAATGTATTGTATTGTATATGTAAACCCCACCCTGCTGCCCTAACTTGCTGATTTTGTAGATGATGTTCCTATGCTGTGTGGTGCATTAAAAGACGAGGTTTATGAGACCATTGGGAGGGTCCCTCTCAACAGATTCACAGCTCACCTACTCTAATTCTCCATTTGTAATTTTGAGCAACAGAATGACAACCGTTCAGAGCAATAACACTCTTAATGGAATGCAAGGTCGTTACTATTCCACTCTTCAAGGCCCCTCTAAACATGGGTACTGTAACGCTGTCCTGAACTGCTACATGTATTCTATGGGTGCTCCTGAATTCTGGCACAGCTCGTCTAAAAAGGGACGTTTGACATTTTGAAATACAGCAATGTTGTCCTCATAGGTTATTGGAGTCATGCTCGATGTCTGACTCTGTACTTGCTGGCAGAGTCAGACTGAGTTACCTCTCAATTTGAATTAAAGGCCCCGCTCCTGTGCTGCCATTTTGTGATCCGATGTGATGATGTATTGTAGGTAATCAAATGTAGCTTGAGTCACTTGGGTCTAGAAATCTAGAGTAAGCAGACGTCACCGCTACCCTTAAAGACAGCCACGGCACACCCTACCTTTGCAATGACGTTAAACAGTTCCTCATTTCTTCTGAGAAATTACTTTTTGAAAAACGAATTAAGGCACACTGAAGGGATAAGGCTTGGTTTTGTGGGAGTGTTAACTGTACATGAATGACACTTTTTATATGATTCTGTGTGTTGATACAGGTTCACTCTGCATGCAGTGGATAGCCGGGGGAGCTTGTCTGAGGCTAGTTTCGTTTCGGTGCGCACTTCCTGTCCAGTGGTAGACGACAGGCAAGCTGAAGGTATTATATTTATTTGTTTTATTTGAGAACCAAGTTTACCTTGGTCAAGCATAACCCGGCCATTCAATATGTCTCCTTAAATTTAGTTAGAAGCACTGTAAGTGTAAGGATTTGCATGATTTTATTTGAGGGAGAATTGTTTTGTCTGCATTCAAGGAACTTAAAGAACATCTTAAAAATCAATAATATAATACATCAGTACTGAATGAGTATTTGGACTATTCGACACTTGTAAAACCATTTATTTTTTCCTTGTATTTCTCTCAGAGATTGCAGATAAGGTGTATAACTTGTACAACGGGTACACCAGTGGGAAGGAGCAGCAGATGGCCTACAACACTCTGATGGAGGTCTCACCTCCACTGCTCTACCGCGTACAGCACCACTACAACTCACATTATGAGAAGTTTGGAGACTTTGTGTGGCGCAGTGAGGACGAGTTGGGGCCAAGGTGAGACAAGCCACTATGCATACTTACAGACTACATAAACCCAACAAATGATCCTAATAGTCTGTGGCCCACCCAGATGAACTCTTTTCATAATCTTGTTTTATAGTGGGCTCGTTCCAACAGCACCGTTTCTCATTGCTTTCTTTGTCAAAACATGTGCCATGTATGTCGTGCCACCAGGGCCTCCCTTCACTGATGCTTTTAATAGGGATTCCTCTTTGTGGACCGAATTGAGATAAAAGAAAGAACTACTGACAAAACAACACCATGAAAATACCTTTGTTAGCATACATTGTTAGCACTAGAAATGACCAGAGTGCAGCCCTCAGCCATCTTCACAAGATTAACTGTTTACAATCGTACCATCAAATAGGGTATCCATGCACCTTCATTCACATATTTACATTAGAGGCTATCTATTTACAAACGTTAATCATATTTGTATCAAAGCAAGTTTTGGGAGAAATGTTTCTCCCAAAATAAAAATATTTAGAGTTTTACTCCATATTTTAACACATTTAGAGTAAAATAAATGTTGGTAGAAGAAGAACTTTTTATTTTGATAGCGCCTTTTACAGACATAGTTACAAAGCGCTTCACATGAGAGCATTTTACACTCACTCCATACTTGGTGGTGGTAAGCTACGTTAGTAGCTTCAGTTTCCCCTGGGGGAGACTGACAGAAGCGCTGTCGCAACTGCACACGTCTGCGCTAACGGTCCTTCTGAACACCTCCATGCATTCACACACACATCATTCAATCTGGCCTATTGTACATGTTTTTGGTTTTACGCTATGATTGTTAAAATTTACATTTTGACACTTCTAATTAAGTGTGGAACAGACGTTTTTTGGTGTGTGTAGCACGTGTGGCTGCTCTTCGCTGTAACACACACCGGTTAAGTCAGTGTAAGTCGGTATAAAGGAGCTGATCAGGCACTTCTTCACACATGAAGAAGACTGACTTTTGTGACTGTTTTTACTCTTCAATTGTATTTTATAATGTTTGTTGTACAGGACTTTGGGCGGTTATGGCTGTTTTAAGTGTGCTATATAAATAAAGTTGACATTGACATTGACTTCTCACTGATCGGTCGGTTTCAGACAGAACTTCACTCTACGGGCACTGAGTGAGGGAGAAGAGAGACATTTCTGAAAGCCCCTCAACGTTTATCATCCCCATCACTGTACATCTTGTTCAGTATTTCTACGGCCCTGTCTGCAAGTGGCGCTTGATAGCACAACCAGTGTCACTCCGCAACAGTCTGTTGTTTCCAAGAGGTGAACCTGAAATGATTGTGTTCACCTGTTCACCGCCCCCTTCTGGCCGGGTGTTGTGCTTCCATGGTGCTGACAAGGGCTTGATCTCATGTAAACACGGGACTGGACTGTTTTGACAGGTTTCACGGAAAGCCAACCCCCATTCGATTCTTGGTGTAGCCGGACCAGACCCTTCATGTAACTGCACTGAATGAGCATTTTTTCAATATTTCAGCTATAAGCAATCAATTGAAGCTCTTGAATATCTTGCATAATGCGTGACATTAAAGGTTATTAAAACATTAAAAGCACATTTTTTAAATCACACATCAGATACAAGTTAGGACACCTCTGCTCTCGATCTAATGCTAATACAATGTTTTAGACAGTCCATCCCCCACAGCTAAAAATCATGAAAATGTAGTATTAGCAGAAATACTTTCCTTTAGATTTGCTTGCTGCTGATTGGTAAAGAGCAGTGGGAGGCGCGGATTGGCCCGGCGTGGGACAAACATACAGGACTAGGGTGGTCGGTGCTGGTGTGTTTGTGCTGTTTGTGTGTGGGCAGCTGGGGGGCAGACAGAGGGGAGGGGAGGCTTTTGGATGAGCGAGCATGGGTTATTTACTGCTTCAAGTTGGCAGGGTTGAGCCTCATTGGGGTAATTTACAAGGCAGCTCTATTGGTGGTGCCTTTTAAAAGGTAACAGAATGGCCAAGTGAAACGTAAGCACTCAGCAGTCTTGCCAGCGCCGTCCGATTCCTGGAGCCCCCAAATGTCCTCTGCAGTTCTTACATGTCCAAGTCTTTTACACCACACTATTGTTTTGCTAATCCCCTACATAGACTGGTTTATCTCCGCCTAAAAGCCACTATTAGATTGCTCTTTATTATTTTCACACGTCTGAGTTTCAATAGGTTTTCTGTAGAGGCTGTCATGACAAATTACATTAATTTCAGTGATTGTTTAATCTATGTTATTGTATCTAATAACATAACATAGTTTAGTTTATCTATTTTGAGCAATTTTACATTCATTTTGTCTTTAAAAATTCATACACTTGTGGATGCTCAGAATGGAGTAGGCTGAGGGAATAAGCTTTTAGGTGCCTACCCCATATTCAATTCAATATATATTTGCATAATATACATTTTCTTTATAAGGACTAGATTACATTGATTTTAGCTACAAACAAGTCCTTCCTAAAATGAACAGATACAGATTATTAATGATACAATCATCAGTTTTAAACTTAGACGTAGCAAAATTTACCAAGAAGAGCATTTGTAAATGCATAACACAGCACCTTGATACATTTGTTACAGATGTTTATAGAATATAAACATAATACAGAAAGAATGTACCAATGTAATTGTATCATATTTGTATCTTATCACCAAGTATAGCCAAGGGCACAGGGAAGTGTTTTAGTAATAGATATTTATTCATTTTGTGATCGCATTACAGATTTTCACTGTAAAAGAGTGACTTTATTTTACTATTTACTCCCAGACACTATGATTACCTAATGTAGGTGGAAAAGCACTATATTTATATATTGAAAAATTACCATTTATGTTGTATTCTCTCATACATTGATTGATTTACCATTGCCATATTAAATAAATGTTACATTTTCTTGAGACTCACTTGGCAAGGACTATTTTCCTGTGCAGTTTCAGACGTAAGAATGTAAAGGAAATTAGAAAAGTGTTTCTCCCGTTTGCAGCAAATGAGAGCAGTGGATGTCTGTAGCCCTTGCCTAACTAAAGACAGATGTTGATGCTCTGCAGACACAGCTTCTCAAAACAAATGGAATTCTGCCCCTTCGCTGTGAGTGTGTTTTCCTCATTTAAGCGCCTTGGGCCCGACAACTGACGGTTATAATGCAATGTTATTCTATCAACTTTTTATGTATGTGTGGAAAAGCTGACTGAGGCTTCCTCACGGATACTGACTTGACCCGACATATGGCTCCATCATGTCAAAAACAAGTGCTTTACAGCCCCGAAGACAACATTTTTGTAGTTGAGCTCACATCAGACAACCGCCTTCAGTGCTATACACAATCATTACCAGCACATTCCACATGTGATATATTTGACAAAATACACTGACACCAGGGGGAAATAATGCACATTCACAACCTCCAATAGATAGGATATTTTCACTTGGTAAAGCCAGTTTGATACAGTGCAAATAATGCATGTATATCAGCACACCCAGATGTATGTAGTTACCATATTGTTAACAATGTAGCAATAAAAGGTATTGTTGTGAGAAATGTTTTAAAACCCACCCACTCGTACCAGTACTGCCGTGCAATTAGTCCAATACACCAGTGGATTCAAAGCGGATGCCTGTTTGTGGGATTGACAACTCAAAACTCGGGACAGTCTATCTTGCAACAGACATTTACAAACCTTTTTTTTAAGTTGGGAAATGCATGTGAAAAAATATTGAAGAATATTCCACCACAATAATTAAAGAGTTCAGTAACTGCATGTTATATTAAAGGAGGCTTATAGAGTATATTTTTATTGAGTTTTATGATGCTAGTGCTGTGCTAGTTCTGGTTTGTTGTTTAGTACTTTTAACGGCAGTAAACAGTAGCGTGCAATCAGGTGGGTGTGGAGCCACTCTTTAACCAGTGTTTATGCTAATTAGGCGGTCCACTTTTAGAGTTGCTGGGCCATTTGGTATGAAACTATAGGCGCTTTCTCATTCACCCGAAAAAATATCTTATCACCAAGTTCAGCCAAGGGCACCGGGAGGTGTTTTAGCAGCTGCAGGGAGCCACGTCTGGCCCATGCCTTCTCGTAAAATACCTCTCAGTTTGTGGCTCATTTGCACCATTTTAATTTCGTGGCACAAGTTATTTCTGATAAGTTTATGGCAACGTAAAGGTACAATATCATACTTTTCTAAATGAACCTGTTTGACTTTGGTGACACAAGAGAACATAAGTTTTATAACATATCTTTTAAACAGATTTGTGTTTTAAATGTATGTTTTGGTAATGATTTATATCATTATTAAGGCATCAGGCATTAGTAATGAAAAAGCCATGAACAATGTGCTTGTAAAGATTTTAATGAGGTGCTTATTATACCATTACCTATTAACATACTAGTATGCCATTAATGTGCTCGTGGAGATATTAATAAGCAGCTCATTATGCTATTATCAATGACTGTGCTATTAGGCACCCATAATCCTAAACAGATTACTAATTATTAATACTTTCTACCACAGTTGAAGGTGCACTGCAGACAGAAACAAGCTTTCACTTACTGGCCTTTGCTCTGCCCGATCCCGTCAGACTTAGGAAGCTAAGCAGGGAAGGGCCTGGGACTTGGATGGGAGACCGTTTGGTAACACCAGGAAGCCTAGCAAATGTAGAGAGTGAATGGTTAGTGGTGGTTGGAGGGGCCGATGGTGCGGACTAGCTGCCTCGCTTCCATCAGTCTACCCCAGGGCAGCTGTGGCTACAATAGTAGCTTCCCACCACCGAGTATTGAGTGAATGAATAATGCAATGTAAAGCGTCTGTGAGTGTCCAGAAAAGCGCTATATAAAACCGATGCATTATTATTCATAAAATTAATAAACAAATAAAATGTATTACTATTATTATTAAAGGATCATGCCATTTTAGCCATTCCAAAGTAAACTATAGGCATTTATATGAAATATTGTACCACTATGGCGTACAAATTTTTGTGATACAAGTATTTTCTGGGGGTATTTTCCAAACCCAGAAGACAAAAAGCTTGGATTCTGTTAACTCCGCCCCCTCTCTCCACTCATACAACTTTAGTAGTAGTAGAAATATACATATACATATATATATATATATATATATATATATGTATATATATATATATATATATATATATATATATATATATATATATATATATATATATATGTATATATATATATATATACATACAGTGCCTTGCGAAAGTATTCGGCCCCCTTGAACTTTTCGACCTTTTGCAAAATTTCAGGCTTCAAGATATAAAACTGTAATTGTTTGTGAAGAACCAACAACAAGTGGGACACAATCATGAAGTGAAACGAAATTTATTGGATATTTCAAACATTTTTAACAAATAAAAAACTGAAAAATTGGGCGTGCAAAATTGTTCAGCCCCCTTAAGTTAATACTTTGTAGCGCCACCTTTTGCTGCGATTACTGCTGTAAGTCACTTGGGGTATGTCTCTATCAGTTTTGCACATTGAGAGACAGAAATATTTGCCCATTCCTCCTTGCAGAACAGCTCGAGCTCAGTGAAGTTGGATGGACAGCGTTTGTGAACAGCAGTTTTCAGTTCTTTCCACAGATTCTCGATTGGATTCAGGTCTGGACTTTGACTTGGCCATTCTAACACCTGGATATGTTTATTTGTGAACCACTCTATTGTAGATTTTGCTTTATGTTTTGGATCATTGTCTTGTTGGAAGACAAATCTTCGTCCCAGTCTCAGGTCTTTTGCAGACTCCATCAGGTTTTCTTCCAGAATGGTCCTGTATTTGGCTCCATCCATCTTCCCTGTCCCTGCTGAAGAAAAGCAGGCCCAAACCATGATGCTGCCTCCACCATGTTTGACAGTGGGGATGGTGTGTTCAGGGTGATGAGCTGTGTTGCTTTTACGCCAAACATAACGTTTTGCATTGTTGCCAAAAAGTTCGATTTTGGTTTCATCTGACCAGAGCACCTTCTTCCACATGTTTGGTGTGTCTCCCAGGTGGCTTGTGGCAAACTTTAAACGACACTTTTTATGGATATCTTTAAGAAATGGCTTTCTTCTTGCCACTCTTCCATAAAGGCCAGAGTTGTGCAGTATACGCTATATCGCTTGCACAGTGCTCCTTGGGATGTTTAAAGCTTGGGAAATCTTTTTGTATCCAAATCCGGCTTTAAACTTCTCCACAACAGTATCTCGGACCTGCCTGGTGTGTTCCTTGTTCTTCATGATGCTCTCTGCGCTTTAAACTGACCTCTGAGACTATCACAGAGCAGGTGCATTTATACGGAGACTTGTTTACACACAGGGGGATTCTATTTATCATCATTAGTCATTTAGGTCAACATTGGATCATTCAGAGATCCTCACTGAACTTCTGGAGAGAGTTTGCTGCACTGAAAGTAAAGGGGCTGAATAATTTTGCATGCCCAATTTTTCAGTTGTTTATTTGTTAAAAATGTTTGAAATATCCAATAAATTTCGTTTCACTTCATGATTGTGTCCCACTTGTTGTTGGTTCTTCACAAAAAATTACAGTTTTATATCTTTATGTTTGAAGCATGAAATGTGGCAAAAGGTCGGAAAGTTCAAGGGGGCCGAATACTTTCGCAAGGCACTATATATATATATATATATATAACAGCAATAAGTGAAGTTACTTCATGATGCAGTTATAAGGTTGACATGTGCAACACAGCTTCATAAATGGCTAACACGCGTTTTGACAATGACAGTCACAGGCAAACACTATTTTGGCTGCTAGTCGCTGAATCCCAGAGAGAAATCCCAACCCCTAGCGAGTGGCCTCTTCTTTAGGAAGGTTAAATAAAGTCCTGTACCTCTCGCAGCCATACTCTAGTAGACACATATGGTAACTCTAGTGCACCATATGTAACGTGCAGCAAACATATACAACAGGTCAATTAAAGCTGTGATTCTTGCCATATTGGAGGACTACTAGGTACCAACTCTGCAGAGTGCCCAAACCTTTGCCTTTGTGTCAGATGCCGGCAGGGAAAGCTTACATGGAGCGCCATTACCAAGTGGCTGGCATAGTCTACAGGGACATTATGTGCAGAGTATGGGCTGGTAGAGAATGACCGAGCCAAGAGCCTGTGGGACTTCCAGATACAGACAGAATGGTAACACCACTGGACATTGTGGTGGTCAAGAGCATTGCAAAGCTTGTGTGGTTGCAACAGGAAAAAGGAACACAAGAAAGTAGAGAAATACCAGGGGCTCACAGAAGAGCTGAAGAAAACAGGATAAACATCAAACATCTTAGTTCACAAATGTGCCTGTGGGGAAGCTGGCCACGAGTGAACGAAATGAGCAGGCAGACTTAACATATAACTCGTACCACTCTTCACACAAAAGAAACTTCTCCATGACCCATGTCACTTGTATGAACAAAATGGCTTCCTCCTTTTATACCTCTCATGGGAAAGGACCTCCCACAGGATAGTACCATTAGCTCGATAGGTAAGTTCAAACAATAAGTTTAGCTGGTAAGTTTTAAACATTTACATAAAAAAAATGTGTTGTGTCCCAAAATTATAACTGTTAAAATTAAACTAAGACAAACTAGAAACCAAAAATCATACACAAAAAGGAAAATCAAAGCAAAGTTTAAAACAGTTTCCCTCTTGCCACATGGTTCAGCCTGAGATTTTAAAATGGCCGACAAAGACCCTTTGTTCCTGACATGTTCCTGCTCAGCCATTTGTTGATAGTGTGATGGAACTGTACCTTTTGAGGGATTCTTCAAGATCAGGTTTGTGCACCCTTCGGTAAGGCATTGGGGTGGTCCTAATCCCAGGCGCCTATGGAGTGCAGTGAGTTTCTTTAGCCTGTAAGTGTGGATAATGTCAGGGCCTAGTGCTGTCCAGTTTTTCATACCTGAGACTCTTTCTTGGATGTCTGCCACTGTGATGGTGACTGGACTCTATTCAGAGCAACCAGCCACTGTGCATCACTGTTCCAGTACTGCTCAGTTTCCAGCCTTGGTGGGTGTGCTCTGCTGTTGTTACCCTGCTGGTTGAATAAAGAAAAGCTGGTCTGAATATTGAACCCAGTATCTTCTTGCTGTGAGGCAAGAGCACTAACTGCACCACCACCATACAGGCTATTTTTGAGAAAGATCCAGACATGACATGCTGTGAAAGTCAGACATAGACATATAAGTTCGAATTGTTACTAGAACTCAGTCGACCCTACTATTAATCTTTCCTTTCTGTCCACAGGAAAGCCAACCTAATCCTCCGCCGAGTGGACCACCTCAGTAACTACTGCCGCTCACTCCTGCGTAGCTCCCACATCCAGAGCCGCACTGACACTGTGGCCTACGTGTTCTGTCACAGTGAGGATAGAGCACCAGGTGACACCACGCTCTCTCTGCATGATAGCCACTTGCCCTGCATGGAAAAGCTCATTTCCGTACAGCGCAACACGTACAGCAGCACCAAACTGCGATGAGATTGGAAGAGCTGCTGTAGAAGTACCTCCGCGGATGCCTCTCACTTTTGAACCTGAGGAGAGGCCAAACACCTCACAATCACTGGGCATTGTTCAAAGCCACAAGACTGTTTTTAGTGGGGCATATTTTGTAAATGCAGAATGCCAGTGATCATACATATCAATAATAGACTGCAGTGTAAAATATCGTACAGCCTACAAAGTGCTGGCTTCAATACATTGAATGTATATTGTAGTTCTTTTTGGTGCTTCGAAGCTTGTTGGATTACGTGAAAAGAAAAAGAAAAAGAACGACTTTAGCATAACTTATTTGCCTTTAATTTTAAGAATTAAAAATGGAGGATTAAAAGCCTTTTAAAAATGACATTCACATCAAAGACAGTCCTCAAACCATTTTGAATGAAATACATTCAATCATATTCAACAGTCATTTGGTCACAGGTTGGTTAAAAGCAGCCTGTTATGTTTATGCAAACAAAGACAGCGTCATGGTTTCTGCTCATGGTAAATTCCCTCATCTTATTTATGGATCCAATGGTAATACATTTCGAATTTTAGTAAATCAAAGTCTGGGAAATAGGAAGGTTGGGTTTTCAAGGTTTTACTTGAATTCATTTTCATTACCAAGACTCATAACTCCACTGTAGATTAAAAAGCAAAGATTTGACTTTTTCTGTTTCAGATGTATTTGAACTAAACTATTACCATTGCAAAGCCACATCATCAGTAGGGTCAAATTAACTTCTGGCCCTCGCTACGTTTACACGCAGACCAAAAATCGGATCATGATCTGATTTCTGAAGTTCTGAGATTATTGAAGTGGCATATAAACAGCATTGTCTGATATCATCTGGAAAGTAAAGTAAACCAAAAAGGCCACAATGTCACAGAGATTACTAGATTTATAAACATTTCTAATGAAAATGAAATAATGAAAAATCCAGGAGTAATATAAAAGCATCAGATCTGATTGTTGGGTTATCTGATTACTTCAGGGGCCTGACTTATTTTTATTTATTTTTTACCATGAAGACCTAGCTAGTGGCACATACAAACAAGAACTCTTTTTTTTGTTTTTTGTTTTTTTTACTTAAAATTGCTGAATACTGTCTGCTGCAACATAACAAACAGGTTTGGTTTGGGTATGAATTTATCTATGATATTAAATGTGCAAATTATTTGTGAGAATTACCATTGTTGACAACATTGTAATGCAATGTTGTCATTATGTTGTCATAATGGAAATGATCCACGGGAAAAAGGGAATTTGGTCTGTCCAAACACTGGTTGTTCTTTGACTTTCATAACTTCTAAGCCATGAATATAAATGAAGACAAACAATGCTTTTTTTAATATTTCCATAATTTATTTGGACTGTAAAGAAAATATCTGTATATTATTATTAATATGTGGCTTTGATTGTCTTTTCTGACGAATGTGAAATATTAAAAGTGTATATAAAAGCAGTTATTTTTTTCTTGGACATAAAAAAAAATCCGTCTAAGCTTGTACTACAGCAGATGTGCACATTTTATTCATTATTTTCATGAGACGTTTGAATTCTTCCATAAAAATGAAAATAGCTTCCTCTTCTCCTGCCTTAACACTTTCTAGACATAAAGTTAATTTCATTAACTTTACCTCAGGTACATACTGGGTTTGTCTTCGAGCAACCATGAAATACAGTATGGTGGAAAAAGGTAAATAATGAATACAATTTGACTGAAATGTGTGTTGTGACTCTCATTGATAAGAAGTCCGACGTAATTTGAACTGCTTTTGATCATCTTGAGTCGATGCAGACTGCACTGAAGACGAGCTTCATTTGTTAAAAAAAACCCAGCAAACTGAACTTAAATTATGTCCAAATATTTGGATCAAGATCTGTTAACATAAAGCGATGCATGTTTTCAATGGAGGTGAATCATATCTCGATTTTTAGAACATGCAACCTATTCCTCCAGACTATCCCTTATGAATTACACAATTATCTATCGTTAACTGGAGGGGGGTTTGCGTCTCGGCATGTGAGCTGCTGGGAAGTGTTTTCTTTTTCCGTCTCCCTTGACAGTCAATTTCTTTAAGGTCAGATTCAGTTTCTTTTGAGTCATGCAGCATTAACTGCACTTTAAAAATCAGTAGCTTGATGTTCATTCTCACAAATCAGGCCATTAATGTCATTGGTGCCAGAAAAAGCCCTTGCCTTTTCATACCAATGTATCAAAGGTGGGTTAAGGAATTAGTTAATCTTTTATGAGCTCCATCTGCACTTTTGGGAAAGGTGTTAATTACAGACAAGAGATAAAAATTGCAGTGGGATGAGATTTAATTTACAGTGCTCCGCTTTCAACTCAATGCTGTAAACTTTTACTTACTGTGCAATTGGTTAGGATGTTTTATTAGTTTTGATTAGCTCTTAGTTAGTCAGATGGTGGCTACATGTTTTCACTCGGTGTAGGAGTTTATCAACCTAATGTAATTAAAACTAAACCTATGTTGTCTATTTCTGATGCCACAAACACAGTTTAGTCACCTGCCATTTTCCAATAGGCTATAGGCAAGAACACGAAGACGAAGGGGGAGTCTGTTTAGTGGCGAGGCAGAGGGGAATGGGTTAATATCCCTCCAAACGGAGCTTTTTCAGATGACTGGCAAAATGAATTCACAAACATCATGAATAAGTACTTTTACAACATTTATAAAATTGTAGGACTCTTTGTTCGTGACTTTGCCATATGGAGCGACAAGAGTTTTGTTTTTTCATTTAACTTCAACATTTGTATATGTCGCTATTGTCATGACCCCCTTGTCTGAGTGCACTGTGAGAGCGGAGTCTGCAGCTGCATGTGCCTGCTCTGAACAGTCGGGTTTTCCTGAATTTATGGACTTTCAAATGGACTTTAAAGGTCGGCGACATGAAGGAGTATTTCCAGTGGATTTAATAATAAAAGGAGATGGACATTATCAGCCCCATGACGGAGGAGACAGCACAGAGAAGCTAACGGAGAGTAGCCTATAGCAGGATAGTCCTACTTCGAGCTCAGTAAGTCACGCTAAACTCTATTAATGGTTGAAATGTAGCTGGAAAAGCTGGTTCATGTGAAATTTTGATGATATAATGTTGTATTTGCCGTTGTCTGCGTGGGGCTGTGGACATTAGTTGTTAATGCCGCTGTTATGCTAGAGAAATGTTGGCTAAAGGGAGGAGCTACGGTGTTTTTCAGAGACACGCCTGCCTTCAGCTCTCCACGACTCAGGAAGACTCACCGCGACTAGGTAGGTGTTTGCTCAGCATCAGTGCCGTAATTTAGTTCAGTTTGGTTGCCTGGGAGACGTGGGCAGAGCAGGACGCTAAATTCTGAACTTACAAATGCAGACTGCAGAGATGCGACCCCCGTGGAGGCACACAATCACGTGTTTTGGTAAAATTTTCAATCAACAAATGCACCCAGGATAAAATAAATGATATATTTAGAGGTTGAAAACTTCCCTAGTACTGCTTTAAGTTAGGTGTTTTTCTAGTTTGGGTTTGCACCAAGTTTAGACATAATTTAGGTTTATTTTAGACCCTTTTAAAACCTGGTTTAGACCTGATTGGTTCTCAACCTGCCTGTGGTGGTGGTACTTGGAAGGTAAAATATGTTATGGACTGGATTAGATACTATTGATTCTGCCAAGCAACAAAAACGCCACTCATGCACACAGACACACTTATAACCAGTGTTTTATTTCTTCTACACAATAAATGACAGCAAAATGAACAATGATACTCATCTGTTATGACTTCCTTAGGAAAATATAGGACACCTGCAACATTTTTTTTATGTACCATATTTATATACGTGTGTGGGTGTGTGTGTGTGTGTGTGTATGTATGTATATATATACATACATACACACACACACACACACACACACTGGAACACGTTGGAACACGTTGTTATGTGCTACTAGAAAAAGTGCATTCTGTTGACAAAAAAGATGAATATATGAAAGTGTCACGTACAATGAACCTTTCAATGCGTTTGTCGAGTTGTATCTGGACATTAGGTTGCGTTCATGTTCTATTATATTTCAGTTGGTGCCAATACAACTCTATGGGAGAGAAACCGTTTTTAAAGGAAAGGAAATTTCCAAATAGAAAATGTCCAAATGTTTCCCATGATTGTTATTTGATAGTGATTGGATTCACAAACCTGCCTTATTATTCTTATGGCTGAAAGTCCTTTCTACTGGCCAACACCGCAAACATGTTGTTGAATATTGTCACCACTTTTGAACACCTGTATGAGGCAATTACTAGACAGTATATGTGCTGGAAGAGATGACTTTTTGTTTTATATGAATTCGTCCAGGAAGTTATCAACAAACTGAGTCTAGAAATCTGCATTTTGACAGTTAAAATATTTACCCGTATGGAATTGTCAGCAGCCCTCCATATCAATTTTAAACTATAGGCTCTTTAGACCAGTGTTCTCAACCATCACCTTAGTATGACAAGGCACGACCCAAATAACAACTCAATTTTCATATACAAATTATATATAATGAAAAATACTGTAATTTCTTGACAAATTATAATTAAATAAGCATTAAATAAAGCAAGATTTTAAAGAAGAAAATGGTGAAAACAACTTGACAGTCATTTAAAAATAACTCGGGTAGTGTTTTTAACCTTTCAATAAGGAAACTAAAGCCTCGCAGCCCACTGATATTAGTTCCGTGACCCACATTTGGATCCCAACCCACCTGTTGAGAACCACTGCTTTAGAATGTTGTGATGTCACATGAACGCAACCTATTGTAACAGTATTACCCACCCTGTCGTGTGCTCAGATTTCTCTTGACAATACACTATGAATTTATTAGTCGATCGATGACTTCATGAATTTGACATATGATGAGTGGCACTGTGTGTAGTTAGCTGATCTGAAGAAAAGATGTTCATGTGATACAGCATAGGTCTTTTCCATACTTATATATTTTTTCCAGCTTGACTGTGATTTGACACTATGCACAAGTACATATTCACGGTTCATCTCTTTGTATAGTAATAATGGTAAAAATAAATACAAGGGCTCCCATTACAGCCAATACATGGTTTGCAAATACAATCATTTTATCATATTATTTACATCTTAAAATATATGTTGAGCAACAGGTTACGAAACGTTGCAGTAATACGACTAGATATCCACATGATATATAAATACATGTTTTTGTACTTTCAACTCAATAAAGGGACTTTTTTTCTTTTTATCTGGACTTTTATGCAACAGACATGGGCCGATCTGTAGGCAGAGGCCTGTGAGAGGTACTTCATGTTTTCAATACACCTACACAAGATGGCACATCATTATTATTATTATTCTTTATATTACTGTTATTCACCAAAAACTATAGCACTTCAAACACTACCCAAAATAATACCATTAAAACCTGTCTTTTTTTTCTAGATGAGTGACAAGAAGTCAGCAAGCCAGGCACAAGTATGTGTAAGCTTTGTGCTAGCCCCAAGTTGGGACAAATGGAGAGGTATATGTCAGGAAGGGTGTCGCAAGTCTACAAAATTTGGAGTGAATTCCACGGGATCAAGATGAAGCTGAGGAGGAGAGGTAGACCTGGGTGATTGTGGGATGTCCAAACAAGACAGAGAAGGGCAGTGGAGGAAAGGTGCCACCCTGGGAGAGGAATTCTGACTCACTGGATTCGGCAATGTGCCAGTGGCCACCACCAGGCCCCAGGGCAGCCTCCGAAAGTACACATTTTAACACCTGGACAAATAAACTACAGGCCAGCAAAAGCAGTCCACACATGACCCCTATCCCTAACTCCCTCCACTCTGCCCTCCACTGTCCCAGGGCACTTCACTCTACCGTGCCACCAGGGCCTTACTGTTGGTTTTAATTTCTTTCCATTGCATATTAAATATGCACAACATCAGCAAGTATACTTATTTTCCTTCACAATTTACAAAACATGAAGACAAACATTACATTCTGATTCAGGGACAAAAGAGATAAATCATAACATTATGTAATAAATCTTCACTGAATAAGAGCAGTGTCCTTGTACACTTAAGGTCCTTGATAGTTGCATCCTTTTGTTGTACTGTGTCCGCTCGATAATCCATGACGAAAATAACTTACATGAACTTAAATATAACTTAAAAAGTATAACACTCTCAATAAATATTTTCGTATTTACACCATCATAATGAAAAGTAAATTATAGAAGCAGCAAACATTACAGGCTTGAGGTACAGCAAGGAGCCCTGTGATGCCTACAGTAGAGAGGTGACATCCTCATCCAACACACACATCTTCAACATCTGTCTGGCAAATTTACACAATCTACGGTAATCGGGTGATTTCTTTCTCGTGAAGTATATGTCCTTTTTACTTGTAGAGGTTTAGGTAAGTTCAAACGGAGCCAGGGCCGATGAGAGACTGAATGATATTGAGACATTTGCAAGAATGGAAATGCTTCCCAGTGATGTGAAAAGCACATGATGAAGCACAGTACTGCATTGGCAGAGTGAAGTCAGGCTCACCCTACCGGTCCATATAAAGCAGTTATATCTGGAGTAACAATTACATAGATTTGCAATATATCAACATAACATATCTTTTTTTTTTCATCATTGGTATAGCATATTTTATACAAAGAGAGCCTCAGATGGAGATGAAACTCCCTTTATGGGAGTCTTCAGATACACATTTCATTAAGGTCCTTTTTTTTTTCAATCTCAGATGGTCTCACAAACATGAGATAAGATAATATAAACCATATCATAATTTGATGTGTCAGTACTAAGTACAATAAAACTCATTTCATGTACAGTATATAGAGCTACAATATGGATGAATATTGTTCAACCAAACATTTTTGCTAATGACCTTTTCTAGATTGCAGAAAGGTTTTATATTACACATAGAAAGCACTACCCCAATTCTACCAGAAGAACACAAAGAAGTTCTAGATGTATAGTTGGCTTTGATCATGGTTATGACAATAGCAGCTTCTAAACGATCTGACATACATACTCTTATTCTTACATGGCAACAAAAAGTGCAGTAACTGAGGTCAATAATACAAACACTGATTAAATATAAAAAATACAAATACAAATTTAAACAAGAAAAAAAAGTACAAATAGAAAATAACAAATTTCTTAACATGCCTTCCCATTTGCAAAAGATTTTATATTAAAGTTTACTATTGAGTATCTATAGTTTGGTAGTTCTCAATTGACTCTGATTTCTTTACTCTTATAGAGACATAGCTACTCAGCAAAAGGACATTAGCAGCCTAAGAAGTGCAGTTGGTCACGGTTATGGTTCTGTGGAAAGGAAATAGCAGCAACGTATGGTTCAATACATCTAGCAACCATCAGCGCCCGCGCACACACACACGCACACACACGCACACACGCACACACACACACACACACACACACACACACAGATTATACACAGATTGGACAGATGTTTGGCCCATTAACCTAAGGAAATAACATCTTGGGGCTAAACAAAAGTAATGCTACTTTGAAACCAACAATGGCTATTGTTACTTAACATAAGATTTGGATATTAAATTTGTGGTACTTGTTACAATGGTCAATGATATTTAACTACTGCCATACTAAGGACAAGTTACATCCAAATGTCTAAAATGCTGTCATCAGTGCTACAAGTGACCATGCTGTAACTCCTCACAAGCATTGGCTACATTCTAAATCTAAACAAAGCAGTGATGGCTTCATGTTTGCTGTTTTATATGACTCATAGGGTGAGGTGTCAAACAGGACATTCGTAACAGCATGCATGGAAGTGACCAATTATTACCCAGGAACAATTGCTGGGCAAATGTATTTTGTCTGCATTCAGATAAGCAGCTCACCAACTGGACTATTTCTCATGGTCCATACCTGTACGTGTATTACGAAAAAGGCACCCTTGACTTTTAACTGAATTTTGTTTCCTCACCATTTAAACACACTGTATAGGTTGATATGAATATGATAAAAAGCAGCAAGCACAATAGCATAAGCCGTGCTAATGTTGATCTAAATATACTATTATAATTCATCTAGAGAGAAAAAAAATCTGTATTTAATTAATTTGTGTTGCTGTTCATTTTGACTTGTTTAGTAAACTCGTGCAGCAACATGTCTAATTTATTCCCCAAGACTAAAACGTTTTTAGTGCCACTCGAGGCACATTTTACCCTAATCTTGCAGAAAATGTTGGTGCGGTGTTTCTCAATTTCTTGGTATTCACAAACTATTAATATGATTTCATTCACACATCTTTTAAATGCCTTTGGTTTATAACATTGTAGATTAAAATCCTTCAACTAGAAATCTGTCACTAAATTAAATAGTTGCATGCTACCTTGGCTGGGTTATAACATGTTTTGTTTTGTTTGTTTTTTTGCATGTTCTTCCCTTTTTAATTCGATTTCCTATACTCTTTTTTCCTTTGCAATGTTTTCTTATAATGTGGTAAGCTATATTTTCTATTTCGCTGAGAAAAGAACTGTTAGTCATATGGTGCAATGAGAAGTTTCAGCTGGTCTGAGTTGTTAAGTGGATGGAGAGGTATGCCTTTAAAGCAGCATGTGCAGGAAACTGGAGGTCAATGAAAGGATGAAGTCTGGGATCTCCCCATGCTCTGTCACTGTGGTGTCAGTGAACCCGGTCCATGCGACTCAGCCCAATGAGTGCATGTGTGTCTCCTTTCTGTTTTCCAGAGCGTTAGGATCCCGACAAGAACACTCATCTCGAATGTCACAGGACATAGGGAAAGGAATAACCTGTGAGAGAAAAAAGGCGCATGTTAAAAACTTACCAATCCATCAAATACAAGTGAAAAAGGCAGTCACAAATGTCCCATTAGTCTATTTAGAGTACACATATGTTGTATCTACCCTGCTCAGTTGTTTCAGTCTCATGTCGACGTCAAGTCGACGGTGACAATAAAGACTGCCAGACATTGCCTCTGGCATTTGATGTCAGCAGATCACACGTCTATGTGACACAGCAGCTGTCTTTCCACAACAGCAAAACTTCAAACTTCAAGTCATGAAAGCCAGTCACAGACTGAGGGCATACATTCTTAGTGTTTTTTTTTTTTGTTTGTTTTTTTCCAATTAGGGATAAGTAGTATTACCCAGTGATTGTGTAAACTTGTAGATGTAAACTACAATCGCAAGAAGTGCAACCAAATGTGGTGGTGTATTTCTCTGCATATGGAAAAGCAAGTTGTAATGCCGCATGATGGACAAATACTTCAGCTTAGATACTCTTAACAGAATGCAGCACTAAGGATTGACTGCCAAATCTTCTGTTTACTAAAAGACGCACAAATAACAGTCAGTTTGGTTGTTTATCATCACCATCCACCCAGTGAACTGAACTATAAAACTATTTGAAAACTGCAGATACTGTAGTATTACTACTGATTACTTACATTTTTTTTTAAATACTAATTTACAACAGAAAAACATTTTGAGTTCAAGACTTGGTTGACTTGTATTGAAATTGTATTAGAATTAATTTAACTGCGCCTATTTTAAAAGGTGGATTTCACAGTTTAATCTTTTCTCTAACCTAACCCTAACCTGAACCTTCACTCTGCACACTTTGCCTTGCCTCATTACTCTCCATTTTCCTAACACACACCTCCCTCGTCTCTCACTCCATACAGTTTATCTCTCTATCTGAAGGGTGATGGTGGGTGGCATATTTGACGCACTTTCTTCTGACCTTGACCTCTATGGTGGCTGGGCTGGCAACACATCTGGCCCTGACTTGGGCTGCTCTCAGGGTGGCTGAGAAATGTGACTGGCTGGTCTTGTAGGGGCCCTCAGGCTACCCAGTGACCCATGGCTATTAGAGGCGTGGAGGACACCCACTAACAACCAAATGAAAAATCCACATGAAGAATACCACAGAGCTATTTTCCAATTGGGAAAAACTACATTACTGTAAGTTTGAGTAAAACGTATATATCTATTAACTGGTCCGCTATGGATAGGTTTCAGTCACATGGCAGTAGGCCCCTTAATTGATAACTTTAGACCCATGGATAGACACAGTGTTTCACTGCAAAAAAAAAACTGCAGGCTATACGTTTTCATGTAAATAAATAAAAGTGCACATTAAAATGGTAATGAAATTGGCATTATTGGACAAAAAGTACACAAAACCCTTTGGCTACTCAACTTAGGTCTAATAAAAACAAAGAACATTATAATGTCATATCATATCAATATCTAAGTCTGATTAGTTCAACATTGTATTAAATGGTCCAAAAGTTGAGTGGTTAATCTCGAGTGATCAGCACAGAGACTTGACACAGACACAGTAATGTACTGAGCACAGTTGTCCCAGAGAGAACGCACTAAACTTGGTTTGAAGAGGGAGAGACATCCCTGCTGACAGGCAAAGCTTACATGGAGCGCCATAAACAAGTGGCTGACATAGTGTACACGAACATCTGTGCGGAGTATGGGCTGGGAACCCCAAAGTCAAAATGGGAAACACCTCCAAAGGTGGTAGAGAACGACCGAGCCAAGATCCTGTGGAACGTCTGGATACCGACGGACAGAATGGTAATGACCCAACTGGACATTGTGGTGGTGAACAAAGAGCAGAGGAAAGCCGTTGTGATTGACATAGCAATACCAAGTGATTACAACATCAGGAAAAAGGAACACGAGAACCTATAGAAATACCAGGGGCTCAGAGAAGAGCTGGAGAAGGCCTGAAGGGTGAAGACGTCATAGTGCCCATTGTCATCGGAGCACTCGGGGCAGTGACCTCCACACTGGAGAAGTGGCTACAGCAGATCCCAGGAAATACATCAGACATCTCAGTCCATAAAAGTGCAGTTCAATGAACAGCAAAGATACTGCGCAGAACCCTCAAGTTCCCAGAACCCGAGCTTGGAGGGGAAAAAAAAAAGAAATATGTGAACCCTTTGGAATTTCTCACAGTACATTTGTGCCAAAATTGGTCATAAAATGTGGTCCAATCTTTATTAAAATCACAAGATTGAGTAAACAGTGCTTAAAAATAATACCACCCAAACAATTAAATGTTGTCATATTTTTACTGGCCATAACATGTAAACATTCAAAGGAGAAATTCGAAAGGGTTTACATACTCTTTCCTACCACTGTATCGCCAATCCTTTATCCTTTAGAAAGACACACTCTTTACTTTTGTCCTTTTAGCCCTGCCTCTCCAAATCCAGCCAACAGCTTGCAACTATTAAGGGGAGATCCTGTGGTGACCTTACGTGCAGCCAGTCCTTACACCTTCAAAGCTCCTGGGGTGGAATAATACTCAGCAAGTCAACCAGAACTCCTTAATACACAAATCTCTAGCAAAATAAAACGTGAAAGCAGTGCACTGTGGGAAGGGAAGTGAAAGTAAATGAGCAGCTAAATTCCACTGGCTTTTGCTTTATTACACCTATTTTGAGATCCCTCTACCACAGTTAGTCAGTTCAGGCTCCACAGAGAGCCAAGCGTGTTTTTCCTTTTTTCAGGTCAGAACAGCAGAAAGTGTGTTGTCCCTATGCTAATATAATGAAATTATTGTTGGGCCACAGAAATAGGACATGAAGCCTTGCATATGAAATAAAATCATTGTAGCACAATACCTCTATAAATACAAACTCCATTATGACACCAATGTAGCATAAACTTTGCATTAATGATCACAACAGTGAGTGTGAATATCACATTTAATAGTAGATATTGGAGTGGCAGCAAAACTTAGCGCATGTTTAATATGGATTATTCAATTAAAAAATGCTGACAACTTGCCAAAGAGGAGAAGAAAGAAAGACATCAGTAGTGAGGGAATTGTCAAGCTGCTACATGTTAAACAAAAAAATCAAAGTGGGAGAAGCTAACCCAGGCCCTGTTGCTTGGGCTACAGCATTGCACAGGCACACATAAAGGTTATGAACGCAAAAATAGCCTTTGTCTTGGAAGCTTTTGCTAACACCAGTTTTGAGGAAGCTGAGCGATGCATGGAAGAAATGGACCATTGGCCCAAATTTAACCCAAGATCACATCATGTAAAGGCAAATCAAAGGGATGCAAGAGCACATTAACAAAGCTGTAGGGCTAATACTAATATACTGGGTTAGACAAAAGCAGACATAAGAAAATGTAGTTGTCTTCATGTGCTTTATGGGAGAGTGCCGTCCGAGTGCGAGTGAATAATCAAGAAGGGCATCTGATGAGGAACGTGATCGACAACGTATTATGTGCCCTACGTGACCACGTATTTTGATGTAAACTAGAAATAAAAACACTTTTCAGAGCGATCTGCAACTAACCTAGATCGCACAAAGTATAGGCTATTCCTTATTTCCTGGAGTTAGCATGGTTAGTGCTTGTTAGAGCAGTGACTGTACTTGATAGCTGTCTGTAGAACAAACTTGGACAAGAACCAAATTTTAGATTATTATTTTTTTTGCTGCTGTCACGTGTCAAAAGTTCATGACCAACCAGGTGCACACTGCATCATTTTGGCCATTTGCAAAGAAAGATCAGATGCCGTTTGCTTAGACATAGCTCAGAAATGAAGATCGTACGTTTTACAGTGAGACAGAGACGAAGATTAAAAAGAGATTAAAAACCCTCGTACAATGAAAGATGAGCTATGGCAGATTTCAAGCAGTTTGATTGTATTTATTTTTTTCAAATACTGGCGCAGAGTGAGCCATCCTCTCGAGCAGCTTTGATTCTGTGTTAGAGACAAAATATTACACCAATAGAGTCAAAGCAACAGTGCATCCGATACAGGGGGTTTGAGTATCTGCCGATATCCAATATTAGCCAATACCAAGAGACTTCCTTAACAATGGCTTTCTCTGAGTGAAAAAGTGAGATCAATAAAGTCTTATCTTTTCTTGCAAATGGTGTTACATATACATTTTATTTAAATAATAAACTATTGTTTTTCTTTTAGGTTGCATTAATATTAAGAACTCACATTTAAGGATCAGTCCTTCTGTGGACCCACCACCTGCAGGAGGAGCCATAAGGGCCTGGTGCAATGTGATTTGGGCAGCTCCAACAGCTGCCCCCACGACCCGGCAACGTACAAGTGGAAGAAAATGGATGGATGGATTTAAGGATCAGATCATTACAACTTGTGCATTACAGATGTTAGATCAGTTGTTCTTTAACAGCATTTCAAAAACTTAAATACAAATACATAGCCAATTCTATTTTATTAATTTAATTTAATTAATTAATGTATTTAATATGGACATAGCAATTAACATTGAACGAACCAGATGCATTGTTTAAAGTGTTATAGCACATGTGCTAATTTTCAACACCTGTCCACAGGGGGCTTTTAGGTTACAGAGATAAAACATATTATGAAACAAGATTACAATAAAACGCATTATTAAACAAGATGAGGCAAATTTTACACATGGGAACAAGTTTGGCCTGATTTAAGCCACTGTTTGAGCTCTCTGGTAAAGATGTTGATATTAGTTTGCAGTTTCAGTGCAGTCGGGAGAGAGTTCAGTGTAACCCCTCTGAAGGAGAAGCTAGACTGTTAAAAAGATTTTCTAAACTTTGGGAGCACACAATCCCCGCTAACTGAGGCTCTGGTGGAAGGTCTGAGAGAACCCTGACACCTCACCATGAGGCCAGAAAATGGTGGTGACACACAGTTGTTCAGACATTTAAAAGTCAATTTCATTATACAAAAATTTTGTTGCTTGTGCTTTTGTATGATATCACAATGATGCAATCTCAGAGGTTTCTTGTCGAATATCTTAATTACCTGTTTATACAGAGAAGTGACTGGTTTCAGAGTGAATGCCGATGTTTGTGACCATGCTGTAATGCAGTATGACAGATGTGAAAAAACCATTGCATGCATATACAATAAAGCCGCGTGGTGTGATAACTCTCTTCTTATAAAACGAAAACAGTTCAGATTTGATTTGGCTTTCCTGCAGATGTTATTTACTTGACTTTGGAACTTCAGGTGTTTATCTAAGATAATGCCCAAGTATTTTGTTTCATGAACCTCCTGAATGGGTTCATGTTCTAATTGAACCTCAAAGGTGCTTTCAGGGGACCTCCGGCTGATAGAGAAACACATTGAGAATGTTGTCTTTACATTTAAAGTTAAATGGGACAGTTGAAGCCATCTTGAGATGTTATGTAAAGCCTGTGTTAACTGCTGCCCAGCCAGTGCAGATGTTTTTTGCTGACACATGAATAACTGTGTCATCAGCATAAAGCTGGCAGTTTACACCCTGACAGCAATCTGGGAAATCATTTAGATACATTGAAAACAACAACGGTCCTAGGACTGACCCTTGAGGCACCCCTAAGTCATTTGGACTCGGGGTGGATTTAACACTTCCTACTTTCACACATTGTTCTCTACCTTCCAGGTAGGACTTAAACCATGACAAAGCTGTAGCTGAAATTACTTTAGGTGATACAATAGAGTTCGGGAAAATTCACTGTACTGTCCACAGTACGTACGGCTGCGCAGCTGTGAGTCTGAGGTGGGCGTCTGCAGCACTGGGGTCCCTCAGGTGACTTCCCTGCTGCTTTTTTACTGACAATAGCCTATATCTGTTACAGGGGCTTTGAAATACAGTAAAAAATATATCTCAGATATTTGATTCACTTTAGAGCAAAAGGTAAGTTATGCATACCAATTGTTAAGGGGCACTGAATCCTGTTATCATAACTCACTTGGCTGTTGTACTTGTGGCATAATTGTTATTCAAAATGTGTTATTCTTAATCCGTTTGAAGTATAATCCAGAAAAAGAACACACAGGGAGGTATTGAAGGGGTTTGTTATATTGTTCAGGCACAAAGCTGTCCTCAGAGTCATGAGTTTGAGCCCCTGTCTCAACTATGTGATGAATGTCTCTCCCCACTCTTCCTATATTGTTTGTCCAATCTGATATTCTAAAAAAGCTATGACTGTGAGCCAAATATTCCTGCTTCACAACAGTCAAATCTTCTACCAATCTGAACATTAGTAATGCTTAAAGATGCATTATGTAACTTTTTATCTGGAAAAAAAAGTAGCTGTTTGAGTGGTTAGCATGGCGCCTTTACGCTATTATGGTGGACTCTAGGATGCTCTAGGATCAATTGTTTTTGAGGGTAGGTTTTCTGGTAGGTTTTCTCAACTGATGTAACCATCTCCATGGTTACCTATACATGCCATCCAGGAACCCTTACAAAAGAAAAATTGATCCGATCTGATTTTGCATAAAAAGTTACATAATGCACCTTTAATCTCCAAAAAGTAACATAACAGTATATTTAAGTATGCAAGCCTTGTGTCACACTTCCCACTTGAGGAAATGAAAGAGCTCTGCAGTCAAACATTTTGACAGAGCCAGTGAGCACACAGACTGCAGCATAAATCCAGGCAGACGTACAGATGGAGATGCTAGGAGCACAACTAAAGCCCATTGCCACACTTTGAAACACTGGCCTGGCCAAACAGACAGATGCTGCCACAAAACAACTAATGTAGTATATTTCACATTCAGATTGACCCAGACAAAGCCCTACTTTATGAAGAACAAATACTTATGAAATAAAAATGACCATAACACACCCCCAGACATAAGTACACTAAAATACATGCATCCACCAGACCCCCCAAACACACCTACACCCCCGCCCTAATAACCCCTAAGAAACATCATCACATTATCACATTATCACATTGCTTTAGTCTATCTGCTACATATAGCCCATAGAAAAGAAATGGGAAATATAGCCTTCTACATATAAAACTGAAGCCCCTTATGAGAGACCAGCAGGCCCAGTTAGAATCGTGAGGTCGTCCTTCCGTGGACCCACCACCTGCAGGAGGAGCCGTAGGGGACTTGTGCAAAGTGATTTGGGCAGCTACAATGGCTGCCCCCACGACCCGGCAACGGAAAAGTGGAAGAAAACGGATGGATGAATGGATGGACATATAAAACAATTTTTACTGTAAATGCTACACAATAAAATCATGACTTTACATAAAAAACAAAACAAAAACATTGCAAGTCTGTGTGTGTTCCTGATCTTTGATGTGCAGGAGTGTTATAAAAAGTAAAAATAATTTCAGCTTGCACTCACATTGTACAATACAATGTTTTTACAAAAAAATGGCATGAAAGGCTTATAACGGCATAAAGGGTCATTATCTAATGGTACACAAGAGTTTAAAACGTTTATATCAGAATTACTTTCTTAAAACAAAGTTGAACTATGAGGTAAATGTTAGGTTGAAAAATCACCCACAAAAAGTCTGATAACTCCCGGTTGTAATGTGTCTACTGAGCAGACGGACACGTTTAGATTATGTTTCCAACTCATCCATAATGGTTCACCAAAGCTGTGTCGTCTGTTAAGGTCTTTTCCTCTTACTGTGTGTAATGAATTTGTGAAGGTAAAATGTCATGAACGCAAGGATTCATAAATACTGGATGTTGAAGTCTTGCATCAGCAGTTTTTACCATCTAAATGACATTGCCAAGATCCAAAATATAGTGTCTAAACCAGACTTAAAGTGACTAATCCATGCATTTGTCTCCAGCAGGTTAGACTACTTTAACGGCCTGCTCACTGGCCTCCCAAGACAAGCCGTAAGGCGCCTGCTGTATAATATTCAGCTCGAGTCCTGACTAGAACTAGAAGATACAACCACATTAGCCCAGTGCTCAGGTCTCTGCACTTGCTTCCTCTTGCTCAGAAAATACACTTTAAAACAGCTCTGCTTGCGTACAAGTCTCTTCATGGACTTGCACAAAAGTACATCTCTGACATGTTAGAGGAGCCGTATGTTAGAGCCGTATGTCATCTCTAAGAAGCTCAGGGAGTGGTCTCCTGCTGATGCCAGAGTCTGGACTAAACATGGTGAGGCTGCGTTTTGGTTTTATCTAAGACCTGGGACAAAATGGACAATGACAATGTTCACATCCACACTGAAAAGACAACTGAGTCACTGACCTTCTTGGTCTTTACAGTGGATTGGCAGCAGTCTCCTCCATCGTAGCTACAGAATGCTCTGTTGTTTACAGCATCACAGTAGTTGTCTCCCATGAAAGGCTAGAGAAAACATAATGTACTTGTAAACCATATGCAGAATTAAGCAAGTGTAACACAAGTGGACCAAAGGAAATGTCAGAGTAGTATTTCTGTGCACCTCAGTGCCCATTGGAATCATATAAATTAGCATAAAAAAGTAATAAGATAAAAATAATAAAAATTGCTGATGAATTCCATGTGTTACAGTTTCTCATCTGTAATTGTGTGTGTAGGTCAGAATTGTAAATCAAACTAAGGACACCATAAACTATTCACTCCACAAAACACTGTGATTTATGGTTAGCCCCACCCTGTACACTAAGGTCACCAATCAAGTAACCAGTGCGACCCACTCAACATATGACAACATTATTTCTTCAACAAAGTGGAATAAAGATCACACACTTTATTAACAGTATTTTACAGCAAAAGGGAAATGATTCTGTTCATCTTTATTTAATATGTGCAATTGTAAACAGAGTCCTTGGAAATGTAACATGTAACGTCTAATGTGAATTTGCAAAACAAAAGTATTTAACAAGATCCATTTGGAGGTTATTAAGCCTCTGATTCATTGGTTTCCAAGTTATGTGTGAGTTGGAAAATATTAACAAACTTGAACCAGCATAATGCAAATTATTAACCAGTATTAATGTGTGCTCGTGATTAAGGCTGTTTTTATGTGTTCTGTTATGTGAGATCAAAGTAAGTCTGGAGATTAAAGTCGTCGGATGATGAATGAGACAAGGCATATACAAAACAAAGCTCATTTATAGAGCTCTTACCTCACATCCCTTAATGCAATGCAGCAATTCTGGGTGTGGATACCACTTCAGTCCCATTGTACACACTATACTCTGTGGAATAAGACAAATATTTCACACAAAATCTTATTAAGCAAGTAAATATTAGCATTAGTTATTACTAATGTTCATGATTTAATGCATGTTTTCATGAAAAACACATTGACAGACCATCAATTATAATTTTATTGTCTACAATATAAAGCAGGCCCTCAGCCTTATGCTCAAATGAATGTGCATGGGGGTTGTGGCAACCACAGACAATAGCAAACTTAAGATAAAAGAGCAGCAACAGCGCAGAGTTCCACGATTGCCCAGTGATCTTAGGGTCATAAGTTCAAACCTCAACAATGGAGCCCTACAACTGCTGTACCCATGGGCAACCTCATTGCCCCTTACATGAGGCATCTTGCATAAAACCCCAAAATCCACATTGTGACTGGTTTGCTGTGGCACCCTCGAAAGATAATTAAGGTCAGTAGATTAATAAATGAAAAATATTTAATTTATAATAAGTACATGAGGGAATGTCATTAGATTGATCTCTTGTTTTTGTTTGTTGCGTATAAGGCTAAAGGTCATAAGTGTTCATTTCCTTGACCCTATGTGTCCAATGTATCCCAAAATTGGAAGGGCTTTTCTTTTTGGTACTGCAAACTCAGGTATTTTTCTTTTCAGTCATGTCAGCAAATCAATGTAAAGGAGACACGAGAGGGGCACATTGCTTAGAAAACAACAGGTATTTAAAGATAATAACAAAAATACAAAATTGGTATACGGTATTGGTATCTAATATTCATTAGATACTCTGTGCGCTGGTCATAGACACTTTACAGTCCTTTGGCAATGATGATGTCATTTTGAAACTCCACTCTCACCCCCTCCTCTCTTTCTGTTCTCTCTGTCTTTTTTCCCTCTTTGCATGGCTGTAAATCATGATAATCCATGATGGTGGCCTGGCTTCACCCTTCATACATATGGGATTCTCACCCTCACAAGTCTCCCAAGGGCTCTTATAGCACATAAAAATAGATCTATTTGAGCACCACAGCAGACCAGGTCATGTCATATTGAAAATGACTAATTCCTTAGCAAGCCCGACAGAGTCATTCGGCTGATTAAAGGGAGGGGATGCTAGGAGTCATTTGCTATAAGAAGAGGCAGACATAGGTAAGTCACAGAACTGTAAGTGGGCCACACTAAGAAAAATAATACATTGTTTGAATGTAATAAATCAGTGTTGCTTATTCAGGGGGTAAAATTACCACCAACACAGCAAAGGAGAACATGTATTCAAGTATTTGGACTTAATTATTATCTGCAACCAGAAAGGTAGGTAAAAAAGTAAGCAAGTTTTAAATGCTATCAAAATCACTCAAGAAGTAATCAATAATTCAACTATTATTTGCAATGGATTAAGAAAAGTTTTAAGACATTTTAAAAGTTGTATTTTGGTTTACTGCACTGCAACTATTTAAACAATAAGCAAGAGATGCCTTTCTGTCAACAACTCTTTGGGTAATTCTGTATTTTTGAAGAAATACATAGAGAAAACCTTCAATTTATCAAGTTGCGAAGTGCAGAGGCTAACTTTCAACTTGACATGAACAACTGAATCAACATCGTGGATTTCTACAAAACAGCAACAAATAAACTTGACACCTGGTAGCTACTATTGCTATAAGTTGACAAATGGGTTACATGTTATTTTACCACCTTGATACATTGTACTTAACTAAATTTAGTGCAATGTAATCTGTGTTGTAACAATCTGTAATCATTTGAACCTATGTTATACATACACAATGGAATAATGTGTAGTAGTACTTTGGAGATACATCATATAATAATAATAATGCATCGGTTTTATATAGCGCTTTTCAGAACGCTCAAAGACGCTTTACATTGCACTATTCATTCACTTCATACCTGGAGGTAGTAAGCTATTATTGTAGCCACAGCTGCCCTGGGGTAGACTGACGGAAGCGAGGCAACCAGTCTGCGCCATCGGCCCCTCTGACCACCACCAAGCACTCACTCTCTCACTACATTCGCTAGGCTTCCTGGTGTTACCAAACGGTCTCCCATCCAAGTACCGACCAGGCCCTTTCCTGCTTAGCTTCCGAGGTCTGACGGGATCGGGCAGAGCAAAGGCGGTATGTAATGTATTAAGACATAAGACCCTTAGGGTTAGGACTTAAGGTTAGGGTTAGGGTCTTATTACATTATGTGCCTCCATACAACTAATGAAGCTTATGCGCAAATTCAACAAGGAAGACTCACCAGCATGCATCAACCACCACTCACCAGCTGCATTAACCACCGCTCACCAGCTGCATCAACCACCGCTCACCAGCTGCATCAACCACCGCTCACCAGCATGCATTAACCACCGCTCACCAGCTGCATTAACCACCGCTCACCAGCTGCATTAACCACCGCTCACCAGCTGCATTAACCACCACTCACCAGCTGCATTAACCACCGCTCACCAGCTGCATCAACCACCGCTCACCAGCATGCATTAACCACCGCTCACCAGCTGCATTAACCACCGCTCACCAGCTGCATTAACCACCGCTCACCAGCTGCATTAACCACCGCTCACCAGCTGCATTAACCACCACTCACCAGCTGCATTAACCACCGCTCACCAGCTGCATCAACCACCGCTCACCAGCGTGCATCAACCACCGCTCACCAGCTGCATTAACCACCGCTCACCAGCTGCATCAACCACCACTCACCAGCTGCATCAACCACCGCTCACCAGCTGCATCAACCACCGCTCACCAGCTGCATCAACCACCGCTCACCAGCATGCATTAACCACCGCTCACCAGCTGCATTAACCACCGCTCACCAGCTGCATTAACCACCGCTCACCAGCTGCATTAACCACCACTCACCAGCTGCATTAACCACCGCTCACCAGCTGCATCAACCACCGCTCACCAGCATGCATTAACCACCGCTCACCAGCTGCATTAACCACCGCTCACCAGCTGCATTAACCACCGCTCACCAGCTGCATTAACCACCGCTCACCAGCATGCATTAACCACCGCTCACCAGCTGCATTAACCACCGCTCACCAGCTGCATTAACCACCGCTCACCAGCATGCATTAACCACCGCTCACCAGCATGCATTAACCACCGCTCACCAGCTGCATTAACCACCGCTCACCAGCTGCATTAACCACCGCTCACCAGCTGCATTAACCACCACTCACCAGCATGCATTAACCACCGCTCACCAGCTGCATCAACCACCACTCACCAGCTGCATTAACCACCGCTCACCAGCTGCATCAACCACCGCTCACCAGCTGCATTAACCACCGCTCACCAGCTGCATTAACCACCGCTCACCAGCATGCATTAACCACCGCTCACCAGCTGCATCAACCACCACTCACCAGCTGCATTAACCACCGCTCACCAGCTGCATTAACCACCACTCACCAGCTGCATTTACCACCGCTCACCAGCTGCATTAACCACCGCTCACCAGCTGCATTAACCACCGCTCACCAGCTGCATTAACCACCGCTCACCAGCATGCATTAACCACCGCTCACCAGCTGCATTAACCACCGCTCACCAGCTGCATTAACCACCGCTCACCAGCATGCATTAACCACCGCTCACCAGCTGCATCAACCACCACTCACCAGCTGCATTAACCACCGCTCACCACCAGCAGCTGTTTCCACTCATCAATCATAGTCCAGCCATTCAGCTTCTCCACATCAGCCAATCATCGCTCAAAGATGCCTTCATAAGCACCAATGCCCATCACTCTGAGTTTCCCGGCCGTGCTGCAACCCTCCTCCACCCCAATTCTCCACCTGGGCTCTATCGGCGCTGCTCGAACGTCTGATCACCCCGGGTCTTCTACCACCACCAGTGTCCAGGCTCCGGGGGAAGATCCTGGCTATCGTTCTACGCCGTGCGGATTTATCGTTCATCCAATCTTCCGCCGGGGTCTGAGCCCCAAATTATGTTCTGCATTCATTCAATAAAACGTCTAAAACGCTTTTCTGTCTGTGTGAGTCTTATCAGGTTGAAATACATATTATTCCACCGTGTATGTAACACATAGACAAGTTATTACACATTGTTACAACACATTACATTGTACTAAATTTGGCAAGTACAATGTATCAAGGGTAAAATAAAGTATATCCCACGAATCGAATGTGTTTAAGCGAACACTATGTTTAGCTCTTAATTAATCCATGTTCTTTCCCTTGCGGCGTTCATTCTGTTGATTTCTGGAGATATCCACAACATCATCTCCAGTGTCAAACTATCATCCAGCACAAATTGAATCAATTGCACAAATCTATGAAAAACAGATCATTGGATGTCCACATGGCCATGCCCATTCCTCTTCCAACATCCACCGCAAAAAGCTGCTGACTCAGTGTAACACTGAAACCAAAACAAAAGTAAGCAAGTGGAGTTAAACAGTAAGAAAACACATCCATTCCTTTTCTCAGTTGCTTCTTTTTGGTTTTATTATAGAAATTTAATTTTTACCCTTGGGCTTTATTGGACCGGACAGTACAGGGAAAGGGGGGGAAGAGTGGGGAGAGACACTCAGCAAATTGCTAGAGCCAGGACTTAAACCCAAGATGCTGAGCTCGGACTATTGGTTACACCAGACCTCTCCAAATTCTTTGAATTGATAAATAGCTTCTCATATTACAGCATGTTTTTTATCGGATTAAGAAGTATATTGCATGTTTAAAATGTTTGAGGACAAATGTATTTAAGCGCCAATCACGTCAACAAATCTCATGAAAACTGTTTGCAGGTTGTCATGATTCTGTGTAAATGATAATCATTCTCCTTGTACACAACAGGAAGGATCAAAGGGCAATAGTTGGCTTACTGTACTGGGAATAATAAAGCGAGGATGTAGAAAGGGTCTGTGAAATTCCATATAGAAGAGTTGTGCATCGCAGAACTTTGTGAAGTGCGTCTGTCAGAACATTGAGGTGCATAAACATCAAAAGTGACCCACCTTGACTTTGGGTGGGTTTCTCCAGTGCTCCCTCAACACATTGTCTATGCTCATGTTGCTAGGGAGGATCACAACTTCATTTATGCTCTCTCTGCATGAAAGGTCACACTCTTCACCTGTGTGAATGAAACAGAAACACCTTTCTCTCACTACTTGATTAATTTTAATTTGAAGTAGTGATTGATTTGTTTATTTTATGTGTTTTTTTTGTATTATGTGTTAACAAAGTGATGTAATGTCCACTACAAGCACAAAATAAGATTACACAATAAATAATTCATACTCATACCTATTCTATGTCCTCGTTTGCAGGAGTACTGAAGATTATGATGTAGGTTTTGAGGTAAAGAACAATGACCTTTGCTGTGTGGGCACAGACGGAAGGACCCTGTCCAGTTTCCATCTTTTCTACATCGAATCATATTGGAGGTGGAGCTCTGTAGAAGAAAACACACATTGACCAATTAGCCATTCGCACACCCACAAAACAACCTGGGAGGCCAAGGACACAGAGAAGGTATTCCGCCAGAGCAGGGAAAATACAATCCATTTTTTTAGGCATCAAGCTTCAATGTCTGAGAGACAAAGCAGATTAAAAGGTGTATATGTTACACAAGTCAGCAGCGGGGCTGTTCTGGATATCAATATCAATCTGATTATAATGGCAAATTGATTAGATCTTAAGAAGACAAGCATAACAGGCATAGAGACAAACAGGTTCATCCATGCAGAGAGGAGACTGGTTAGTTTTAGTGGGTTAGTCTCATTGTATAATCGATACAGACCGGTACTAAAATGTTGCTTTTTTGTCTTTTGTGTTTGTTTTACAATCCATCAACAGCACTAAGACCAAGGTGTAGATTTTCCAAACTAAGGCGATTATTTGAGTGGGTACTTCGCCTTCAACCTAGAACATGCATAGTAGAGTAATAATCCTGCTAAGTAATTCTGACCAAGAACTGTCTGCAACAGCTTCGGACAGATTATTTTTAGGCAATGGTTGAAGCATGGCTAAATTGCAGAGAACAAGGTTCCCTGTGAGGACATTAAAGTCTCAAATAATTGGTATATTTAAATTGGTATATTTTATTAATTTGAACTAATTGTGGTAATTATGATGATAATTAATAATAATAAGTCTCAAATTAAAGCCGCAAGCGGCATTGGGAGGCCCTCGCGGGCCGCGGTGGCCGATTGACGCCGGTTCCCGCACGCCGCCGCAATAACCGGGAGGCGCTGCCGCGCCCTACCTGCTTATAATGTCGCTGCCACCCTTGGTGGAGTTTATAAAAGAGCACAGGCAAGAAATGGCGCCTTCGGCGCCGATTGTCCCAAAATGGCCGACCTCCTGTTGGTAACCTAGCAACCATGTAATTTACAATAACCGGGGGGCGCTGCCGCGCCCTACCAGCTCATAATGTCGCTGCCACCCTCGGTGAAGTTTATAAAAGAGCTGGCAAAAGAAATGGTGCCTTCGGCGCTGATTTTCCCAAAATGGCCGACCTCCTGTTGGTCACCTAGCAACCATGTAATGTACTTTTTTGTTCGGACAGTCATGACGCACGCCTGTACCGATTTTGGTGTGTCTGCGGCAAAGTTGACATTGGGTCGTTGCCATGGCAACACGGTGGGAAAAGGGGCGGGGCATCAATATATTTTTTGTTCGGGATCACGTGACGGATGTCTGTACCAAATTTCATGCATCTACGACAAAGTTTAATTTTTGGCTCCATTCATTTTTATTTTGTGCTCTGCAGGGGGCGCTATTGCGGCAATTTTCAAAATTCCTATATCAAAACATCCGGGGTCGACGACTCGACCAACGGTTAAAATTTTGTTCAAATCGGCCAAAGTATGTGTGAGTTATGACTGTTTGAACACGGCGGCGAGCGGCGAAAACGGACGCCAAATTCATGGCGTTGCCACGGCAAAACCAAAAATCCTATTAAAAAGTTTTTAACAACTTTTAATCTCCCACATGTGGAGATGATCTGGAGCGAACGGGGAGTCGCTGCGTTCAACGGCCTAGGACGAGTTCGTTCAAATGCGTGGGCATGAAATGGCGCCTTCGGCGCCAAGTCCCTCTTCGGGCCAATATGGCCGCCATACTGTTGGTTGCCTAGCAACCGCGTAATGTGTTTTTTTGTTCGGCTTCACGTGACCAATCACTGTGCCGAATTTTTTTCGTCTACGACGAAGTAAGTTTTTCGGGTTTTGCGGCATTTTGGGGGTGTTTAACATGGGGCGCAATGTTAACGTGGTTTTTCCAGGGGGCGCTGACGCGCCATTTTTTTGAATTTTAACATTTTCTAAATGTGAAAGATCTTAGATTTACGTGCTTGAATTTTGTGCAAAAATTCAGGACTTTTCGTCGGTGGGAAAGTGGATTTAGGGGGGGAGAAGAAAAATAATAATAATAATAATAAGAAAAACCAGTACAATAACAATATAGCGCCGCCTCCGGCGGCCAACCTTATATATTCGGAAAGGTCTCACGTCCAGTAATCCACCCGTAAGGTTTATTATCAAATACGAGCGCGTTGCGCTCGTATTTTACCTCTTCTTTGTCAATGTTTCTCTATGGGATTTTTTTTGCGTATTTTTGTGAGTACAAGAACAAATTTGCCGCTTTCGCGGCAAATACTTATATCACCAGATAGGGCTCGATGCCCCGAGTCACTGTATCAGTGTTTTGGGCTTTGGTGAGTGGCCTTGGTCGATGACGAGCTTCGCTCGTCATCGACCACTTTCTTGTCCATGTTGCGCCTTCACTGTGGTTTTCACCTTTTTTTTTTTAAAAGCAGCAACAAATGTGCCGCTTTCGCGGCACACGCCTATATCATCGGACAGGTGTTGGTGCCGGGAGTCCCCTGATTACTGTCTCATACATGGGTTTTGAGCGCTCCGCGCTCTTTTCCCGTGGGACGTGCGCTACGCGCACGTCTTTCTTCAGTGCGCTCCGCGCACTGCTTGTACAATTACAAGAGGCCCGAGACCTGCCAGGTCCGCTCGGGCCTAATAACAAATTAGGCATAATATTGCTGCCACAAATATGACATGTGATTTAAAGTTTAGTGTCTGGACAAAAAGTAAAAGCAAATGACTGCATCTACTTTTGCTATTGCTCCCTATACCAAAGTTCAGTGTGCAAAATATGGGGGGTTGCGGGGTGGTCCGACCCCCTGATTAACCCATCAGACCCCTGGGGACCGATCGTGAGGGCGAAGGCAAACGTGGTAGGCTAAAGCAAAGGTGCAGACACTCTTCCCGGCGGTGTATGTGAGCTGGGCGTGGGTTGAGCATGAGCTGGGGTCGACTGTGATTGGTTATAAATTCAGTTAGGCTAGTCTTATCACACCCTATGTTCCGCACGTCTCTTTCCCCAATTATTATCTTGGAATATAAACCCTAGTAGAGACCTGCACGGGAATGTATTTCAGGGGAAGTCCCGAGTTTTTTAAAGGCCAGTGCCGAGCGCACACCAGAACGCAGCGCAGCATGTACCAACACTGGAGCACGCTGTGGTCTTTTTCCGGCTGTTTCGCTCGTAACTCCCAACAAAGTTTACAGCAGTCTCCCTGTCTGTCACAGGGAGTCGTCTGTGTCACTGCAGACGGGTAAAAGGTCCTGTGTTTTCCTCACCTCGTCATAGAAATATGATGAAACTGCGTTTCAAAGCGTCTTTGTGTGCGTTGGCTTTAATGGCTTATACAAAGTGCGGGGCCTTGACTGAGGGAGGTTTTGACAAGTATTGGATTCACCTGCGCGGGAGGTAACAGCGAGTTTGAGTGTAGTTCAGCTGTAAGTTCGGTTGGTCACTGCAGGGCAGAAGCTGCCAGTCAAGGTGCGCGCAGCATGGGGATCGAGTCTGGATCATCCCGGTGTCCACTGCTGGTGATGCATAAAAGGCTGCGATCGTGTCCACGTGCGTCTAACGCACGTTGTCTCCTCTATTCGGGACATATCGGACAGGGTCCTGCAATTCCCGTCCCGTGCAGGTCTCTAAACTCTAGTCCTCGACATGTGCACTGTGTGTTGATAGACCTGACATTTATTCAGTTGTTTGCTTGCATTGTAATAACGCACAACATTGCAAAGGCTATGTTGAGAAAATGTATATCTGTATAAAGCAACATTTCGGAGAATATTGACGGGTATTTCGCACACTGGCAAAGTCACTACGTGGCAATGACTGTAACAACACAAATAACTAATCATAAGGAACAGTTGACTGATTATGTTAAGCCCCTGGATGCTGATGATCCTGAACCAACAGAGTGGGTCAATTGGAAAGTTTCTGACGCACAAGTAGTTGATGTTAGATGTGATGGAAAGCGCTGTAATAATTTTGCAAGCGTTTTTTCACTTTGGCCAGCTCTGTTAAATCAAGCACTACCTTCGATTGTAGATCGGAGGTGAAGTTTGAAACAAGATAACAGAATGGCATGAGGATGACGGGAACAGGGGAATCACATTCCTCATATCAATCGCTATTGCTGGGTTGCAGCAGGTGACGTCACAGCATTCCAAAGGCCAATATTATTATATGGAGGAAACATTATTTTGTTTTTGAGGACATTTTTGATCTTGTACAGAGAGATCATGGACCCAGTGACTGATATTAATGATCATTTTTGTAATTCATACTCTTTCTTTTGAGCTACGACTTGTGAAAGTGTAAGTTGTTAATAGGAAAAACTGGGTCCTGCCCCCTGCTGGGTCCGGTGACATCATCACATTATAGAACCTGCATCCCAGCAATACACTGTTTTAGACTCCAAAATCATCACCGTAAGGACTTGGGCCAGATGTGTCAATGTCACGCTTGAAACTGCTGTTAAAGGCTCCAACTCGGTGGAATATGAGTGAGAATCAAGGTAGAAGTGTTGCAGGTAAAGTCTCTGTTATTTTACGTATTATCCTATGTAAACACAGCACACAGTTGGGGGTGGATGCTCATAAGCTTTTTGTTTCAGCCCACTCCTTTTGAGCACAATGTATACTGCTCAAATAAACAAATAAACTAAACTAAACTAAAGCACATTACAGCTGTATCTTAATAGATCTTTTCAAAAACAATAGGCTACATTTGTGCACAACGTGCAGTGGTCTATTATTCTCTGCAAAAGGTTTTCACTTGAAACCCCAAGAATGTTAGAATTTTCATGTTGTGTTACCACTCGTTGTTGTGATACAGTGTGTAATTTGCACATCTTCTGCCTCTAATTGGATGCATTAAGCAAAGATATCCAGTGTTGCATATACGCACATTCAGCTAAAGCTAAACATGCACTGCTTTCATTTAGCCTCTGTCAGGTGCAAATCTCGTCTGCGTCTGGGTTTGCCGTACACTTTTAGCAGCCCTGTTTGTTGAGCATTTTTGCGAACACCGCAAATGGTGCAATGTTGGCATTCAAAGGATGTTACACAAAGTAAACACATAGTTCAAGCAGACGGAGAGAGAAAAGAAATAGATAGACAGACCTGCTTGCATGGAGCGTGCATCAGCCTCACCGTATGGGCAGAGCCTCTTGCAGTGGCAATGGCGCTATTACCGGCTGATTCAGTACAATTGAGTCTGCAGACACTGTCAAAGTGGAAACCATCTGTGCACTGATAGGAACCATGGAAGACAGGAGGCGGAGGGTCACAGGTCACTGGCTCACAAGCCCCCTCCAGCCAGCTGCCATCTTCGGTGCACTGCCGCTTGAACGCACGTCTTAAGTGAATAAAGAATGATGTTAATGCTATGGTTAAAGTTTTCAAAGTTGAGCTAAATTTTCAGTATTTAGAAGTATGTTTGCACACTTACCTCTTGGGTTTGTTGGTGACATGGTAGCCTGGCTTACACTTGTATTTGCAAAGGGTACCAACTTTTAGACCGCTTTCATTGCACCGCTTTGTCTGCAGCTCAGCGTTGGGAACAGGAGGAGGAGCTGGGCAGCGCAATTCACACAGTGCCTCTGGGAAGGACCACAAGCCATCCTCTAGACAGGTCAAGGTGTTATTGGTGCCTGTGAGAAAGATCACAGTTTGTAGACTGTCCCACAAAAGCTTAATAACATGCGCAAGGCGGATGAAAGTTTGCTTTGCGCCCTGTTTGTGAAATGCGCTCCTTGGATTTTGGACTGAGCTGTACATGATGAGCAGCAATGCAAAAAGGAAACACGACGCTTATTACGACAACCACCGCTGATGCTCTCTTCATTCATCAGGAGGTAAACGCAGCACAGTGGCATTGACGCACGTTTGTAAATACAGCCTTTTCTCACTTTTTTAGTGCAGAAATGCAGCTGCTCATACAGTGCCTTGGAAAGTACTAATACACCTCGCACCTTTGCACATTTTGTCATGTTTACAACCCTAAACGTAAAGATTTTATTTTGATTTTTTTACTAAAAGTTCACACACAAGTAACAGACAACTGTGAAGTGAAAACAAAATGATACATGATTCTGTTATTTTACAAAAAATAGAAAAGTGAAAAGTGGGGCGTGCATAAGTATTCATACCATTTTTAAGCAAAATCTTAGAAAAACTTGTTTTTACCCAACTTAGCGACCTTATAATTGCACATAACGTCCTTGAGAAATTTCAGTCTGGCTTTAGAGTAAACCACAGCACAGAGACAGCCCTTTTAAAGATTTTAAACGATTTTAGATTAAATTATGATTCCAAAAGGCTGACAGTGTTGGTTCTACTGGATCTGAGCGCTGCCTTTGATACAGTCGACCATACTATTCTTTTAACTCGTTTAAAACACATCGGCCTCTCTGGTGCTGTCCACAAATGGTTTACATCCTACCTCACAGACAGGACATTCATGGTAAGTGTGGATACCTGCTCCTCCAAGGTCCATAATATTACATGTGGTGTGCCCCAGGGTTCGATTTTAGGCCCAGTGCTTTTTAACCTGTATATGCTCCCTCTTGGTGATGTCATCAGGAGACATGGAGTCAACTTTCATAGTTACGCTGACGATACACAGTTGTACATCTCCATGTCTCCTGAGGACACCAGGCCAATGGATGCACTTTTTAACTGCATTTTAGATATCAAATCCTGGATGGCAGAAAACTTTCTCCAGCTTAACCAGGACAAAACTGAAGTTTTAGTCATCGGTCCTGAGGCCCAGAGAGAGAAACTTTTACCCAAACTACAGTCATTGTCTTTTAATCCTTCCTCACAGGTGAAGAACCTGGGTGTGATTTTTGACTCTGAGCTGACTTTAATTCCACACATTAAGAATATCACAAAGATAGGTTTTTACCATCTAAAGAACATAGCCAGAGTCCGCCCCATTCTCTCTCGGGCCAACACGGAGACGCTAATGCATGCTTTTATCACCAGTCGTATTGACTACTGTAATGCCCTGCTTTCTGGTCTTCCCAAAAAGAGTATCTCAGGTTTACAACTTTTACAAAATTCAGCAGCTCGTGTCCTGACGAAGACCAGGAGGCGGGACCACATTACACCGGTTTTAGAGTCGCTGCATTGGCTCCCCGTGTGTTTCAGGATCCATTTTAAAGTTCTTTTAATGGTTTTTAAATGTCTTAATGGTCTTGGTCCTTCTTATCTTTCAGAATTGATTTTACCATATGAGCCTTCGCAGTCCCTTCGCTCCTCTGGCAGGGGTCTCCTAGTTATTCCTAAAGTCAACAGAAAGACTCACGGCGTGGCGTCTTTCCAATATTATGGCCCTCGCCTCTGGAACGACCTGCCGGAGGAGCTCAGGACCGCAGAGAACGTTCATGTTTTTAAGAGCAGGCTCAAGACCCACCTTTTTAGTTTAGCTTTTAATTAATATTTACTTATATTAACCTTATTTACCGGTTTTAGTTCTATTATTTCTTTATTTTCCCTCTTTTTATCCTGTGCTATTTCACGCACAGTTTTAGCTGTTTTTAATGTATCTCTTATTAAATATTTATTTATTTATTTATTTTTTATGTTCTCCTAGTGGTTCCTCTGAGGGAGCCCTCTGCCCCGGGAGTGCTGGTTGGCTGTGGCCGTGCGGGCGCTCTCCTGGGGGTGCCTGGATGGAAGTAGGACGTCTCTCCTACACCTCCTCCGGCCCCCCTGAGTTGGAGCTCTGTGGCTGTGGCCGATGGGCTGCTCCTGGTGCAGACGGCTCCTTGGATGGTGTTTCCTCTTTCGGTCCATCTGTACCCAGCCTTACATACTCAACTCTATGTCCATTTTTATTTAAGACTTTTAACTGCTGGCTGTCTGTACGTATATGTGTCTGTGTGTCTGTGTGTGCGGGTGGTGGGTGGTGGGGTTGTAGTTATTTATGTATATTTACTGGTGGGGACGATTTTTATTATTTTTAATGATTTTTAAGCACTGTAAAGCACTTTGTGTTACATTTTGTATGAAAAGCGCTCTATAAATAAAGTTTGATTTGATTTGATTTGATATAGCATAACATTTCCAGTGACTGCAGAAAGTTCACACCTTGCCCTAACCATTAAATAGACGCCACGTGTGCGTAATCTACTCTCAGTATAATTCCAGCTGTTCTGTGAGGGCCTCAGAGCTATGGTTAGAGTGTATTGGTCACTAAACAACATCATGAAGGCCAAGGAGCACACCAGAGAGGTCAGGGATAAAGCTGTGGAGAAGTTTAAAGCAGCGTTAAGTTATACAAAGATTTCCCAAGATTTGAACATCTCACGGTGCACTTGCAAGTTTGCTAGAAGTCATGTGGAGGACACAGCTACCATGGGGAAGAAGGTGCTTTGGTCAGATGAAACAAAAATTGAACTTTTTGGCCCAAATGCAAAACGTTATGTATGGAGCAAACCTAACACTGAGTCCTGAGTGCACCATCCCCAGTGTCAAATATGGTGGGGGGAGCATCATGCTATGGGGCTGCTTTTCCTCAGCGGGGACTGGGAAGATTGTAAGAATAGTTGGGAAGATGGATGGAGCCAAATACAGAAACATTTTGGAGTAAAACATGCTTTTCCTCAGAAAGAGAATTGAGGCTGGGGTGGAGATTCACCTTCCAGCAAGACAATGACCCTAAACACAAAGCTAAATCTACAATGGAATGGTTTAAAAACAAACATATTAATGTGTTAGAATGGCCCAGTCAAAGTCCTGACCTAAATCCTATTAAAAATCTGTGGAAAGACCTGAAAACTGCTGTTCACAAACGCTCTCCTTCTAATTTGACAGACTTGAGTTGTTTTGTAAAGAGGAATGGGCTAAAATGTCAGTCTCTAGATGTGCAAACCTTGTAGTCAGACCCCAAAAGACTTGCTGCTGTTACTGCAGCAAACGGGGGTTCCACAAAGTATTAAGTTATGCTGTATGAATACTTATGCACGCCCCACTTTTCACTTTTCTATTTTTTGAAAAATAACAAAATCATGTATCATTTTGCTTTCACGTTACAGTTGTCTGTTACCTGTGTGTGAACTTTCAGTAAAAAATTCTAAATAAAATCTTTATGTTTAGGGTTGTAAACATCACAAAATGTGCAAAGGTTCAAGGTTTATTAGTACTTTCGCAAGAATGTCCTAGCGCTACTGAAAGAATTGAGCCCAAAATCTCAAAATGCGCCTTAACATCTTGCAAATATTTTACAGACCTCAATGTAAGACTACCTATTTTAATTAAGAATGTTTTGAACTAAAGTGACATTTCTATTTTGGTGTCCAGATGCGTCTTACCAATAAGTTGTGCGGGTTCACGGCATTGGAAAGTAATCCTCTTGCCATAGGTGGTTCCTTCAGGGTACATGAAAATGGCAGGATGAACGTGATACTTGTCAGGCATGCCACAGTCCACTGGTTCGCACGACACTTGTTTGTTCCACTTTCCATTTGCACAAGTAATGGTCACTGATGAGTCTGACTGTTCAAAGACAAAATATAAATAGTGAACAATTACAAATATTATATAAAGAAAAGTTGTTTTTGAAACTGACGTTACATTAATTGTGACAAACTGCTGTACTACAGAATGTTTACCTCGTTAAAACTGACGACGCAATTCAGCACTCCAATCCAACAAGTCTGCAATCAATGTGTAACCCAACAAAGTTTGATCTGGCTTATCTTACTCTATGTCAGTAAGCCATGTAGGCTCCTCAGCAGATCAAGTAACTGCTGATAGCATTTGTAAGGTCAAGTCATGCCGCTTAGACAACTGATATCCAACAAACGCACAATCAGCTTAACACAAAACACATTGACTTTGGTGGAAGTGTGACAGCGTATTAAAATACACACATCGTCGCAAGGGACAACCACTGAAATGCCACAGTCTGCAATGGGATCCCTTGACCTAAAGAAGGCTGTAACCAAGATGACAGCGTGCTAAGATAAGAACACGATGGCGGTCCTCCAAGGCAAGGCAAGTTTATTTGTAGAGCACATTTCATATGCAAAGGAATTCAAAAAGTGCTTAACAGTTACATATAATTACATAAAGGCAGATCAAATAAATCCATAAAAAATTATAAAAATGTATTAATTAATTACATTAAAAGCAAGGAGTGCAGATAAAATACTTTAAGTTGTCTTATGCACGGGTAAAAAGAACAGTTTTTAGCATGGACTTGGACACGTTTATTATTGACTCTGGGAACCACCAGGAGACCCCTCCCTGAAGTTCTCAGGGCCCGAAACGGTTTATACGGTCGTAACAGGTTAGAGATGTACTTTGCTGCTACAAGCAAAGCTGCTGATGTTATTGCTCTGATGTGGCTGTTTAGGTTCAGGTCTGAGTCCGTGATCATATTTTTCGATTTAAGAGAAAAAGACTCGAGGTGACAGATAACACTTTCTCTTCATTTTTGTGAGCCAAAGACAATGATTTTCACATGTGTCTGAGTTTAGCTGGAGAAAGTAGTTTTGGATCTACAAACTAATCTTCACGATGCAGCAAAAGGAGCCTATCTACAGAAGCATGAATGCAATATCTGAACAAGAACTTCTATGCATTAAAACAAAGTAACGTTTCCACAGAGCCGAGCTAGTTGAAAAAGACATACAGTATACTGTATAGTAGGGGTGTAACACATGCGCTCTGTTTAGGTGCCCGTACATGCGTCTGACACGCATGTACGGGCACACAAACTTGCTCCGTCACTTTAGTACAGTTCATATTGTCAGATTTCTGCACCACGGTGCACCGTAGCACAGTGCATTGTTACACCCCTACTGTATAGCATACAACAGAGGCTGAAAGGTCCTTTTGTTTATATATATACAAACTTGTGTGTTCTGTTCTTCTTAAACATGCTAAAAAGCAAAGTCCATTTTGTACCCAGCAGTTCAAAATACTGGTACAACTGCTAGGTATGAATTGTAAAGCAGATGACAGAGCAACAGAGAATTAAACCTTTACACAACCTTAACAGCCTACTGGCATTGATCCAAAGGGTTTTACAAGGTTGAATCAATTATTCAGGTTTTTTGTCATTTGTGGGGTGCATTACAATTAATACAATAAATGTGACAAGGTCACACATTTATTAATTGTAACCATTTTAGATACATTGTTGTTATTAGAAAGTGGGTGTGGATGCTGCTGTGGAAAAATAACAGCAGCAGACCTGTGCCCTTTTACCAGTGACTTGGATGAGTGCACAATGGAGCAGGGGAGGGAGGGGACTCTATGCAATGATGTCATGTTCCCAGAGGAGAAGAAATTCAAAGTGACTGTTTGAGGTGATGCTGCAGAGTAGCCACCTACAGACTAAACAGTGTAGATCTATACATGCGTAATTGTGTGTATATATGCAGGAGCAAAAGGAGACTGCACTTTAATGCAGCAATTGCCTACCTGGAACTTCATGACGTCATGCTCTCAAGAGACTTGCTATGCCAAGCCTAGTTTTTGGAGATGACTTTAAAAAGGCCAGAGTGAACAGATTTTACCCTGATTTCACAATCTACTTATGTAAGGGGGACTTTGCATAATTGCATGTTCATATGAACATATGTCTTGCTGCACAATATGATGTCAAATAGTGTTGCCAACTAAGCAATTTTAGTGTTTCTTTCACGATAGGTAGTGTGTTTACCTGGCTCTTGATGATGTCATCGTCCTGGTGGACTTGTAGGACATATCCAGAGTTGCAGGAGATGGTGCAGCGGTCTCCATTGAAGAAGTGGCGACCAGAGCTACTGCACTTAAGCTCTGCATTGCGGATTAAAGGTTCCTGGCAGTCAATGGCTTCACACGAATAATGTACACAGCTGAATGGGATGGGGTAAGAGATAAATGGGGAGGGAGACGAAAAATGAAAATGAGTGGTTAAAATACCACTGCAGAAACATGCCGCATACACACACACAAAGGAAGCATGACAGACTGTGTTATTGGTAAACTCTTGCCACATTCTTTCATCAATTACTTCTTAGCATAAAAAAATCAATAAACCACACAAAGAAAGGGTTGAGTCTAGAAAACACAGGGAAACATTATTGGGGGAGTTTGGTGCTGGAAATTCAAAACAAGAGGTACCATTTATAATATTGTGCTTGAATATTGAATATTATTTTCCAGAAGTATAAACTGCTAACTTAGAAAGCTTTAGCGATTTATGCTGTAAAACTAACTTTAAAATGTCTCAATAATCTAGCATGTGAGCCACTCATTTATACAGAGAAAACAGTGGCAGAGTCACCAGAGGCTCCATCAAAAACCACTGTACAATTCCTCACGGCAAGACTTCATTTGGTCAAAGCCTTTACGTATAAAAGTGCAACGTTGTGGAACTCACTGCCCACTGAACTTAAAACTACATCTGAATTGGCACTTGCTACAGACTCTATTTGAATAGCATCATTTACACGCTTGTTTTGTACTATGTTGAATTGCTGTCAAATAAATAAATAAATAAGAAAAAGAAAAAGACAATTTTGAATGCTTATAGGGCCACATTGTACAGCAATCTGTACTGTACACTATAGTGTTCCCTGAGTTAACCAACATAGCAGAGAAGACAGAGAGAGCAGAGAAGGAGGAAGGTTTTAAGTAACAAAAATCAAGCTTGTAAAAGTGCCACAACTGCATAATGTGTGTGTTACATTTTAGTTTGATATTGAATATGGAAGTGTCCTTTGTATTTCTTTAACGCACACATTTATGTCTATGTTTCTAGGTCAGAGTGAAAGTAATAGCATAGTAGCTTCTCCTGCTCACAATGTCAACAACTTGGAGAGCAAAAAAAGGACTCCATAAAAAAAAAAAAAAATTAACTTGCATAGGTGAAATGAAGGGTTGCATTGCAAGGGGTGCACAATGGCAATTCTGTGCACATAGATAAGAAAAAGAAACAACCATAATTTGCTGTGTAAGAGAATATTTCTTCACAATTGGAATCTTTTTGGGGTTCTCTTCAGTATTCTGATGTACCGAAGAGTACCACGACTCCCAACATGCATACAACTGGTGTGGCAATTGAGAATAATCAACCACCCATGACTTCGAATTATCAATGGTTTTCTATTGGCCATTGTACATGAATGTATTAGTTGTTTTAAGGTGTAGTCAGCCTTACCTCTGGCCAGTGGGGTTGTAGATCTCATTGCTCTGGCAACCACTTATAGTGATGGGATCAAAAGATTGAAAAGAGCGCAGGCCTACACCTGAGATGGCTACGAGGTGGGAATTAAACGTGACTCGGATGGCCTTAGTGTGGTAAAACGCCATTGACAGGTCATGGCTCACTGAGATTACCAAGGGGTTAGTTCGGCAGCTGAGGCGAAACTCTCCTGTGAATAGGCACAATAGCATAATCTTAATGAGGATATATGATATTATACACACACACAGCTATTGATTTGGTAAATGTGCTCATACCTAGGTTGTGGTTGCCTTCATTGGTATCCACAAGCTGCACTGTAATGTTGCACTGTGTCTGGTCTATGTAACTAGTCCCATCAGCCGCAAGGTGGATAATTACTGCTGCCGCCACCATGGGATGAGAAAAGTGAGCCTGTATGGAGACAGCAAAAAACAATGACAGGAATGATCCAAGATAGACAGATGAGTTACTCACCCAAGTTGAATTGTTGATAGGCCTGATATATAACAGGGCTTACCTTGAGCCAGTAGTTGGAGTTTCCCCAGTGTGTCTGACTGGCCCCATCACAAGGGAACCATGCGTACTGTGAGACCCCATCAGACAGATCGAACACCTTGGACTGGCATGTCTAGGCAAAAACAACAAATAGAAGTGATTTGTTGTACACGAAGTACACAAAACGTGTGCATCCCCCAAGCGACCCCCCTCCACCGTCGGACCCTGTCCAGAATCTTAAGTCATGTGGTCACACTACGTGCAGATGAGCAGTGTTTTATAAATAGCCAGGGCCTATAAATCAGAAATATAACATTCTAAGTTGTAAGAAATTAATAAATTGCATAATTTAAGCAGCCAAAGGTGAGGGAGGGCAAATACCCAAGGACGACAAGTTTCGCCCGCTGCCCTGAGCAAGTGAAATGAGACACCAGTAACAGGAGACTTCTGCTGGAGAAGCTACTGTATGATCCTGCCACAATGGAAACTGGTCAGAGCAGCAATCTGCCTACATATCTGTCCCCTGAATCTGTTGACGTGATCTTTCTCTCCAAGCTGAGAGGGCAATATGGGAATGCAGGTGAGCTAACCATAGATGCCAATCGGTGCCAGAGGATAGAGCACCCCACTAAGTCTTTGGGCCCCCAAGTGAATTTGCCTTGATCATAAGAACATATTACAAGAGCGGTCTCTATTGTCCCGTCTTGTCAAAGCATGGGCTGTGTAGTTCTGCCTGATAAGTATTTATATTGTGCAGTAACATTGAGTTAGAGTCTGACTAGGTACCACAAGTACCTTGTCAAGGGCAAGGTTTGTACATCCTGATTAGTCTGGGTTTGTGTACACTGGTGTCAAATGTAATAGAAGACTCACAGAATAGCGTCAAATCAGTTACACTTCAGTGATAGTAGAGTTTCACCATTGTGTCGTGGGGATACAGACACTCACCCACGACAGCAGCATGTCTCTGCTGAATGACTGCTTTGCTCAGTTTGATTAACTGAACAGCGCTCCTCTCTCATCCAGCACTCATTATCATCATCTCACCTTTAATAAATTCTTCATCGCACGTTCTGTTGTGGCGTGGCCTTTGCTAGTAAATTATCTCAAGGCAACCACCATCATCCTGGCATCAAAGACCTCATCCCCTGCTTTAACAACTACCACCCAGTTGCACTGACCCCTATTCTAATAAAGAGCTTCCCCCAGGACCCATATCAGTGCTTCTTGATCCAATTACCCAACATCTCCACAATGCTCCATTCAACCCTGACATACTAAAACCAAAAACAAAAACAACTCTGACGTTAGATAGCTGTATTTATTTTATTTTGTGCCTTTTTCTGCAAACTGCTTTTGTAGATTCTGTGTTCCACATTGTTTTGACATCTTTGCTGTGTTTTTGTGAGGTTCAGTGGATTTTTTTTTACTGCAGAGAGTAAACGAACAACTAGCAGAAGAACTAAAGACATTTGACACAAATTTCTTCTTCTGAAACACCAAAGAGGCACCAAGAGCCCTCCACACCTGCAGCACAATGGCGGTGTCACAAGAAGCGCTACAAGAAAACAAAAAAGGGACAAATGAGGAGGTATCCAGGCAAGACTCACAGCTGCCACACAAATCTTCTATCCCTACCATTGTTCTGGCTAATGTTCGTTCACTGGAGAATAAGAAAGATTATGATGGTCTGCTACACTCTACCTAGAAGATGGTAAGAGACTGCAAGAGGAAGAGGAAGAAGGAGGTGGAGGAGCTGACCCGTGCAGGACACCACGCTCTGAAACAGGGTAAACCTAGGAAGCGCTGCACTGTTTCAGAGGATCAGAGGAGCGCTTGAGCCAGCCAGTTGGGGGTTCTTCTGGGTACTTCGGTTTCCCCGACCTCCAAAAACATCCGGGTCAGGTTGGCCCACAATGGCTCAGTCGCAGCGGCTCAGTACTAACAACACCTGAACGCAATTTTGTTGTACAATGACAAATAAAACACTTACTTACCATGATCTTCCAGCAGTTCATACACACACTTGAGTCTACAGGCCAGGTCCAGCAAACTGACAGTTTCATCCACCAGACTGTTTGGAAGCTGAACTCTCTCCCTTCCCGTTCTCACTCACCCTGCTTCCGCCTGCGCCACTTCAGGCACTCAAAAACACAACCCTACCGACCCAATGCTAATCTGATGTGGCAATTTCTTCTTAATTCTTAAGATGTTTTCTGAACTTAAACCATTGTGTGGTAGATAGAAACCATGTGAGATATTGTCACTAAATTATACGCTTTGCTATTTCTGTTGTTAAGATGCTGTAGTATATACAGGAGCAGCAAGAGACACATTTGCTGATCTCAGATTCTTTTGCGTTGTAGTGATGACAGCCCTTGTATGAACTTTTTATTTATTCATGCAACAAAGGTGCCACTAAGAACACCTTCATTCACACTCCTCATCGTCACCTACCTCCACAGTGTTTCTGACACATGCACAGTGGGTGTTAACAGTGTTGGGGAGAATACTTTGAAATTGTATTTAGTCACTGAATACTGAATACTTGACTTAAAATATATTGTGTAATGTATTCAGTCTACTCAGAGTACTGTATTCTGAATACTTTGAATACTTTTAAATACTTTCACATTGATTGTCATTATATTTATGTATAAACATGGCGTATAGTTACAAAAACGATTGTATAAATTCAAGATTGCTTTATTTGTCAAACCATGACTGATTCGAAATTCTATTTCTCTCATCCTTGATTGTGGAGCGGAGGGTGGGGGAAGAGGGGTGGGTGGGAGGTCAGGGAGTTCTGCTCCACATTAATGAAGAACTCTTTAACTCTCTTGGCCAATGGAGCAGCAGATACAGCATCATGTGACACATGTGCCGTGTTTTTATGAACTGTGGCATAAGGCCTTTTAAATCTTTATTTTTATTTTAGTAGGAAAAACAGGTCAACGTTAAAAGTTCTTTCTTAATAATGTGCAATATGGAGCTAAAATGCAATGGTTGAGTACTGGGTTGTAGTCCCTTGACATTTGGAAAGTAACTGTATTCTAAATACTCTCAAAGGAAAGTGTAACTTTACCAGAATACAGTTACTCAAAATAAGTATTCTAAATACGTATACTAAATACATTTATTTAGTTACTCCCCAACACTGGGTGTTAAACCAGATGCTACACCATCAATCACAGGTCACACTAGAAAGGAAACAAATCTCTCACCCCTTTACAATTATGAACACATATAACAGTTGAAATTAAGATGTAGACAGTGTACGATCACATGTGAAGTCCAATACGAATAGGCTAAAGATTCGACTCCAATCCCTCAAAAAACCTGTCAAACCAGTCTTGTCACAGTCTACATGACAGCCACCGATCTGAATGTCTTTTGGGAGCAGCTGTGGTGCGGCACAACTCCTGGCCAGCAGGGGGAAGGGGGTTGATGGCTATTGGCAGTTTTTCCGGTTGACCTTAGGCTGCTTTGTTGTTGTTGGCAAACGGTTAGTCCCGATTAACCCAAGGTGCTTTCAGACAAAACTGCTGTTCTGGGGTCAACTGTGATGTCCTACATATCTTTAATTATACAACCCATGGTCTAGAACCAGGGTCTCCCCCAGTGTTGCTGTGTGTGCTCGAATCATTTCGAACTGCGCAGCAGCCTGGGGACCATGGCCGAAATTTTCGCATTGGATTTGGGGACCAATCACAGAACGAAGAGGGTCGACAAGACGATGACACACTATTTGACATACGGAAGCTTGTAGTTTGTTTAGGGATAAAAAATTATTTAAAAAAATATTTACGGATCCAACATGACAGCAGCAAACGCGACGCCATCTTTCGATCAAGCGTTAGACCATGTTCTAATAGTTTAGCTCGAAAGTGTACAGCGGGTACGTCATCTGATACGATGATACGATTGGCTATGGCTACGTGCAGACGCATGTGATTGACATTCGTAGCGCCCAATAGACGACTATGGACAATCGTAAGTCACACCTCTCATACAAGAAAATTAATTGGTGGTCCCCAGACTAAATATCAGTAGTGATTTTAGTATGGCGTTAGCCAAGCTAGTGTTTAAACTCTAAAACAGTTAATCAGAGTAGTTAGCGGCTAGCAGCTCTGATGGGAGTGTCATGGCCCAACACACATTCTCAGCGCTGATCTAGCCACTAAAATTAGCATCCTTGTTGGATTAGTAGTACACAGCTTTGCCGAACAACGGCTGTAGTCCAATAGAAGTAGCTAACACAATGTTACTTGACAATGTGTTGTTTTTGCATTCAGCCTGACAGTTTCCGGGGCAGGGACAGCATGCACAGTTACTTTGTGCTAATCCAATGCAGTTTGATTCGACACTGTGGTTACATGCTGTTCCAATCAGACCGCAATCGACTGGTTACTGCTGCCTCTTGGTTTGAGTTTCAACTTCGACAGATGGTGGTGAATGCAGTCAAGTCTAACCAGAGAAGGGCAAAGTCTAACCAGAAGAAGACCAGAGAAACGGACCCCTAGCTGACCGAGAAGGACCATGGCATTGCTGGAGCACTCGAGACCCCATCAGAGAAAAGGGGGAGTACTGTTAATCTTTTTGAAAAATGCATTATGTTTACAATTGTTTTCCATTGGTAGTCAATTAGCTCACATTATGTTTTATTGTTGTGTCTTTAGCCCCCTTTACCAACTATTTAAATTGACAGCCCCTGAAAGTTACGTTTTATTATTGTTTATTATTATTTTTATCCCTAAAAGTTTATATTTATGTTCTATTGTTTTGTTTTCATCATGACAAATTAATTATCAAATATTGTCCTTATCTGTACAAATACGTATTTCCCATTGAAAGCCTCTGAAAGTCTGCTGCGGTGTGCTGCGTGGCTAGACTGATCGGTGGAGGGGCCCTCCGGAAGTGGTCCAGGGATCGCTTCTTGGGAGCCCTTGATGTCGAGCGCTGCGCATCCAGCTTGCCATGGTCTAGATCAGGGGTCCCCAACTAAATCAATTCGAGGTCCGCGCAAAATGTTGTTTTGTAACTTTCGACATATGCCCACATATGCAGTCATTGCTCTTAAAAATGTTAAAACATGAGCACAAGTTGTCTATTTACATATAGCAGAGCTGATCAATGAACCAATAATTTTGCCATTGTATTTTAATTTAATCCAAATTGTTTTGATCATTTTTAATTCAGCCATAGGAAATGAGGTTTATTTAGAGGATGAAAAGGCTTTGGGGTCTAGACTAAAGCCTCCGGCGGTCCGGATATGTACCCAGGTCCACCAGTTGGAGACCCCTAGTCTAGATCATCTGCTGATCATGGACCAGAGCAGGCTGAATGGATATTACATTCTTGTACAGTGGCTCTCAAGTGTCTATGCCAAATATACAAAGTCTGGCCATGAGTCCCACTTGGAGAGGCTCAGAAGCTGCAGTCTGAGAGCCACTTCGGTACATGGAGCTGTAAACCTTTGGTTTATGCCCAGGGTTAGGGAGTAACAGTCAACCTCAAGTGTGCATGGCTCTGGACCGGTAACTGCTGCCTCTTGGCTTGAGTTTCAACTTTGACACAATCTATTAACCACTTAGGGTTAGGGTTAACAATTATTTACATCCAAGTCTCAAAGCGTAATGACTGGAGAGCTTACAGTCTATATGCCAGTGTGATACCTAATTTGAAAGCCAAGACCTTCTAGTTTCTAAAAATATGTGTGAGATCTGTGTGAGTGAAACACAACTTACGTTACATTTGCCGTTCTTAACCCTAATTATATCCTGATTAGGGTTAACTAACCCTAACCCTAGCCCCCTGATCAGGGGAGACGTCAGTTAAGGGGTTGTTAAGACATCCTTGTGAAAGTTCTGAAAACCTTGAAATATTACTTGGGCAATTATACAAGGAGACTGAAAATATTTGGGACATAAAAAAAATGAATGTCATAGCTAATTGTCTGACGGTACCTACAGTTAAATTTGTAAAAATTGTATTATCTTACATTACTGTATTTTGGTACTGATATTTCATAATTGATGGTACAAACATCAAAGTAAGTATAAAATAAGTTATGAATATAAATAAAATACACATTTTAGGACACGTTTTACTAACTTACTTATACAAATCACAGCTTATTTAGGGCAATTACTACCTCTACATAACTGCAAATCTTTGGCCACTGATGGTTCAAGGCTTTCTATGAAATGACAACATACACTATATGTGTATACGTCTGTCAGCACTAACACATGTTCTTTCACAAGTGGGTTGACAAATTAGCTGCTGACATAGAATGCTATTCTTCTTAGTTTAATATGTATACAGTATTTATGTGAATTTCTACATTGTGAGAACAATAAAGTCCTATCTTATATTCTATTAAGAATCAGTCTTTAGTATGTATTTTTTATTTGTACAGCATGGTTTAGATGTTGTGTGCAAAGACTCCAAGTTTAAAAGGTATTTCAGCTCCAATTTACCCAAATTCATGAAGATAATGTATATTATTATTTAGAAGATGTGAGTGCTCGCTAGATCACCACAAGTTGGCAGGACAATTGATCTTAATATATAATTATTTCTCAAAATGGATGACGCTTTAATAAATGAACAATAAATGAAGCTGTTACTGTTTTCCAAACAGGACAGTTCAAACATTTCTGTAGTTTCTTTCAGAGGTATCTTTTTAATAATCATTCAGAGGAACACCATGTTGTTGTTTTTTGTTTTGTTTTTTCAACTAAAAGCATGATCAATTTTGTTCAGAAGCACACACACAGCACACATGCAGTTGCACACATGGATGTGATTTGCAGCAGCTGGCAAAAGTGTGCAGCAGACAGCAGCCGACCCTGGTCTGCAGACACGCTGTGCTGTTTTTAAATCACCACTTTAGATAAAAGCACGTAACTAAGCAAGTAAGTATACTCAAGCCTTAGGGGGAAATACGGGTCACTAAAGGTGAGGAAAAAGTTAAGTATCAAAATCACAATGGTCCAAAAATATATTTGTTCAATCAGTAGAAACAGTCATCAAAAGACCTGGAAAAGTTATGCGAAGCTCTTAGTCAGGACAGAGTCATGACAATAATATTGGCTCTAATCGCATAATCTACTTTGGGGCTGCCTGGTTTACATCATTTCAGTTGTACAATAAGATAAGATCACTGTAACGATGCCAGTGCTCAAAAAAATAAACAAGGAAAAGAAGAAGAAATATCGCCCTTCTCTCTCTCTCTCTCTCTCTCCACAGCTTTGATGACAGGTTTGCTAAGGTGACCTATGAATGCTTATATTTTTGTCACATTAAGAAATGTGTGAAGGTCAAAGGTGTGAGATCTAGTGTGAGAGGACTGAAATGTTATCCCTTCTGTCGCTTTGTATAATTAAGAGAAGTTTTCTCGAAGGGTGCCCATGGGTTGCGTCAGAGATTGCCGAGGCAGCAGAACTCCCTTGGGAGATCACCTAGCTTGTTTTCTGATCTGTTGGTTTCAGTGTAAATAGTGCAGGCAGCACAATAGCACAACCTCATCTGCACAAATGCTCCACACAGATAAACACAGTAAGTCTGAGCGCACACAGAGCCGGTCCATTTCTCCAGTCCAATTCCCCCAGAGTAAATCCAATCGGCTCACCATATTCCATGTTGTGGTAATGCCAGTACATCACGTTCTGCTCCACAAAGACAGCACTAGTACATTATAGTCCCCTATGGACCTTCCCTATCCTGCATGGACTGTGTTCTCATGTATCTGCACAGATCCTTATTTGAACTTCATTGAGAAAAGAACCTATGGAACTTTGTAATTTGTAAAAAATAAATAAATAAAACACTTTAAATCACACTTATCTGCTGTTCCACAATGTTTTAAGTATGTGTTTCCTTTCTTTGGGTTTCAATTTTGGCACTTATCAGAATTTTTGCATGTACCGCAACTGCAAGTCCTTAATTTTTCTAGTACATGTAGAAACTGCCATTTTCTCAAATGTGAGAACAACATTTGTGTTGTTGTTGGTTTCTAGCATCCACAAAGATCACGATCTGCTCGCCTTGCTCACCACAGACTCATAGACAGAGTCAACAATGTCTTGAGAAATCAAACAGCCCTGATGAATGATGCCAATACTTGTTTTGTTTACGAGATCAGAAGGAAATGATGTACCATTCTGACACACAATGACTCAAAACATGTGCACATGTTGCATGTTTGTCGTTCTACCAAAAAATCTTGACCCTGAGAGCCCAAGGTAGTTTGATTTGACATGCCAAAGGGTGCTCTACTAAAATTAATTGTTTCAAATTTAAATGTGTGAATATGGGCCATATCGTCACAAGCTCTGTGCTTTAAATGATTTTGTCTAACTTCCTGTTGATCAATGATGGCTTATGACTACTTCCTGTTCATATATTAATGTAAATTAAAGATCAAATTGATAAATGACAGGCTTACAGTTATAAACATAGAAGTCTTTGAGAAAGGTTTTTACAGTGGCTCATGCAATAACTGAGAGGCTGGCGAATTGGAATTCAGGTTCCTATGGTTTTGTGTCCTTTACTTTACTCACCACCTGTATGAATGTAGTGTGTGAGTGGTTGGTGGTGGCGCAACTTGGCAACCTCACTTCTGTCACTTGTGGCTTTAATAGTAGTTTACCACCAAGTATGGAGTGAATGGATAATGACTACAGTGAAGCACTTTGAGAAACTGGTGAGGTAGATATTGTGAAGAAGGCCGGTTTCTTTGAAGACAGAGAAAAATATTTTCTACCTGGTCCTCATATTATAAGGTTGGATTAAACTTAATAGATCACTGGAAGAGTCAAAAATATTGGTCATCTACAGGACTTGGACAAATACGAATAGCCTATAGTTCAAACATGGACTGGAAATGCTGCAGGTAATCCTGCAAAACCGGTTTTCATTTAGCCCAAAAATAATTGATTTTCAACACTTTCTTAGACTTTTAAAACATACGCCATCTGAACATCGGTTGTAAACTACTTGGAAGACTGTAATCTCAGTAACAATTGGATTTACATATCCATAGCATTTGTTTAGCACATGCACAGTGAGCACATCAGTAATGAAATCTTGTTTACGGGTATAGCCTGCTCTTGGCCGGGTGTTTTGTTTTTAATTACCTTTGTGACAGCAGGATAGCCAGCAGCCACCTCTCCGGAGCAGTAGGGCTTCTCCTCTTGGGACACTTCAACACTAGTGGCCCATTGGTCTAAAAAACCACTAGGTGTGTAGAGACCGCAGTCTCTGACACCTGTCTCCCGCTCGAAGTCCTCGCACACCCCATCACCGTCATAATAGTAGCACATGCTAGGCTCCTCTGTAAGAACAAACAAATGCATTACCAAACATTTATAAATCTCTAATTGAGCTAAACCACAGAATATGACAGGGCAAATAGTAGTTTTAAAATCTTTTTTTACAAGAAATATTTAATTTAAAACATATATATTCAGGAATAGGGCTGTACGCTTTCACTGTACATTATCATGACAGCGTACTTCCCATTAAAGTGGAAGCAAGCGGTCTGACCAGTTGTGAGCACTGCAAAGGAGCAGAAGAAAGGCCTTAGAGCTCCACTCTGCAACAGCACTGTCAGCCACTGGGGTTCCCGTTAGGGGGAACGGCAGCAATCTGTGCCAAGTTGGCTGAGGCCTCCTCCTCGAAAATTCCAGCCCTCCCTCTTTGCACAGCCAACAACTCCAGTCAGCTCTTTGCTCTGGCAGTTGTGAATCAAGGGGCTACTGAGGGGGCATACAGAAAACACAGACACCCCTCTCCTGCCATTCACAGAAGGAAGAATAAAAATGTGCAAAAAATGTAAATGGTTGCACTTTTAGAACTTATAGCTTCAACTTCCTGGCACTTGGAGGTTGGGCAAGGCCAGTTTGTCTTAAAGATAAAGCAATAGTTTGCACAAGTGAAAGGACATGCAGAGAAAGGAAAAGCTAAAAAATCCATTGTAAAATGCATTAATTGAGAATAAGAATGACTGTAATAAACAAAGTTTGCAGCAGCTTCCCTGGTTCCTTGTTGATTGATCGCCTGTTGATTCCTGGAGCTACAAGGATTTACTTACATGGAACTTTTTATGTGGATTAAAAAAATAAATAAACTTGATATGTGTGTGCATTGACCTTTTAGTGACCCAATGACTGTATGGGTGGTTAGTATGGCCCCCTTACCCTCAGTAACGGTGCCTCTACAACGCTCCAGGATTAATTGTATTGTAGGTTTCTGGTGAGACGGTCCATCAGCAGAGAAAAACAATTGATCCTGGAGCATCATAGAAGCCACTGTTATGAAAAGCAAAGGTGCCATGTTAAGCACCCATACAGGCACTGGGTCACTAAAGGGTCAAATTATGCACTAATAAAATGTTTTTGTTTTTTCACCTAAAAGTTCCATAATGTGTAAAATTGAATTATGGGAATGGCAAGTTGGGGTACACCTTTGACAATGGACTACCATTCACACTTATATTCACAAGGGGACGTTACGACAGTATGTTTCTTTGAATTGTAAAAAAGGAAACAAAAATGTCACAAATGTCAAATGGTATACTATAACTATTTGACATGCAGTTTGTTTGTTTGTAACATGTTTGTAATATGTTCTTTATGGTTTCGGGAGTAGAATTCTGACAGCATGGCTCTATATATAACTAAATATCACCAGACCTAAATACAATGTGGTTGATCTAGATCAATGATTCCCAAACTGGGGGTCAGATGATTAAGTTTATTAAGGTTATGACATAGTTTTTTGTTTTTTTCTGTAAAGCCAAATATCTAAATATAGTGTCCCAACATAAGCTTTATAGTGTAGGTCCTGGGTTGATTTTGGGAGTGGCAGCCCAAAAGGCTTGGGAACAGTTTATCACATAACTTACCAACACAGTTGAAGAAAGTCTCCTTCTTGCATTGACTGGAACAGCCATCACCATTCACAGAGTTCATATCATCACACTCTTCCCCTTTAAAACTGAAATTGTGATAAATATATAGTAAAGAAATAAGCCTAAAATCAAATGTAATAGTTTTAATTGCTATTTGGATAGTTGTACCTTTGAATGCGACCATCTCCACAATATGTACCTCCAACTTGATGCACTAATGGTGGAGAAGGCTCACTCTCACTCAAGCTAGAGACAGTTTGAACTTTATATGTGTATGCGACATTTGGCTTCACATCCCTAAAGTGGGGGGAAAAAAATCATTAGGTGAGTCATTGAACAAAGTTTTGAGAGAAGTGCAATCATTTTGCAGTGAAATTGTATGACACTGTAGGGATACATAGATTTCTTAACCTAAATGCAAACAAACCATACTCTCGATGTATAAAAATGTATACAAATTAGAATTCTGTTTAGATTAGTTTAATTTATTAGAAGGTTGTCAATAGCAACATGCTGCTCTTTAACATTTTATAATTTTCTATTTGTTTTATTTATGTTATTGTTAACCTTGGTCGGACTTTATTTTTATTCTCATTTATTATTTTTAACTTTCACAGCAGTTGGTATTGACCATGTGTTGAAATGGTCTCAACTTATATAGTGCTTTTCCACCTACATTAGGCAAAAAGTGTTTGCTGCAAGGAACCACTCATTCATTCACACTCATATTCACACAACAATGTACGCAGACACTGGAGGCAAGGTGGGTGAAGTGTCTTGCCCAAGAACCTGTACTAGGGATTGAGTCTGGTTAGAGTCTGTATCAACTACATTTCCGGACTGGTACATCCGCAAGCAAACAGGATGCGGAGTAAACCAATCAGTGAAGGGCAATCAGCGGTGTTATTAGCGGTTCTGCATTAATATTCAAACAGAATCAGAATTGGTTTTATTGCCATAGATAAATAAAATAAACTATAAACACTTTAAAACTATAAAACTATATAAAAACTCTAAGGGCATTCATTAAGTAGATTCAAATATGATAAAAACAACAATTTGATGCAGAACAACAGCGTGGGTGTCTTTACAAATGTACAGTTGCATTAAGTGTTAGCAGCAGGTGTGAGTGTGGACATACCACACATTGCAATAGAGAAGTGCAAATGGCTGGAACAGGTTAATCCATTCATGAGTTTGATACAGAGTTATTGGGTCTAGTTATTGTTCATGAGTCTGATGGCAGAGGGGGAAAAAACTGTTCATGTGGTGGGAGGTACAGGTCTGAATGGACCGTCGCCTCCTGCCTGAGGGGAAAGGGGTGAATAGTCCATGTCCAGGGTGAGAAGGGTCAGATGTGATCCGACCCACACGCCTCCGGGTCCTGGAGGTGAACAGGTCCTCGAGAGATGGGAGCTCACAGCCAATCACCTTCTCAGTATCATGCACAATGCGCTGCAGTTGATGCTTGTCCCGTTCTGTAGCACCAGGGTACCACATGGTGATGGAGGAGGTGAGGATGGACTCGATGATGGCCGTGTAGAACTGCACCGGCATCTTAGTTGGCAGCTTAAGTTTCCTCAGCTGCCGCAGGATGATCATCCTCTGCTGGGCCTTCTTGATGGTTGGCTTCGATTTGAGGTCCTGGGTGATGGTGGTGCCCAAGAAACGGAAGGAGTCCACGATGGAGATGGGGGTGAGAGAGTCTGTCAGGGTGAGGGGGGACATTGGGGCTGTGTCTTTCCTTAAGTTCACGATCATCTCCACTGTCTTCTGGGCGTTCTACTCCAGGTTGTTGTGGCTGCACCAGGACACCAGCCGGTCCACCTCTCTCCTGTAGGTGGACTCATCACCGTCCGAAATGAGCCTGACGAGGGTGGTATCGTCAATCCGAATCCAGTGGTGTTGGCCGGAAGTAAGGGATGGTGTCAAACTGAAGGAGCCAACAAGACCAGGTAGGACTCCGGAGGCAGGTGACAGGTACCGGCAGGCCAAGTGGTCACAGAGGCAAAAACTCAGGTATGGGAGGAGTTCGGAGCGGCCAGGGAAGAGAACTATTAGTCAGCCTCGAAGAAATCCATGGCAAACCATCCATCGCCTCAGGAGCGGGAAGCAGTGCTTTACTAGTTGTTTACAGTATGAGTGGGTAGCTGTGGACCTCGCCTGGGGATGTTGTCGGGCGTTGTAAGGAGTACTTCGAGGATTTCCTCAATCCCACCGTCACGTCTTCCGATGAGTAAGCAGAGAATGGGGACTCGGATAGGGACTCGTCCATTCCCCGAGCTGGAAGTCACCAAGGAGGTTGGAAAGCTTCTCAGCAGCAGAGCAGGGTGGATGAGATCTGTCTTGGCTCCAACATCTCTGCAACATCGTGTGGCACTCTGGGACAGAGTCCCTGGATGGGCAGTTCGGGCTGCATTAATTGAGTAATTAATTGGTGTCAATAAAACCCTTTTAAGGACAAATTGCAGTGCATGCATTTGTCCAGCAAACTGCGTTGTGTGGCTAACATGCGGTTTGACTTACACTGTGATTAGATAGAGGACAACTTTTGGATGTTGTGGCTTTCTGAGCCAAGCAAAAGTAAGCTATTATAAATCATTTATATAGCCTGAAAACAACCTACATTTTGTTCAGGTTGTTTTTCTGAACACAATGAATGGCCTTACACTGAGCCGATCGGCGACCTGCCTGGGCTGATTGCAATCGGATTGCAATCATTTAACCAAAGTTACTCCGCATGCTGTCTCTGACTTGGAAATGTTCAGGTTGTCAGATGTAAAAAAAAAAACAGCATATTGTCAAATAACACTGTGTTAGCTACTTCTAATGGACTACTGCCATTGTTCAGCAAAGCTATGTACTTCAAATTTACTCCTACACGGATGACAGAAGATAGTCACGTTAAGAAAATTTCTAAAACAATTAAATTCACTCTTCATAACTTCAGACATAGTTGTTCATCAATGACATTTAAGATAGCTGTAGGACGTGTCTGCATGCTATGATGTTCTGACATATTGTTTTGCGAACTGGTCTCTTACAAATTAAACCACTTTTAGACAAATAGAACCATAAAAAAAGCATTAAAAATGTTTGCCAGAAATCCTGTTTTGTACCACCACTGTCGCATTCTAGACATGTACAATCTTCTGAATTTTGACAATTTTAAATACCTCGAATTGGCTTGCACTATATATAAAATACTCCATGGACTTGCACCACCGCCATCAAGGGAATTCACCAAATTGAAATCTTCTTCTGGCAGAGCCACTCCTCTAAACCTCCAAACAGATGTTGCTTTGTATAGAATAACTCCTCATCCCAATGTCTTCTGTTTGAACTGTGTGATTTCACAACATCATACCACTATGCTAAAAGGGGATTTTGCCGATATTAGCATTTAGCCGCTGTTAGCGCAGCTTTAGCTGGTGTTAGCATAACATTTGCATGTAGCTTACCTTCATAGTTGTATTTAGCTGGGTTTTTTCTGTTTTAATACAGCTTGACACCTCTGAATGATTCCATAACTCCCACCAGAAGGCAGCATTTGTCCACATTTGTTCTCATCGCGGCTTACAAAACTTTCAATGACGTACAGCATGCTCCTCTGTGTGGGCGCTGCCGACAACAAATGCGCGTGTGTGTGGAAACAGTAAGGTCTGCGGGGTAGAGTCGATGCGTGCTCGTAGATCATGGCGTGCACAGCCGGGTAGCACTATGTGGAACGACGGCTTAACAATCAATGGTGCTGCATTGGGGAGGGTAACCAGCATTAAGTTCCTAGGTGTGCACATCACAGAGAACCTCTCCTGGACCATGTATCTCTGGTTAAGAAAAGTAATCAGCGTCTCTGCTTTCTCCGCAAGCTGAGAAGAGCCAGAGTCCGAGCCTCCGTTATGAGTAACTAATACAGAGGGACTATATAGAGCATCCTGACCAGCTGGATCACTGTGTGGCACGGCGCCAACACTGTATCCCACAGGAACCTACAGTGCATCGTGAGAGCAGCAGAGAAGTTCTGCGAAGTTCTATCTCCTCCATTAAGGACACACTCACCGGCAGAAGGACCGGCTATGAGCCTCCACAGTGCTCAAGAGCCTGTCAATCATAGATTTAGGCTTCCACTTTTTATTTCTGATGTACAAAAACCAATGGGCGAGGAAAGCCTTTCTCTTTGGTCCTCATGGCAGGGAGCTGACATTGCTGTAATACCACCCCCTGGTGGCCAGGGGCAACTCCAAAAGACACTTTGGAAACAGGATTCCTATGTAGTCGTGGGCCTCCCGCCTTTTGACCTTTTTAAGGAACAGGCTTCGTGGGAGGAGATTAGGGAGCCATGTTAATTTCACAAACCACACGGATCATTACTATGAATGGGGCTGAATGGGACCTGCCGAGCTCTAATATTCAGATCTATGACAAAAACCAAAGTGGTTAAAAATATGGCACCTGCCCCAGCGTTGTCACATGGGTCATAGCACTTTTTAGAATAAAATAACTCTTTGGAGCCAAGCTTTTAAGCAGTGCAATCGAGGCCTGTTTGTGTCTTTTGGAGTCGCCCCTCGCCATCGGGGGTGGTATTACAGCAATGTCAGCTCCAGCCATAAAGAATAAAGAGAAGCGCTTTCCTCGCCCATTGTATCCAACTCACTTTTCACATTAAAACTGTGATTCACTCTAAATGTTTTGGATTTTATTAGGGGACCAGTTCCTCTACGATCTGAAATTCTTGGGGGTGCTTTGGCAGTCGTAGCCCCTTCCTGCTTCTTCCTGATCGGCTGCACTATTAATTTGAATAAATAAACATTTATAAACATAAAATTGAAACTACTAAAGATCTGCTTTGACTGTCTATGGGCCCAATTAGAGCTCTGAGGGTCCTGACATGGCCCCAGGGCCACTGCTTTACAAAATAGGCTACATAGTGTACATACATTTGCCATGAGCATCTACAGAAGAGCCTGTGGGCTCTCAAACCAAAAATACTTGTCAACTGACCACTACCACTGGAATGTGACCACAGCTAGTGAAAGATTCCACAGTACTAAAACTACCTATGATACGATTAGTATCTGTACCAAAAAGCACATTAATACATCACTTGTTGCACTGTTGTTCAACCAAAAAGTTGCCTAAAGACACATTTCTGCTTTCATTTCTTGCAGCATAATAGGTATACTCTATTAGTGTCCATTTCCTTTTAATGTGAATGGTCCAGACAGCATGCTAGTGGGATGGCATAACACGCAACAGGCCCATATCTGTCTTAAGTCAGCACATTCCCAGAATGCAAAAGCATCAAACTCTCACCGCAGTGCAGATAATACTTTCAACAATACATGTGTTTGCCCTTGCTTTGGGGAAGAAAACACATATGGGCACTATCTGACCTGTGACTTAGGAAACAAAGGCTTGGCACCAGATTTGAACATCCAAAAGTATGTTACCCCCTGCGGGAATGAAAAGGATATCTTGTACTTTTCACAACAGTTTTTGGAATTGTTTTCAAGCAAAACAACTTCTCCTTAAAATATGTGTATGTAGTGATGTAAAATGGGTTGATGGTTTGTGATATTGTTTATTTATTCATTCAAGCATGATCATTTGCATATCTTTATTGGAGCTCAAAAGGAGTAGAATAAAGCTAAATGCCTGTGTACAATTGACCCCTAAAATAATTAATAAAAACTTGTCCAACATTTCACTCATTACCTTTAATTATGTAGAAAACGTACTCACCTATCTGTATACTTCCGAATCTGTCCATTTAGTATCAGACCCATGGGTGCATGACTGAATGGTGGTCGGCGTGACAGACGATACTGCAAGGGTTCACAGTGTCTACACAGTTCACAGTCTGATTTAGAAGCCAAGAGGGTTGCATCAATTTCCAGGTGCTGCTCCATGGTGAAAATCTGTACTCCATACACCCGTTCTTCAGTGTCCAG